>OX451740.1:476110494-476780474 GCA_948472305.1 Vicia faba
GAGTTCTGGAGGATTCTCTGGCTGGGGAAATCAGTTTTTTGAGAGAGCTTTCGCTGATGAGGATTCTGAAGTCTGACTCTGTTTAGGGAATTAAGTTCTGACTGAGGAATGTGGATTTCAAATCTGCTCGGGATTTCCTTTGAAAGGGTATCAAGATATCCAACTGCACCTTCAACTCAATAGTGATCACCTACCTTGATTTATAAAGGAATGATTATGTTCAAATGCATATGCCTATTTAATAAAACATTGGACGTTTCTCAAATAAAACATAAGTGCAAAAGCAAAGAGAAAAGGAAACGACGCAAATTTCTGAAAAGTATTTGTATTAACTTTCGGTGAGTATACTTGTACAAAGGAGACGATCACCCTAGTAAGAGGATGTCGTTGTAAATATTGAAAAATTTATACAAATGAAAGATGGCT
Organism: Vicia faba; assembly: GCA_948472305.1. NCBI lineage: Eukaryota > Viridiplantae > Streptophyta > Magnoliopsida > Fabales > Fabaceae > Vicia > Vicia faba. The sequence goes on from OX451740.1 coordinate 476,110,921, forward strand.
ATGTGAAATAATTCGATGGGATTCCATTCCGCTATAGCCTTCACAACTCTGAATATCTGTCCATTCAATGCTTCGTCTGCCGATGGCTGGATTGATCAGAAGCTTGGAACTGGTTAATGAAGAGATTGTCCTTAAAGTGATCCGACGAGACATAGTCATACGCTTTAATTCCCTAACTTTTGCCTGAATCTCCCTTTCGGGTTTTTGATCCACCGGGAAACCCCTTTTTGCCCAAGCCGCCCTTTCGGGTTTTCAACTTGCCGGGTGTACAGATTTTTTTTTGTTTTTATCCCTAACTTTTTCCTGAACCGCCCTTTCGGGTTTTCGGTCCACCGGGATGCCCATTTTTGCCCAAGTCGCCCTTTCGGGTTTTCGACTTGCCGGGTTATTCTATGCGTAGTATCTTTTGACTATGTCTGCGTTCGCAGGGTGCCGCAAATCGTCGCCGTCCATGATGGTCAGAATCATTGCACCACCAGAAAATATGCTCTTGATCACAAATGGTCCTTCATATGTAGGAGTCCATTTGCCCCTGGGATCACTTTGCGGCAAGATAATCCGCTTGATTACAAGATCTCCGACTTAATACACTTGACGTCTGACTTTCTTATTGAAGGCCTTGATCATCCGCTTTTGATACGTCTGACCATGGCATACAGCAGCGAGTCGCTTCTCGTCGATCAAATTGAGTTGATCAAGTCGGGTCTGAATCCAATCATCTTCATTCAAACATGCGTCCTTCATAATCCTTAGAGAAGGGATCTGAACCTCCATAGGCAGGACAGCTTCCATGCCATATACCAAAGAAAACGGGGTTGCCCCGGTTGAAGTACGTGTCGTCGTACGGTATCCGTGTAGAGCAAACGGTAACATCTCATGCCAGTCTTTGTAAATGACTGTCATTTTCTGAATGATCTTCTTAATGTTTTTGTTCGCAGCTTCAACAGCACCGTTCATCTTCGGCCGATACGGAGATGAATTGTGATGATAAATCTTGAACTGTTCGCACAATGCGGTGATCATCGTATTATTCAGATTTGTACCGTTGTCCGTGATGATCCTGTCTGGAACACCATACCGGCATATGATATTTTTCTTGATGAAGCGGGCAACCACATTTTTAGTAACAGAGGCGAAGGAAGCTGCTTCGACCCATTTGGTGAAATAGTCAATGGCGACCAGGATGAAACGATGTCCGTTGGATGCCGTGGGCTTGATCTCTCCAATCATGTCGATGCCCCACATTGCAAATGGCCAAGGAGCAGTCAGAACATTGAGAGGAACCAGAGGGATATGGACCTTGTCGGTGTAGACTTGACATTTGTGGCAAGTACGGGAATGTTGATGACAGTCAGCTTCCATGGTAGACCAGTAATAGCCTGCCCTTAGGATCTTCTTAGCCATTGTATGCCCGCTCAAGTGGGTGCCAAATGTGCCGCTGTGTATCTCGGTCATGATTAACTCTACTTCAGCTTTGTCTACGCATCGGAGTAAAACACAATCATGGCTTCGTTTGTAAAGGATGTCGTTGCTCAGGAAGAACTTGGCAGCAAATTTCCTTAAGAACTTCTTGTCATTTACGGAAGCTCCTTCGGGATAATCTCTAGTCTAGAGATACCTTTTGATTTCATGGAACCAGGGTCATTCTACTACTTCTTCGGTATTAATCTCGTGACAATGTGCAGGTTCATCCATTCGCTCGATGGTGATTTGGGGAGCGTCATTATCCCAGTTGAGTTTAAACATTGAGGACATTGTAGCTAGAGCATCTGCTAGCTGATTCTCTTCTCGCGGAAAATGCTCGAAGGTAATTTGCTCGAAGTGAGGTAACAATGTCAAGACATGTTCTTTGTATGGGATAAGATTAGGATGCTTGGTATCCCACTCTCCTTTGATTTGACTGATAACCAAAGCCAAGTCCCCGAATACTGTCAAAGATTTGATCCCTAAGTCTATAGCAGCCTTGAGACCAAAGATGCAAGCTTCATACTCAGCCATGTTGTTTGTGCAGCTGAAGCAAAGTCGGGCCGTGAAAGGTGTGTGACAACCTTCCGGGGAAATGAGTACCGCGCCGATACCATTTCCAAGTGCATTTGAAGCACCATCAAAGTACAGGGTCCATCGGGATCCCTTTTCGGGTCCCTCATACGGTCCGTTACCTTCAATGTTGTCCAAATTCATGATGTCCTCGTCTGGAAAGTCAAATCTCATGGGTTGATAATCTTCGATAGCTTGATGAGCCAGATGATCAGCTAGCACACTCCCCTTTATAGCTTTTTGAGTGGTGTACTGGATGTCATACTCAGTTAGGATCATTTTCCATCTAGCTATCCTTCCAGATAAGGCAGGCTTTTCGAAGATATATTTGATAGGATCCATTTTGGAAATCAACAAGGTAGTATGAGTCAACATATACTGCCTTAGTCGGCGAGCAGCCCATACCAAAGCGCATCAAGTTTTCTCGAGCAGTGAGTAGCGCGTCTCACAGTCGGTAAACTTTTTGCTAAGGTAATAAATAGCATGCTCTTTTCGACCAGACTCGTCATGCTGGCCCAAAACACACCCCATTGAGTTATCCAAGACGGTCAAATACATGATCAGTGGTCTTCCTTCGACGGGTGGCATCAGAATAGGAGGTTCTAGCAAATACTCCTTGATCTTATCAAAAGCAGCTTGGAAATCGTCGTTCCACTCGACTACCTGATCTTTCTTCAATAGTTTGAAAATCGGCTCACAAGTAGAAGTCAGATGAGAGATGAATCTGGCAATATAGTTCAAGCGCCCCAAGAACCCTCTAACCTCCTTTTCAGTATGGGGAGCAGGCATCTCTTGTATTGCTTTCACTTTTGCTGGATCGACTTCAATGCCTTTGTTGCTTACAATGAATCCTAGAAGTTTACCAGACCTAACTCCAAAAGTGCACTTACTTGGATTCAACCTGAGTTTGTATTCTTTCAACCTGGAAAACAGATTTTCTAGATGTTCAAGGTGCTCCTCCTCTGTTTGTGACTGAGCTATCATATCGTCTACGTAAACTTCAATCTCATGATGTATCATATCATGAAACAAAGCTACCATGGCGCGTTGATAAGTTGCCCCTGCGTTCTTCAGCCCGAATGGCATCACCTTGTAACAGAAAGTGCCCCATTGTGTGATAAAAGTTGTTTTCTCCATATCCTCGGGGGCCATTTTGATTTGATTGTAGCCCGAGAATCCATCCATGAAGGAAAACACTTTGTGCTGAGCTGTATTGTCGATTAAAATATCAATGTGTGGAAGTGGAAAATCATCTTTGGGGCTGGCCCTATTCAAATCCCGGTAGTCCACACACATCCTGACTTTGCCATCTTTCTTAGGTACTGGCACGATATTAGCGACCCATTGAGGATAAGATGTAACAGCCAGAAAGCCAGCGTCGAATTGCTTCATCACTTATGCTTTGATCTTTTCAGACATGTCAGGCCTCATTCGACGGACCTTTTGTTTGATCGGTGGACAATCCTCTCTTGTGGGGAGACGGTGAACCACGATGTCTGTGTCTAAACCCGGCATGTCTTCATAAGACCAAGTGAAGATTTCAACGTACTCATTCAACAACTGTATCGGGCGTTCCTTGACACTTGGTTCCAGATTGGCACCCACTTGCACCTCCTTCCGGTCTTCCTCGGTTCCTAAGTTGACAATCTCCAAAAACTCTTCATGAGGTAAGATGGCCCTTTCCTCTTGCTGTAGAAGTCTAGCTAGTTCCCCTGGTACTTCACAACCTTCGTCATCTTCATACTCGGCTTGATTGACCAGATCTTCAGAGTTATTGAAGGATATAGCAGAATAGTCACCCATGGAATCCGGAGTGGATGGGTACCTGCATTTGTGAGTATGGGTGTGTGTAAGGGATAGCCATCCTTAAACAAAAAATGAAAAAGGAAAGAAAAATGAACACAGTAGTTTATCAAATGAAAAATGTCCAATGAATCATTAAACATGGCATATGGATATGAAGATAATCAAAACCCTTACAAATGGACCCACATGCCCCGGGCAAGGCGTGAGGTAAAAAGTTAGTGTGCGGATTGTTCAAAAGTAATTATTACAGACCATAGGAAATGTTTGACAGATAAATTACTGATTAATAAAAGTGATGGGGACAAAGTCCTTTGCCTCCCAGTTGCATAATCCTCCTTTGATAGTTGGGTAGATCCACTCTTCGATGTTGCTCTCTTCGTCTTCATCCTCCAAAGCGTTGATTCCGTAGGGAGAAATCTTGATTGGCGCCCTTTCAATCTTTGAACGGCGCATAGCTTTATGTCCTGCCGCGGTGAACCCTAATCCAAATTTGTCTGTTTTATGTGGAATATCAGGAAACTGCCCCCATGCCGAATTCTTCCCCTCCTTTATTGCGGCCTTCGCGTCTTCCAGAGATGCCATCCTGGCCATCTGCTTTGGTACTTCAGCTACCAACTTTGCTACTGTTATTTCAGGAAGGACTTCTTCGAAATGCTGGAATGGTGTCTCAATGAACTCACCCTCTACCTCCACATATCGGAAGGAGTTCAGGTGGTTGATCATATACTCCTCCTCACCATGGACGGTTATGATCTTTCCCTTGACAGGATACTTCAACATCTGATGTAAGGAAGAGGTGACTACCCCGACATTGTGTATCTAAGGCCTACCCAACAAGCAAGAGTATGACGGACGGATGTCCATCACATAGAAAGTAGATCTAAACACCTCAGTGCCTACCTTAATGGGAATATCAACTTCCCCATGGACCATCCTCTTCGAACCATCGAAAGCTCTGACAACAATATCACTCGGCTTCAGCTCTAGACCTTCACAATCTAGTCGGTCCAAAGCTTTCTTAGGCAGTACATTCAGCGACGAACCAGTGTCGACCAAGACATGTGCGAGAGTAGTTCCTCGGCACTCGACTGAAATGTGCAAAGCATCATTGTGGTTTCTACCTTTAGGAGTTAGGTCGGCATCAGAGAAACCTAATCCATTGTCCGCAGTAAGGCTGGCCACGCAATTTTGGAATTGATCTACAGAGGTTTCCTAGGGCACATGGGCTGCCTTCAGGAATTTTATCAGAGCCTTAGCGTGCGCTTCTGAGCAAAGTAGTAGTGCCAACATGGAGATCTTCGAGGGGGTTTGCCCCAGTTGTTCTACCACGTTGTAATCACTCCTTTTTATTATCTTCAAGATCTCTTCCATTTCTTTCTTGGAGGTTTCCGGGATGACCAAGGGTTGAGCCCTCGTCCTGACGAGCTCAACTTGGGTTCCCTTACCTTTATCAGCAGCGGTAGGAGGGACAATACTAGGAACAACAACATCTTCGATCAATGGGGTTCTAGCGGAGAGTTTTATTGGTGCAGGGATAACTTTGGCAGCAGATGAGGGTCCAAAGATTGCTCTTGGAGGGGCAATCTCTGGAGAAAATATTCTCCCGCTCCGGGTGATTTTGCTTGTGCCCGCAATGTTTCCAATGCTGGCTTCTTCCTCATCCGAGCTTCCTTCAGTTATTTCAATTTGTTTGATACCATGGTAGTAGACGTCACCGCCGTAGTTCCATGGTATTGACTTCTCAGAAATGTAGGGGACAGGCCCTGGCTTTGTTATCTTCAAAGGAACAGACTTCGTAGCTGGTGTAATCTTAATAGGCTTTCTGAAGGCCTTGGAAAGATTGGCGTGAATGGTTATAATTGAGACATCTTTAATATGGGTTGGAATGGCAGAAACTTTTTCAAACAAAATTTGTCGACTGTCCATCAGGCCTTGGATGCCTTTCTTCAGTAACGGACAGTCAAACGGCAGAGAGTAACAACAATAGCAGTCTTCTTTACATCCCGGGAAAATCCCGGCCCTTAACAGATTCAACTTGATGGTTAGCAACGGAGTTATCAGATCATTGACATCAGCAACATACAAATCTTCTTCAATGGCATTGACATTTCGGTCGTGTTTCGGCATTGGAGCAGATATCACGTTCGGCTTCTCTGGAGCGTCGAACTCCACCTCCTTCGCCTCTATCAGGTCTTGGATTTTATGCTTGAGTGCCCAACAATCGTTGGTGTCGTGCCCGACACTGTCAGAATGGTAGGCGCATTTAGCATTAGGATGATAATGCGGAGAGGACGTATTCACATTTTTTGGTGCCTCTTTGATGGTGGCGAGATTCAGCTTTAACAGATGGGGAAGCACTTGCGCTGGCATCATATTAATGCGGGTGAACTGCCGTTGTGGCCGTTCCACCCGTTGTTGATTTGGTCTGGACTGGTTATAGCGAGGCTGCTCACTTAAAGGGTTTTGGATCATTACGGCCCCCACGGTTGGTCGGCGCTCAGTCTTCCCTGCTCTTCTCTGGGAGTATACAACGGTCGTTTCCTTCTTGAAAGGCTTCTTCTCAATACTTGCAGCGGCACCCTTCTGAATCTTCCCTGACTTGATGCCAACTTCTATTCTCTCGCCTGTTAAGATCAAATCGGTAAACCCCGCGGAAGAGTTACCAATCAGATGGTTGAAGAATGGACCAGACAGGGTCCCTAGAAACATGTCAACAAGTTCATGGTCGGTTAAAGGCGGCTGCACCCTGCCAGCCAAATCCCTCCATTTTTGTGCATATTCTTTGAATCCTTCGCCTGTTCCCAGTGACATACCCTGAAGTTGGGTACGCGTGGGAGCAAGGTCAGAATTATACTGATATTGTTTATAGAATGCGGTGGCCAAGTCTTCCCAGTTTCGGACACTGGTTCCCTCTAATTGATAGAACCACTCCAGTTGAGCCCCAGAAAGGCTATCTTGAAAAAAATGAATCCAAAGGTTCTTGTCCGAAGTGTAAGGTTGGATTTTCCTTACATAAGACCTGAGATGCATTTTTGGACAGGACAGCCCGTCATACCTCACAAAAACTGGCACTTTGAACTTTGAGGGAATCACAATCCCGGCAACTAAACCCAAGTCTTCGAAATCCAAACCCGGCACTCTCTGTAGCTCCATGGCTGCCAACCTGTCTTTTAAACCTTTGTATTTATCATCAGCCAGAGGGTATTGTTGATCAGAGTAGTCTTCATCCTCTTCAGCCTCCTCTTCTTCCATATCGGACTCGGAAGGTACCGCAGCCGCACCCCCTTTATTGGTTCCCTCCTCAGAAGTAGGAGGAAATTCAAGCACTCTTCTGGCTTCTCCTTCAAATCTTCTCCCTAAAGTAGCCACCCCGAGTCTCTTTTTCTTCTTTTATACTGGGTCTTTATTCCCCAGCAAGGTCTTCAGATCCTCCTGACCCTTAGCCAAGGTCATCAGGAGCTGCTGAAACTGTGCATTTTGAGCCTGCAAGTCTTTGACTGTTTGCTCGAGATCTATCTTGCTGAAATAAACAGCAGACAGATAAGGAAACCCGGTATGAAACCTGCTTATGCACATGATGAATGGTATGCTTATGCATGCAATGTATTCAAGGATTTATAATATTCAAGATTGTTGTAAACAAAAAAGAACGCACGTCGTATTAATAAGAAGAAATTTGTCAGTACATAAATGCCCCATGGGCCAAATATTACAAAACTTCTCAAGGTAGAAAGACGTTGCGCATCCTCTTTGGTGCGATGTAGGTGTTGAGGGTCTCTTCCTCATGGAGTCGGCGGGTAAGCTCTAGAACCTTCTTCTCGCTGGCGTAGAAGCTGGCTTCAAAAGTGTTCCGTTCCTCCTTGACCTGAATCCAACTCTTCTGCATTTCCTCCCACGATGTAGGCATGTCAGGATATAGGATGGTGTAGGGAACCTCTCCTTCCTTGACGGGCTCTTTAATCACAGGGAGAACATGTGGATAAGGCATCATCAAACTCTGGGCTCGGGCTCGTACCCACTTGAGATAAGGCTCAAGAGGGATGGAATTCTTGTGCCCCAGTGTCTTGCTATCAACCTTGTTGGGCATCCTCCAAGCTCTGATGAATCTTTGGCGAAGTCCTTGCGCATCGTTGTCGAAGTCAAAAACTAGGTCAGGAATCAACATGTCGTGAGGGCCATCCCTCCGTGCATATCCAAATTGCCTCAAAGCTAGGCAAGGGTTGTAGGTAATGCCCTCTCTAATGCAAAGTAATGGAACATTAGGGAACTCTCCACAACGATCGACGATGATGACATTTTCTCTGGACCGAGAAAACCAATGTACATCAGAGTGAGTAAGAGTCATCAACCGTTGGGACCACCTTGAGCCTTGGTCATTCTTCAAGACAGATTGTGGAAGGTGCGAAATAAACCACCTTGCAAGGAGAGGAGTACAGCACATGAGAACACCCCTCTTTCTCATTGTTCGTGTGTAAAATGAGTGAAGAATGTCCCCAAGCAATGTTGGTATTGGATTTATGGATAAGAAGATTTTGACGGCATTGATATCTACCAGCTGGTCAGGATTTGGGAACAAGACCAACCCATAGATAAGGAGTGCCACAATTTCTTCAAAGGCTTGTAGGTCCAATGAATTCCAACATTCTTGTGCCTTCTCAAACAAGAATTTTTCTAAGAAACCTTTGACGCCGCTTCTAGTTTCCCAATGCCCCTTGATGTCAGAAGGCTGTAGATGTAATGCTCGAGCAACATCTTCAGGCTTTGGTTCCTTTTCCGTACCGTTGTAGGGTAGTTGATTAAGGATAGGAATTCTCAGGAGTTGAGAAAACTCCTCCAAAGTGGGCACCAATTGGTAGTCGGGGAAAGTGAAACAGTGATGAAGAGGGTCAAAGAACTGGAATAGCACTTTCATCATATCCTCTTCAATGTTGGTTTTGACTAGGCTGAGCAGCCTACCATGTCTTTCACTGAAGGATGAGCTTTCCAGAATTCTTGAGGTGAGCTCCTTGAGTTGAGGAGAGATTCTCACAAGGTTGACTTGGATGGTTTTTCTGCGAGGAATTTCCATGACCTACAAAATAAGAACAAAGATGAAGATCTAAACCCTTGAAGTGGTTAGTAAATGCATATGATGCCTTATGATGTTCATGATGTATGCACAAAACATATGTACAAGCAATTCACACCAAACCCTAGTTTCAGGCTTGCATGAGGTTTCATAGGTAAGTACCCTCTTGAGTGTAGTTGGCTTAAAAACCTGTCCTATAAATAGTAACCGGGTTCTAAGGAGCTCAATATCATTGGATTGTTTTCATCGTTCATGGTTTTGGTTTAGCCACTTAACTAGCGACCAAAATATTCCAAGAAAACAACCCCCAATGAGTGTAGTATCGAGTATCTACCAACTTCGGACTGCACCAAAGCCGGTCATCTCACTACCCCTAATAAAAGGCTAAGATGGTCAAGTAAGGTTCTAGGTCATTAGTGCTTAGTGACATCACTCAGCGGCCCCGTACTCTCCTTGATTGAACTCAAGGGTTACCGGTACTCACAAATATGTCGCACTAATATAGCTATTGCTTCGACTGTGTCGGTATACCCCGCACAGTTTCCACAATGTATTGCTATCTATGAATGTTTCCCCAAATCCGGGTGTAGGATTGCAAACCCAAACAAGAGAGCCAAGATATAAAGCAATCAAACAAACAATTAGTCATGCAAGAGGGTGATCTAAGCCCTAAGGTTACTCCACTTAAAAAAAATTTCCCCAGCAGAGTCGCCAGTTCTATGATACGGTGGGAGAACTGACTAGGGTTTTGCGTTTGTTTTCGCAAATGTTTCGGTTGAGCAAGAGTCGCCACCGACTTTTTATTTTATCCTAAGGAAAGGTTAAAAAGCACAGCAAAAACCTTTGAGATGTTTCGTGGTTTCGGGGAGTAGATTATAGAAAGGGAAGGTATTAGCACCCTTTCTATCCATGGTTATCCATGGGCTCTTAGTTACTTGCTTAGATCAACTTGCCTTGGTTTTCAATCGTTTGAAATGGTGCTTTGTGCGTGGTTTTGAAAATGTTTTGAAAAAGATGCCTTGTCTAGGCTACCCTTGTAACAATTCTTTACTCGAATGTTTTACAAAAGGTGTTTGTCTTTTTGAAAAGATGTTTCAAGGTTTTTGTTTTGAAAGTGTAGTAATGTGTAGTTTGAAAAATAGGCAAGTGTTTTTGTTTTGCAAGTTGACAAGTACTTAAGAGCTATCTACCATAAAGTTCTCAAAGATTATTGCTATGTCTTAACCCTTTTAACAATTTTGTTCCACCATTGCATTTGGTGGACAATCTTGTGTTAGGATGTGAAAGGGACGGGCGTGGATCATCGTTTAGACCATAATTGCAATGGTGCCAAGTATCTTTGGGCAATTTTTCCTTTAAGGGACTTGATCATTTTCTAGGCAACTTTCGAAAGCGTCATCGAGGGACTATGATCATTTGATTGTTTTGTTTTTCCCAAAGAGACCTAACATGCAATATGCCCCATTATTGAAGGCAACAAGTGGAATACCCTAGGGGTGCAAGTGTGATTGGTGTTGTCCATTTTCATGCTTGTTTATCTTGAAATTAGGTCAAACTATTTTGGTTAATTGATTTGCATACAAACCCTAATTCTAGCATGGTATATTTAGAAAGCTTTAAAGTGCGAAAAATAAAGTTCCTAAGTTATTACAACACAATATATGGGAAGGGGGGTACAAATGTTCAAATGGGGATATTTTGGCAAGGAATTTAAACCTAACTATCACATCAAAATTGAATTATACAAATTATTTAATATGCAATAATTAAACAAAAATATAATAAATATGCAAGATGCAAAAAAAAAAGTTTTGTATATGTATGAAAAAAAGTATTTTTATGTGTCAAATAAACAAAATAAAAAGTATTAATTTTTTGGAGTTTTTATGTATTTAGGGCAAAACCCTAATTTTGCAAATAAAAGGTATTTATTATTTAATATATACAATGTTTATTAATTATGTACAAAAATAAAAATGAAGTATATTTGTAAAAAGGGTATTTTTAATGTTAAATATTAATAAAATAAAAATGTATATATTTGGTATTTTTATCCTAAATATCCTAATAAATATGTAAATATTTATATTATATGATAAATATATTAAATATGTATAAAAAATATAATATTTAATATTTACAAAAAAGTATATTTTCATAAAATATTTTCAAAAGATAAAATAAAATAAAAATCAGAAAAATAAAATGTATTGGTATTAATTTTAGTATTTTTCAATAAAAGATATTAGGTATTATTTATGTACAAACATTATTTTAAACAAATAAATGCCTAATAAATTCAAAAATGGTGTGAAAAATATTTTTTATATTTTTAATATTATGAGAAAAAATAAATAAGTCAGAACAAAAAAGAAAAGGTCAAAAAATCATAAAAATAAGCATAATAGGCCAAGGGGGTTTAAAAGTAAAACTATGGTGCAAATCAGAAAAGTGAAACAAGCCCAGCCCAAAGGCAGCTTCTTCAACCTCCAGCCATCTCTATTTGAAAACGCGCGCCTTCTTGCTTAAACATCAAGATCCTGATTCTTTGATTTTTAATGAAAACTTACAACACAAAAAATGTAAAGCATCATCTCACGATTTCATACATATAAAGAACATGATTTTACTCTCAGAAATGAGAGAGAATTTCTTCTCCCCCAATTCCTGACCTAGTTTTTGTTCCAAGTTCAGACATCAAATTCTCATAGCACACATAACATAAATGAAAACTAATTATATGGGCATGTTCAGGGCCATGAATGTGACATAATTTCTTCACAAACCTAAAGCTAACAATTCCTGGATAGAGAGATACGAGTTCATGAACTTACCTGTTTAGTTGGAATCGTATCTGGTGATGGAGGTGTTTTCAATGCAAGGTGATGATTGGTACAGCTTCCTTGATGTCCAGGGATGCTATTCCAAGCTTTAGTTTGCTTGGAAGCCAAGAGAATCGTGCTATGGTACCTCAACTGCAAAACAGAAAAATGAAAATGGTGATGTTAGATAGGGATGTTACAGGTCGTGTTTAGGGCTTGGAACAGTTTCAAGGGATGATGTGGGATGTGTTTGAAGTGGTTTTAGCAAGAATGCACGAATGGATTGAGTTATGGAACTCAATCTGCAGCAGGTCCCCTGTTTTGGCAGTTCTATGGTGTTTCTGTGTTTGAGAAGGCAATGGAGATGGTTGGCTTGTGTTTTAGCTTAGGTTTGATGATTAGAAAGTGTTTGATAACTTTGCTTAAGCTCTGGTTCACAGGAATGAGAGTTGTGTATTGTTATGCTAGGTTACTTCAACTTTAAGCAAGAAAATGTCAAGTGGTGTTTCTAGCTTGTGCAGGCCCCCAATCTATGCTGCATACTTTGGCCTTGATCAGTTTAATTAGTTCATAAACTTGTGCCAAAAGGATCTGCCTTGTACTTGCTTGGATTTGCATTTGACATAAAGTTTAACTTTTCAAAAATGGCAAAAATGCTTTATCTAATTAAGGCTTAATCTAACATGTAATGTCCAAATGCACAAAATAATGCTAACACACAATGGATTGACATTTAATTATTGAGTACAAATGGGATTAGAGGACTGTAACTAGCTTATGCATGCTGATTTGAAAAGTTGCCCAAGTTATGAACATGTAAATTGGCCAAGAACAAAGTGAGTTTTTCCCAACTTGCCAAATTCGATTCTCCCTAACCATGAGGTTGTTTGATGAGTTCTTGGACATTTTCGAAAGCTTGGAATGTGTATTACAATCAATATTTGAAATGAAAATTGAAATTACAAGTGGAAGCATGTGAAAAATGGTCTTGAAGTTAGGCAAAAATCCTGCCTAAAATGGTTCAAAATTTCTCTAAGTTAAGAATGGTTTGGTACCCTTGTTCCAAAAATTGTAACTTGAGCTACAAGCTTCTTTTGAGGAAACTTTGTGAATCAAAGTTGTAGATTTTGCAATGGACTACAACTTTCATGTTTTGACTTTTGCTTGAATCCAAATGAATCTTGGTGAGAAAGTGGGACAAAGTTAGGAAAAAATTAGGGTTTTTTCATAACTTAGAAAAATTCTAAGTTATGAAAAATCTTCATTTCAAACCCTAAATTGCAATTCTTGATTTCTTGATGAACAAGTTTCATGATTTGGCATGTTTTGATGAAAAATGAATCTTGACACTTGATTTTGACCAAAAAGTCAAAGTTTGACTTTTCAGTATACAGTCAAAATTGATCAATTGACTGGGAAATTCAACTGTCAATCTTGTGCATTTGGGGTCTTTTGAATTTGTTGAGTATGTCAAGACAATTCCATGGGGTCCTTGAGTCCATATGTGAGCTTGGTTTGCCATTGGCTTGGTCAAACAGTCAAAAATTGCCTTTGTGCAGTCAAAACCCTAAAAATGACCATTTTGCCCTTTTGGTGATCTGATCAAATTTCCTGTGGAATTGTGATCCAAACTTGATCAAATAGTCCATATGAGTTCATAATGTTGATGTGGGTCAATTTTCATGAGATTTGACTTTCAATTGGCCACAATTGACTTTTTCCCCAATACAGCTGATTTCTAGGTCAACTGTCCAATTGACTGAGCAAAGATTGGAATCAAGGCTTGAAACTTGATATGGATAAACTTGGGAGTACAATATGAAGCATGAAAGTCATCTTAGGCATTTTAGGTCAAAACAACTTTGTGCAAACACAAACCCTAATTTGGGTCAGCAGTGCTAGGAGAAGTCTTGAGCAGAGGAAACCCTAACTGGATCTTGAGCTCCAAGGGCCTTGTGATGAGAAAATTTGAGAAAATGGGAGGGAAAATTTTGGGGTACAACATACATTATTAGCGGGGTCTGTTCAAAAGCATATTATAGAGATTATGGTATCGTTCTCGTCATCCTCCCTCTAAAGGCTTATAGCTTTTTAATCGAGAGTCGAATATCACGTAAAGGAAGCAAGAAAATAGTTTAAATAAAATGACAATAAAATCATTCAAGACAAACATATGCGATGCATTAATAGGAAAAGCAAAGTTTAGCATAACAGTAATTGTTTGAACAATAAATGAAATTACAATTGAAAAATCAAAAATCAAAAGTAAACTGGACATTCTCAATGATTTGGCCTAGGAGCAGTGACCACTTTGTGAGTCTCTGGAGGGTCGAATTCGATCTCCTTAGCATCAATCATATCCTGAATTTTGTTCTTCAGAGCCCAACAGCCATTTGTATCATGTCCAGGGCTATCAGAATGGTATGCACACCTTTCATTGGGGTGGTAACTAGGAGCAAAAATATTGGGGTTCCGTAGAGGAGCCTTTAACGTAATCAACCCTGCCTTCAACATGTGTTGTAAAGCTTGAGCTAGTGACATGTTGATTCTGGTGATCTGTCTCTTAGGTGTGATCTCTTTACGCTGATTCCCCTATTGGTGTTGTTGTATAGGCGTAGGATTAGAGACCAGTATTTCCCCCACAGATTGATTGTGGTCGTCTGCCTTATCACGACCCTTCTGGGACATACACAACATTGGCTTCCATCTTACCAGTAAGTGGCTTTTTCACAGCATTAGGAGATGCAGCCATCGGGATCTTCCCACTCTAGATACCACTTTCGATCCTTTCTTCATCCTGAACCATCTCTGTGAATCCAGATGAGGAACTCCCAATCAGCAGATTAAAGAATGGGCTTGTCAGAGTGCCCATGAACATATCTACCATTCCCCGATCATTTAGAGGAGGTTGTACCCTGCCAACTAGATCTCTCCATTTCTGGGCATATTCTTTGAAGCCTTCGCTAGAACCCATAAACATGCTTTGAAGTTGTGTACGAGTTAGAGCGAGGTCAGCATTATATTGGTACTTCTTGTATAAAGCAGCAACCAAGTCTTCCCAGGTATGAATGTTTGTTCTTTCTAAATGGTAGAACCACTCCAGTTGCGTTCCATCTAAACTTTCTTGGATGAAATGGACCCGTAACTTCCGGTCAGCAGTGTGAGGCTGGATCTTTTTGACATAGGACCTTAAGTGCAACTTAGGGCAGGAGACATCGTCATACTTAGCAAACGTGGGGACCTTGAATTTTGGTGGGATGATCACGCCAGAAACCAGCCCTAATTCTTCAAAGTCCAAGCCAGGTATTTGCTGAATCTCCATAGTATTGAGACGATCTTCCAGATATTTGTATTTTTTGTCAGCAGGAGGATACTGCTCCTTATCATAGTCAGATTCATCATCAGATTCTTTTGGACTGGAGTCTTCCTCTCTTGTTTCCTCATCTTGATTATTTCCTTCCTTTTATGAAGTTATCAATGCAGAGGCTCGTTGCACTGGTCCTTTGATCCTTCTTCCCAGATTCACTAACCTAGTTGGCTTCTTCGGCTTCTTCCTTTCTTTAACAAGCAGGGCTTTCAGTTCTTCTTGCCCCTTGGTCAGAGCCATGATCATTTGTTGAAACTGGGCATTCTAAGTCTATAGATCCTTCACTGTTTGTTCCAGAGCCATTGCTGAAATAAATAGAGAAGAGGATAAGAAACCTGCTTTGAAACCTGCTTATGTAATGATATGTATGATATATGTATGCAATTTTTTCAAGGATCCCGCGGGGTAAACAAGAAAATGTCAGAATTTTAAATTTGTAGCTTTGATTGAAGAACTTTGTATCATTGAGTATCCTTCTATGAGAGTCAAGCTCACCATATCAAGTGGGTCATAGCCTCTGACTCAAGTTATTGAGTTTTGATCTTTTGACGACATTGGCTAGAGGAAAAATAAATCCCCTTGCCCTTTGCTAGACGTCTGATTTATCATAACCTGTATCACAAACCCTTGAGATCCTTGAAATGGTTAAGGAAATGCTGTGGCATGATATTATGATGTGTATGCTATGTGTTAAGCAAAAGTGTAAGGTGATGAAGACAAGTGAGTCTAAGAAGTCCAGGTTACTGGATAATGACTGTAAACAAATCCTGCAAGGAGATCGTGTTGTTAGATAAAAACCCAACAAGTAGCTCAAATTGAAAGCAAACAAATCACACAAGAAGCCTTAGGTTTAGGTTTGCATGGGGTTTGTAGGTAAGTACCCTCTTGAAATTTAGTTGGTTCAACCTGTCTTAGAAATAGTAACCGGGTTCTAAGGAATCTCAATATCACCGATCTTTCTTTATCGAGTTATTTCAGCTTAGCAATCTTTTCTTGCGGCCGAAACATCTCGAAAGTCTGATCTCAATGAGTGTAGCATCGAGTATCAACCAATCCCCAGCTTTACACCGAGGCCGGCTATCTCACTACTTTCTAATGGCCAAGTTTGTTCAACTAAGGTTCTAAGGTCCGTTAGTGCTTCACGACACCATGCGGCGGCCCCGTATTCTCCTTGATTCAACACAAGGGATACCGGTACCAACCAAAGTGTCACACCAACACAGCTATCGCTTCAACCATATCGGTCTATACCGTACAGTCTCCACGATCTATTGTTGTTTACCTAAAAGGATGCCCCAGATCCGGGTATAAGATCTTTACAAGAATACCCCAACAAACCCTCAAAGATAAAGCAGTCAAAGAAAACAGAGAAAGTAATTTTAAAATGGTATAGACCCTAAGGTAAGCCCCTACTTTATAATTTTTCCCAGCAGAGTCATCAGTTCTGTGATACGGTGGCAGAACCGACTGTTAATACTGGTTTTGCGTTTGTGTTTGCAAATGTCACGGTAAGCAAGAGTCGCCACCGACTTTTCTTTATCCAACAAAGGAAAGGGTGAAAAGAACAGAAAAAAAACCTTTTTTGAGATTTTGAGTTCGGGGGTAGATTATGGAAAGGGAAGGTGTTAACACCCTTTTCATCTGTGCTTTTCCACGGGCTCTTAGGTACTTGCTCATTTTTAAAATTGATTGTGTCGGTGTGGTTTGAAAAGCTTTGAAAATGCCTTAGTGCGGCGATTCACTTTATGGTAACTCTTGTATCAGCCTCAAGAGTGTGATAAAGCGTTTTGAAAATTTTTGTTTGAAAAGTATTTGAAAGTGTAGGGTGTAAAAGCATTTTTGAGCAAGCACCTAACAGTTATCTACCCACTCGAAAAAGACTGTTCTTTTCCTCCTATCCTTTAGACCGTGTTATAATACTATTAGTGAGTAGGTAACCCTAGTCGCTGGATGTTGAGGGACTATCGAAAGGGACGTAATGGTCATTGAAGGCAACATGTAAGAATACCTTAGCCTTTTGAAGGGACTGTCATCGTATAGGAAATATCGAGGGACAAGATCATTTCCCGTAGGCAACTTGAGGGACGTTAGGGACCATGATCTTTATGATGACTTTAGAATTGAGATTCTTGGCTAAGATATCCCTACGTTCGAGGGACATGACCATTGTTTTCCGAGGCAACCAAATGAGGAATACCCTAAGGGTGCAAGTGTGCAAGAATATGTTTTTTTCCAGGTATTTTTATCTTTGATATTAGTGACCTAACGATTATTTGATTTGATCTTACCTAATTACTTAAGAGACCATATACATCATGTAAGGAATGTAAAAGCGAGAAATAAAGTCCTACAGTTATTACAGGGCTTTGGTGTAGGTACATAAGTAATGGACTAGAAAGTAAAATGCGAAAATAAAAGCCTTCATTTAGCTATTACAAACCGGGCGCAGTTACATAAATGATATAAAAAAAAGTAATGACGCGCGAAAATTAAGAAGGGAAAAAGTTCTAAACCCTAAAAAATCTAATTGATCATTGAAAATATTTTTGGTATTTTATGGAAAAAATTAGAAGTTGAACCTAATTTCTAACTAATTTTAAATTAAAGAAAAAAAGTTAAAGTTTAATTAAATTAATTTGCAAAAATTAATTTTATTAAAAAAAACTCTAAATCCTAATTTTTATGATTTTATTGAAAAAATGAATGAATAGAAAATATAAACTAATTAACAAAAATTAAATAAAATAAAGGAAAGAAGATGGGCCTGAGGGTGAGGAACCCAATTGAGGGGTGTGCTAGAATTTGTGCTATGGGCCCAGATCTGTTGGCCCACAACCTGCACTGAATCCAGTGTTGCTAGATCCTGAAGGTTCACCATGGAGAAGCGTTTCTGGGCGCTGGATCTGGAGGATGAGTGACCCAATGGTGATGATGATAGAGCCCATGATGTGTTCCTGGGGATGTAACATACTGGAATCTGTAGAAAACATCAAGAAAATAGAAAAGCGTTGGGCCTGGGATCGAACCCAGGTCCCTTCCTTCATGTACTCAATCCCTTGCCAACTGTGCTGCTTGTTCATTCATACATATAACAACATAATAACATTATATGTAAATTCTGGAAATTTAAGCTTTGAATCGAAAGCCCATCCCACACGAAAATGTTCCTGAGTTCAAGTCTGGTCTTAGTTTTTCATTAAGCATGCCTATATCATCTAGTTCGAAGCATGACACAGATTTTGCCCTAAACATGGCAAAATCTTTGTTTCAGCTCCAACCACTCATGTTTCACGTTGGTCCTGCCTTAAACAATCTCCTGCATACGAATCAGACTAAGAAAAGGATTAATACATTATAGAAATATCAACATAAATTCAAGAAGTTACCCACGATGAGCTCTTTCAATTTGCTTGTTCTAGAAGGATTTACCCTTCGAAGATGGATGGACTGGCTTGCTGAGAGTCCCAAGAATACAGTTGGATTGCTGGAACTGGTTGAGATTGGCTGGAGCGTGAGATTTGGAATTGCACCACGCTTGTAAATTTGTTCTTGGTTTGGAGGCAGATTTTTCATTTTCTTAAAACGTTGCACTTTTCGTTTGGCCCTTTTTTGTGGCTTCCGCATCTTGCATTAGGTTTAGACTTATTATCCTTATGTAGTGAATCTCATTAGGTTTATATTTGTGGCAAAAATCCAATGATTTGATGACAAGAATATGAGTTTTTAATTTGTATCAAAACTTGTTGTTTCAGGAAAATCTTTTTTTCCTTTTGTCCCATGCATTTTGCTTTGACATGCCATCCTATTTCATTCCTTCAAATCTGCCTTCTTTGCCAGCTTCAAAGTCCAATTCGAATCTATTAAGAATTTTCCTTATTAGAATTGTAACGCCCGTAATTTAATTAATTATTTAATTAAATTATTTTTGGAATATTTGAGAAGATGTGTTGTGATTAATTGGATTTAATTATTTTATTAAGTGGTGAAATAATATTAGAAGTATAATATTATTTGATGTGGGCTTGTTTTTAAGGAATGGAAGTAGTAATAAGGGGGTGTATTAGTTTTAAGCCCAATAAGGAATAAATAATAATAGGTTATTTTATTTTTGCTAGAAAGAATAGAAAAGAGGAGGCAGTAGAAGAGTAAGGATTGAGAAGAAGAACGTGAAGCTACTCAAAAAAGAGGAAAAACGACAGAACGAGGTTTCAACGGGAAGATTATAGAGCGACCTTCAATCCAAGGTAAGGGTGGGGTTCTGACTCTATAATTGGGTTCATGATAATGGGTATGTGGGGTTAGAGGTGATTGTTGTCTTGTTCATGAATTGAATGTATATGATGTTGTATGATGAAATTGATGAATTTTAGATGAATAATAATGTTCTGATGCTGTTTAATTGACGTAGAATTATAGGATAATTGTAAGTGATGATTATCTATGATTAGATTAAGTTTTTAGGGCTTAAAGTATAAAACCCGTAGTGAAAACACAGAGAAAATCGCATAAATTATGCATAACAGAGCAATATGCGTCGACCCCAAACATGATGTGTCGATACATGAAGGTTTAGAGACTCAGGATGAGTCGAACGAAGAGGTTTTGCATCGATACATGAGGACGTTTAGACTCAGGATGAGTCGATACGTAGGAGCATGTGTCGATACATGCAGTGTGGTAGACTCAGTATGAGTCGATACAAGAGAGTATGCATCGACTCATGTTGCAATTTCAGTGTAGTACACATCGATCCAAGACGTTATTCGTCGATCCATGTTGCCTGGTTTTTGGCAAAATCAGTTTGAGAATGTTGTAACTTGAGTTTTCGGACTCCGTTTGAGGTGTCGTTCGAAGCGTTGAATAGCTAACGTAATGAGCTTTATTATTAAGGGTTAAAATGAAGATAGGAAGGATAACCATAGGATTTGAATTAGTTCCCGTGTTGATCGTTATGTTGGTTTTGTGGAGAAGAATGACGATGAGATGCTTAGAAGCTGCTGTTTGATTTGTAACAGTAGGATTAATAATAATAACGATGTAATATTACCGAATAGTAGTATGTAGAGATTTAGTGATTTAGAAGTAAGCCTTAGTTGGTTAATTAATTATAGGAAATATCTAGTATAGGCCTATGGCCAACATTGTGAAATTGATGAGTTACTGTCGTATTAAAGTACAACTGAGTTATTGATGAGATGTTATTAATGAAGTTGTGTTTGATTAATAAATGATGTTTGATGAATAAATAATGTTTGATGAATTATCATGAATGATATGAGATGTTTGATGAAGAGATGTTGAGATGCTTTTGAGATGTAGGCCTTTGGCCAACGATGATGTTGTATTGAGATGTTGTTAATTGTGGTGTTGTTATTACATTCATGATTGTGTCGCATACATTGGATTTTGAGATGGAGCTTATGCTCGTTGAGATGGCTTGTATTGGCGAATATTGAGATGAAGGCTTATGCCTTGTTGATGCCTTTATTAATTGGCAAATTTTTGAGATGGGAGTTCTGCTCCAAATGGTACCACATGCATTTGCATAGTATTGAGTCGTATTATATGACTGCATAAAGAAGTGTGTATTGATGTGGTGAATGTGTATTATTATTGTTGATTATGAGATGAGATGTGGTGATGTTATGTGATCAAATTTAATATATTAATTATCATGCGCTTTACTATATTGTTAGATATCTCACCTTTTCTGTTTGAATGCTGCCCTTATGTTGGTAACATGCAGGTAATCGAGAGTGAAGGTTGTATGCCTTCAGTAATTCGAGTCGGTGTCATTTCTCCGATATGTAACACTCAGGGGGATGAACGCTTGTTGCTTTTGATTGTTGATTATTCAGTTGTTGATTATTATTAGATTGTGTTTTTTGAAGTTGCTGTAAAGTTGATAGAGATGTTATTAAGAATTTCCGTTGCGTAGATGTTGAATTATTTAATTAAGGATGTCATGATGATGGTTTATCCGATGTTTTAAAAGTGTTATATATCCACGATGAATGCAATGAATTTTGATATAAGAATTTGTGGCATCCCGATTCGTTTGCATGAATGATTTTTATAACTCTGATTTGTTTATATACTTTGTTGGGGTAGAATTGGGGTGTTACAAAGTTGGTATCAGAGAAAAAGGTTGGTTTGACCTTGTCGTCGAGTAGTAGTTGTCTAACAATCGAGTATTGTTAATTTGAGTTCTAACCGTTGTTTATGTTGTAGTGATAAGTTAAGATGGCTGGAAGGAATGATGCTGCACTTGTTGCTGCTTTAGAAGAAATGGCTCATGCAATGGAGAATCAGCCGAATGCTAACGGGGATGCTGGATCTCATAGCTTGGCGACTTTCCTGAGAGAGAATCCACCTACGTTCAAGGGAAAGTATGATCCTGACAGATAATTGGAGTGGTTGAAAGAGATTGAGAGAATCTTCTGTATGATGGACTGCACTACAGCGCAAAAGGTTCGGTATGGGACTCATATGCTAGCAGTCGAGGCTGATGACTGGTGGCTAGAGACTTGTCATAAGTTGGAAGCTGCAGGTGAGAATGTCACTTGAGTTGTGTTCCGAATGGAGTTTCTGAGGAAGTACTTTCCTGAAGATGTCCGTGGTAAGAAGGAGACTGAGTTTCTTGAGCTGAAGCAAGGGAATATGTTAGTTGTTGAGTATGCTGCCAAGTTTGCTGAGTTGGCTAAGTTTTATCCATATTACGCAGATGCAGATGCTGAGTTTTCGAAGTGTATCAAGTTTGAGAATGGGTTGCACCCAGAGATTAAGAAGGCAGTTGGATACCAGAAGATCCGTGTCTTTGCTGATTTGATTGATAGTTGCAGGATTTATGAGGAGGATAATAATGCTCATTACAAGATTATCAGTGAGAAGAGGGGTAAGCACTAATAGAATCGTGGTAAGCCCTATGATGCCCCAGTTGGTAAAGGTAAACAGAAAGTTGCTCAGGGTCAGGGGACTAGTGGGGGGGATGCTCCTACTAGTGTGGTTTGCTTTAAGTGTGGAAAACCTGGGCACAAGAGTAATGTATGCACTACTGAAGTGAAGAGATGTTTCTGTTGTGGCAAGAACTGACATGTTGTATCTGAGTGTGAACATAAGTATGTGATTTGTTTCAATTGTAGAGAAGAAGGTCACATTGGTAGTCAATGTCCGAAAACGAAGAGGGCTCAGACAAGTGGTAAAGTGTTTGCTTTGGTGGAGGATCAGACAACTGCTGAGGATAGACTTATCAGTACATGTTTCATTAATAGTACTCCTTTAATTACTATTATTGATACCGGTGCTACGCATTGTTTTATTGCTGCTGATTGTGTTGAAAGATTGGGTATTATGTTGTCTTCTTTGAATGGGGAAATTGTCCTCGATACTCCAGCCAAGGGGTCGGTCACTACTTCTTTTGTGTGTTTGAAGTGTCCCTTGTCGATCTTCGACAGAGACTTTTCTATCGATTTGGTTTATTTACCGTTAAGAGGTTTAGATGTGATTTTGGGTATGAACTGGTTAGAGCATAATTGTGTTCATATTAACTGTCATGACAAGTCTGTGAGGTTTTCTACTCCTGAAGTAGAAGAAGATGGTCGGTTGTCTGCTAGACAGTTGAGGAAGTTGATGCAAGAGGAAGCACAGATGTTCTTGTTGATGGCGTCGCTATCTATAGAGACTCAAGCTATAATTGAAGAATTGCATGTGGTGTTTGAATTTCCTGAAGTTTTCCCTAATGAGATTCTTGATGTACCACCGGAGAGGGAAGTTGAATTTGCTATTGATCTTGTACCTGGTACCTGACCCGTGTCTATGGCACCATACATGATGTCTGCATCTGGATTGTCAGAGTTAAAAAAGCAATTGGAGGAGTTACTTGAAAAGAAGTTTGTAAGACCAAGTGTATCACCGTGGGGAGCTCCAGTGTTGTTAGTAAAGAAGAAAGATGGAAGTATGAGGCTTTGTTTCGATTATAGACAGTTGAATAAAGTGACGATTAAGAACAAGTATCCGCTTCCAAGAATAGATGACTTGATGGACCAATTGGTGGATGCCCGTGTGTTTAGTAAGATTGATTTGAGGTCGGGTTACCATCAGATTAGAGTGAATGATGAAGATATCCAGAAGAAGGCTTTCAGAAGGCGTTATGGACATTATGAGTATCCGGTGATGCCTTTCGGTGTTACTAATGCGTCGGGAGTATTCATGGAATACATGAATCATATCTTTCATACTTATTTGGATCGGTTCGTAGTGGTGTTCATTGATGATATTTTAATTTACTCTAAGTCAGAAGAAGAGCATACTGAACACTTAAGAGTAGTATTGCAAGTTTTGAAAGAGAAGAAGTTGTATGCAAAGTTGTCCAAGTGCGAGTTTTGGTTAAAAGAGATTAGTTTTCTTGGTCATGTGATTTCAGGTAGTGGCATCACTGTAGATCCATCAAAGGTTGATGATGTGTTGCAATGGGAGACTCTGAGGTCAGCTACTGAGATTAGAAGCTTTTTGGGATTAACTGGTTACTATAGAAAGTTTATCGAAGGTTTTTCCAAGTTAGCACTTCCGTTGATTAAGTTGACTAGTAAAGGTATAGTTTTTGTATGGGATGTTCAGTTCGAAGAAAGTTTTGCAGAATTGAAGAAGAGGTTGACGTCAGCTCTGATTTTGACGTTGCCTAGTCCAGGAGAGCCTTTTGTGGTGTATTATGATGCTTCTAAGATGGGTTTAGGAGGTGTGCTTATGCAGATGGTAAGGTAGTTGCTTATGCGTCAAGGCAATTAAGGACTCATGAGAAGAACTATCCTACGCATGATTTAGAGCTTGCTGCAGTTGTTTTTGTATTGAAGATTTGGAGGCATTATCTTTATGGTTCTAGATTTGAAGTGTTTAGTGACCATAAGAGTTTGAAGTATCTTTTCGATCATAAGGAGTTGAATATGAGGCAGTGAAGATGGTTGGAATTGTTAAAGGATTATGATTTTGGTTGGAATTATCATCCAGGAAAAACGAACGTGGTAGCTGATGCGTTAAGTCGAAAGACTTTACATATGTCAGCAATGATGGTTAAAGAGTTGGAATTAATTGAGCAGTTCAGAGATATGAGATTAGTTTGCGAGGTTACTCTGCGAATTATTATGTTGGGTATGTTGAAGATTAATAATGAATTTCTAAACAGTATCAGAGAAGCTCAGAAGTTGGATGTTAAACTGGTAGATTCGATGGTTAGAATCGATCAGTCTGAGAATAGTGATTTTAAGTTAGATGCGCAGGGTGTGGTGAAGTTTCATAACCGGATTTATATTCTTGATGATGCTGAGATGAAGAAGGTGATACTGGAAGAGAGCCATAGAAGTAAGTTAAGTATTCATCCAGGAGCTACAAAGATGTATCAAGATTTGAAAGGTTTGTTTTAATGGCCTGGAATGAAGAGTGATGTGGCTCGATTTGTGTATGCATGTTTGACTTGTCTGAAGTCGAAAGTTGAACATCAGAAGCCTGCAGGGTTGATGCAACCGTTAGAAGTTCCAGAATGGAAATGGGATAGCATTTCAATGGACTATGTGACGGGGTTACCTAATAATTTAAGAGGACATGATTCGATTTGGGTGATTGTTGATAGGCTTACGAAGTCGGCTCATTTTATTCCTATTAACATCAGCTTTCCAGTGTCGAAGTTGGCTGAGATTTACACTAGTGTAATTGTAAAGCTGCATGGTGTTCCTTTGTGAATTGTGTCAGATAGAGACCCAAAATTTACTTCTGATTTTTGGAAGAGTTTTCAAGAAGCGTTGGGTTCTAAGTTGAGATTGAGTTCAGCGTATCATCCTCAGACAGATGGTCAGACTGAACAGACGATTTAATCGTTGGAAGATTTGCTGAGGGCATGTGTTCTTGAGTAGGGAGGTTCATGGGATACTTATCTTCCGTTGATAGAGTTCACTTATAATAACAGTTACCATTCCAATATTGGGATGGCACCTTTTGAGGCGTTGTATGGTCGAAGATGTAGAACTCCATTATGTTGGCATGAATCTGGTGAAAGTGTAGTACTTGGACCTGAATTTGTTCGTGAAACTACTGAGAAGGTGAAGTTGATTCGAGAAAAGATGAAAGCTTCCCAAAGTAGACAGAAGAGTTATCATGACAAGCGAAGGAAGGATTTAGAATTTCAAGCTGGTGAGCATGTGTTTTTAAGAGTTACACCTGTGACTTGTGTTGGGCGAGCGTTGAAGTCTAAGAAGCTCACTTCTCTTTTATTGGACCATATCAGATTTCAGAGAGAGTGGGAATGTTGCTTAGAGTAGCTTTATCGCCTAATCTTTTGAATTTGCATGATGTGTTTCATGTGTCGCAACTCCGGAAGTATATTTCAGATCCATCTCATGTAATTCATGTGGATGATGTGCAAGTACGGGATAATCTTACGGTGGAGACGATACCTGTACGGATCCCGGACCGTGAAATAAAGACTCTGAGGGACAAAGAGATTGTTTTGGTTAAGGTGGTTTGGCTAGGAGCTGCCAGAAAAAGCATGACTTGGGAGTTGGAGAGCAAGATGCAAGACTCCTATCCTGAGTTGTTTGATTAAGGTAAATTTTTGAGGACGAAAATATTCTAAGTGGGGGAGAGTTGTAATGCCCGTAATTTAATTAATTATTTAATTAAATTATTTTTGGAATATTTGAGAAGATGTGTTTTGATTAATTGGATTTAATTATTTTATTAAGTGGTGAAATAATATTAGAAGTATAATATTATTTGATGTGGGCTTGTTTTTAAGGTATGGAAGTAGTAATAAGGGGGTGTATTAATTTTAAGCCCAATAAGGAATAAAGAATAATAGGTTATTTTATTGTTTCTAGAAAGAATAGAAAAGAGGAGGCAGCAGGAGAATAAGGATTGAGAAGAAGAACGTGAAGCTGCTGGAAAAAGAGGAAAAATGGCAGAACGAGGTTTCAACCGGAAGATTATAGAGCGACCTTCAATCCAAGGTAAGGGTGGGGTTCTGACTCTATAATTGGGTTCATGATAATTGGTATGTGGGGTTAGAGGTGATTGTTGTCTTGTTCATGAATTGAATGTATAGGATGTTATATGATGAAATTGATGAATTTTAGATGAATAATAATGTTCCGATGCTGTTTAATTGACGTAGAATTATAGGATAATTGTAAGTGATGATTATCTATGATTAGATTAAGTTTTTAGGGCTTAAAGTATAGAACCCGTAGTGAAAACACAGAGAAAATCGCATAAATTATGCATAACAGAGCAATATGCGTCGACCCCAAACATGATGTGTCGATACATGAAGGTTTAGAGACTCAGGATGAGTCGAACGAAGAGGTTTTGCATCGATACATGAGGACGTTTAGACTCAGGATGAGTCGATACATAGGAGCATGTGTCGATACATGCAGTGTGGTTGACTCAGTATGAGTCGATACAACAGAGTATGCATCGACTCATGTTGCAATTTCAGTTTAGTACACATCGATCCAAGACGTTATTCGTCGATCCATGTTGCCTGGTTTTTGGCAAAATCAGTTTGAGAATGTTGTAACTTGAGTTTTCGGACTCCGTTTGAGGTGTCGTTCGAAGCGTTGAATAGCTAATGCAATGAGCTTTACTCTTAAGGGTTAAAATGAAGATAGGAAGGATAACCATAGGATTTGAATTAGTTCCCGTGTTGATCGTTATGTTGGTATTATGGAGAAGAATGACGATGAGATGCTTAGAAGCTGCTGTTTGATTTGTAACAGTAGGATTAATAATAATAACGATGTAATATTACGAAATAGTAGTATGTAGAGATTTAGTAATTTATAAGTAAGCCTTAGTTGGTTAATTAATTATAGGCAATATCTAGTATAGGCCTATGGCCAACATTGTGAAATTGATGAGTTACTGTCGTATTAAAGTACAACTGAGTTGTTAATGAGATGTTATTAATGAAGTTGTGTTTGATGAATAAATGATGTTTGATGAATAAATGATGTTTGATGAATTATCATGAATGGTATGAGATGTTTGATGAAGAGATGTTGAGATGCTTTTGAGATGTAGGCCTTTGGCCAACGATGATGTTGTATTGAGATGTTGTTAATTATGGTGTTGTTATTACATTCATGATTGTGTTTCATACATTGCATTTTGAGATATAGCTTATGCTCATTGAGATGGCTTGTATTGGCGAATATTGAGATGAAGGCTTATTCCTTGTTGATGCCTCTATTAATTGGCAAATTTTTGAGATGGGAGTTCTGCTCCAAATGGTACCACATGCATTTGCATAGTATTTAGTTGCATTATATGACTGCATAAAGATGTATGTATTGATGTGGTGAATGTGTATTATTATTGTTGATTATGAGATGAGAAGTGGTGATGTTATGTGATCTAATTTAATATATTAATTATCATGCGCTTTACTATATTGTTAGATATCTCACCCCTTCTGTTTGAATGTTGCCCTTATGTTGGTAACATGTAGGTAATCAAGAGTGAAGGATGTATGCCTTCAGTAGTTCGAGTCGGTGTCATTGCTCTGATATGTAACACTCGGGGGGGATGAACGCTTGTTGCTTTTGATTGTTGATTATTCAGTTGTTGAATTTTAAGTTGATTATTATTAAATTGTGTTGTTTTGAAGTTGCTGTAAAGATGATAGAGATGTTATTAAGAATTCCCGATGCGTAGATGTTGAATTATTTAATTAAGGATGTCATGATGATGGTTCATCCGATGTTTTAAAAGTGTTATATATCCACGATGTATGCAATGAATTTTGATAGAAGAATTTGTGGCATCCCGATTCGTTTGCATGAATGATTTTTATAACTCTGATTTGTTTATATAATTTGTAGGGGTAGAATTGGGGTGTTACAAGAATCCCTTCGACCAAACCTTGGCCTTGATAGTTCTCTTGAAATTTTGTATTGATAATCCATTCGAAAGACCCTTTTGCCATGTCAATCGAAGGACCTTTGTCCAAATACCAATCAAAGGGTACTTGTTAAAATGCCAATCGAAGGACACTGTTACAATGCCAATCGAAATGATAAGTCTTCTACTGATAGGCAAGTGACAAGATGACGGGACATAGTCATACGCTTTAATCCCAAAAAATTTCCTGGACTATCTTTTCAAATTTTCAGTCCACCGGGATACCCTTTTTTGCCCAAGCCGTCTTTTCAGGTTTTTGACTTGCCGGATGTACAGATTTTTCATATGTATATCTCTAACTTTTTCGCGAATCCTTTTGGTTTGCCGTGATGCCCTTATTTTTTCCTAGGTATGTCAACCTAGCGGGTCTTTATTCATGCGTAGCATTTTCTGACTATGTCTATGCTCTCACGGTGTAGGGACTTATCACTTCCAGTAGTGTTGTATTGCCACACTACCAGAAGATATTTGTTTGATCGTACAGGATTCATTGCTGGAATTCATGCCTAATTCCCCCAAGTGATTCGGATGGAGATATTCCCCTGGCTATTTGGCATCTTTGAGAGATTCCTTGAATCTTGACTTGACTGCCCGAGATGATGGACAATGGTCATGCCGTGCCCCTTGGTTGGAAGTTTTTTTCCACTTGAGGTGATCCTTTTCATTGAGAAGGTTTTTTTTGTTCACTAGATATTCTTCATGCAAATCTCTATGCTGTTGAACAAATAGTCATATGCAAACAATAATATTTCAAGAATGCAAAGCTTATGTCTGTCTTGAAATTTTTGAAAATGGGTTTTTCAGTGAAATAGGCATATTTTGTAAAATGTGATGTCAACTCAGGATTTAAAGCAAGTCCTACAGGAGTCAGGATACATTTTGTAACAATATGCTTTCGAACTAACCCATGCTTCAACTAGGAATTTTAAGGGTTATAACGTGGCCTGGTTCACGGTTTAAGAAACAAAGGATAAAGGCTCAAATTTTATTTGTACCCACCTGTTCTTCGTGATGTTCTTCGATTCTCTGCTCAGTTAATTGTGCATTTAGAACCCCAGTTGAGTTCTGGAATATTGTCCTTGATGTTCCAGTGATGGTTCAGATACTTAAAGTTTACTTAAAAAGGGCAGTCATTTTGTAATCTCTTTTTTTTGCCGAGGATTTGTAGTAACCTCTTTTTTGGTTTTACTATCCCTGTCTTTTACGTGAACTGTTTCTTTTGTGATTACAGTCAGCGGGATGCCCTAGTTTTTTTTCTTAAGTCTCCTTCATAGGTTTTGACTTAGCAGGCTTTTATTTTGAGAGATAATGACTGCCTGTCTTGATGATTATAGGGAACCATCACCATCTTTTGATTTGGAAGGACGTATTTGATGTCATTCATTGTGTACGAAGTGGAAGATTGCGACTGAATGCGCCTCTGAATTAACTGAGAAAACTACCCTGCCCCAGGTTATGATTAAGGTTTTTAATATGTGTGAAAAGAAAAACTCCTACTTCTTTGGCTCGAAGGGGTTGACTAAGGATTATCTTCCTTATAACTCCACTATTTAGGATTTGGAACAACGCATGTACATCGTCAACAAGGTCTATTCAAAAACATATTGTAGATATTATGGTATCATTTTCGTCATCCTCCCTCTAAAGGCTTACCGTTTTTTAGTCGAGAGTTGAATATCACGAAAAGGAAAGCAATTTAAATATAGTGAATACGAATGAATTGATTCAAAATAGACATATGCAATTCATTGATAAAGTAACAGAGTTTAACATGAATAGATGTTCGAACAATCAAAAGAAAATTGTGAATTGAAATCTAATGAACAAAAGCCTCTTCGTCTGATCTTGTCACTTCAGAGGGCGTGCCTTGAAGGGATGGTAGAAGAACTCAGTATGACCATCTCGTGTAAACTCCAACACTCCTTCATCAATCAAGTCCTGAATTTTATATTTCAGCCTCCAACAGTCGTCAGTATCATGTCCCGGGCTGTTAGACTGGTATGCACACCTTGCATCAGGATTGTAGTTAGGGGAAGAAGTCTTAGGATTTGGATGAGGTCCTATCAACGTAATCAGACTCATCCTTAACAGGTGTTGTAAAGCTTGAGACAACGGCATGTTGAGTTTGATAAACTGCCTCTTGGGTGTATTTGGCTTACTCCGATTAACCCTTTGTTTTTGGCGAGGTTGTTGTTGGACCCGTGAGGTAGTAGAAATTTGGAAAGGTCCACTCTTCACCAAACCAAACTCTTGTCTTCTTGGAGGTTGATCAATGACTTAGTCCCCGGCCTCGACTGTTTGCTTCATACTGTTGTATCCGTCTTGATGAAGTTGGTTGATGATGGCTTTCAGCTCTTCTAGCCTTCGGGCTAGGCCTTGGATAAGAGCCATCTTCCCCAGCATCTGGTTTCTCATTTCACCTACCTCAGCTTGCAGTTGTTCCAGCCGTTCGTCCTTATTGTCTTCAGGACTTTTCTTGACCAAGTTTCCAACGAGGAGTGTTTTAAACTCTTCCTGCCCTTGGGTAGGTTTAGGAATATGTCTCTGAACTGAGCTTCTTGAGTTTTGAGATCTCTGTTGTCTTGTTTGAGATCCATTGCTGAACTAAACAGCGAGAACATGAGAGACTTGTACTGGAAGACCTGTTATGCAATGATATGTATGATATATGTATGCAATGTTTTCAAGGATCTCGCAGGGTAAACAAGAAACTGTTAGAATTTGGTTTCAGCTTGATTGAAGAAACTTCGTGTCGTTAAGAGTCCTTCTCCAAGAGTCAAGCTCACCATATCGAGTGGGTCATAGCCACTGACTCAAGTTATCGTGTTTTGATCTCTAGACGATATTGGCTAAAGGAAAATAAATCCCCTTGCCCCTTGCTAGACATCTGATTTACCATAACCTGCATCACAAACCCTTGAGATCCTTGATATGGTTAAGGAAATGTTAAGGCATGATGTTATGATGTGTATGCTATGCGTTTAAGAAAAAGTGCGAGGTGATGTAAGCAAGTAAACTCGGCAAGATATCCAAGTTATTCGATAAGGATTGTAAACAAAACCTGCAAGGAACTCATGTTGTCAGATAATAAAACTGTGCAAGTAGTTCAAGTTGAAAGCACACAAGTCACATAAACAACCTTAGGTTTAGGCTTGCATGGGTTTTAAGGTAGTACCCTCTTGAAGTTTAGTTGGTTCAACCTGTCTTAAAAAGTAACCGGGTTCTAGAGATTTTCAATATCACTGACCATCCTTTATCGGGCATTGTTTCATCTCTCAATCTTTTCTTGCAGCTAAAATATCCCAAAAGTATGATCTCAATAAGTGTAGCATCGAGTATCAACCAGTTCTCAGCTTTACATCGAGGCCGACTATCTGGCTACTTTCTAATGGCCAAGTTGTTCAACTAAGGTTCTAAGGTCCGTTGGTGCTTCACGACACCACACGGCAGCCCTATATTCTCCTTGTTTCCCCATGAAGGATACCGGTACCAACCAAAGTGCAACACTAACACAGCCATCGCTTAAACCATACCGGTCTATGCCATACAGTCTCCACGATCTATTGTTGTTTACCTAAAAAGTGCCCCCAGATCATGGTGTAGGATCTATAGTAACCCCAGACAAAACTCTTAAAAGTAAAGCAATCAAGACAATCAAGAGAAGCAATTTAATGATCTATATCCTAAGGTAAACCCCACTTTATTATCCTCAGCAGAGTCACCAGTTCTGTGATACGGTGGCAGAACCGACTGTTTAATAATGGTTTGTGTTTTGCGTTTTTTGTTCGCAAAATGTCGGGGTAAGCAAGAGTCGCCATCGACTTTTATTTCATCCAATCATGGAAAAGGAAAAAGAACAGAAAAAACCTTTTTTTGAGATATTCTGAGTACGGGGGGGTAGATTATAGAAAGGGAAGGTGTTAGCACCCTTTCTATCCATGGTTTTCCATGGGCTCTTAGGTACTTGCTCATTTTTCAAATTGCTTGTGTGTGTTTATCTTGAAAATGTTTTACTTCGTGATAACCCATGTATCAGTCCTCAAGGATGTGACGAAGTTGTTTTGAAAATTTGTTTTGAAAGGTGTTTGTGTGAAAAAGTTTTTATTTGAGCAAGTACCTACTAGCATCTACCTACTCGAAAAAAGATCGTTTTTGTTCTATATCTTTTAGACAGCGCTATCCTACTATTAAGGAGTAGGCAGCGCCGTCGTTGGAGTTTGTAAGGGACATTCGAAAGGGACGAATACAATCACTAAAACAATAGTTAGAAAACTTTAGTAATAACCCTAGAGTCTTAAGATCTTTCTGAGGCAACATTTCCGAGGCAACATTTCCGAATGGGATACTTTGATCTCTTTAGACTGGAGGGCAACCACTAAAATCTCCTATGCTTAATGATTGTTTACCGAAGGCAACCGAAGGGAGGTAAACCCTAGGAGTGAATATGTGCATATGATTTGTTTAAATTATTTAATCTTTGCACATTAGGTGATCTACCGTTTTAATTTTCCAAACATTCTTGCCATACAAACCTATTAGCCATGCATCTAGACAGTTAAAGATTGTAGAAATTAAAAGTGCGAGGAAGTAAAACCTAGCTATTACAAGGCTTCGGGGAGGGGAATTAATTACATAACCAAAAATCGGGGATTTAAAGAAAGAAATAAAACCTTAATTTAACTATTACAAACCCTGAACAGTTACAAAATAATGGAAAAAATAATTAACAAGCGCGCGGAAAATTAAATACGAGGACGGTAATTAATAACTTAAAACCCTAATTGAGAGAAAGAAATTTTTGTGGATTTTTATTTGAGAAAACAATTAAATCACAAATTAATTAAACCTAATTTCTAATTGTTTTTAATTATGAAAGAAGTTAATTAACCTAATTCACTAATCAAATTAAAAAAGTATTTTATGAGAAAAATAATTTTTGTGTATTTTTTGAGAAAGATTAATTAAATTATATACAAATAAAATCCTAAGTCTAATTATTTTTAAATTATGAAAGAAATTAAAATTGCCCTAAATTAATTAAACCAATTTATTAAAAATAAAATTCATTAAGATAATAAGCCTTTTTGTGATTTTTTTGATTTGTTAATTTAATAAAATAATTTTTGTATTGATTAAAAAAACAAAATAATTAAAGAAAAGAAATTAAAGAAAAATATTAAAAGTAACCAAATGGGCCTGCTGTTAGCAAATCTGGGGGTGTATGTTGAACTTCTGAAACTTAGAAGGATGGTCCAGAGTCTGGCGCCTGATCCAATGAGACCATCTTCTGGGGACTCATGGTGGACCTGCGTATGCTGGCGTTGGATCTGGAGGGAGATGGATCCAGAGGATGAGATCAGAGGGCGCGTGATGATCCTTAGAAGGTGAAGTGTGCTGGATCTGGCTGGAGATAGATCCAGAGGATGAGATCAGAGGGCGCGTGATGATCCTCAGAAGGTGAGGTGTGCTGGATTTGGCTGGAGATGGATCCAGAGGATGAGATCAGAGGGCGCATGATGATCCTCAGAAGGTGAGGTGTGCTGGATATGGTGAAAATAATGGAGAAAATGCCAAAAGCTAACGCCTGGGATCGAACCCAAGACATGAGCTTCATACTTCCTTCCTCTGACCAATTGCGCTGGATGTCTCAATTGTTAATATAATAATGAACATATAATATATTGGAAAACAGGTTAGTGGCCAGAAAACACGCGCCAAATTTGAATTGGCCAACCATGCTTTGACACGCATCATCTTCTTCCTTGGACCATTGTTTTAGGTAAAATACTTTTACCTACAGACGTTTTGCCATGGCTATAACCCTGTCTCATTCAAAAATCATGTACACACATGATAAATGGCCTCTAATTATGTAGATCAACTCGTCTTGTTCTTGTGAACACCATGGTACCCCTTTTGCTGGCCAATTTAACCTGTGGACAAAACCCCTAAACTGCACATACAAACCCTAACAATGGTAAAGGCATGTACAAGCTCCAAAAATGCAATTAAATCATCCAGTTAGCTTGCAAACACAATGAGGATCACAAATATGTAACTTAAATATGCTAAAGATGCAAGAATTACAGTAATCGAATATGAATTAAAGGGAAAACTGTGGGACTCCTAGAGGGCGATTTTGGACGTGTAGAGGCGTGCAACCGATTGGGTTAGCTTCTGGGAAGGTCCAGGGATCGTTTGGCAATGCTAGAATGGCTTTAATTGGCCTCCATTCTTGACACCGAGTCACAACTTTGTCAACTTTTTGGAGTTTTGTTCTTCTTATTCACACCTCCAATCCTTGTTTTCTTGATTTGGAATTGTTATGTCCTTATAGTAGACTGAATTAGGTCAACAAATTTGGACTGAATCTTTGCAATTATAAGAGATTTGATTTAATTTTCAAGCTTATGTAAACTTGCTATTTTGAGCCACATATTTCCTTTCTTGTACCAATCAGCCTTGATTCGAATTGATCATGGTATCCTTGCATTATTTTATTGAAATCCTGTCCAAAAATCAGATCATAACATATCTTTTCCATTATTCATCAATTATTTGATTTAATTGAAATTTTAATTAACAAAAAATCAAAATAAATTTGAAAATGAAGCAAATAACACAAGGTTGTATATTTGGGCCGTGGATTAAATTATAAGTGAGGTGCAAGCATAAAAAGTTAGGCCCATTTAGCAAAAAATGCATTTTTGAGCATATTTGACTTTTGACAATTTTGCAAAAAAGGTCAACTTTGACAAGGCATATCTCCTCCAATTTTAACCCTAGAGAGGTGTTCTTGGACTTTTTAGAAATCTTGGGATGTCCCCTAAGCAACCCTTTTGGTCTCATCTCAATTGAGTCTTCCATGTTCATGTATGAAGCTTTGACCCAAAAGGTGTTTTTGTTGACTTTTCAAAAGGACCTATAATGTCAAAATTCATATCTTTTTATGAGTGCATATTTTTAACCTGTGAGATGAATATGAATTGTAGGGAATTATATCCTCTTAAAAATTAGCTTTGGATGGAAAATTTATGATAAAGCATGAAGAAGTTATGCTTGGTCAAAGTTGGGTTGACTTTTCCTACAAAACCCTAATTTAGCAACTTTTGGGTTTTGATGAATTTGGAGCATTCCTTGGGGAATCATGATCAACCCTTGATCAAATGATAGATAATACTTCAAAATTATGATGTTGACCAAAAATATTGAAGTTTGACTGTATGTGGGCCAAGTTGACTTTTGACCTAGTACAGTCGATTCTCAAGCATCTGGGCAGTTGGCTGAGCAAACTTCTTGTGCTAGGCATGAAACTTGACATGGATAATCTTGGGAACATATTAGGACCTCGGAAGGAATTTGGGATCCTTTGGACTCAAACATCTTGATGAAAAATGAAACCCTAATTTAAGGTATACTGCCTTAGGAGAGAGTTGGTCTAGTCAACTCTTGGACTTCCTTGAGAAACTTGGGGACCTCAATTGACATGTATTGAGTAAAATGAGAGGGAAAATTTTGGGGTACAACATAAAGGTACTTGTTAAAATTCCAATCGAAATACCTTATTAACAGGCCAATCGAAGGACCTTTGTCCATGCCTATTGAAGGGCGCTATGTAGATGTCAATCGAAAGGCATTTTGGAGATGCCAATCGAAAGGCATTTTGTAGATGCCAATCGAAAGGAATTTTGGATATTCCAATAGAAAGGCATTTGGAAGATGCCAATCGAAGAAAACTTAAAAACATCACTCACAATTTTTCCTTTTGTTTAGGCAAATGCTTATGACCAACCATGTAGGGGAAGACCTTGGAAAACATGAGAGAGCAAATTTTGGGGTACAATAGGGTTTAACATATAAAGTAGAATTAGGTTCTGAAGAGTAATTATCCTTACCCACTGATCATTATATACCTCATTAAATAGTTAGAACCCAACCCTTACCTTAGATTTTATAACTTGAGATCTCTTCTCTTCTACAATGGAAATCTTCTCCAAGATCTAGCTTCCTCTTCTCTATTTCTTTCTCTTTTCTCCAATTCGACGATCGTAACAATGAAACAAAACTCTCTAATACTCTCTTTGTCAATCTTACCCCGTTAGACCCTTTTTATGACATTCAACTTATGCCCTCACTTATACTCTTAAAATTACCAACAAGCCCTTAATATCTTCACACTAATATTACCTCTATTTTAATTATTATTAGTTCTAAATAATCTCAACTAAATTATTTAAATTAAAATACTTCTAATTATCACATAACTTCAACACTACCCCACAATACACATTATTCAACAATAATTCACATATATCCACCAATAAATCACAATTAACCAATTAAATAATTAACTATAATTTTTGGGGTGTTACACAAGTCAAATAATGCATCTTATTCTTTTGGATTGAAGCCACATAATCAAGTAATAAGCATCAGATGAAAAATAGTGCCTCAGGTGTAAGCTTAGTATCACATGAATCATAAAGGGTATTGTATTACGGTGGAAGAACTGACTTAGTTTTGCATTTTATCGCAAATGTTGCGGATAGTAAGAGTCGCCACTGACTTTTCTTTTATCCAATAAGGAAATGATGAAAAGAACAGGAAAGACCTTTTTTTGATTTTGAGTTCGGGGGTAGGTAATGAAAAAGGAATGTGTTAGCACCCTTTTCATTTGTAGTTATCTACGGGCTCTTAATCGCTTAGCTCACTTTGTTTGAAATGCTTTGTGTTCGTGTGTTTAAAAATTGTTTGAAAAAAATGCCTAAATACGGCAACTTTGAAATGATTCTTGTATCGGTTAAGAATGCGTACAAAGTGTTTGATTTTGAAAATATTTCAGAGAAAGTGTTTGTGAAAAAAGATGTTTGCGATTATAAGTGATCTACCTACTCAAAATTATTTCGCGTTATTTTCCTCTTCCTTTAGATAGTGCTATCCTACCATTAGGTAGTAGGAAGCACTATCGTTGGATGTATGAGGGATGGGCGTACGGTCGTCGTTATGGTCATAGAAGATAACATATATGGATACCTTAGTAATTCGAAGTGACTAATCATCATATATTCGTAGGCAACATCGAGGGACAAGATCATTTCTCGTAGGAAACTCTAGGGACATCGCGGGACTATGATCTTTATGACGATTTTAATCGAGGGTCTTTGCTAAGGGTATCCCTATGTTCGAGGGACATGACCAATTATTTGAAGGCAACGAGTAAGGTTACCCTAGAGGTGCGTGTGTGAAAAGTGATTCAATTCAGTTAGTTATATTTATTAGGGTTATCTATGATGGCTTTTAGATCTTGCCATACATGCCTAGTTACTATACAATTATATATACATACAGGCATACATAGTATAGGTGCGGAAAGTAAAGTGAGGGAAAATAAAAATCCTATGTTATTACAAGGCTTCGGGAAAGAGGGTACAAACCATAAAATCGAGGGGTAAATTTAAACCCTAATTAACTATTGCATACTGTAGCAGATACATAATTAGGAAAAAACTAATGTGAAAGTAATAAAGCGCGCGGAGCAGTAAAAGGAGAAAATTGTATGATGAAAAAGTTTTTATAATCAACCTAAAGTCTAATTGATTTTTATTGATTAAAAAAAGAATTGATTAATTAAGCAAAACCATAAATTCTAGGTTGATTTTAAATTAATCGAGAAAACCTAAAAAATCAAATTAGGGTTGATTAAATAAAACTTAAAATTAAATTGATTAAACTAAAAAACCTAAAATTAATTAAATTTAAGAAAACTTAAAATTATATTAACCTAAAATTAAATTATTTGAGTTTATTGAAAAAAAGGTTTTATGTTAGGGTTTATTTAAAAATATTTTTGAAAGAAAAGGTTTTATAAAAGATTAAAGGAAAAAAGAGTGAGAAACATAGAAAATAACCAAAATAGTAGGGGTGGATGTTGAACCCACGCCCTCAAGCATTCTCCTCGCATAGAATACCACCAGTCCAAGCGATGGTTGGTGTCAAAACAACAGGTTCAGTGCATTATATGATAACCCTGCAAAAAATATGAAAATATGAGGATTTTGGCAAAACCGTGGATCGAACCCATGACTTGGGAGAGAAGTGACTTAGCACACGCGTTTCTGGAACTAGGGTGGATATACATCC
This sequence comes from Vicia faba, assembly GCA_948472305.1. Taxonomy (NCBI): domain Eukaryota; kingdom Viridiplantae; phylum Streptophyta; class Magnoliopsida; order Fabales; family Fabaceae; genus Vicia; species Vicia faba. Next base: position 476,149,109 of record OX451740.1, read on the forward strand.
ATTTATATAAATCAATCCATAAATATATATTTTAAACAAGTTGCCTGAATCGGAGAGGCGCCGAAGCCCTAGCTCCGGTCATCTTCTCTGGTTGTTTTCCTTCGTCCAACCTGCAAAACACAAAGCGTTAATAATCCAAAAACATCATATCCCCCTAAATTAAGGGTTGCAGATTCAATGGAGGTATTGTTTTGGCCTAAAAATCAATTGTTTGGCCGCTATAGTGCAAACGGTGCAAACATGGTGATTTAAGATTTAGCATGCATGGGGCTTCCACGATGGTCCAGACCTGCGTAATTGAGCCTCATGAACACATATCAAGCATTAGTAATTGTTAGAATGCATTAAAACAAAAATATATGAAAATCAAACAAGAATGATATTGTGATGCATGCATAAGAATTTTTTGGCCATTTGGATCGTTGTAATTGATCCAATCTTACACTGGGAGTGAATAGAGTTGATTAGGAATGAAAGTTTGTGGTGAAAGGCAATGTAATAAGGGTTTGAAAATTTTAGGGTTCTTTGAAAAAGTTTGGAAATTTTGACAAGTTTGAGAGGCAAGATTTTTTTGTCTTGTACGAGAATGAATGAGGGAATATATAGTGAAAATTAGGTCAAACTCATGTGGGCTTGGACCTTGTAGAAGAAGATATAAATTTATCTTATTTATTTTTCATTATTTAAAGAATAAATAAAATAAAATAATTAAAATAATTAAAATAAAAATAGGTCATGTGGGTGGAATTACAAGATTTGAGGTTGTGATACGGTGGGAGAACTGACTTGAGGTGTTTTACGTTTTGATCGCATTTGTGAGGATAGCAAGAGCCACCACCGACTTTTCTTTTATCCAAAAGGAAAGGTAAAAAAGCACAGGAAAGACCTTTCAAGATTATTTCTCGGGTTCGGGGGGTAGATTATGAAAAGGGAAGGTATTAGCACCCTTTTCATTCATGGTTTTCCCTGGGATCTTAGTGACTCGTTTAGATCACTTGTTTTTGTTTGACAGTTTGCTTGTGGTGTGGGCTTTGAAAGTGTTTTGAAAAATCTCTTTGTAATGGTTCTCGTTTCTATAAGAACGCGTACAAAGTTTTTGTTTTGAAAGATGGTTCAAAGATGTGTTTGTGGATTGTGTTTTGGAAAGTGTTTTGAAAAGATGTTTTGCAATGGTTCTCGTCTCTATAAGAACATATACAAAATGGTCTTGTTTTTTTTTTTGAAATGTTTTGAGATGAAAGTGTTGGTGTAAAAATGTTTTTATCGTGAGCAAGCGAGTAACTAGGAGCGAATCTACCTACTCGAAAAGTCTCAAGGTTCTTTTCTTCCTCCTTTAGATGTTTCTATCTCGCCATTGATTTGGTAATAAGCCCCATCATTGGATGTAAAGGGACGGGCGCAGGTCAATCTTACATTCATCGAAAGCAACTTATGTGACGCTTTAGCAATTTCTGAAAAGGACGAGATCGTTTTATCAAAGGCATTGCCGAGGGTCGTCGAGGGACTACGATCTTTTTATCGAAGGGTCATTTTCTAAAATGTCCCATACTCGAGGGGCTTGACTGCATTTCCGAGGCAACGAGCGAGGTTACCCTAGAGGTGCGCGTGTGAAAAAGTGTGTTTGATTCAAGTTAATTTGATCTTTGAAATTAGGCTAACTAACGATTGTTTTTTTTATCTTGCCATACATGCATAATTACTATACAATATTGAGTAAAACAATAAAAATGCGGAAATTGAAATTCTACGTTATTACAGAGCTTCGGGAATGGGGGTACAAATTAATGAATGGGGGTGACAGTAAGAAATAAATATTTAAATCACGCAATACAAATCTAAACCATTAAATAATTATTTAGGTTAAAACTCTTTTCATTTGATAAGATTAATTAAGGACTTAATTAATAATGTCAAACAAAAATTATTTTAAAATTAATAATTATTTAAAACAAATGTTAACATATTTACATTTTTTAGATATATGCTAAAGAATAAAATAAAAATCAAATAATGAAGAAGAAAATATTAACAACAAAATATAAAGAAGAAAAGTAGAAATGGGCCTGCAAAAAAAAGTAAAAAATAGGGGGTGCAGAAATTAATAGGCCCAAATGCTTCTGGCTAATCCAGTGCAGTAACTCCCTGGAGGTGTATCATGGACATGCATCTAAGACGCGTTGAAAGAATGTGATAATTGATCAGAGGGACAGATGATGAGGGTTCATCAAGTTATCATATGGTTACAAGCGAGGGATCACTCAGGACAACTAAAGAGGTGGTGACAAGTGTCACCACCAGATTGGACCAGAGTGTTGTTATCAAACAACACAAAATCCACTTACACTGTAGCCATGCCTCATAACTCAACTTTCTTTCTCTCTTTTGAACGCTCTGTCTTCTCTCTTCTCTCTTACCATGGGCCTTCACCGGAGAAGACCCTTTGGCCGCACCAGAAATCGCCTCACGGCGGTGACGGCGGCGGTGTGTCTCAAAACCTTACTTTTCTTACATTTTTATGATCGTCTCTTTCTGCTAGTAACTAATTCGTGACTTATTTCTACAGATTTTTACTTGGTGGCCCTAAATCTAAAAAGGGGGAAGTGAAACCCTAATTTTCGTTTGATGAAAACGGCAGAGATAGCAATGCATGCAACAGTAGGTTCAAAGAGAGGAAGGAAAGAGAAGAGAAGAGATCGCTTGGTGAGGTCCAGATCTATAACCTTACTAACCTCCTAATGTTCTTTTCGCTAAGATGCGTCTGACTCTGTGTTTGTGAGTGATTTCTTTCTCCTTCTGAGCGTGTGTTACTTTTCTTCTTCTGAGCTTGTATTGTTCTGGTTATCAGATTAGGGTTCTTGTTGTTTATTTGCTCTTGATTTGCTGGGTTTTGAATAATGATGTTTTCTACTGATTTGTTGGGTTTTGAATAATGATGTTTGATGACAAGGTTTGAATGGTGGACTTTTGGTTCTGTGTTTTTTTGTTATTTGCTGGTTTTCTAATGATGGTTGGATGATGGTGTTGGCTGCTGGTTTTTTACAGTGATGGTTTTTTATTGTTCTATGATGTTTCAATAGTTTTGAGACAAAGGATTTTTGTTGAACCTCTTGTTCTGAGTTTTTATGGTTTTGCTGTTTTTGCTAGTTCTGTATCTGGTTTTTTGTGGTGTTTTAGTGATGTTTCAGTTGGGTTTGAAGATGGTTTGATGATGTTCTGTTGGTTTGGAGGTGGTTTGATGATGTTTTGTTGGTTTGGAGATGGTTTAATGATGTTCTGTTGGTTTGGTGATGGTTTGAATGTTCTGTTTTGGTTTGGAGATGGTTTGAATGTTCTATTTTGGTTTTTTAGTTCTGTATATCTGTCTTCTTGATATCTGATGGTTCTCTCCTCTATAAAACAGTAAACTTGTTATCTGATCGGGGTGAAAAAAATAGGAGGGAAAACAACTTTGAATTTTGACAGTTTTGGCTTTTCTAGTTTTTGGCTTTTGAGTGCAGCTTGGACTGTTTCCATTTTGGTGCAAGTCTGGGCATTTTTGGACTGTATTGCAGACTAGTTTCTATGGTTTATGTTGACATGCTTTTGTGCAGAACTTGGACAGATCTTTGGACTGCTATGGGCAGCATAGGGAGGCTTTTTGAGCAGGTCTTCTTGGACTGTTGCTTATAGCAACCTATTTGTCTTGGCATTTGCTGGCTAGGTGATATCTTTCCTCTTTCCTCTCTTTGTGAGATAAAGCATTTTTTCTTTTGATGCATTTCTGGAGGGTTTGCTTTATTTCTTTGGGAAAATTATGATGCTGACTTATATTGCAACATTTGGTGCTTTTGGCTTGTTGTTTACATATTATTTGTTTTGTTCTGTTGTAGCTTTGTATTGCTGCCTTTGATTTCTGATTTGGACAGCTTGCTTGTTGTCTTCTATTTGCAGCTTGTTGCCTTGCATCTTGTGCTACTGTAATTGCTTTGCAAAGCACTAGTTCTGTTTTGTGATGCAGTTTGGATTTTTGGTATTGTGTGACTTGTGCATTTTGACTGCTGTTGTTTGAACTTGTTGCCTTGTTTGTCCAATTTGTATATTTATTTCTTTTTCCCCTTTTTTGTGAACCAAAACCTAGGTTTTGAGATTTGCAAAAATAGGGAAAAATGAACAAACAAAATTCTGATTCCTAAGCAAACCCTAATGATGAAAAATCAAATTTGCTTGGGTTTTTTAATATTGGTTTGTTTTGCTAATATTTTATTTTCTTCTGTCACATGTACAAACAAATGGCAAACAAGACAAAGGCTAGGAAATGGGGAATTTCTTGAGGATGAAGCAAGGAGCCTTGAAGAAGAAGCAAACTTTCCTTTGTAGATTTAAACTTTGTATTTTACTTGTAATTTTTGTAATCACTTGTAATCATTTGTGAAAGACCCACCAAACTGTAATGAACAAAGCTTGAGTAATAATGAAAATTTGTTGTACAAAACTTTTGAGTTTTATTTTAATTTTGCAATTCTTGGTTTGAATGTTTTGAATAAGCATCCTAGCTTGATAACTTGCACTTCAAGTAAACATAATATGATAGGATAAATCATGTATCTTGCACTTTTAAACAAAATAAATGTTTAGAAGCTCAAACCCAAATGATTAATTGAACCCTCAATCATGATTTGCTTAAAGATGATAACTTTAAACTTTGCACCTCATTCAAACAGAATATGCCCTCAAAAGTAACATCAATCTTCAAAATATTATAGTTAAGAAAACAAATAGAAATCATACAAATGCCTTTGCAGTTATCTGGGCCATGGATTGGGCAAACCTTTGAGAAGTGCAAAACCCTAATTGTTGACTGGTTGCCTAGGAGGAGAATCTGTTTGATCAACTTTTGAGCCAAATTGAGTATTTAAAAAAACCTGGGATATCATCTTGAGTAAAAAATGGGAGGGCAAATTTTGGGGTACAACAGCTGCCCCTGTTCAATCTTCTTAAACTTGAAAAGCGAGATTGACATGTTTGTCGTTCGTAGCTTGAGAGTGGAAGATGATTGAACACTAGAGTGCCCAGAAATTTGCACTCGATGATGCGCTAATTAATTGTGTAGGGAATGGGCTTAAAGATGCCATTTGTAGAAATGATGGGGAGTTGTCAAAAATGGGCTTATAGATGCCATCCAAAGATGATTGTTGACAGAAAGTTTGAACTTGATTTTTAACATAAAACAAATCAGAATAAACCATTGAGAGATTTATCTGAACTAGTAAGAATCTGAAAACGAATCAGAATAAACCGTTGAGAGATTTATCTGAACCAATAAGAATCTGAAAACGAATCAGAATAAACCGTTGAGAGATTTATCTGAACCAGTAAGAATCTGGAAACGAATCAGAATAAACCGTTGAGAGATTTATCTGAACCAGTGAATCAGAATAAACCGTTGAGATATTTATCTGAACCAGTAAGAATCTGGAAACGAATCAGAATAAACCGTTGAGAGATTTATCTGAACTAGTGAAAATCTGGAAACGAATCAGAATAAACCGTTGATAGGTTTATCTGAACCAGTGAAAATCTGGAAATGAATCAGGATAAACCGTTGAGAGGTTTATCTGAACCAGTGAAAATCTGGAAATGAATCAGAATAAACCATTGAGAGATTTATCTGAACAAGTGAAAATCTAGAAACGAATCAGAATAAACCGTTGAGAGGTTTATCTGAACCAGTGAAAATCTGGAAATGAATCAGGATAAATCATTGAGAGGTTTATCTGAACCAGTGAAAATCTGGAAATGAATCAGAATAAACCGTTGAGAGATTTATCTGAACTAGTAAGAATCTAGAAGAAATATTTTTCTATGTAGATGGTCAACCAGTCTTTTCTTGGGAATTGATATGTATTTGACTTGTTGAAAATATTTATCTGTTGGAAATTTGTTGATGATAATTTCCTGTCGATTGATTCTTTTCTGCAAAAGGTGAAGAGTTAATTGTATGCAATGCTATGATGCATGCAATGCGTGGTATGATGTTGTTTCTCAAAATAAATGAGATTGCACTTTATGTACTCGTGTTGTTAACGTCATGACATATGAATGCAAATGTATGGACTTAAAGATTATTCGTGCCGTAGTGTTGCTGGAAGCGGGGAAAATAAATCCCTTCTGAAGCACTGATGGGTGAATTTCCAAATATAAACTCTGTTGTAGAAGGGAAAAACCGGACATTGCTTGTAGACTTCGTGAAATCCTACTGGGGAAATCTGAGAAGTTGGGCAACTTTTACTGGGGAACCTCTGGAGAGGTAGTTATAAATTTTGCTCTGTCAGGGATATGAGAGCGCTTGATACCAACAGGCTGCATACTGGGGATATGTCAATGATTCTGTAGTAGGATGTATTGACTTTCTTACTTGCTAGAGAAGGTACCTGCGAAGATTTTATGGAATGACTTATAGATATTATCCTACTTCTTAAAGTCATTAGTAATTGTCTTTCCATTTTTTTTTGTTTATTTGTAACAGTAATTACGTTCAAATGCATATGTTCAAAAATAAATCCTTGGACGTTTTTGTAAACAAAACACAGAAATAAAGAAAAACAGATGGTTTATTTTCAAAAGGGATATATTTGTATTAACTTGAATAAGTCTTTTTTTGTACAATGAGACGAGCATTCTAGTAAGAGAATGTCAGCGTAAAAAATGAGAATTGATAAAAAGAAAGGATAGCTATGTGCAATAATCCCATGGGGTTCCCATTCTGCTATAGTCTTCATGTCTCTGAGTGTCTGGTCTACTAGTCACCTCAGTGATGCTGATTGGATTGATTAGAACCGTTTGAGCTGGTTGGTCAACGCTAAAGATTGTCTGCGAGATGATCCAATGGGACATAGTCATACGCTTTAATTCCCTAACTTTTGCCTGGACCGCCCTTTCGGGTTTTCGATCCACCAGGATACCCTTTTTTACCCAAGCCGCCCTTTCGGGTTTTCAACTTGCCGGGTGTACAGACTCTTTTGTATTTTATCCCTAATTTTTTCCCGAACCTTTTGTTTCACCGGGATGCCATAATTTTTGTCTTGGTCAGTCGACCTAGCGGGTCCTTGTTCATGCATAGTATCTTTTAACTATGTCCGTATTTACAGGGTGCGGGAGGTCGTCGCCATCCATAGTGGTTAAGATCATTGCTCCACCAGAGAATATGCTTTTGATTATAAATGGCCCTTCATATGTAGGAGTCCATTTTCCCCTGGGATCACCTTGTGGCAAAATGATACGCTTGATTTCCAAGTCACCAACCCGATATACCTGACATTTAACCTTTTTATTAAAAGCTTTGATCATGAGATTTTGGTATATCTGACCATGACAGATAGCTGCAAGCCTCTTCTCATCAATCAAGTTTAAATGGTCAAGTCGAGTCTGGATCCAATCTTCTTCGTTCAAACCAGCATCCTTCATGATCCTCAGAGAGGGGGTCTGGACCTCAATAGGTAAGACAACCTCCAGCTGTATACCAGGGAATAAGGTGTTACCCCAGTTGATGTGTGAGCTATGGTACGATACCCGTGGAGAGCGAACAGTAGCATCTCATGCCAGTATTTGTATATGTCTGTCATTTTCTGTATGATTTTCTTAATGTTTTTGTTAGTAGCTTCTACAACGCCATTCATCTTTGCCTGGTAAGGGGAAGAATTATGATGCTGGATCTTTAATTGCTCGCACAAGGAGGTGATCATAGTGTGGTTTATATTCGTACCATTATTAGTGAGGATTCTCTCTAGGATATCGTACCGACAGATGAGGTTCTGTTTGATGAACCGGGCGACCACATTCTTAGTAACGGAAGTGAAGGAAGCTGCCTCAACCCATTTTGTAAAATAGTCGATGGTCACTAAGATGAAGAGATGTCCATTGGAGGTTGTTGGCTTGATTTCCCCAATCATATCGATTCCCCACATAGCAAAGGGCCAAGAAGCTGTCAAGACATTCAAAGGAACCGAAGGTACGTGCACTTTATCAACATAAATTTGATACTTATGGCAAGTCCGAGAGTGTTGATAGAAGTATGCCTCCATGGTAGACCAATAATAGCCCGCCTGTAGGATTTTCTTTGCCATTGTATGCCCACTGGAATGGGTACCAAAAGTGCCTTTGTGTAATTCAACCATGATCCTTTCAGCTTCAACCTTGTCTACGCAACGAAGTAATACAGAGTTATGAATTCGTTTGTATAAAATGCCGTTACTAAGGAAGAACTTAGCCGAGAATCTTCTTAGGAACTTCTTGTCATTCATTGAAGCTCCTTCTGGATATTCTTGAGACTCGAGATACCTTTTAACTTCATGGAACCAAGGTCGATCCACTATTTCTTCAGTACCGATCTCGTGACAGTAGGCTGGTTCATCCATCCGCTCAATGGTGATTTGAGGAACCTCGTTATCCCAATTAAGTTTAAACATAGATGACATTGTAGCTAGTGCGTCTGTGAGCTGATTTTCTTCTCGCGGGAAATGCTCGAAGGTAATCTTCTCAAAATGCGGTAGCAATGTCATGACATGTTCTTTGTAAGGGATAAGGTTAGGGTGTTTGGTGTCCCATTCCCCTTTGATCTGACTGATGACCAAAGCGGAGTCTCCAAACACAACCAAATATTTGATCCCCAAATTTATGGCAGCTCTGAGACCAAAGATGCACGTTTCATATTCTGCCATGTCGTTTGTACAATCGAAGCAAAGTCTGGCAGTAAAGGGAGTATGACATACTTCTGGAGATATGAGTACGGAACCGATACCATTGCCCAGTTCATTGGATGCTCCATCAAAGAAAAGGGTCCATCGGGATCCCTGTTCAGGTTCGTCATGTGGCCTGATCTCTTCACAATTGTCTAATGTCATGATGTCTTCATCCGGGAACTCAAACTTCATGGACTGATAGTCTTCCACAGCTTGGTGAGTGAGGTGATCAGCCAATACACTACCCTTTATAGCTTTCTGGGTAGTATATTGTATGTCATATTCTGTCAGGATCATCTGCCATCTCGCTATTCTCCCAAAAAGAGTGGGCTTCTCAAAGATATATTTCATCGGATCCATTTTAGATATCAACAAGGTAGTATGGGTCAACATATACTATCTCAGCCGGCGAGCAGCCCATGCCAGAGTGCAATAAGTTTTCTCGAGCAGTGAATATCTTGTTTCACAGTCGGTAAACTTTTTGCTCAGGTAATAAATAGCATGCTCTTTTCGGCCAGACTCGTCATGCTGCCCCAACACATACCCCATTGAGTTTTCTAAAACAGTCAAATACAGGATTAAAGGCCTTTCCTCGACGGGTGGTAATAACACATGAGGCTCATGTAAGTATTCCTTGATTTTGTCAAAAGCAACTTGGCATTCGTCATTCCATTTGACTACTTGATCTTTCTTCAAGAGCTTGAAGATTGGCTCACAAGTAGCTGTCAGGTGAGAAATGAACCTGGCGATGTAATTCAAACGTCCCAAGAATCCTCTGACTTCCTTTTCAGTACGAGGAGATGGCATTTCTTGTATCGCTTTAACTTTGGAAGGATCAACCTCGATACCTTTGTTGCTGACAACAAAGCCTAGGAGTTTACCAGACCGTACTCCGAACGTGCACTTGTTCGGATTCAATCTCAACTTGTACTTCTTCAGCCTCTCAAACAGCTTCTGTAAGTGGTCAAGATGCTCTTCTTCCGTTTACGATCTGGCTATCGTATCGTCTATATAGACCTCTATCTCATGATGTATCATGTCATGAAATAAAGCCACCACGATGCGTTGATAAGTTGCCCCAGCTTTCTTCAGTCCGAATGGCATGACCTTATAGCAGAATGTGCCCCACTGTGTAACAAAGGTTGTTTTCTCCATATCCTCAGGCGCCATTTTGATTTGGTTGTAGCCTGAGAAACTGTCCATGAAGGAAAACACTTTGTGTTGTGCCGTATTGTCAACTAGAATGTCGATGTGGGGGAGTGGGAAATCATCCTTGGGGCTTGCCCTATTCAAATCTCTGTAGTCCACACACATTCGCACTTTACCGTCTTTCTTGGGCACAGGAACAACATTGGAAACCCATTGGGGATAAGAGGTGACAACCAAGAATCCAGCATTGAATTGCTTCATGACTTCTGCTTTGGTCTTTTTTGACATATCAGGCCTCATGCGACGAACCTTTTGCTTTACTGGGGAACAATCTTCTCTTGTAGGCAGACGATGTACCAAAATGTCTGTATCAAGTCCCGACATGTCTTCATACGACCAGGCGAAGACTTCAACATAGTCGTGTAATAACTGAATCAGACGCTCCTTGACACTGGGTTCCAAATTGGCACCCACCTTGACCTCCTTTTTGTCCTCCTCAGTACCTAAGTTAACTGTTTCAACCGGCTCTTCGTGCGGCTGAATGGTCCTTTCTTCCTGATGCAACAACCTGGCCAACTCCCCTAGCACCTCACAATCTTCCCCACTTTCGTCATCGACTTGGTAGATCGGATTTTCAAAGTCACAATTGGCCATAGAAGAATCGTTACCCATGGGATCCTGAGTGGATGTAGATCTTCATTTTAATATGTGAGTGTGTGTAAGAGCATAGCTACCTTTGAAAGAAATAAGATGTAAGAAAGAAAGACAAAGAACACAAAGTTTGATGCAAAAACATCCATGATTCATTAATGACATATGAGAATGAAGTGACAACCCTCACAAATGGACCTTTGTTCCTCGGATAAGACACAAGGTTTTAAAAGTCTGAATTGTTTAAATATTACAAGCCTGAAAATATTAAAAGACAATTACTCTTGAATAAAAGTAATGGGAATGAAATCTTTGGCCTCCCAATTGTTGAGCCCTCCGCCGGTGGTTGGGAAAATCCATTCGTCCATATCACAGCTGCTATCACTGTCTTCTACTGCATTGACTCCTTGATTGCTGATACGTAGAGGTGGTCCCCCAGTGCGAGAACGTCGAACATCTCTTTGGGCTTCTGAAATGAAACCTAACCCAAATTTGTCGGACTTGTAGGGAATATCCGGAAGCTGACCCCAGATAGTACATCCTCCTTCTTCAACTATTGCTCGAGCATCTTTCAAAGAGGCCATCTTCAGTGGAGGTCTGGTAATCTTCGAGACCTTTGGAAAAGACTTGGTTTCCGCGACCGTTGCTGGAACCTCCTTAAAGTTCTGACAGGGAGTCTCGATGAATTCACCATCCATTTCAACATACCTGAAAGAGTTTGGATGGATAACCATGTTCTCCTCCTCTCCGTGAACTGTGACAATCTCTCCTTTAATCGAGTATTTTAGCATTTGGTGCAGGGTAGAAGTGATGACACCAACACCGTGGATCCAGGGTCGACCCAATAGATAAGAGTACGAAGGGCGGATGTCCATCACATAGAAAGTTGATTCAAAAGTCTGAGTCCCAATTTTTATGGGGATACTAACTTCTCTGTGCACTATCCCCTTGGAACCATCAAAGGCCCTTACTATGATGTTGCTTGGTTTCAAGATAAGCCCCTCGCAATCCAGTCGGTCGAGAGCATTTTAGGGAAAAACATTCAATGACGAGCCGGTATCTACCAGAATGTGGGAAAGTGTGGTGCCCCTGCATTCAATAGAAATATGCAAGGCATTGTTGTGCTTCCTTCCCTTAGAGGTCAAATTAGCGTCGGAAAAGCCCAATCCGTTATCGGCAGTTAGACTAGCCACACAGTTTTCAAATTGGTCGATGGAGGTCTCCTGGGGCATGTGGGTGGTCTTAAGAAACTTTACCAAGGCTTTGGTGTGGGTCTCAGAACACAAAAGTAAGGACAACAATGATATCTTCGAGGGAGTATGCCCCAACTGTTCGATAATGTTGTAGTCACTTTTCTTGATTATCTTTAATATTTCTTCTATCTCTTTTCTAGAAGCTTCAAGGATGATCTCGGGACGTTCTCTTGCTTGGGCAGGCTCAATCAAAGACTTTTTTCCCCTTGTATCAGTAGCAGGGATAACAGTAGGAGTATCGCTGGGAGTGTCGGTAGGAAGGGGCAGTAGGAATGATCACAGGAGTAGCAACGGTCTTTGAAGAAATCTCAGGTGAGAAGACTCTTCCACTTCTTGTTATTTTGCTGGTCCCAATGATGTTACCGATATCGGGATCAATATCTCTTGCAACTTCTCCTTTGATAGCCAACTAATCTTGCTTGACGCCATAGTAATAAACGTCAGTCTCATAACTCCAGGGAACAACTTTATCCGAAGAGTATGATATTGGTCTTGGCATAGTGATGATTAAAGGTGCGGATCTTGGGACAAATGTAATCCTGACGGGTCTTTTGGTGGAGACCCTGGGAGGATTATCGAAAATGGTGATTATCGAAACATCTTGATAAGAACTTTTGATAAGGGGTAGCTTTTCAAATAGGATTTCCTTGCTAGTCGTTAGGCGTTGGACGCCTATATTTAGTAACAAACAACCATTCAGTAGAGACTTGCACAAGTGACAATTTTCATCACAACCTGGAAACAGACCGGCTTGCAGTAGATTCTATTTAATGGTCAACAGAGGAGTAACTAAGTCATTCACGGAGGAGACAAAAAGACCATCATCAATGGCGTTGATACCTTGGCCATGTCTGGGCGTTGGCGCCGTTATTACATTAGGCGTTTTTGGGGGATCAAATTCAATCTCTTTCGCATCGATAAGGTCTTGCACCTTATTCTTTAAGGCCCAACAGTCATTTGTATCATGCCCCGGACTTTCAGAATGGTAGGCACATCGAACGTTCGGGTTATAGCAAGGAGAAGAAGTATTGGGATTCTTGGGAGCTTCCTTTAGAGTTGCCATATTGGTCTTTAGAAGGTGTGGCAAAACTTGAGACATGGTCATGTTCATTCGGGTAAATCATCTCATGGGCGCTTCTGGTTTGCACTGATAATTTCGCTGCTAATTTGGCACAGGATTAGAAATCATAGCAGCCTTTACCGCCAGGCGACAATCAGTTTTGTTTTGATTCCTATAGTCATATGCAGCATTGACCTCTTTCTTTCCAACAAAAGGCTTCTTCATCACGCTCGAGGATGCATCTCTTTGAATTTTTCCGCTTTTTATACTGGCCTCGACCCGCTCACCAGTCATGATTAATTCAGTAAACCCAGCTGAGGAGCTCCCAATCAGGTGATTGAAAAATGGTCCTGACAAGGTGCCTAGGAACATATCCACTAATTCTCTGTCGGATAGAGGGGGCTGGACCCTGCCTGCAAGATCCCTCTATTTTTGAGCATAGGTTTTGAAACCTTCACCTGTCCCCATAGACATGCTTTGCAATTGCGTCCTAGTCGGAGCCAAATCAGCATTATACTGATATTGTTTATAGAAAGCGGCGACCAACTCTTCCCAGTTGCGAACATTAGTCCCTTCCAATTGATAGAACCAATCCAACTGCGTCCTAGATAAGCTCTCTTGGAACAAATGCACCCACATATTCTTGCCAGCCGTGTGGGGTTGAATCTTTCTGACGTATGACCTTAAATGTAGCTTCGGGCAAGAGACACCGTCGTACTTGGAGAAAGTGGGGACCTTGAATTTTTGTGGGATGACAACCCCTGAGATGAGTCCTAATTCTTCAAAGTCCAAACCGGGTATCCTCTGAATCTCCATAGCATTCAAACAATCCTCTAGATGTTTGTATTTATCATCATCAGGAAGATATTGTTCCTCAGAGTAATCAGGCTCTTCCTCTTCCTCTTCCTCGGATGCTGGACCGTTGTTCACTTCCTGGGTTTGATTATCTCCTTCGCCTGATGATGTCACGAAGTCCAAAGTTCATCTGGCTTGTCCTTTAAACCTTTTTCCCATGAGCACAACACCGATTGATTTCTTTGTTTTCTTCTTCTTCTCTTTGGCTAGCAGAGTCTTCAACTCCTCTTGTCCTTTTGTCAGAGCCAAGAGCATTTGTTGAAACTAGGTGTTCTGCGCCTAAAGATCTTTCACAGTCTATTCAACATCCATCTCACTGAAATAAACAGTAGAAGGATAAGGTGACCTGTTATGAGAAACTTGTATCATGTTATGATGAATGAAGATGCAATATGCCCATATTAATAAGACCAAGTTTTGAATACATCACGCCTTCTTGGGATTACAATGAAAGAAACAAAATTTAACAAAAACTCCTAAGACAGAAAGACCGAACGCCTCCTCTTTGGAGCAATGTAGGAATTCAAGTTTTTATCTTCATGAAGCAGCTTGGTGAGCTCCATAACCTTCTTCTCATTGGCATAAAACTGGGCTTCAAAGGTGTCTCGCTCTTCCTTCAACTGAACCCAGACGTTTTGTAAGTCCTCGAGAGAGGTAGGCATGTCAGGATGAAGAACAGTGTATGGGACATCTCCTTCAACAACAGGCTCCATGATGACAGGAAGGATGGAAGGGTAAGGCATCAAGAGACTCTGAGCACAAGCCCATACCCACCTAAGGTAAGGTTCGAGAGGGATAGAGTTTTTGTGTCCCAAAGTTCTACTGTCCACCTTTTTCACCATTCCCCAAGCACGTGCGAACCTCTGGTGGTAACCTTAGTCTTCTTTGTCATAGTCGAACACCAGACCTTGGATGAGCATCTCTTGAGGGCCGTCTCTTCTGGCATACCCATGTTAGAACATAGTTTGATTCTAAAACCCTTGGTTAGAGTTTTGATGATAACAAATACAAAGATTAAATAATTACAAAGAACAAATATGCTCCTTGAAATTCATGTTTTATGTATGCAGAAGTTCTGATCAAATCAGCATCAGAAGATAAGCCATAAGTGCTACACGTTGAAGCAATCAGAACATACGCTGAAGATTGATGACCAGAACCTACGCTTAATCAAAGTAAACTCTGATTATAAACAAGAACTTATCAAACCAAGTCATCAATATTCTGAAGCATCATCAGCAGTAAGGAGAAAAGATTTTGAAGCATTACTGAACATTCAAGACAACATCAATTCCAAACGGCTTCCTTCAGACATGATCTTCTCCAAAAGGAAAGTGTGTTAATGAAATTAAACATGCTTTATGATCAACGTCATTACAATTCCTATATAAACGAGTCAGCTTTCAAAATGATGTGCGAACGTACATACAACGATTTTTCTAGATCACCACTCACGCATATTCAAGCTGCAAGAAATTTCATTCTACCTTTCTAAGCTATAAACTTGTGTAATTTATCACAGTTGTGATAAACCGTTTTTGTTAGAAAAACAACAACACATATTGTATAATCATATTGAAAAAGAGGTCCTTGAGATTAACCGAATTGTGGTTGTACTCAAGAAGACTTTAACAGTTGTTAAAGGAGCTTTTGTAATCTTGTTGAGATTAGTGGATTAAGACCTCGTTTGAGAGAGGCGAAATCACCTTGACGGGTGGACTGGAGTAGTTTGAGATCAAACGAACCAGGATAAAAATACTGTGTCATTAATATTTTTTTGATTCAAGTTTTCAATTCCCCCCCCCCCCTTCTTGTGTTTTTCACACCTTCAATTGGTATCAGAGCGTCTGGTTCTGAGCTTAAACACTTAACCGTGTCAGTACAAGATCCAAGCATCAGAAAAACACTATGGTGGGACCAAGCCAAAACATCAGCAATGACAACAATGAAGACAAGGATAGATTCATTGGTAAACCTCCAGTCTTTGATGGAGAAAACTTTGACTACTAGAAAGACAGAATTGAGAGTTTCTTTCTGGCCCATGATGCTGATTTGTGGGACATGGTGACTGATGGATACACGCATCCTGTGGATGGACGTGGTCAGATGATAGACAGGAAAATGATGTCTGATCAGCAAAAGCGTGAATTCAGAAACCACCACAAGTCCAGAACAATTCTCCTCAGCGCCATCTCATATTCAGAATATGAGAAAATATCAGACAGAGAAACTGCCAAGAAAATGTTTGACTCTCTGAGAATGACGCATGAAGGCAACATTCAAGTCAAAGAAACCAAGGCCCTTGCGCTCATTTAGAAGTATGAGGCACTCAAGATGGAAGATAGTGAATCAATAGAAACTATGTTTTCAAGATTTCAAATTCTTGTTGCTGGACTAAAAGTTCTTGACAAAGGGTATTCTACTGCTGATCACATTAAGAAGATCATCAGAAGCTTGCCCAAACAATGGAGGCCAATGGTCACATCACTTAAGCTAGACAAAGATCTCAACAAAATCTCTCTGGAGGAACTTGTTAGCTCCCTCAGAAGTCACGAGATAGAGCTAGAAGAAGATGAACATCAGAAGCAAGGTAAGCCATTAGCTTTAAAATATAACAGAAAATATGAATACAAAGTTTTGCAGGCTGTGGAAGAAACTTCTGATGGATCCTCATCAGAAGAAGATGAACTGTCTCTCCTCTCCAGAAGGGTGAACCAATTGTGGAAGTAGAGACAAAGGAAGTTCAGAAATCCCAGAAGATCAGAGAATCAGAATGAATCCTCCTCCAAATATAGAAAGTCTGAGTCCTCCTCTGGACACCGAAGATCTGAAGGTTCTTCAGGATACAGAAAGCCAAACAACAAGGGCATCATCTGCTATGAATGTAATGAGCAAGGACACTACAAAAGTGACTGCCCAAAGCTTCAGAAAGAAAAGCCCAAAAAGAAGTTTCTTAAGGAAAAGAAGAAAAGCCTCATGGCTACATGGGATGATTCTGACACATCTGAAGCTGACTCAGAATCAGATGATGAAAGAGAAAACATAGCTCTCATGGCAAACGTATCAGAAGACAGTGAAGCTTCTGGTTCAGACTCAGAATCAGACACTGAAGAGGTATTCCCTGACTTTACCATAAACTTTACTAAGGCTGAACTTGCTGAAAGTCTAAATGAAATTATGGAAAGGTATCAGCAGATCAGATTCAAATTCAGAAACCTGAAAAGGAATCTTGCCTTTGACTCTGAAAAGACTGAGAGTCTCAGATTGGAGAGTTCTGAGTTAAGAGAAAAAAATTTCAAAATTAGAAAATTATTTGCAAAACTCTCAAAAGGAAACAATCTCTAAAACTCCCAGCAATGCTGATGAGATCATCAAAGAGTATGATCACAACTTTCAGAAATTTTTAGCTAAAAACATAGATAGAAGCAAGATGGCTTCAATGATCTATGGAGTTAGAAGAAATGGCAGAAAAGGGATAGGATATCAAGGTAAGGTACCTACACCAAAAAATGCCATGGAATTAGTTATAAAACGCACACCACTCAATTCACATTTTATATATGGGCACACACATGACATAAAATACACAAGTAGTGATTATTCTGTCAAACCAAAATTCAATCAGAATTTTGGTAAAACTAACAAATCAGGACCCAAGAAAATGTGGGTACCTAAGGATAAAATCATACATGTGGCAGATATCTTTAGCAGCAAGGCTAAGACACCAATCATGGTACCTGGACTCTGGCTGCTCACAACACATGAAGGGAAGAAGGCATATGTTCCAAAGCCTGGAACTTAAGCCTGGAGGCCACGTGGGCTTTGGAGGCAATCAGAGAGGAAAGAGCATTGGCTCTAGAACAATAGGTAATGGAAATATTCCATCTATAAGTAATGTTTTATTAGTTGATGGATTAATGCATAACCTGTTATCCATAAGTCAATTAAGTGATAATGGTTATGATATAATCTTCAATCAAAATTCATGCAAAGCTGTTAGTCAGAAAGATTGGACTATCCTATTTAATGGAAAGAGGAAAAACAACATTTATAAAATAAAACTTTCTGAACTAAAGAGTCAGAATGTAAAATGTCTACTGTCTGTTAACAACGAGCAATAGATCTGGCATAGAAGATTGGGACATGTTAGTATGAGATGAATATCTCAGATTAACAAACTCAATCTGGTCAGAGGACTTCCTAACTTGAAGTTCAACTCAGATGCTCTGTGTGAAGCACGTCAGAAAGGCAAATTTGCAAAACCTGCTTTCAAACCCAAAAATGTTGTTTCCACCTCTAAGCCATTAGAACTTCTGCATATTGACTTATTTGGACCAGTAAAAACTGCTCCAGTCAGTGGCAAGAAGTATGGGTTAGTAATCGTAGATGACTATAGCAGATGGACATGGGTAAAGTTCTTAAGACATAAGGACGAGTCACACTCTGTGTTTGTTACCTTCTGCAACCAAGTTCTGAATGAAAAGGATCTTAGAATTGTCGAGTCAGAAGTGATCATGATGGAGAATTTGAAAATAAAGATTTTGAATTATTCTTTAATGAAAAAGGCATTCTGCATGATTTCTCTTGTCCTAGAACTCCCCAGCAAAATGGAGTTGTAGAACGAAAGAACAGAACATTACAAGAAATGGCCAGAACCATGATCAACGAGACTAACTTTGCTAAGATTTTCTGGGAAGAGGCAATTGACACAGCGTGTTACATTCAGAATAGAATCTCCATAAGACCTATTCTGGAAAAGACTCCATATGAATTGTGGAAGAACAGAAAGCCCAACATTTCTTATTTTCACCCATTTGGATGCACATGTTGTATTCTGAATACAAAAAATTATTTGAACAAGTTTGACTCTAAAGCACAAAAGTGTATTATGTTAGGATACTCTAAACGCTCGAGAGCGTACAAAGTATACAATACAGAAACACAGATTGTTGAAGAGTCAATCAGTGTTAGGTTTGATGATAAGCTTGACTCTCAAAAGTTAAAGCAGAATGAACTCCTTGAAGGTATGGAAGTTGAACTCACAGGTACTGAAGACAACTCATTAGAGGTTCTCAACAGAGACACTCCCTCAACAACCGAAAGAGTCACTGCAAGAAATATAGCACCTTCTGTTTATCAACTCCAGAAAAGACTATCCAGAAGCAGCATTGATCATCCAGAAGATACAATACTGGGAAAGAAGGAAGATCCAATCAGAACAAGATCAACATTCAGAAACTCTGAAGAATCCCTCATGGGACTGGTTTCTCTGATTGAACCAACAACAATTGATGAAGCACTTCTGGACAATGATTGGATTCTGGCAATGCAAGAGGAACTAAATCAATTCACCAGAAATGACGTATGGGATCTGGTTCCCAAACCAAAAGGATTCAACGTCATTGGTACAAAATGGGTGTTCATAAACAAACTGAACGAGCAAGGTGAAGTCATCAGAAACAAAGCATGGCTGGTAGCACAAGGTTATAGTCAGCAAGAGGGGATAGACTATACAGAAACCTTTGCTCCAGTCTCCAGGTTAGAATCTATTAGACTTTTAATATCATTTGTTGTTAATAAAGGCATCACTCTGCATCAGATGGATGTCAAAAGTGCATTCTTAAATGGCTATATAGATGAAGAGGTATATGTGCACCAACCTCCTGGTTTTTAGAGTTCCAAAAATCCATAATATGTTTTCAAACTAAAGAAGTCACTCTATGGTCTGAAACAAGCTCCCAGAGCTTGGTATGAAAGACTAAGTAACTTCCTGTTAGAAAAGGAATTCACCAGAGGGAAAGTGGACACAACCTTGTTCTGTAAGACAATTAAGAATGACATGTTAGTATGTCAGATTTATGTTGATGACATCATATTTGGATCTACTAAACCCTCTCTGGAAAGAGAGTTTGCTAAATGTATGCAGGAAGAGTTTGAGATGAGCCTAATGGGGGAACTCAAATTCTTTCTGGGCATTCAGATAAATCAAACTCCAGAAGGGACTTACATTCATCAGAGAAAATATGTCAGAGAACTTCTGAAGAAATTTGATCTCTCAGAATGTAAGCCCTCAAATATTCCAATGCATCTCACGTGCATTCTGGAAAAGGAAGAGGTAAGTAAAAAGGTAGAACAGAAAGTCTACAGAGGTATGATTGGTTCTCTTCTCTATCTGACGGCTTCAAGGCCTGACATTCTATTCAGTGTTTGCATTTGTGCTAGATTCCAATTAGATCCTAGAGAATCTCACTTAACAGCAGTTAAGCGAATTTTCAAGTATCTGAAAGGTACTGCTAATCTGGGTTTGTTTTATAGAAAATCAAGTGATTACAGCTTAGTAGGATATTGTGATGCTGACTTTGCTGCAGACAGAGTAGAACACAAAAGCACTTCTGGAAGCTGCCAGGTTTTGGGAGAAAATCTGATCTCATGGTCCAGCAAAAGACAATCCACAATAGCACTATCAACAGCAGAAGTTGAATACATAGCAGCTGCTGAATGTAGTACGCAAATGCTCTGGATGAAAAGTCAACTTGAAGACTTCAATATATTTGAGAGTAACATTCCTATCCTCTGTGACAATACTTCTGCTATTTGTCTCAGTAAAAATCCTATTTTGCATTCTAGGGCTAAGCATATAGAAATAAAACATTATTTTATTAGGGACTATATTCAGAAAGGGATTCTTAACTTAAAATTCATTGACACATACCATCAATGGGCTGATGTCTTTACAAAACCTCTTTCTGAAGATAGGTTTAACTTCATTCTGAAACATCTCAGCATGAAGCTTTACCCAGAATAAATTGTTTTATTTACATATCTTAACCTTCAGAACTTAGTTATTTTCTGTGAACTACTGATCAACCTGCCTTCAGAGTTTTAGAAGTACAGATTGCATCAGAATCTATCCATGAAGATCTGAATGTTTCATTTCAAGGATAGAAGTGCACTGTTCACTTAAGCAAACAATTGTCATCCATTCATCAGCTACCTTCTGAGGTTGAACACGCGTTCACTTTTCTGAAAGGTCAAAAGCGCTGATTGGGTGCATTGAGACACACGTCATGGGTAACCGTTTCAATATCTTTCTGAATCCGCTAAAATCATCTATCATTAATGCTTATAATCATGACTAATTGTTTCTCTCTCTTACTGTTTATGCTTTCAAGAAAATCTATTTAAACTAAAAATTTCACCCTTTACAATTCTTTCACTTTTACTCTCTCAAATACCTTCTATTGTTTCCAGTTCATACTTTCAAAAACCCTATCATCTTTCTCAAAAATTCTTGTGTGAACATGGCTTCTTCAAGCGTCCAAAACATCTGTACTCAGGAAACTGCTTCTATGGAACAGTACGAAGAACCATATAGAATGCTACTCTCTCCCATTGATAATCTGGAAGTTCTTTCAGAACTGATTGTTGACTTTGAAAGCTTACAAGAGAACGAATTCAATATGTATGAAGACGTCAATGCTCAAGTTTGGAACAGATATTTTGACCGTCTTCTAGGGCCAACTTTTCCAATTCTTGTCAAAGAATTCTAGATACATGTGAAGGAAATTTGCGATAAAAAACGCAGCGAAATTTAAAATTTTCCTTTACCGATCCTTACGAATGAACATGGTCAGTGATAGAAATATTTACCTCTTGTGGCGATTCAGACCTTTGATGTTGTGATCACGAGCGTTGATGAAGAACAATGCCTCTACACAGTCCGCACGAACAGATCGCTTCCGGTCACAGTGCTAGCTGATCATGAATGGAAACCTTGAGTGAGAGAGAGAATCAAAAACAAAATTGCATCAAGTGAAATTGCTTCATCACAAGGGATCTATTTATAGAATCACTCGTGTGGGCTACAAGCTAAAAGCCCAATTAAGGCTATAAGATAAAAGCCCAATTAAGCTTATGGACATCATACCTTATGATGTACCATATATCACTTATCCATGTGGTACCTTACCACTTTCCGTATTACACTTAAGTGCCCCGTATCTTACGGTGTCCCTTATTTATTCTATCTCTCATCACCCTGTCCTTATGTGTGTGACCCTGTAGGTTTTCGCGACGTTGGCAATTATATTAAACCACACATTTAATATAATAAACAGTGAGCGGTATCTAGCAACACATCACTGTTACCCAAGTCACGAAAATGTCATGTGATCTGACCAAACCTTTTCCGTGATAATATTTGTGCTGTACAATTACCCTTTTGCCCTCATGTCTATATTGAACACAAGGCATACACTGTGTCACCCTTGTCCAGTTCAATATTGGGCCCTTAGACATTTATCCTGTTATGCAGCATGAGCAAATTCCATCTAGGTCACTCATGTCCCTTAGCATGCTTTGTGAAGTACCCATCAACCGTCTTTATAGTTATCCAGTTACGGATGACGTTTGATCAGCAATAAAGTACTTGACTCTACATCTAGGGTCCACAGTGGTTTCAGGTCGAAGGGTGGTATACACCATTATCATCATGAGAATAACTTATGACACTTTGCATAACATTCTATGTAGTATTCTCATAGCGGGTCAATCCAGTATAAATATTACTCCTAATATTCATACCTATGTCAAGACTTGATAACTCCTTATCTATGATCCATGAGATGTGATCATCAATCTATCTTCATAATAATCTTAATGCTTTAATGTTATCCCACTTCACATTAAAGCTTGACTACGGATACTTTAAGAATAGTGTCTTATGTTTAATGGGATCTCATGATTAAGTCACACTTAACATTTCATTAAACAAATAAACCATTCTAGGGACTTTATTATTTTGGAAAGAAAACATAATAAAGAAATGCCTTTTATTATTAATAAATAATTCGATACAAGTACCAAAAGTATTGGCCTCTAGGGCTTACACCAACAATCTCCCACTAGCACTAGAGCCAATCAGGCATACCCCTAATACCCATAGATCTAGTATGTCCATCATGCTTCAGCTGCGCAAGAGGCTTTGTTAATGGGTCAGCAACATTGTCAAGTGTAGGTACTCTGTGTATTTTCACATCTCCCTGATCGATTATCTCTCGAATGAGATGATAACGTCTAAGTATGTGTTTGGATCGTTGGTGAGATCTAGGCTCCTTAGCTTGTGCGATAGCACCATTGTTATCACAATAGAGATCAATGGGATCCACAATGCTATGGACTATGCCAAGTTCACTAATGAACTTCTTGATCCAAATAGCTTCCTTTGCTGCAGTTGAGGCAGTAATATACTCAGCCTCGGTTGTAGAATCAGCAACTGTATCTTGCTTTGAACTTTTCCAGCTCACAGCGCCACCATTTAAACAAAACACATAACCAGATTGCGGTCTAAAGTCATCCTTATCTGTCTGGAAGCTAGCATAGGTGTATCCAATTACAGCAAGCTCTTCCTGACCTCCATATATCAAGAATGAGTCCTTAGTCCTTCTCAAGTACTTAATGATATTCTTGACAGCTACCCAATGAGCATCACCGGGATTAGACTGGTACCTACTTGTTGCACTTAAAGAATACGAGACATATGGTCGAGTACATAGCATGGCATACATGATAGATCCTATTGCAGATGCATATGGAATCTTATCCATGCGATCCCTTTCTTCCTTACTTGAAGGGGATTGTGTTTTTGACAGACACATGCCATGTTGCATAGGTATGAATCCTTTCTTGGAATCATGCATATTAAAGCGTCTCAACACTTTTTCTATGTATGTACTCTGACTTAGGACAAGCAGTTTTTGTGACCTATCTCTATAGATCCTGATTCCTAATATATAGGCTGCTTCACCTAGGTCCTTCATTGAAAAGCATTTCCCTAACCAAGTCTTCACTTGTTTCAAGGTAGGGACATCGTTTCCAATGAGTAATATGTCATCTACATATAATACCAGGAATACGATCATGCTCCCACTAACCTTCTTGTAGGCACAAGGCTCATCTTCATTCTTGATGAATCCATATTGTTTTACTGTTTCATCAAAACGAAGATTCCAGCTTCTGGAAGCTTGCTTCAATCCATAAATTGATCGCTGTAACTTACATATCTTTTGGGCTTCTTATGGTATGTCAAATCCTTCAGGTTGTGTCATGTACACATCCTCAAGAAGATTCCCATTAAGGAAAGCAGTTTTGACATCCATCTGCCATATTTCATAATCATGATATGCAGCGATAGCAAGTAAAATCCGAACAGATTTAAGCATTGCAACTGGTGAAAAGGTTTCATCATAATCAACCCCATGAATTTGTTTATAGCCTTTTGTAACCAGTCTTGCCTTATTAGTATGTACCTTACCATCCATTCCAGTCTTCTTTTTGAAGACCCACTTGCATCCTATAGGGTTAACTCCTATAGGAGGCTCTACCAAGGTCCAAACCTGGTTTGTGTACATGGAATCCATTTCAGATTTCATGGCTTCTAGCCACTTCTTGGACTCAGGACCAGTTATGGCCTCTTGGTAGGTCATAGGCTCATCTTGATCCATGAGTAATACATCACCCTGATCACTTATGAGATATCCATATCTCTCAGGTTGTTGACGTATCCTGCTTGACCTACGCTGGTCTTGTTCTACTTGAGCAAGTTGCTCTTCCACAACTACTTGTGTTTCCTGCTCTAATTCCTCCATAGGTGTATCAATGCTTTGTGGTTCTTGAATTTCTTCAAGCTCTATTTTCCTCCCACTGATTCTTTTGGAAATAAAATCCTTTTCCAGAAAAACTCCAGTTCGAGCGATAAACACTTTGCCCTCAGAAGGATTGTAGAAGTAATACCCTCTTGTTTCTTTAGGATACCTCACAAATAAGCATTTGTCAGATTTGGGCTCAAGCTTAGTTGAAATTTGTCGTTTCACATAAACTTCGCAACCCCAAATCTTCATGTAAGACATATGTGGTTTCTTACCACTCCATATCTCATATGGTGTCTTCTCAACCTTTTTGGATGGAACCCGGTTAAGTGTGTAAGTTGCAGTCAATAGTGCATGTCCCTAAAAGGAGTTCGGAAGATCGGCGTGACTCATCATGGATCGGACCATGTCTAACAAGGTTCGATTTCTTCTCTCAGATACACCATTCCATTGTGGTGTTCCGGGAGGAGTAAGTTGGGATAAAATCCCACATTCCTTTAGATGGTCATCAAACTCTAGGCTTAAATATTCACCGCATCTGATCGAAGAACTTTAATATTCTTACCTAGTTGGTTTTGTACTTCATTCTTGAATTCCTTGAATTTTTCAAAGGTTTCAGATTTGTGTTTCATTAAATACACATAACCATATCTACTGAAATCATCAGTAAATGTGATGAAGTATTGAAAACCTCCTCTGGCTGGTATGTTCAGTGGTCCACATACATCAGTATGTATGAGGGCCAAAAGATCATTAGCCCTTTCACCTTTTTCTGTGAATGGGGACTTTGTCATCTTTCCAATTAAACAAGATCTGCATGTCTCATATGATTCATAATCAAAAGAGTCTAAGAGTCCATCTTTATGGAGTTTGGAAATGCGTTTCTCATTTATGTGGCCTAAGCGACAGTGCCAAAGGTAGCTTGGATTTAACTCATTAGGTTTAATCCGTTTAGTATTAATGTTATAAATTGGCATTTCAAGATCAAGGACATATAGTCCATTGTTCATTTGTGCAGAAGCATAGAATATATCATTCAAATAAATAGAGCAACAATTGTTCTTTATTATAAATGAAAAACCAAACTTGTCCAAACAAGAAACGAAAATAATATTCCTACTAATTGCAGGTACATAATAACAGTTCTCTAACTGAATTATTAAACCACTAGGTAAAGTCAAAACATAAGTTCCTACGGCTAAAGCAGCAACCTTTGCTCCATTTCCAACTCGTAGGTCAACTTCACCTTTTGCCAAATCTCTACTCCTTTTTAGCCCCTGCACATTAGTACAAATGTGAGAACCGCATCCAGTATCTAATAACCATGATGCATAAGTAGATAAATTAATTTCAATAACAAAAATACCTGAATTTGAAGTCCCTACTCCATTGTTCATATCTTCCAGGTACTTTGGGCAGTTTCTCTTCCAATGTCCGGTCTTACCGCAATGGAAGCAAGTGCCCTCCTTTGCTATGCCTCCACTAGGCTTCAAAGCAGGAACAATAGGTTTAGGCTTGGCAACTTCCTTGCCTTTCCCTTTACCAACTTGCTTGGTAGGCCTCTTGTTCAGCTTCTTTCCATTACTGACCATCAGAATGGACTTCCCTTTTGTCTTCATATTCTGCTCAGCAGTTTTCAACATGCTTAGCAATTCTGGAAGACTCTTATCCATGTCATTCATGTTGAAATTCATGACAAACTGATTAAAGCTATCTGGCAACGATTGCAAGATAAAATCAGTTGCAAGTTCCTTTCCAAGCGGAAACCCTAACCTTTCAAGGTTCTCCACATACCCAATCATTTTTGAGTACATGGGGGCCTACAGGGTTTCCCTCAGATAACTTGCTGTTAAAAAGGGCCTCTGAAACCTAAAACCTCTCATTTCTTGCCTGCTCTTGATAGAGCATTTTCAGATGTCCGATCATATCGAACGCTGACATGTTCTCGTGTTGCTTTTGCAACTCCGAGTTCATAGTAGCTAGCATGAGACAAGCGGCTTCGTTAGCATCATCAAAATGCTTCTTATAAGCATCTCTTTCTGCCTTAGGTGCCGAACTAGGCGGTTCCTCTTTAGGAACAAGTGTCTCCAAGACATACAACTTCTTATCGTGCTTGAGGACAATCCTCAGATTTCGGTGCCAATCCAGGAAATTTGTCCCAGACAATTTTTCCTTATCTAGGATTGATCGCAAAATATGGTTGTTTGTTGTCATGGTAATCTACAAAAAAAATGAAAATATAAGTATCATTAAAACAACATATTTAATTAGGCCTTTAATCAAATATGCTCCCACTATTTTACTCAAACCATTTGATTCAGAAAATCCCGTTGGAAGACTTTCTAGTGGGTCGAGATCCACATTTCACTTTGTTCTAAGTCAGCGTTAGGATGATTACACAAAACTAGGTTATTTAGGTAGGAACTCCTTCCAATTGTATCTCATACAACTCTCGAATATTTTCAGTTGGGTGAATAACTCCTTATTCTAATTCATCATATGAATCATTCCCAACTCTTGCTTCTAAACATGTATAATCTTATTATAATGTGTTTAGTTAAGTTTGACCCATTGTTTTAGCAGTTGGATATTACAATTATCCCATCGCACATTACTAATATAGAACATGCACCTCGCTTAGGCGAAACCTACATTGTTCGATACTAGTCTTGATGAGTGCTAAAACTTGGAAAGCATGAACTTAATATTTAACTTGAGGGATTTTTCTATTAGTTTGATCTCACTGGCTTAACATGCAATTCGTCTCTCTCATGCATCAACATACAAACACATGCATCAATATACATAAAAGGATACAGTTATGGCCCCTAGCGCAATTGTTCTCCCAAGCCAATGAGAGAACCTAAGCTAACCTAATAACGATCTAAACTTCTCCAAGCAAGATCTCCAAGGTTATCCTCCTTTGATATTGTATTCTTCTCTTTCTTCATAACATTACATTACATAAAAGAAACTCGTTTTACATACGAGGGAGTGAGATGAGAAAAGAAGTTACATCAAGAATTTTAGAGAGAGGCACGACACGCAGGCCGTATTTTACAATCCCAAAACAAAATAAAAGAAAAAACTAAGGCCATAACTGATCACCACAAGACAATAATAATAAACACACTTTTATTATTAGTTTTAATTTTGTTAATTAAAAAAAGGAAAATTAAAATTTCGACGATTGATCACACTATGCAGAGTTAGCCGGGGGTTCCGCTGCCCGGTCAGCGGACGGTGGTTCCGCTGACCGTTCAGCGGACGGGGGTCAAGGGGGCAGCGCCCCTTTGCGGGGTTGTTAGGGGCAGCACCCCGACACAAAATTTTAATGAACAATTCATTTGAAATCAGCGTCATTTTCGCACAACTCTTGTGCATTCACAACCCTAATCGCATAACTCTACAACAACACAACCCTTGTGCCGTCATGAACCCTAATGCAACAGTTTCATGCTGTCAAACACATTTCGATTGATAATTCAGTATGATTAATCACATGCCATTGCTTCACCATACTAATGTCGGATTCCGAAGCATATGAACAGTGATCGGTCAAAGGAATAACAATCATCAAGTGTTTGAATGAACGAGACAGAAACAGTATATCCCATATACCATCGTTGCATCAGATTTACTTATATCATATATAAAAGTGATCGATCTTATTTGTGTAACCTATGGACGATCGATGTATCGCTGCTTCACCATACTAATGTCGGATTCCGAAGCATAGTCAACATCAATCATCCAAATCATACACAACAGATGCCAAATTTAATTACTCGTTTATTATTCAATTCATTCTGGTTTTAATCGAATCAAAACAGAAAATATAGAACATAAACAACTATCAGATCCATGGTTTCATAAGTGGCTCTGATACCACTGAAGGAAAATTGCGATAAAAAACGCAGCGAAATTTAAAATTTTCCTTTAGCGATCCTTACGAATGAACATGGTCAGTGATAGAAATATTTACCTCTTGTGGCGATTCAAACCTTTGATGTTGTGATCACGAGCGTTGATGAAGAACAACGCCTCTACTCAGTCCACACGAACAGATCTCTTCCGGTCACAGTGCTAGCTGATCACGAACGGAAACCTTGAGTGAGAGAGAGAATAAAAAACGAAATTGCATCAAGTGAAATTGCTTCATCACAAGGGATCTATTTATAGAATCACTTGTGTGGGCTACAAGCTAAAAGCCCAATTAAGGCTATAAGCTAAAAGCCCAATTAAGCTTATGGACATCATACCTTATGATGTACCATATATCACTTATCCACGTGGTACCTTACCACTTTACGTATTACACTTAAGTGCCCCGTATCTTACGGTGTTCCTTATTTATTCTATCTCTCATCAACCTGTCCTTATGTGTGTGACCCTATAGGTTTTCGCGATGTTGACAATTATATTAAATCACACATTTAATATAATAAACAGTGAGCGGTATCTAGCAACACATCACTGTTACCCAAGTCACGAGAATGTCATGTGATATGACCAAACCTTTTCCATGATAATATTTGTGTTGTACAATTACCCTTTTACCCTCATGTCCATATTGAACACAAGGCATACACTGTGTCACCCTTGTCCAGTTCAATATTGGGCCCTTAGACATTTATCCTGTTATGCAGGATGAGCAAATTCCATCTAGGTCACTCATGTCCCTTAGCATGCTTTGTGAAGTATCCATCAACCGTCTTTATAGTCATCCAGTTACGAATGACGTTTGATCAGCCATAAAGTACTTGACTCTACATCTAGGGTCCATAGTGGTTTCAGGTCAAAGGGTGGTATACACCATTATCATCATGAGAATAACTTATGACACTTTACATAACATTCTATGTAGTATTCTCATAGAGGGTCAATCCAGTATAAATATTACTCCTAATATTCATACCTATGTCAAGACTTGATAACTCCTTATCTATGATCCATGAGATGTGATCATCAATCTATCTTCATAATAATCTTAATGCTTTAATGTTATCCCACTTCACATTAAAGCTTGACCACAGATACTTTAAGAATAGTGTCTTATGTTTAATGGGATCTCATGATTAAGTCACACTTAACATTTCATTAAACAAATAAACCATTCTAGGGACTTTATTATTTTGGAAAGCAAACATAATAAAGAAATGCCTTTTATTATTAATAAATAATTCGATACAAGTACCAAAAGTATTGCCCTCTAGGGCTTACACCAACAACATGCTTCCTCCTCAAATCATCAAGTTACCTCTTATGTCATGGGGAAGAAGATTGTCATTACAGAAAACCTAATTTCAAGGCTTATTGGTTACAATGGTGGAGGTGTCAGATGTATTGACATGGCTGAAAGATGTTCTGATGTAGCTTATATTGCAAGGGAAATATTTACTCTTGGTATTTCCTCCAGCAAGATTAGGGATCTGAAGGATCATCACAAAATTTGGGTTAAAATAATTCTGGGATGCATCAACCACAGGAAGCCAACTAGCTCTCCTGATTACATAAACATTGATCAGTAGTTTATGATCTATTTTATCTCAAAGAAGACTAAGGTAAACTTCCCTCACTTGCTATTTAATCATCTGAGGACCAGTGTAAAGGAAACAAGAGAAGATGAGCGTACCAAAAGGGACTGGATACCCCTAGGAAGACTCATATCAAACATTCTGACAGAGAATAGGCTGATAGAGCATTTGACTGAAGCACAGGAAATCAGCTCACTAGAAGCAACTGCTGGGAAGCCTCTGAATGCAAAAAATATGAAGAAAATGAAAATCATTGAGAACATCAAGAAGGAACCCAACGTTACTTCTTTTGCAACCATCACTTCAAGAAGAATTCCTCTAGATGATTTTCCTCTTTTCTCTGAGATTGACTCCAAGCCAGAGATAATTGTCAGATATATGGATGCGTGTAAGGTAGATGGCACTGCACCAGAAATAAACATCCAGGACTTGCATCAAGCTGCTCCAGAATTTATTCTGAAGAAGACCAAGAAGAGGAAAGCTGCAGCAGAAGGACCATCTCAGAAGACTCCAAAAGCTGCAAGAAATAAAGGTAATCCTTCTTCTGTTACTGTTTTAGAATCAATAACTATATCAACATCTGAAACCATAACTACCCAATTATAACATCCAACTCCACAAACTTTTGATGACTTTGACATAGGGTTTGATCCATCAGAAACTCTAGGTCTAAATGAAACTCACTCCCTTCCTATTAATCCAAATCATGAACAAACTCAACTAAAACTCGCCAAAGTTTTGTCTGATATTGACTCTTTTGACCAAGACATTTCAGCTCCCAGACCAAAAAATCCAAATCCTCAAATCCCTGATAATCCAAACTCTGAAACTACAACAAATGTTCCACAACAAGATATTCCACTACCTCTCTCTCCACGACAAGATATTCTTCATCCACCATCACCTCAACCTGAACAACCACAACCGGAAGCTCAAACTTCTGAGAATCAACCATCTGAGACCCATGAACCAGAACCTCACAATGTTTCAACCAACCAATCTGAAGAACCTACTTCAGATTCTGATACAATCCCAATCCCAGGAATCACTGAACCACTTGCTATTCGCATGCCTCTCACCATCCTGGACATTCCACAAATTCCTTCTTCTTTGGAATCCACACCACAAAATTCCCCTACCAGTCTAATCATCATACCTGACTCTCCCACTCCTTCACCCAATAGCAATCCAGCTGACAATGTAAGACTTGTCATTGACCCAATTGCGTTGGAAAGATTAGCTGCTATATTTCACAAAACTGCCACTCCCAAACCAAAACCAACTGAAACCACACCAGATGTTGGTATAAGTTTGTTGATGTTTGAAACAGGAATACATGAATGGATAACCTCCTTGAAGCATGCTAGTCTAGAGATGACTAATCCTGCTGCTTCTGATTATCTATGGACAAGATTCAGAAACTGGCTAAGTTCTGAAACATTAAAGCTAAAAGAACAGAGCTATGAACAGGTTCAACAGAATTTCAGTGATATGCTAAAGGTTTTTGAAGACCAAGTTCTGAGCCATCTTCTCAAGAAGGATATTCTCCCTCTGGATAATGCTCCCTAGTCAAAACATCGTCTCTCAAATGAATTTCAACCAGAATCAGAAGGTCTCTCCCTGACTGCTGTTCCAGAAGAGATGATCTTAGCAGAGGAAATGGTTCAATGTGATCAAGATGCAGAATGCTTTGAGAAGTGTCCAGATACAGAAGAATCTCCAGCATCTTCCTCAGTCATGAAAACTCTGGAAGAGTTGAAAAGAGTAAAAGTTATCATCTAGGAGAGGTTAGATAAGCAGGAGGACACAAACAAAGAAATCAAGAGCATCTTGGGAAAACAAGAAGAATCTAACACCCAGATCAAGGGCTTGCTGGAAGCTTTGTTCACACGCCTTCCTCCTCCCTCTTAGATTCTTTTCTGTTTTAAATCTGTTTATCTGTAACGTTTCTTTTACCACTTCTGTTCTGGACAACTTATCATTGCTTCTTGTTTTTTTAATATAAATCAACTATTTTGGCTCTGATTATAATGCCTTTTTGATAGCTGACAAAAAAGGGGAGAAAGTAAGATATTTTCAATGACGGTTTACTGAGACAGAAGTCTCAAACATTCTGGACTACTTAACCTCTATCTTCTGAAAAGCTTGAACAGGTACAAACTCTGATGAAAGACGCAGTTAAACTCTGATGCTCAAGGAACGTAAGGGAAGTAATAAACTCAGGGGGAGTTTTTCTTCTTTATTCTAAACTTTTTATTTCTTTATTTTTTAATTGAAAAATCTGGTTTTTTTCATCATCAAAAAGGGGGAGATTGTTAGAACATAGTTTGATTCTACAACCCTTGGTTAGAGTTTTGATGATAACAAATACAAAGAATAAATAAATACAAAGAACAAATATGCTCCTTGAAAATCATGTTTTATGTATGCAGAAGTTCTGATCAAATCAGCATTATAAGATAAGTCATAAGTGCTACACGCTGAAGCAATCAGAACATACGCTGAAGATTGATGACTAGAACCTGCGATTAATCAAAGTAAACTTTGATTCTGAACAAGAACTTATCAAACCAAGTCATCAATATTCTGAAGCGTCATCAACAGTAAGGAGAAAAGATTCTGAAGTGTTACTGAACATTCAAGACAACATCAATTCCAAACGGCTTCCTTCAGACAGGATCTTCTCCTAAAGGAAAGTGTGTTAAT
This sequence comes from Vicia faba, assembly GCA_948472305.1. Lineage (NCBI taxonomy): Eukaryota > Viridiplantae > Streptophyta > Magnoliopsida > Fabales > Fabaceae > Vicia > Vicia faba. Next base: position 476,181,683 of record OX451740.1, read on the forward strand.
AACGTTAAACATGCTTTATGATCAACGTTATTACACTGCCTATATAAACGAGTCAGCTTTCAAAATGATGTGCAAACGTACATACAACGATTTTGCTAGATCACCACTCACGCATATTCAAGCTACAAGCAATTTCATTCTACCTTTCTAAGCTATAAACCTGTGTAATTTATCATAGTTGTGATAAACAGTTTTTGTTAGAAAAACAACAACACATATTGTATAATCATATTGAAAAAGAGATCCTTGAGATTAACCGGATTGTGGTTGTACTCAAGAAGACTTTAATAGTTGTTAAAGTAGCTTTTGTAATCTTGTTGAGATTAGTGGATTAAGACCTCGTTGGAGAGAGGCGAAATCACCTTGACGGGTGGACTGGAGTAGTTTGAGATCAAACGAACCAGGATAAAAATACCGTGTCATTAAGATTTTTTTATTCAAGTTTTCAATTCACCCCCCCCCCTTCTTGTGTTTTTCACATCATCAACCCAAACTGTCGAAGAGCTAAGCAGGGATTATAGGTGATACCTCCCCTAATACCAAGTAGAGGTACATTAGGGAACTCCCCATAACGGTCAATGATAGAAACATCTTCCAAGGATCTCGAACACCAACAGATATCAGAGTGGGTGAGAGACATCATCCTTTGGTACCATGTCAGTCTTTGCTCGTTCTTCAATGCTGATTGAGGTAGGTGTAAAGTGAACCACTTAGCGAGTAGGGGGATACAACACAAAAGAGTACCCATTTTCTTCATGGTGCGGGTATGAAGGCAATGCAATATGTCTCCTAGTAAGGTATGTATAGGATTGCGAGAGAGAAAGACTTTGATGGCATTAACATCTATGAATTGGTCTGAATTGGGAAACAGAACCAAACCATAAATGAGAAGAGATAGGACGTCTTTGAAAGCTTGGAAATCCATGTCATCCTAGAATGAACGAGCTTTTTCCAATAGAAACTTAGCTAGAAAGCCTTTAACCCCACTTCTTGTCTCCCAATTGGATATGATGTCGGTCCTCTTCATATGCAAAGCTTCGGTGATGATTTCAGGTTTTGGAATCCCTTCTATACTGGTGAAAGGTATCTGATCAAGCACGGGCACCCCTAAGAGTAGGGAGAACTCTTCCAATGTAGGTACCAACTGATAGTCCGGGAAAGTGAAACAATGATGTACGAGATCAAAGAATTGGAATAGTACACACATCATTTCTTCTTGGAGGTTGGATGTAGCCAAATTGAGGAGTCGACCATAATTCTTGGTAAAAGGATAATCCCTGGGCACTCCTAAAGCTAGCTCTTGAAGTTAAGGGTATGCTTTTGCAAAGCTGATTCAAATGGTGTTTCTTCGGAGAGAATTCATGTCCTACAAAACAAAAAAACAAAGATAAATTTCTAAATCCTTGAAATGGTTAGTGAGCATGCGTATGATGTTCATGATGTTTATGATGTTTATGTACAAGTAAATATATACACACAACAAACAGGTCCCTATGTTTTAGGCTTGCATGAGTTTTGCAAGTAAGTACCCTCTTGAAGTTTAATTGGCTCAACCTGTCCTAGTAATAGTGATCGGGTTCTAAAGGATCTCAATATCACCAACCTTTCTCTTAGGCATTGTCTCAGCATAACAATCTTTTCTTGCGGCCGAGATATCCCAAAAGTCTAGCCTCAATGAGTGTAGTATCGAGTATCAACCAATTTTTAGCTCTACACCGAAACTGGCTATCTCACTACGTCCTAATGGCCAAGTTTGTTCAATTAGGGTTCTAACGTCAATTAGAGCTTCATAACACCACTCAACGGCCCTGTATTCTCCTCGATTCACCATGAGGGATACCGGTACCCACAAATGCGTCACACTAACATAGCCATTGTTTCAACCGTATCGGTCTACGCCGTACAGTTTCCATAATCTATTGCTATTTACCTAAAAAAGGTGTCCCAGATCCGGGTGGAGGATCAAAGCAAGCCCAATACCAAGAACTAAATATAAAGCACATAAATCAAATAATGAAATCAAGTAAAGGTGATCTAACCCTAAGGTAACCCCACTTTTAGAACAAGTTTTCCCCAACAGAGTCGCCAGTTCTGTGATACGGTGGGAGAACTGACTTGAGGTGTTTTGCATTTTGATCGCATTTGTGCGGATAGCAAGAGTCGCCACCAACTTTTCTTTTATCCAAAAGGAAAGGTAAAAAAGCACAGGAAAGACCTTTCGAGATTATTTCTCGGGTTCAGGGGGTAGATTATGAAAAGGGAAGGTATTAGCACCCTTTTCATCAATGGTTTTCCATGGGCTCTTAGTTACTCGTTTAGATCACTTGCTTTTGTTTAACAGTGTGCTTGTGGTGTGGGATTTGAAAGTGTTTTGAAAAATCTCGTTGTAATGGTTCTCGTTTCTATAAGAACGCGTGCAAAGTTTTTGTTTCGAAAGATGGTTCAAAGATGTGTTTGGGGATTGTGTTTTGAAAGTGTTTTGAAAAGATGTTTTGCAATGGTTCTCGTCTCTATAAGAACGTATACAAAATGGTCTTGTTTTTTTTTTGAAATGTTTTGAGATAAAAGTGTTGGTGTAAAAATGTTTTTTTAGTGAGCAAGCGAGTAACTAGGAGAAAATCTACCTACTCGAAAAGTCTCAAGGTTCTTTTCTTCCTCCTTTAGATGTTGCTATCTCGCCATTGATTTGGTAAGAAGCCCCATCATTGGATGTAAAGGGACAGGCGCAGGTCAATCTTACATTCATCGAAAGCAACTTATGTGACGCTTTAGCAATTTTCATAAGGGACGATATCATTTTATCAAAGGCAACGTCGAGGGTCATCGAGGGACTACGATCTTTTTATCGAAGGGTCATTTGCTAAAACGTCCCATAATCGAGGGACTTGACTGTATTTTCGAGGCAACGAGCGAGGTCACCCTAGAGGTGCGCGTGTGAAAAAGTGTGTTTGATTCAAGTTAGTTTGATCTTTGAAATTAGGTTAACTAACGATTGATTTTTTTTGATCTTGCCATACACGCATAATTACTATACAATATTTAGTAAAACAATAAAAATGCGGAAATTGAAATTCTACGTTATTACAGAGCTTCGGAATGGGGGTACAAATTAATGAATGGGGGTGACAGTAAGAAATAAATATTTAAATCACGCAATACAAATCCAAACCATTAAATAATTATTTAGGTTAAAACTCTTTTCATTTGATAAGATTAACTAAGGACTTAATTAATAATGTCAAACAAAAATTATTTTAAAATTAATAATTATTTAAAACAAATGTTAACATATTTACATTTTTTAGATATATGCTAAAGAATAAAATAAAAATCAAATAATGAAGAAGAAAATATTAACAACAAAATATAAAGAAGAAAAGTAGAAATGGGCCTGCAAAAAAAAAGTAAAAAACAGGGGGTGCATAAATTAATAGGCCCAAATGCTTCTGGCTAATCCAGTGCAGCAACTCCCTGGAGGTGTATCATGGACATGCATCTAAGACGCGTTGAAAGGATGTGATAATTGATCAGAGGGACATATGATGAGGGCGCATCAAGTTATCATGGGGTTGCAAGTGGTGGATCACTCAGGATAACTAAAGAGGTGGTGACAAGTGTCACCACCGGATTGGACCAGAGTGTTGTTATCAAACAACACAAAATCCACTTACACTGCAGCCAGGCCTCATAACTCAACTTTCTTTCTCTCTCTTGAACGCTCTGTCCTCCCTCTTATCTCTTACCATGGGCCTTCACCGGAGAAGACCTTTTGGCTGCACCGGAAATCGCCTCACGGCGGTGACGGCGGCGGCGTGTCTCAAAACCTTACTTTTCTTACATTTTTCTGATCGTCTCTTTCTGCTAGTTACTAATTCGTGACTTATTTCTACAGATTTTTACTTGGTGTCCCTAAATCTAAAAAGGGGGAAAGTGAAACCCTAATTTTCGTTTGATGAAAACGGCGAAGATAGCGATGCATGCAACGGTAGATTCAAAGAGAGGAAGGAAAGAGAAGAGAAGAGATCGTTTGGTGAGGTCCAGATCTATAACCTTACTAACCTCCTAATGTTCTTTTTGGTAAGATGTGTCTGACTCTGTGTTTGTGAGTGATTTCTTTCTCCTTCTGAGCTCGTGTTAATTTTCTTCTTCTGAGCTTGTATTGTTCTGGTTATCAAATTAGGGTTCTTGTTGTTTGTTTGTTTGCTACTGATTTGTTGGGTTTTGAATAATGATGTTTGCTACTGATTTGTTGGGTTTTGAATAATTATGTTCAATGACAAGGTTTGAACGGTGGACTTTTGGTTGTGTTTTTTTTGTTATTTGCTGGTTTTTTTTATGATGGTTGGATGGTGGGGTTGGCTGCTGGTTTTTTACAGTGATGGTTTTTTTTGTTCTATGATGTTTCAATAGGTTTGAGACAAAGGATTTTTGTTGAACCTCTTGTTCTGAGTTTTTGTGGTTTTGCTGTTTTTGCTAGTTCTGTATCTGGTTTTTTTGTGGTGTTTTAGTGACGTTTCAGTTAGGTTTGAAGATGGTTTGATGATGTTCTGTTGGTTTGGAGGTGGTTTCATGATGTTTTGTTGGTTTGGAGATGGTTTGATGATGTTTTGTTGGTTTGGAGATGGTTTGAATGTTCTGTTTTGGTTTGGAGATGGTTTGAATGTTCTGTTTTGGTTTTTTAGTTCTGTATATATCTCTTCTTGATATCTGATGGTTCTCTCCTCTATAAAACAGTAAACTTATTATCTGATTGGGGTGAAAAAAATAGGAGGGAAAACAACTTTGAATTTTGACAGTTTTGGCTTTTCTTGTTTTTGGCTTTTGAGTGCATCTTGGACTATTTCCATTTTGGTGCAAGTCTGGGCATTTTTAACTGTATTGCAGACTAGTTGCTATGGTTTATGTTGACATGCTTTTGTGCAGAACTTGGACAGATCTTTGGACTGCTATGGGCAACATAGGAAGGCTTTTTCAGTAGGTCTTCTTGGACTGTTGCTTATAGCAACCTGTTTGTCTTGGCATTTGCTGGCTAGGTGACATCTTTCCTCTTTCCTCTCTTTGTGAGATAAAGCTTTTTTGCTTTTGATGCATTTCTAAAGGGTTTGCTTTATTTCTTTGGGAAAATGATGATGCTGGCTTATATTGCAACATTTGGTGCTTTTGGCTTGTTATTTGGATATTGTTTGTTTTCTTCTGTTGTAGCTTTGTATTGCTGCCTTTGATTTCTGATTTGGACAGCTTGCTTGTTGTCTGCTATTTGCAGCTTGTTTCCTTGCATCTTGTGTTGTTGTAATTGCTTTGCAAAGCACTAGTTCTGTTTTGTGATGTAGTTTGGATGTTTGGTATTGTTTGACTTGTGCATTTTGACTTCTGCTGTTTGAACTTGTTGCCTTGTCTGTCCAATTTGTATATTTATTTCTTTTTCCCCTTTTTTGTGAACCAAAACCTAGGTTTTGAGATTTGAAAAAATAGGGAAAAATGAACAAACAAAATTCTGATTCCTAAAAGCAAACCTAATGATGAAAAATCAAATTTGCTTGGGTTTTTTAATATTGATTTGTTTTGCTAATATTTTTCTTTTCTTCTGTCACATGTACAAACAAATGGCAAACAAGAAAAAGGCTAGAAAATGGGGAATTTCTTGAGGATGAAGCAAGGAGTCTTGAAGAAGAAGCAAACTTCCCTTTGTAGATTTAAACTTTGTATTTTACTTGTAATTTTTGTAATCACTTGTAATCATTTGTGAAAGACCCACCAAACTGTAATGAACAAAGCTTGAGTAATAATGAAAATTTGTTGTACAAAACTTCTGAGTTTTATTTTAATTTTGCAATTCTTGGTTTGAATGTTTTGAATAAGCATCCTAGCTTGATAACTTGCACTTCAAGTAAACATAGTATGATAGGATAAATCATGTATCTTGCACTTTTAAACAAAATAAATGTTTAGAAGCTCAAACTCAAATGATTAATTGAACCCTCAATCATGATTTGCTTAAATATGATAGCTTTAAACTTTTCACCTTATTCAAACAAAATATGCCCTCAAAAGTAACATCAATCTTCAGAAGATTATAGTTAAGAAAAGAAATAGAAATCACACAAATGCCTTTGCAGTTATCTAGGCCATGGATTGGGCAAACCTTTGCGAAGTGCAAAACCCTAATTGCTGACTGGTTGCCTAGGAGGAGAATCTGTTTGATCAACTTTTGAGCCGAATTGAGTATTTAAAAAAACCATGGATAGAATCTTGAGTAAAAAATGGGAGGGAAAATTTTGGGGTACAACAGAGGTGTATAAAGCACGTTTGAACTTTTAAGAAATGGCCCAATAGCACAAAATATCAAGCTTGCTCAATTTGAACTTCATGTATTTGCTCAAAATTTCCCAACTTGCATTGGTCATAACTCTCTCAATTTGTATCTTTTCAAGGTGATCTTGGACTTTTTGGAAAGCTCAATATGTCCTATACAACCTCTATGTTGGTAATTTTGGCTTTTGAAGAATTTATCTTGATGTAAGTTGCCTTGACAAAAAGTGTCTTTTTGTTGACTTTTGAAACGACCTGTAATGTATTGGCTCATATCTCTCAAATGATGCATTTTTTGGACTTGATCTTAGAGAGACAAAGTTGTATAGAATTGAATTCCATTCAAAATGGGTTTTTGTTAGGGAAAAGTTGATGAAGCATGTGAAAGTTATGCTTGGTCAAAGTTCAGTTGACTTCTCCTAAGGAAACCCTAATTTAGCAACTTTTAACTTTTGATGATCTGAGGGCTTTTCTTGAGGAATCATGATCAACCCTTGATCAGATAATGAATGTAGCTTAAAAATGTTGATGTTGACCACAAATATTGAAGTTTGACTTTATGTTGACCATAGTTGACTTTTTACCTAATATAGTTGATTTTTAGTCATCTGTGCATTGGCTGAGCAAACTTGTGATGCAAGGCTTGAAACTTGACATGAGCATTCTCATGTGCATATGAAGAACCATGAAAACCACGTGAGACCTTGGAAACCAAATCTTCATTGAGAAATACAAAACCCTAGTTGTGAGTCCATTGCTTAGGAGGGGAATTTGTCTGATCAATTCTTAGGCAACCATGAGCAAATGAGGACCTTAGGAGAATGTCTTGAAGAAAAATGGGAGGGAAATTTTTTGGGTACAACAGGTACAGATGACTTGGCATGTTGTTTCTCGCGAACAATCTCTAGCCTCTTATTAAAGGTTACTCGTAGGATTGGATACAATAATCATAGACTTAGTGTTTTGAGTGTTTTGGGTTGAAACTGGTTGATATAGGATTTGTAGGTAAAAATAGATGATGTAAAAGACAATTGCAAAGTAAAGAGAAAATAAATGACAAGGATTATAATTTAATGTGAAAACTTGAAATTGATTTGATTTTAAATGTCGAAGGATTCATACATTGTCAAGCCTAAACTCGTTTCTCTCTTAGATGCAGGTACTTTGAGTGTAATGCTCTAAATGTGAAGAAATGCGACCTCTAACACAAATAAAAATGTTTTCTTAAATAGAAATTCTAAAAGTGTAACCGTCGACGGTTACCAGTCCCACGTTGGGATTAATGGAGAAACTACCATAAAATTGCTTTGAGATATCCCAATGTTCTTGTTAACTTGTAAGTTGATAACTGCTCTTGCCACCATTTATCATTGCCTGTCGACACTTATGTCTATCGAGCCTGCCTTCGACAGTGGTGTCTTCGTCGACTGGTCTTCCTAGTTTAACCATTTCTTATGCCTTTGCTGAAGCGTCCCATTTCTCTTTATAGAAACATGCCTTTCTAAACCAAGATACCTTACAACTTGAGGGCTTACTTCCTTGGTCGAAAATTTCTTGTCAACAAATTGCCCCCCAAAGTGCTATGCTCGGCGGAGTCTCTGTCTACGGGATTACTTTGGTGTTTTCTCTTCCAAGATTTCAACCTCTTGTCTTTTCATAATGACGTCATACGTAATCATGACTAATTTTTGCGCAACAGTTCCCCATATCGATCAATCACTTTCCATGATTACTCCTAGGTTTTAGGGCGTGGGTTTTCCAACGAACCCCACTAACTTTTACACTTCTCGGCATGGTCACGCCATATCGAGTAACAATTGTTTTTCTTTTAACGACTTTAAACTCTCTTTAAATAGATCTTCAAAAACTTTCAGTTCCTTTCTTCTCGGCTTCTGCTTTATTTCTTCAAACTCTGAAATCTCTAAAAATCTTAAAGAGACCCACTCCATTATGTGGAATGGACACTCCATCTGGTACTCCCTTCAACACTGGTAATAACCCCCATAGCCTTCTCTATTTATGTAAAACAAAGTTTGGACTTCATCCCAGAGCCCTCATCTGAGGTGAAATCCAAGATCCAAGAATGGAAACACCAAATGTTCAATCCATTTATTGTTGAGAAGTGTTGTACCCAAAAATTTTCCCTCTCATTTTACTTCACACATCCCCATTGAGAAGAATTTTCCCTCTAAACATGTACATGTATTATTTTGTTTTTTATTTTTATTTATTTTGATTTTATTCAAATAAATTCAAAATAAATTAAATAAATACTAAATAAATGCAAGAATATGTAAGATATAGAATATGCAAATCTTTTTTAAACCAAAAAGACCATAGCCAGCTATCAAAATCATGTGGAGTGAAAAGGGAAGTGGATATTTTCTTTTGGAAGTATTTGAATCAAAATCTTCACACTTTAAAAGAGAATTGATCGATTAGATTTCCTCCACATTTATTGACCTAATGTGATGTACTACATAAACACAACTCTTTAGAAGTACAAAGGAGGCGCAACTACTACGAGAGAACCCTAACAAAGTTTAAAAATTATTCAAGTGTGGTGCAATTAAAAATGTCACTCTCCAGCCAATCTCAATCAGATCCAGGCATTCCATCATCCTTTTGAGGATCCCAAGGGTAGAACCAACCCATTCCTGAAGGCCAAAGCGTACATAATCACCCCCTACGATAACTCACGGTTTGCAAAATTCTCAAACTTCTAACTTTTGATTCATGGAATATAAATGATATCTCTGCACATATTTGAGTTTAATATCATATTTGTGTATGTTTTGAACCGTTATATGTAAGCTTTGACGTCAGAATCAAGAAGTGCCATTGTTAGGGCACGAGGTTTCTTTTTCTTCGCATCTGCGTTTGCAGGCTGCTTCAGCCAAAAAGAAGTCCACCATCGTAATCACAGCCCTCAAAATATGGGGGTAGGGTATCATTTACGCTTTTATTCGAAATGTTTTTGTAGGTTTGAAATTTGAGTCAGCCGGAGAAGGTGACCGGAGCTGGGCTCCGGCACCGTTGACCAGCCTGGACTCCGGTGGCTTAAATGGCATGTTATCATTGGTCCAGGCGAGATCTGATCTGGTGCGTTTTGATAATTTGACCCTTGACTGAATTTATCATTATATTATTATTGTGTCATTATGTACATGAATTAACAGGCTGGCGTAGTGGTAGAAGGGACGCGTGCAAAGGGAAGAGACCTGGGTTCGATTCCCAGGTCTTGAATTTTGTTTTTTCTAATAAGTTTCTTCCAGGTCCAGTGTATCCAGGCTATCCATGCTTATCATGGGCTAGCAAGTCAACACCATCAGATCTCAGTTGACCTGGATCCTTCTCTCCAGCATGCAGGCTTACCATAGACCCTCCAGACGTGACAACACTAAACCACACGCTTGCATTGGGCTGCTAAGTTTCTGGGCCTAGCAAAAATTCAGCAGCATCCCCCCAATTTTCTTTCAATATCAGGCCCATTACTTTCCCTTTTTTAATTTCACTATCTTATTTTGTTTAATTATTTTAATTGTTTTTGTTTTAAATCATTTTTTATCATAAAATAAATAATATCACAAAATATAGTTTTAGCATTTTTTTTATTTAGTTTTGTAAATTAATTATTAATTATTTTAACATCTTTTCTTAATTAAAACAAATTAGACCTATGATTTAATTCATGTTTAATTTATGTTCTTTTCATAATAAAAACTACAAAAAATTAGAATTAACTCTTTTTAATTAGTTTGAATTTTCTTTAATTATTTCATTTTTTCTTTAAATCTAGATTTAGGTTAATTAATCTAGTTCTTATTTAAACATTTTCTTGAATAGAATAAAAACAAACAAAAAAAGGATTTTTATACCTTAGGGTTTTAGACGTATTTTTAATTCGCGCGCTTTACCACTTTCCGCATTTTCTTTTCAAATATTGTAACTGCACCCGGTTTGTAATAGTCTAATTAGGGTTTTAATTTTCGCATTTTACATTTTCAGTCATATATAACTGTAATTTCCCCAAGGCCATGTAATAACTTAGGAGTTTTTATTTCCTACAATTTACTTTCTGCACTATATTATATGCCTGTATATAAACTGCTAGTAAATTAGGCGTGTATGACAAGAACTAATCAATTAATCTTAGATCACTAACATCAAGATAAAAATACCTAAAAAAGCACACTATTTCACACTTGCACCCCTAGGGTATTTCCCACTTTGGTTGCCTTCGGAAATGGTCATGTCCCTCGAACATAGGGATACTCTTAGCAAAGACCCTCAGTTTAAAAGTCATCATAAAGATCATAGTCCCTTAATGTCCCTCGAGTTACCTACGAGAAATGATCTTGTCCCTCAATGTTTTCTATATGATGACAGTCCCTTCGAACTGCTAAGGTATCTCTAGATATTGCCTTCAATGACCATAAACGTCCCTTACAATAGTCCCGCATACATCCAACGATAGGGCTACCTACTCATTAATAGTAAGATAGAACTATCTAAAGGAAAGGAGGAAAAGAATGACCTTTTTTGAGTAGGTAGATAGTTCTTAAGTACTTGCTCAAAGTTAATTCATTCTTACACCACACTTTCAAAACTCTTTTAAAAAAACGCTTTATCACACTCTTGAGGACTGATACAAGAGTTATCATAAAGCAAACAAAAACTTTTTCAAAACACACAAACACGAAAGCAATTTTCAAAAATGAGCAAGTATCTAAGAGCCCGTGGAAAACCACAAATTAAAAGGGTGCTAACACCTTCCCTTTCCATAATCTACCCCCTTACTCAAAGAATCTCGAAAAAGGTCTTTTTCTGTTCTTTTCACCCTTTCCTTTGTTGGATAAAAGAAAATTCGATGGCGACTCTTTCTTACCGCAACATTTGCGAATAAAAAATGCAAACCAATATAAATAGTCGGTTCTGCCACCGTATCACAGAACTTGTGACTCTGCTGGGGAAATAATAAATGTGGGGTTTACCTTAGGGTCTAGTTCATTTCTAATCTGTTTTCTTTGTCTGTTTTTATTTCTTTACTTTCAAGGGTATTGTTTGGGTTACTATAGATCTTACACCAGGACCTGGGGAAACCTTTTAGGTAAGTAGCAATAGATCGTGGAAACTGTGTGGGGTATACCAACACGGTTGAAGCGATAGCTATGTTGATGTGACACTTTGGTGGGTACCAGTAGCCCTTGAGTTAATCAAGGAGAATGCGGGGTCTCCGCGTGGTGTCATGAAGCATCAACTGACCTTAGAACCTTAATTGAACAACTTGGCTATTAGGACGTAGTGAGATAGCCGTCTTTGGTGTATCCCCAAAGTCGGTTGATACTCGATACTACACTCATTGAGATTTGACTCCCGGGTTTTATTTTGTGGCAAGTTAGTTGTCTATCGGAACGAAACTTGTGGGAAACATCAGTGATATTGAGATCCCTTAGAACCCGGTTACTATTTATAGGACAGGTTGATCCAATCAAAACTTCAAGAGAGTATTACCTTAAAACCCATGCAAGCCTTAAACCTAAGGTATTTATGTGATTTCCTTGTGCTTGATATATCTCTGATTTCTTAGCATAATCATGACATCATAACATGGCATATCATACTAACCATTTTAAGGATTTTCTAGGGCTTATCTTTGTCTTGTTTTGTAGGACATGACATCTGCTCGCAGGAACATTATGCAAGTCAACCTTGTGAGGGTACCTCCTCAATTCAAGGAATTAGCATCAAGGATTCCTGAAAGCTCTCCCTTCACTCAAAGACATGGTCGACTTCTCAACTTGGTCACTTCAAAGCCTGATGAAGAAATGTTAAAGGTTCTCTTTCAGTTCTTTGACCCGCTACATCACTGCTTCACTTTTCCTGATTACTGGTTAGTGCCTACTATAAAGGAGTTTTCTCGGTTATTGGGGGTACCTTTCCTTAATCAGTTACCATTCAACGGTATGGAAAGTGACCCAAAGCCTGAAGATATTGCTCAAGCTTTTTCTTTACAATGGTCTGATGTAGTGGCAAATTGGGAAACTAGAAGAGGCGTCCAAGGATTTCTAGCTAAGTTTCTATTTGAGAAAGCTCACCATTTTTGGGATACCCTGGATTTACAAGCTTTTGAAGAAGTGTTGGCCCTTCTCATCTATGGGATGGTACTATTCCCTAACCCGGACCAGCTCATATATGTGAATGCGATCAAGGTTTTTTTGTATCATAATCTAGTGCATACTTTACTTGGGGATATCCTACACTCTCTGCGTACTCGCACTCTAAAGAGAAGAGGTACCCTTATGTGTTGCACTCCTCTGTTGGCTAGGTGGTTTTTTCCGCACCTACCTCGGTCTGTTTTAAAGAATGAGCAGGGTATGAGATGGTCTTATAGGTTGATGTCCGTTACACATTCGGATATTTATTGGTGTCCACGGTCCTTGGAGAGTGTCACCAACATTGATCACTGTGGGGAATTCCCCAATGTCCCTCTCTTAGGCATTAGGGGAGGAATCACTTATAATCCTTGTTTGGGGTTGCGACAGTTTGGTTATTCTAGAAGGGATGGTCCTCTCGACACACTCGTCCAAGGAATCACATTTGACTATGAGAATTGTGATCGGTGGGAATAGAACTGACTGTTTTTAGCTGGTTTTGCGAAATGTCGCGGTAAGCAAGAGTCACCACTGTCTTTTATGTTCTCCAACATGGAAAGGACAAAAACACAGCAAAATTCCTTCTTTGAGAATGTTTCTCGGTTCGGGAGGTAGATTTATAGAAGGGGAAGGTGTTAGCACCCTTTCTATCCATGGTTATCCATGGGCTCTTAGGTACTTGCTCTTATGTTTTCAAAAATTTGTTTGCTTTTCAAGTGTGTGTGGGTTTTGAAAAAGTTCGTTTGGAAAACCTCTAAGTAACTCTTGTATCAGTCCTCAAGAGTGTATGAAGTGTTTTGTTTGAAAACTTTTTAAAAGTGTGGGGTGCGAAAAGATGTTTTTGTTTGTTTTGAGAAAGAGCAAGTACCTATGAGAATCTACCTACCCTAAGGAATTAAGCTGTGTAAGAGTCCTTTAGATAGTGTTATCCCACCATTGAGAGGTAAGTAGCACCGTCGTTGGAGGTGTTCGGGTCAATTCGATTATCGGGACAGTGTGGTCAACGAAGCAATGGTAGGACACCTTAGAAGTAACCCTAATGTCCTAGATCCTTTTATCCGAGGCAACCGTTTCGAGGCAACTGGATCTTTTAGACAGAGGAGCGACCTCTAAGACACCCTATACTTGATGACCACGTTCGAGGCAACCAGTGAGGCGTACCCTAGGGGTGGCATGTGCATGTGTGTTGTTTTTCAGTTAATTGTCTTTGTACATGTTATTTTGTGAGCTACGGGTTGATTTTATTTACATACATTCTTTCATGCATTTGACAGTTAGGGGGTGCGGAAAGTAAATTGCGAAAACATAAATCCTACGCTATTACAAGGCGCGGGTCTATACATCGCCAAAAATTACAAAGACCCGTTTTTTGGTAAATAAGTACGGAAATTAAATAAAGCGATAAACCTATTTAACTATTACATTCTTGAAGGCAATTACATAATAATCAAATAAAGTAAAGGCGCGCGAATAAATTAATCGGGAATGTCTAAGGGTGTTGACCCTTTTAAGAAAAGAAATTGATTTTTTGGCTTTTTTATAATTAAAGTGAAATTAAAACTAACTAATGACTAATTAATTTAATTAAAAGAAAATATTTTTTTGTTTTTATGTTTTTATGAAATAAAAGAAATGAAATAAAATTAAAAGTTAACTTTACCTAATTCTAGATCTATTTTAATTATTTAAGAAAAGGAATTAAAATTGCCTAATTAAACTATTTTAGTTAATGTTTATTTACAAAATAATATAATAATAATAATAATAATGATGTTAGTTCTGTTTTTTTTTATTTTTTATGAAAATATGTTAATTATGCTAATTATTTAAAAAATAAAATAAGGCAAATAAATAAAAGAAAAGAAAATGACAAAACAAAATAAAATAAGAAAAAAGTAAATAAACCCAAGGGGGGTGAGATGGCCTTCATGGAGGTTTTCTGAAGTAATTCTGGCCCAACAACGAGAAGCCTTATTTGACTTTTTCGGTTGCCTACGCATGCGCTGACTCCAGAGCATAGTACTCTTGCGTTTTGGGCCTTTAGATCTGCCTCCAATGACACTTGGCTTGTTGGATGGGTGAGGCTTATGGTGGAAACTACTTGAGAATCTGCACAAGAACGCGTTAACAAAAATGATATGAGAATTATGGGGGACCTGGGAAGAACTTACAGTGCGGTATGAGCCTCAGGACTTGGCAAAGGTTGCTTTAGCTTCAGGGTGTGGCAAGGAATAGAACCACGTGCTTGTTTTGATCTGAAGATGCTCGCAACTATGTTTTAGAACTCTCACTTTTTGAATAATTTTTGGTTTTGCTCTTGGCCGTTTCTGCACACCCTCTTTTTTCGAATGAGGTTGGGAAGGCTTGTATATATAGTAATGTAAAGTGTATCAATAAGAATAATGGTCATTAAGCTTATGCAATTATGTTCTTGATTTCCTCCATAACCAACATTGAACCATTTGCCATATTTGTGAAAATTTGAATTTTCTTGCTTGGAATAGGCCTTGCACGAATTTGGAAGGTATTTCAAGGTGTATCAAAGCTAATCAACACAAAATATATCCCTCCATTAATTTCTTTGATTTTTATTTGAATTTTAAAGATTTAAAATGAATTAAATCAAATAAAATTAAATAAAAATGGAAAAACTAATTTTAAATCTTGAAATAAATTGTGGGACACGTGGGAGGCACGTCCAAGCTGAATCAAGTGGAAAAAGTGGGCCCCTTTTGTCAAAAATGAAATTTCAAGGATAATTGACTTCGGCCATTTCACAAAAATTTCCCAACTTCTCCAATGCATATCTTGCTCAATTTTGAAGCTATGAACATGTTCTTGGACATTTTGGAAAGGTCTTGAAGTCCTCTAACCAATGCCTTTGGTCTCATGTCATTTTGATTTACCAATCTCAAGTTATGGTCTTTGACTTAAAGTGCCTTTTTGTTGACTTTTGAAAATGACCTATAATGTTGAAATTGATAACTTTTTGTGAGAGCATTTCTTGGACTTGGAATGTGAAGATGAGTGGTAGGAAATGTCTTCCCCTTCAATATGAGCATTGTATGGGATTTTTCTGATGAACCATGAAAAAGTTATGCCTTGGTCAAGTTACAGTTGACTTTTCAGCTGTCCAAAAATAGAAACTTTTGACACCTTGATGATTTTTGAGCCATTCTTGTGAAATCATGATCAAGACTTGATCAAATGATGATTTTGGCTTCAAAATAAGATGTTGACCAAAAATTTTGACTTTTGACTGCCAAATGACCATTTTACCCCTACAGTTGATTATGAGGCAATTAGGGTTTTTGACTGTGCAACTTGACCTTGTGAGCCTTGAAACTTGACATGTAGGTGCTTGACAATGTATATGAGCATATGTGACTTGATTTAGCCCTTGAAAACTTCAACTTCCTTGCAAGAACCAAAACCCTAATTTGACTGGCTTTAGGAGAATGGTTGACTGTGTAGCCCTTGAGTAGACTTTGAACCATTTGAGGTGATGCTTGGCAAAACTTTGAAGATTATGGGAGGGCAAATTTTGGGGTACAACAGTTGCCCCTGTTCAATCTTCTTAGAATTGAGGATGTAGATTGGCGTGCATGCCTTTCGTGATCCGAAGGTGGAAGATGATTGAACACTAGAGTGCCCAGAAATTTGCACTCACATAGTTGAGTATCAGCAGTGTGATAGCGGGAATGGGCTTACAGATGCCATTTGGAGAGATGATGGGTAAGAGGATGGGCTTATAGATGCCATCTGGAGATGTGACAGAACCTTGTCGGGAATGGGCTTATAGATGCCATTTGGAACTGTTGGTAGGTGGATGGGCTTATAGATGCCATCTAGAGATGTGACAGAACCTTGTCGAGAATGGGCTTATAGATGCCATTTGGAACTGTTGGTAGGTGGATGGGCTTATAGATGCCATCTAGGTTGTCGATCGCGTAAGAGATTCCTTAGCGAGAACTTGCGTACCTGAGAAAGAAAAATAATTACCTGGCCTGTTACATGGGTTGATCTTCAAACTCTTCAGACGTGTCCTGGCAGGATACAGGAATCGAGTCCGGAAAATAGTCGTCAACAGATACACCCTGGTAGGATACAGGAATCGGATCTTCAAACTCTTCAGACGTGCCCTGGCAGGATACAGGAATCGAGTCCGGAAAATAGTCGTCAACAGATACACCCTGGCAGGATACAGGAATTGGATCTTCAAACTCTTCAAACGTGCCCTGGCAGGATACAGGAATCGAGTCTGGAATTAGTCGCCAACAGATACACCCTGGCAAGATATAGGAATCGGATCTTCAAACTCTTAAAACGTGCCCTGGCAGGATACAGGAATCGAGTCTGGAATTAGTCGTCAACAGATACACCCTGGCAAGATACAGGAATCGGATCTTCAAACTCTTCAGACGTGCCCTGGCAGGATACAGGAATCGAGTCTGGAATTAGTCGTCAATAGATACACCCTGGAAAGATACAGGAATCGGATCTTCAAACTCTTCAGACGTGCCCTGGCAGGATACAAGAATCGAGTCTGGAATTTCAAAAGATTTTTGTCGATAATGATGTGATGAATGAATCAGGGACGATTACTACCTCAACGGGACGATGAGAGAACCTTGGACGATTACTACCTCAACGGGACGATGAGAGAACCTTGGACGATTACTACCTCAACGGGACGATGAGAGAACCTTGGACGATTACTACCTCAACGGGACGATGAGAGAACCTTGGACGATTACTACCTCAACGGGACGATGAGAGAACCTTGGACGATTACTACCTCAACGGGACGATGAGAGAACCTTGGACGATTACTACCTCAACGGGACGATGAGATAACCTTGGATGATTACTACCTCAACAGAATGATGAGATAACCTTGGATGATTACTACCTCAACGGGACGATGAGAGAACCTTGGACGATTACTACCTCAACGGGACGATGAGAGAACCTTGGACGATTACTACCTCAACGGGACGATGAGAGAACCTTGGACGATTACTACCTCAACGGGACGATGAGAGAACCTTGGACGATTACTGCCTCAACGGGACGATGAGAGAACCTTGGACGATTACTACCTCAACGGGACGATGAGAGAATCTTAGGCGACTACAACCTCAGCAGAATGATGAAGGAATCTTGGACGTCTTCTACCTCAAAAGGTAAAGACTTTTATCTGTTGATCGTTCTTTCTTGAAAAAGTAACGAGTTAGTTGTATGCAATGTCATAATGTATGACATGCATGATGTCATGATGTTCTCAAAAATAAATGAGATTGGGGTGATATGATGCGTGTATGCATGTATCATAATGTATGACAATTTGATGTTTATGAATGTATTTTCGTCTAGGAAAATAAATCCTTGACGAATGCCGGGAGCTGAATCCTGGGCTGATGTTGGAAGAGTAGCGTTCTTTGTTTCAGCTGGGGATAATGGTTGTAAGAATAAACCGGTAGGAGAAGATGACTCCGTCGGGGAATAAACCTGTGGGAGAGATTACTCTGCAGGGAATTACTCTGTAGGAAGAGATACTTCGCTGAGGTTTTGATGATAACTCCGTTGGGGATTCTGCTGATGAGTTCTATTGGAAGATCTGATGAACTTCGCTGGGGATAGGAAGAACTTCGCCGAGGACGGTCTTTCCGTTAATTAGCTGAGGATAACCCAGTTATAAGCTTTGGTGGGGAATAACCTTCTGAATAAAGTCGGGGAGAGGCTCTCGTACTCTGCAGGTGATAAGCTTCCAGAATCTACTGGGGATAAGCTTCCTACTGGGGAGATTTTTGAACTGCACTGGGAAGTGGCTCCATTGGATGTCTAGTAATTCGCTGGGGAACAATCTTAGATCAAGACTGCCGGGGATGCTTGCTTAGGAATGTCTGTATACTCCGCTGGGGAATATTGAGATCTTCTGGGGATACCCAACTTCCATAAGGCTGACAGTAGACTAACTCTGCTTGGGGAGAGTGTCGCTGACTTGCTGGAGATACTGTGCCTTTTCAGGGCTGATTGGGAGACCAAACTCTGTTCGAGGAAGTATTGCTGAGTCTTATCCTACTCGGCCGGGAGTGAAGGTATCTGGGTTACATTCTCCAGCCGAACTTACCTTGGTACCTTGGTGGACAGAGCAACCACACAGTTCGGGACAACTCTTATTGCCCCAGCTTCTATGGGAGAAGGTACTTGTAGAGGTGCTGGAGGACTGCTGATTTGACAAATCTTCTTCTGGTAGGCAAGTGACAAGATGTCGGGACATAGTCGTACGCTTTAATCCCTAACTTTTGCCTGGACCGCCCTTTCGGGTTTTCAGTCCACCGAGATACCCATTTTTGCCCAAGCCGCCTTTTCAGGTTTTCGACTTGCCGGGTGTACATATTTTTCATTTTCATCCCTTATTTTGCCCGAACCCTTTTTGGTTCGCCGGGAAGCCCTTATTTTTGCCTAGGTGTGTCAACCTAGCGGGTCTTTGATTGCGCGTAGTATTTTTTCGACTATGTCCACGCTCTCAGGATGCAGGGAGGTGCCCCTGTCAGAAGTGTTGTATTGCCCTACTACCAGAAGATCTTTGATTGTGCAAGATTCGCAGCTGGAAATCATGTCCAATGCCCCAAGTGACTCAGAGGGAGGTTTGCCCCTGGCTATTTGGCGTTTGAGAGATTCTCCGAATCTTGACTTAACTGCCCCAGATGACGGACAATGATCACGTCTGCCCCTTGGTTGGAGGTGCTTTTGTTCATTAGACATTCGTCGTGCGAACTTCTATGCTATTCAAACAAATAGTCACATGCAAGCAATGTTATATTAAAAATGCAAAGCTTATGTCTGTCTTGAAATTTTTGAAAATGCGTTTTCAGTAAAACAAGCAAATTTTGTAAAGTGTGATGTCAACTCAGTATTTTACAGCAAGCCTTAAGGAGTCAGGATACCTTTCGTAACAATATGCTTTCGAACTAACCCATGCTTCAGCTAGGACTTTTAAGGGTTATAACGTGGCCTGGTTCACGGTTTAAGAAACAAAGGATAAGGCTCAAAATGTATTTGTACCCACCCGCTCTTCGTGATGTTCTTCCAACCTAAACTCAGCTGATCGTGCGTTAGACCTTGTTTGAGTCTTTGCTCTGATATTCCGGTGATGGTCCGGATATTGTCAATTTATTTGGAATAGGCAGTCATTTCTTTTTTTTGTTGAGGGTTTGTAGGACCTCTTTCTTTTTGATTTAGTTATCCTTGTTTTTTGCTTGAACTGTTTCTTTTTGGAATTACAGTCAGCGGGATGCCCCAGTTTTGTAAGTCTCTTTCGTAGGTTTTGACTTATTGGGCTTTTCTTTTTTGAAAGACAACGACCGCCTGTCTTTATGATTATTCGGAACCATCACTGTCTTTTGTTTTGGAAGGACTCTTTTGATGCCGTTCGTTGTGCACCTGGATCAACTGAGAGAACTACCCTGCCCCAGGTTATAATTAAGGGTTTTAATTTTCGAAAAGAAAAACTCCAACTTCTTTGGCTCAAAGGGGTTGACGAGGGATTATCTTCCTTATAACTCCAGTGTTTAGGAATTGAAACAATGCCTGTACCTCATCAGCGGGGTTTGTCCAAAAGCATACTGTAAGGATCGTGGTATCATTTTCGTCATCCTCCCTCAAGAGGCTTAGAATTTTTCAATCAAGAGTTGATCATCACAAAAATATGAAAACAGTTGGCATATAGTGAATGCGAATATATTGATTCAAAACAGACATGTGTAATGCATTAATGAAATAACATCGTTTGACATGAATACAATGTTTGAACAATCAATAGAAAATTACAAATTGAAAATTCTAATGAACAAAAGACATTCTCGATGATTTGGTGTAGGATCAGTGTTCAAACTTGACCTCCTTGGCATCAATCAAGTCTTGGATCTTGTTCTTCAAGGTCCAACAGTCGCCGGTGTCATGTCCAGGACTGTCAGAATGGTAGGCACATCTCACACCCGGGTTGTACTTGGAAGAGGAAGTATCAGGATTTTGAGGAGGATCCTTTAGTGTGATCAGTTTTGCCTTCAGCAATTGTTGTAATGCCTGAGACAAAGACATGTTGATTTCAGTATACTTCCTATCTTGATACTTTATCCTACGCATATTGCTCTTTCTTGGTTGAACGGGCATGGGATCAGAGATCTGGATTGCCCCTACATCATGATGACCCTTTTTACCATGTATAGCATTGGACTCCTTCTTCCCACTGTGGGGCTTTTTCTGAGCATCAGCATGTAAGGTTTCTTGAATCTTCCCCGACTTGATACCAACTTCAATTCTCTCCCCAGTCAAGATAAGATCTGTGAACCCAGCTGAAGAATTCCCAATCAGATGGTTGTAGAATGGACCAGACAAAGTCCCCAAGAACATGTCAACAAGCTCACGGTCAGTCAGAGGTGGTTGTACCCATCCAGCAAGGTCTCTCCATTTTTGGGCGTACTCCTTAAAACCTTCACCCGTCCCCAGTGACATACCCTGGAGTTGGGTACGCGTAGGAGCGAGGTCGGCATTATACTGATACTGCTTATAAAAAGCAGTTGCCAAGTCCTCCCAGTTACGAATACTGGTTCCATCCAGCTGATAGAACCATTCGAGCTGAGTCCCTGAAAGACTCTCCTGGAAGAAATGGATCCATAGATTCTTGTCTGCCGTGTAGGGTTGGATCTTCCTTGCGTATGAACGGAGGTGCAACTTAGGACAAGAGGCCCCGTCTTATTTTGCAAAGGCAGGTGCCTTGAACTTGTGAGGGATCACCACCCCAGAAGATAAGCCTAGGTCTCCGAAGTCCAACCCGGGCACCTGTTGAATCTCCATGGCATTTAGACGGTCCTCTAGTTGCTTATACCTGTCCTCATCTTGAGGGTACTGCTCATCATTGTAATCCATCTCGGTGTCGCAGACCACTGGACTAGGAACCCTTCCCTCTTGGTGACTTCCTTCCCCAATAGATGGAGTAGTCCGCTCAGCTTCATTCTGTAGTGTATTCCCAGATCTGCGGCTAGGGTTGAACAAAACAGTCCTCTTCTTCTTTTTCTTCAAAAGCAGAGTCTTCAATTCCTGTTGTCCCTGGGCTAAGCTCATGACCAGCTCCTGGAACTGGGCGTTCTGGGCCTGTAGGGCCTTGATAGTTTGTCCATTGGATGATTCAGGATTCATGATGATGGCTGAAATAAACAGCGAAGAAGATTAAGCAACCTGTAGAATAGAGTACCTATAATGCAATGATATGTATGTATGCATGCGATGTTTTCAAGAATCTCGCGGGGTAAATAGAGAAACTTGTTAGAATTTGAATTTGGTATCTTGATGGAAGGAACTTCATATTGTTGCGAGTCCTTCTTCAAGAGTTAAGGCTCACCATATCTAGTGGGTCATAGCCCCCGACTCAAGTCATTAACCTTGGCTAGAGAAAAATAAATCCCCTTTTCCCCTTGCTGGACAATTGGTTCATCATGACCTGCATCACAGACCCTTGAGATCCTTGAAATGGATTAGTCCTTATGCAGGATGTATGCAATGGTATGATGTTATGCTATGCATGGAGTGATGTAGGTAAACCCTGTTATGAGTCCAGATTAAGGACTGTAAACAAAACCTGCAAGGAACTCATGTGTCAGATAACAAGCATGCAAGTAGTCAAGTTTGAAGGCACACAATTCACACAAAGAGCCCTTAGAGTTCAGGCCAGCATGGAGTTTGGGGTACTACCCTCTTGAAGTTGGTGGACTCAAACCTGTCCTATCAAAGTAACCGGGTTCTAAGGAGCTCAATATCATTGGATTGTTTTCTGTGTTCATTGTTTCGATTTAGCCACTGAACTGGCGATCAAAATATCCCAAGAAAACAACCCTCAACTGAGTGTAGCATCGAGTATCAACCAACTTCGGACTGTACCATAGTCAGTTATCTCACTACCCTAAAGAGGCCAGGATGGTTCAATTAAGGTTCCTAAGGTCAGTTGATGCTTCACGACACCACGCGGCGGCCCCGTACTCTCCTTGACTTGACTCAAGGGTTACCGGTACTCACCAAAGTGCCACATCAACGTAGCAGACTGCTTCAACCGTGTCGGTATACCCCGCACAGTTCCCTCACAGCCTTGTTGCTACTTTCTAAGAAGGTATCCCCCAGATCCGGGTTAGGATCTATAGAACTCCCAAGACAGGCCCAATAATATTAAAGCAAGCAAAACAAAGCAATTGAAAACACAAGTATGAGCTATCCTAAGGTACACCTCACTTTAAGTATCCCCAGCAGAGTCGCCAGTTCTGTGATCGGTGGGAATAGAACTGACTGTTTTTTAGCTGGTTTCGCGAAATGTCGCGGTAAGCAAGAGTCGCCACCATCTTTTATGTTCTCCAACATGGAAAGGACAAAATCACAGCAAAATTCCTTCTTTGAGAATGTTTCTCGGTTCGGGAGGTAGATTTATAGAAAGGGAAGGTGTTAGCACCCTTTCTATCCATGGTTATCCATGGGCTCTTAGGTACTTGCTCTTATGTTTTCAAAAATTTGTTTGCTTTTCAAGTGTGTGTGGGTTTTGAAAAAGTTCGTTTGGAAAACTTCTAAGTAACTCTTGTATCAGTCCTCAAGAGTGTATGAAGTGTTTTGTTTGAAAACTTTTTGAAAGTGTGGGGTGCGAAAAGATGTTTTTGTTTGTTTTGAGAAAGAGAAAGTACCTATGAGAATCTACCTACCCTAAGGAATTAAGCTTTGTAAGAGTCCTTTAGATAGTGCTATCCCACCATTGAGAGGTAGGTAGCACCGTCGTTGGAGGTGTTCGGGTCAATTCGATTATCGGGACAGTGTGGTCAACGAAGCAATGGTAGGACACCTTAGAAGTAACCCTAATGTCCTAGATCCTTTTATCCGAGGCAACCGTTTCGAGGCAACTGGATCTTTTAGACAGAAGAGCAACCTCTAAGACACCTTATACTTGATGACCACGTTCGAGGCAACCAGTGAGGCGTACCCTAGGGGTGGCATGTGCATGTGTGTTGTTTTTCAGTTAATTGTCTTTGTACATGTTATTTTGTGAGCTACGGGTTGATTTTATTTACATACATTCTTTCATGCATTTGACAGTTAGGGGGTGCGGAAAGTAAATTGCGAAAACATAAATCCTACGCTATTACAAGGCGCGGGTCTATACATCGCCAAAAATTACAAAGACCCGTTTTTTGGTAAATAAGTACGGAAATTAAATAAAGCGATAAACCTATTTAACTATTACATTCTTGAAGGCAATTACATAATAATCAAATAAAGTAAAGGCGCGCGAATAAATTAATCGGGAATGTCTAAAGGTGTTAACCCTTTTAAGAAAAGAAATTGATTTTTTGGCTTTTTTATAATTAAAGTGAAATTAAAACTAACTAATGACTAATTAATTTAATTAAAAGAAAATATTTTTTTGTTTTTATGTTTTTATG
Source organism: Vicia faba (assembly GCA_948472305.1). Classification (NCBI taxonomy): domain Eukaryota; kingdom Viridiplantae; phylum Streptophyta; class Magnoliopsida; order Fabales; family Fabaceae; genus Vicia; species Vicia faba. Next base: position 476,205,627 of record OX451740.1, read on the forward strand.
AAATAAAAGAAATGAAATAAAATTAAAAGTTAACTTTACCTAATTCTAGATCACTTTTAATTATTTAAGAAAAGGAATTAAAATTTCCTAATTAAACTATTTTAGTTAATGTTTATTTACAAAATAATATAATAATAATAATAATGATGTTAGTTCTATTTTTTTTTTTATTTTTTATGAAAATATGTTAATTATGCTAATTATTTAAAAAATAAAATAAGGCAAATAAATAAAAGAAAAAAAAATGACAAAACAAAATAAAATAAGAAAAAAGTAAATAAACCCAAGGGGGGTGAGATGGCCTTCATGGAGGTTTTCTGAAGTAATTCTGGCCCAACAACGAGAAGCCTTATTTGACTTTTTTCGGTTGCCTACGCATGCGCTGACTCCAGAGCATAGTACTCTTGCGTTTTGGGCCTTTAGATCTGCCTCCAATGACACTTGGCTTGTTGGATGGGTGAGGCTTATGGTGGAAACTACTTGAGAAACTGCACAAGAACGCGTTAACAAAAATGATATGAGAATTATGGGGGACCTGGGAAGAACTTACAGTGCGGTATGAGCCTCAGGACTTGGCAAAGGTTTCTTTAGCTTCAGGGTGTGGCAAGGAATAGAACCACGTGCTTGTTTTGATCTGAAGATGCTCGCAACTATGTTTTAGAACTCTCACTTTTTGAATAATTTTTGGTTTTGCTCTTGGCCGTTTCTACACACCCTCTTTTTTCGAATGAGGTTGGGAAGGCTTGTATATATAGTAATGTAAAGTGTATCAATAAGAATAATGGTCATTAAGCTTATGCAATTATGTTCTTGATTTCCTCCATAACCAACATTGAACCATTTGCCATATTTGTGAAAATTTGAATTTTCTTGCTTGGAATAGGCCTTGCACGAATTTGGAAGGTATTTCAAGGTGTATCAAAGCTAATCAACACAAAATATATCCCTCCATTAATTTCTTTGATTTTTATTTGAATTTTAAAGATTTAAAATGAATTAAATCAAATAAAATTAAATAAAAATGGAAAAACTAATTTTAAATCTTGAAATAAATTGTGGGACACGTGGGAGGCACGTCCAAGCTGAATCAAGTGGAAAAAGTGGGCCCCTTTTGTCAAAAATGAAATTTCAAGGATAATTGACTTCGGCCATTTCACAAAAATTTCCCAACTTCTCCAATGCATATCTTGCTCAATTTTGAAGCTATGAACATGTTCTTGGACATTTTGGAAAGGTCTTGAAGTCCTCTAACCAATGCCTTTGGTCTCATGTCATTTTGATTTACCAATCTCAAGTTATGGTCTTTGACTTAAAGTGCCTTTTTGTTGACTTTTGAAAATGACCTATAATGTTGAAATTGATAACTTTTTGTGAGAGCATTTCTTGGACTTGGAATGTGAAGATGAGTTGTAGGAAATGTCTTCCCCTTCAAGATGAGCATTGGATGGGATTTTTATGATGAACCATGAAAAAGTTATGCCTTGGTCAAGTTACAGTTGACTTTTCAGCTGTCCAAAAATAGAAACTTTTGACACCTTGATGATTTTTGAGCCATTCTTGTGAAATCATGATCAAGACTTGATCAAATGATGATTGTGGCTTCAAAATACGATGTTGACCAAAAATTTTGACTTTTGACTGCCAAATGACCATTTTACCCCTACAGTTGATTATGAGGCAATTAGGGTTTTTGACTGTGTAACTTGACCTTGTGAGCCTTGAAACTTGATATGTAGGTGCTTGACAATGTATATGAGCATATGTGACTTGATTGAGCCCTTGGAAACTTCAACTTCCTTGCAAGAACCAAAACCCTAATTTGACTGGCTTTAGGAGAATGGTTGACTGTGTAGCCCTTGAGTAGACTTTGAACCATTTGAGGTGATGCTTGGCAAAACTTTGAAGATTATGGGAGGGCAAATTTTGGGGTACAACAAGAATGATATCCAGGGTTATCGTAAGAGGTTCATTCGAGCTTGGGGCATGGTAAACAAAGTTGATAGCAAGACACTGGGGCATAAGAATTCCATCCCTCTTGAGCCTTACCTCAAATGGGTGAGATCTCGTGCTCAATGTCTTATGATGCCTTATCCCGCCGCCTTACATGTGATTATGGAACTAATTGCTAAGGGAGACACTCCTTACATTGTTCTTCATCCTGACATGCCAAATGATTTCGAGGAGCTACGGAAATCCTAGATCCAACTCAAAGAAGAATGGGATACCTTTGAAACCCAATTCTACGCCAGCGAGAAGAAGGTTTTAGAGCTCACTAGGTTACTTCACGAGGAGAAGAGTATAAATGCTTACATTGCACCAAAGAGGATGCGCCTGCGGGAAGCTTGAGTTTTTCTTTGCTTTGGGAGTTTACTTTTGCTTTGTTACTTCCCTTGTAAGCCCAAGAGGCATCATTGTGATCGTTAAAATTTCTTAATGCAATTAACGTTTGTTCTCTTTCTGTTTAAGAAAATTTAAGTCTTGGAAATATTTGAAAACATTGCATGCATAAATCATACATATCATTACATAAGCAGGTTTCATAGCAGGTTTCTCATCTTCTTCGTTGTTTATTTCAGCAGTAAAGAAATGGCTCTCAAACAAACAGTGAAGGATCTACAAACTCAAAATGCCTAGTTTCAACAAATGATCATGGCTCTGACCAAGGGGCAAGAGGAGCTGAAAGCCATGATTGTCAAAGAGAAGACCAAGAAGCCAGCTGGTGTGGTGAATTTGGGAAGGAGGTTCAGAGGACCGTTAAGGCAGGTTGTAGCACTGGCATCTTCGTCAAAAGAAGGAGACAATTAAGAAGAGGAAACAAGAGAGGAATACCTTAGTCCAAGGGAATCTGATAATGAATCTGACTACAACGAGGAGCAGTATGCTCCTGCTGACGATAAGTACAAGCAGCTGGAGGATCGTCTGAACATGATGGAAATCCAGAGGGTACCTGGGATGGATTTTGAAGAGTTGAGTTTGGTTTATGGGGTTGTCATCCCACAGAAGTTCAAGGTTTCGGTGTTTTCTAAGTATGATGGAGTCTCATGTCCCAAGATGCACCTCCGATCTTATGTGAGGAAGATTCAACCTCACACTGCTGACAAGGACTTATGGGTCCACTTCTTTCAAGACAGTCTATTTGGGACTCAACTAGAGTGGTTCTACTAGCTGGAAGGGACCAATATTTGTAACTGGGAAGACCTGGCTGCTGCTTTCTACAAGCAGTATCAGTATTGTCATACCCCAATTTTTGACCTAAAATCCCTGCTTCATTTGCATTATTTTTCATACGCATCAAGGTCACAAAATATGGTAGGTTTTGAATGTTTCGCTGTCAAGCTTTGACTGTATAGAGATTACTGAGTGTTGTGAGCATTTTATCTTATGAATGACTAACCACTAATCAAGCACGAAGTGTATGTTTTGCTGGTTTGTTTTCATGTGCAGAAAATAGGTCTAAAAGAAGATCATCAGACGTTGTACGTCGATCAGGATTTCAAGTCTCAGAACAGAAATGTTGTCGTTCATTAATTTCCAAAAGACGGGTTCATCAAAGAATTTCAGAGAATTGTGCATTTATTTCCACACTCTGTCCAGCAAATGGTCTCCGTTTTTCTCTGAATATTTTTCAGGAAGAACAATCAAAATTCTATCGGATTTGGTTCATGTGTGTTTCACATTGTTCTAAAATACAAGAAAAACCAAGTTATACCGTCATTTTTCGATTTCTTGAACCAAAAGTCATCTGCAAATTTTCTCACGACGCGGATTGAATTTCGCCAAAATGGGATAATTAAATTCAAAACTGTTCTAGAAGAATTTATTCGGAATATTCAGAATATTTGGAATTTTCTTTATTTGAATCCAAGTGATAATTAAAGAGGAGCTATCAAGAGATCTCATCCAAGAATATTCATTTATCACATGAAATATTTATTCAAGATTATTTTTGTGATTATTTTGGAAGATCTACATCATGGATTATTTAAATACATTGAAGTATTATTTTAAGAAGTTAGTGAGGAATTCTATTTAATTACATGAGGAATTTTATTTGGTTATAAGATTAATCCATGTGATTCATTTGGATTTCTATTACAAAAGTGCAAGATCAAAGTCTAAGGCTTGCATTATTATTTATTCAATATTCAACAATTCATCCAAGTATTATTCAATTATTTCTCAAATTTAAATGGAAGATCTTGAATTTTTATCAAGATATATCAAGATTCATGTTTATGTGAAGATTCAAGATTATTCATAACTATCAAAGAGTGGAAATATATTGAAGAATGCATATTTATTCAATGTTACAATTTATTGGAGTTTATTAAAAAGTTGCAAGAAGCTACAAGGTTATACAAGATTTATTTTCAACATAAAAAAAATTCAGCAAAGTGCTAGTGCAGCCCATGTTTGCAACCTTTCTCCAAGCCCATTTTGTTGCATTTTTGTTGGTCAAATAATGCTCCAAATAACCTGGAAAAAAAAAGCAAAGAGAAATTTTGTAAAATGCTACAAAACAGTAAAAAACAGCAACATATAGCAGCTCCAAGTGCTGCCAAAAACCTGCTCCAACCTGCATCAAAGTGGCAGCAATTTGTATCAAAATGGCTAAAGCAATTTGTGAGAACAAAGTTTAGAAACAGCTTGCCAAAACAGTTTGAATTTCTACTGTTTTCCCCCCTCAAATCCTCCACACTCCACTATAAATAAGAGCTTTTGTCAACACAAAGAAAGGAGAAGAAAAAATCCAGCAGTTAAAGAAAATAGAAAATTGGTGTTGTTCTAGAAAAATTCAGCAGTTAAAGAAAACAAAAATAGAGGGTTGTTCTAAAAAAAATCCAGCAAGGAGAAAAGATAGAAAATTCAAGGAAGCTTTCCATTTTGTTAGAAGCCCCATCGGAGAGGCTTCGATAGGTATATTCTTTTTCTCCTCTCTATCTACTGTTGCTCTATTGTTGCATATGTTCATGCTTGAATCACTTGTTGTACCATTCTTCTTTGCCATGTAATATTTGCTTTATCATTTTTAGTTTTGTTGTACTGTATTTAAGTTGAGTTGGTGCATGATTGTTAGCATTTTAAATATGTTAGTATTCATAATATTGATAATAATAACAAGTGTAATAAAAAGCTTACTTCTTCCGTCGCGTAATATCGATTTAGAGCTTGTTGCCCAAAAACACCTTTGCTGTCCAAAACATTTTGTTGTCCAAAATATCTTTGCTGCCCAAAAACTTGTTTAGAACTTGCTGTCCCAACTTGTTTAGAGCTTGCTGTCCAAAAATATTTTTGCTGTCCCAAAAACATCTTTGCTGTCCAAAAATATTTTTGTTGTCCCAAAAACACCTTTGCTGTCCAAAAATCATTTGCTGTCACAAAATTTTAAAACATTTGTTGTTACAAAAACAAGAAAAATATTTTGTTATTACAAAAACAAGAAAAATATTTTGTTATTACAATATTAAAAAATATGTTGCTGTTATATTATTCAAAAATACATTGTTGTTCCATATTTAAAAAAAAATATATTGTTGTTCCTTTTTTTTTTAAATCATTTGTTCTAATAATCAAAAAAACATTTATTCCAATATTTTAAAAATCATTTGTTCTAATAATCAAATAAACATTTATTCCAATATTTTAAAAACCATATACTGTTCAAAGTCCAAAAACATTGTTGTTGCATAATAAAAAAAACCACACCACTTGCTGTTGCAAAACCCAAAACGACATTATAATCTCCAAACCTAAAAGAAAATGTGTCAGAAACAAAAAAACCTCCACTGAATCAAAACAACAAATGCAGCAGCCACCGCTTTCCACTGAAATCACCTCCCCAGAATCGCAGCTCTCTCTCACCACACGTCTAACCAGTTCATGTTATTAGGGAATGAAATACTCATAGTTCTCTTGCAGTTAAGTCTTAAAACAATACAATGTTCCTCTAAGTGCAGTGATGGCGGATCTGTTTAGAAGAAAGAAGAAGATGTGATTCAAGAGAGAGACGGAAGTAGATCTGTAGAAGAGAGAAGAGGAGGTCAGGATCTGTAACGAAGAAAGAAGACTCAAATATGTAGAGAAATGGAGGAATGAGTTTGTATGCGATAGAAAGAGGAAGGGGCGGATCTATGGCGTGAGAGAATGAGAGGGGAAAGAGTTGGATCTGTTTGGGATAAAATTGTTTTTTTTTCTTTTGCAACATATCTCTACTGTTTTTTTTACTTTCTTTGTAATAATAATAATAATAACTTTTACTCTCTTCCCAAGTTATAATAAAATATAATTTCTTTCCCTCTTCCCAATAAAAGCAATGATAAATTTTTGTTTTTCTTCCAATGCAACAGCAGGCAGCAGCACCCTCCCTTCATAGCATTAGGGTTTTCAAGTTTTTTTATTTTCTTCCTTCCTTAACCCGGTTGGCCCATTGGGCCTAATTTAGTCCATTTTCAAATTTTAATTCTTCTCCTTGTTTTAATTAACTCGTACTAGTTAATGAATAATAGTATAGTTCAATTATTATAAAAAACACATAAAAAATGTTTAATTAAAATTTCACCTTTTATTTAATTTCGTCAACATACTATTAGTATTTATTTTTATCTTTGTGATGTTGTTTATTTAATTATTCAAAATACATGTTTCATGATTTAATTTTTTTTATGTGTTTAAAATCTATGATTTCGAAATTTAATCTTCATGTACTTTTGATTATTTATTTAATTGTTAAAATGCATGTGTTGTACCCCAAAATTTGCCCTCCCATATTCTTCAAGAGTTGCAAAGAGCATGCTTCAAGATCTCCTCAAGGGTTGCACAGTTCAAGGGCCTCCTAACAGTCAAAAACTAGGGTTTTGATTCTGGCAAAGAAGTTGAAGTTTCCAAGGGTCCAATCAAGTCCCACATGCCTATAAACATTGTCAAGCACCCATATGTCAAGTTTCAAGACTCACAGCACAAAATTGCACAGTCAAAAACCCTAATTGCTCAGCAGTCAACTGCAGGGGCAAAATGGTCATTTGACAGTCAAAAGTCCAAATTTTTGGTCAACATCTTATTTTGAAGCCACAAACATCATTTGATCAATTCTTGATCATGATTTTCAAGGCATGGCTCAAAAAGTCTCAAGATGCAAAAGTTTCCATATTTGGACAGTTGAAAAAGTCAACTGTAACTTGACTAAGGCATAACTTCCACATGGTTCATCATAAAAATTCCATCCAAAGCTCATTTTGAAGAGAAAGACATTTCATACAACTCCTCTTCACACTTCAAGTCCAAGAAATGCTCTCACAAAAAGTTATCAATTTCAACATTATAGGTCATTTTCAAAAGTCAACAAAAAGGGACTTTAAGTCAAAGACCATAACTTGAGATTGGTAAATCAAAATGACATGGGACCAAAGGAATTGGTTAGAGGACTTCAAGAACTTTCCAAAATATCCAAGAACATGATCAAAGCTTAAAAATTGAGCAAGATATGCCTTGTGGAAGTTGGGAAATTTTTGGGAATTTTGAAAAGTCAACTTTGCTTCAAATGCCTCAAAATTGCTAATGGGCCACATTTTCTTCCAAGAATCATCATCCAAAGGTTATACACGACCATTTGACCCAAAGGGGATTTATTTCATCATTTTTTATTATTTATTTGAATTTTTATCACTATTAATTCATTTAATGAAATAAAATATGACAAAAATAGAAAACCATGTTTTTTAATCCCTTTTTTGCAGCATATTCTCTCCATAAAACCTCAAGATTTCGTGCACCCTCAATTTGGAAAGATTTGGCCATGATTGGTATCAAAAACACATGGAAAAGATTTGAAAAGATGCCATTAAAAATCAAATATTTGATTCATGATTACAAGGGTTTTTGGACTTGATTTGCAAACCTAAAACACTCACATACATATACAGATCACAACCCTAGTGCAAACGACCTTCAAGTTGCGCCTCATATCATATACACGTTTTGCATTTTTTGTGAAAAAGTTGAAAACTGAAAACATACATAGAGTGCAATTCAGAGCGAAATAAGGATTCCAATAGCTTGCCAAGGCATCAAGGAACCTAACTGAATCCTTTTCCATGCTTCTAGCATCAAGAATTGGTATATAGAAGTCAAAATTCCTCATACTTTATGCATAATTGTATTTGAATTTCTGGACATTTTTCATACATTTTGATTGTTGTTTTATACTAACATGGACCTTCTGAATCTATTGATATCGTTTAATTGAATTTTCATCGCCTATATGCAAACTTGCCATGGGAGCCCTTTAGGGTTGCAGGGACTTTAAAAGAGGGCTTTGTTCCTCTGGAAAAATTGAGACACGAGACCTACACCATTGAACTTAGCGCACTTGGACGATTCAGAACCACTAGTCGCGCTCAATTTATCATTGGCCAATTCCTAATCGCTATTTTCATGTTCTTCATTTAGTGGGGGTTTAAAACCCCCGCTATCCATCTGTTTTTTTTCAGGCCAAAGCAAACGAGTGGGGAAGATGATGAGTTGTAAGCGTGTGATTGGCAGGTCTGAAATTCAGCGCGTTTTTTTTTGTTGGACATCACTAACCCCTATTTTTTATCATATTAATTGTTGTCCATTATTATTACAAAGTGACAAAGCAACTCAGTTGGTGGAACGTAGTGCTGGCAAGCCTTGGGACCTGGGTTCGATTCTCAGGTCCCCTCCCTTTCTCAATATATTTTGTTTTAATGTGATTCCATGCAGTTCCTACCCCAGGGCCTACCATGCATCTTCATGTCTATGTTTGCCACGCGCCTAATAAGATCAATCCAGTGGTCAGAAGCTGCAGACCACCATGTGCATAGGTCAACGCCTCCACACACATCCCAGAAAGGTCAAGAGGGCCTCCAATAAATGGGCCAGATTGCTGGCAATTTACCTCCAAAATTGGGGTCAACACCCCCCATTGGTTTGCATTCTATTTTTCATGCTTTTTATTTTTTCTATTTTATTTGTTTTATTTAGTTTTATTTTAATTCTTTAAATTAATTTTTCATAATATAAAAATACCAAAAAATCAGAAACTATAAAAATAAAAAATATGTTTTAATGTTTAACTCACTAACATTTTTGTAAATAAATTTTATTAATTAATTTAGTTTTAATTCTAGATTTAATTTTAATGTGTTTTTTTAATAAACTAAAAAATGTAGAATTAGGGTTTTAAATACTTTTATCCTTTTTTCTTTTCTTTTACCATTATTAATAATTAATTATTTATTTTGTAAATAAATTTGCCATTAAATAATTAGGTTAAAACTAGGTTAAATTTAAACATTTTTTTAATAAATTAAAAATAGTTTAGAATTAGGGTTTTAATTTCATTTAATTTTCTTACTAATTCCATAAATACAAAAAACTCAAAAATAATTTCCTTTTCTCATTTAACTTAATTAATTTATTAATTGTAATTTAATATCCTTAAAAGGGTCCAACGCCCTCGCATTCCCGACTTTACTTCTTCTCGCATTTTACTTTTATTTCTTTTTGTGAATATAATGTATTTATCCCAAAGCTATGTAATAGATTGATTAGGACATTTATTTTTCGCATCTTATTTTATTTCAAATCGGGTCTTGGATTAATTTGGCGATGTGGACCCGCGCCTTTGTAATAGCGTAGGACTTTTAAATTCTGCATCTTTTAACTGTTAATAATTTGCATGAAAGAATGAATGCCAAAAATAAAAACAATGCGTAGATCACCAATGCATGACCAGATAAACATAATTGAACATGACACACAAATCACACACCACCCCTAGGGTACGTCTCACTGTTGCCTTGCACCTCGAAAGGTGGTCGTTGAGTAGAGGATGTTTTAGTAAGTCCTCATGTCCATGAACATGGCATGAGGGTAGCTTCTAAGGTGTCTTCTCATTGCTCTGGTGACCACAATGTCCCGAACCCTCGAATTGACCCGAACACCTCCAATGGTGGGATGGCACTACTTTAAGGACATTTACACAGACTAATTCCTTAGGGTAGGTAGATGACTCGTAGATACTTGCTCTAATTTCAAAACAAATCAAAAACTTCTTTTCACACCGACACTTTCAAAAAGCTTTCAAAACAACTTTTCAAACACTCTTGAGGACCGATACAAGAGTCGAACTGAAATTTTAAACGAAACTTTTTCAAACCCACTCTGAAAAGCAAACAAACATTTTGAAAACACAATGAGCAAGTATCTAAGAGCCCATGGATAACCATGGATGGAAAGGGTGCTAACACCTTCCCTTTCTATAAATCTACCTCCCGAACCGAGAGCAATCTCTATAAGGAATTTTTCTGTGCTTTTGTCCTTTCCATTTGGAGAAAATAAAAGACGGTGGCGACTCTTGCTTCTGCGACATTTCGCGAACCAGCGTTAAACAGTCAGTTCCAGATCCACCGATCACAGAACTGGCGACTCTGCTGGGGACTTCTTATAAAGTGAGGTGTACCTTAGGATAGTTCATAACTGTGTTTTCAATTGTTTTGACTTGTTTGCTTTATCATTGTGGGACTGTCTTGGGAGTTACATAGATCCTAACCCGGATCTGGGGATACCCTGTTTAGGTAGCATAAGCTGTGAGGGACCTGTCCGGCGTAGACCGACACGGGTGAAGCAGTGGCTATGTTGGTGTGGCACCTTGGTTTGTACCGATATCCCTTGTGTTGCAACGAGGAGAATATGGGTCTTCTGAGGAGTCATTAAGCACCAACAGACCTTAGAACCTTAAATGACACAACTTGGCCATTAGAAAAGTAGCAGTATGCTACGCCCATTGAGGCTAAACTCTCGTGATGGTTCTGGCTGCAAGAAAAGATTGCGATGCTGGAGTTATGACCGATTGAGGGTAGTCAATGATATTGGGATCCTCTAAGAACCCGGTTACTTTTGATAGGACAGGTATGAACCAACAAACTGAAAGAGGGTAATACCTAGACCTCATGCTGGCCTAAACTCTAAGAGCTTCTCTTGTGTGACTTGTGTGCCTTCGTACTTGACTACTTGCATGCTTGTTATCTGACACATAAGCTACTTGCAGGTTTTGTTTATAGTCCTTAATTGGGACTCATAATAGGGTTTATTAAGTTTCTTGCAGGTTTTTAATTGGGACTCATAACAGAGTGTACTGAGTTTCTTGTAGGTTTTGTTTATAGTCCTTAAGGGGGACTCATAACGGGGTTTACTTACATCACTCCATGCATACCATAACATCATACCATTGCATACATCCTAACCCATTTCAAGGATCTCAAGGGTCTGTGATGCAGGTCAGGATGAACCAACTGTCCAGCAAGGGGCAAAGGGGATTTATTTTCCTCTAGCCAAGGTTGTCAGGGGCTATGACCCATTCGATATGGTGAGCCTTGACTCTTGAAGAAGGCCTCTCAACAATACGCAGTGCCTTTCATCAAGCTACAAAATGAAAATTCTAACAAATTTTCTTGTTTATCCCGCGAGGTCCTTGAAAACATTACATGCATACATACACATCATTGCATTACAGGTACCCTTGTTACAGGTCACTTACCATCTACGCTGTTTATTTCAGCAATGGCTTGCCAACAAGATAACCAGGACCTTCATGCTCAAGAGACTCGGTTCGGGGAAATCCTCCTGAATCTATCCAAGGGGCAGGAAGAGCTGAGAACACTTCTCATGGGGACTTTGGTCAGGAACAGCGTTGAGGACGAACGGCTGAAACATCTGCAAGCTGAAGTGGATGCATTGAAAGCCCAGATGCTGGGGCAGGTGACTGCCATTCAAGGTTTAGCTCAAAGACAAGAAGAGCTCGGGGTTTTCATCAACCAACTGCCTCAGGGTAACCAACTGGGGAAAACGTCTAAGGGTAAAGAGCCAGTCATCATTCAACCACCTTTGAGACAAGGAGATAAGGGGAGAGCTCCTCAATTGGCTTCAGGGTCACAAACTCAGCATCAACTTCACCAGCTTCAGCCAGACAAGCCCAGGAGGCAATTCACCCAGCTCAATATGTCACTGTTTCAAGCTTTACAACGTCTGTTGAGATTGAATCTGATCACATTGAGGGCTCATCCCCGGAACCCCAACACAGCATCTCCTATCTATCATCCCAACAAAAGGTGTGCCTACCACTCTGCCAGTCCAGGACATGATACAAATGAGTGTTGGGCTCTGAAGAACAAGATCCAGGACCTGATTGATGAAGGAGCGTTGGAGTTCACACAAGATGGTCAGGCTGAGTTTTTCTACCATCCCTCTAAGGCTCACCATTTGAAGTGACAAGCCCTGAGACTAGAAAACTTTGTTCATTCGAATATTCAAGTTGTGTTGTTCTTTGATTGTTTAAACATTTATTTATGTTAAACGTTGTTATTCCACTAGTGCATCGCTTATGTCTGTTTTGAATCAATATATTCGCATTCGCTATTTTCAAAATTGCTTTCATTTTTTGATGTCAACTCTCAATTAATAATTCTAAGCCTCTTGAGGGAGGATGACGAAAACGATACCACAATCCTTACAGTATGCTTTTGAACAGACCCCGCTGATGAGGTACAGGCATTGTTTCAATCCCTAAACACTGGAGTTATAAGGAAGATAATCCCTCGTCAACCCCTCTGAGCCAAAGAAGTAGGAGTTTTTCTTTTCGAAATTTAAAACCCTTAATCATAACCTGGGGCAGGGTAGTTCTCTCAGTTGATCCAAGTGCATAACGAATGGCACCAAAGAAGTCCTTACAAAACAAAAGACAGTGATGGTTCCGAATAATCATAAAGACAAGCAGTCATTATATCTCAAGAATAAAAGCCCATTAAGTCAAAACCTATGAAGGGGACTTACAAAACTGGGGCATCCCGCTGACTGTAATCACAAAAGAAACAGTTCAGGCAAAAAACAGGGATAATGAAATCAAAAAGAAAGAGGTCCTACAAACCCTCAACCATAAAGAAATGATTGCCGATTCAAAATAAACTGTCAATATCCGAACCATCACTGGTATAACAAAGCAAAGACTCAAACAAGGTCTAACGCACGATCAGCTGAGTTTAGGTTTGAAGAACATCACGAAGAACGGGTGGGTACAAATAATTTGAGCCTTCTTCCTTTGTTTCTTAAACCGTGAACCAGGCCACGTTATAACCCTTAAAAGTCCTAGCTGAAGCATGGGTTAGTTCGAAAGCATACTGTTACGAAAGGTATCCTGACTCCTTAAGGCCTACGGTAAATACGGTGTTGACATCACGTTTTACAAACATTCACTTGTTTTATGAAAAAGAATGCATTTTCAAAATCTTCAAGACAGACATAAGCTTTGCATTTTTAACATAACTTTGTTTGCATATGACTTTTTGTTTGAACAGCATGGAAACTCGCACGACGAATGCCTAATGAACAGAAGCACCTCCAATCAAGGGGCATGACGTGATCATTGTCCATCATCTGGGGAAGTCCAATCAAGATTCAGAGAATCTCTCAAGGCCAAACAGCCTGGGGCAAATCTCCGCCTGAGTCACTTGGGGCACTCCAGCAACAAATCTTGCCTGATCAAACACCTTCTGGTGGCAGGGTAAAACATTTCTAACAGGGGCAACTCCCTACAATCTAAGGGTGTGGATATAGTCGAAAAAATACTACGCATAATTAAAGACCCGCTAGGTTGACATGCCTAGGCAAAAATAAGGGCTTCCCGGCGAACCAAAAGGGTTCGGGCAAAAATAAGGGATGAAATGAAAATAATCTGTACACCCGGCGAGTCGAAAACCTGAAAAGGCGGCTTGGGAAAAAATGGGTAACCCGGTGGACTGAAAACCCGAAAGGGCGGTCCAGGAAAAAGTTAGGGATCAAAACGTACGACTATGTCCAATCATCTTGTCACCGGCCTGCCAGAAGAAGGTTCGTCCATCAACAACTATCAGCACCTCACAGGTCTTCCTCTCCCACCTCAGAAACAGGGGCACTGATGAGTTGTCTAAACGATCTAATTGTTCTGTCCATCAAGGTATCAAGGTAGGTTCAGCTGAAGAACATAACCAGTGCATCTTAATTCCCCAGAGAGTGAGTCAGCAAGTCAATACACTCTCCCCAAGCAAAACTATACAATCAGCCTTAAGGAAGTTGGGTATCCTCCAGCAGATCTCAACATTCCCCAGTATAATATACGAACATTCTTAACAAGCATCCCCGGCAGTCTTGACCTAAAGATTGTTCCCCGACGGTATATCAAACATTCAATGGAGCCACTTCCCCAGCATATCAAATTAATTTCCCCAGGAGAGTCCAATCCAGTTTCCCCAGGAAAGTTGGGATCCATCTCCCCAAGCAGTAAGCTTATCCCCAGTAGATTCTGGAAGCTTATCCCCGTAGAGCATGAACGTGTCTCCCGACTTTATTCAAAGGTTATTTCCCTACCAGGATATAACTGGGTTATCCTCAGCCAAAAACCACGGAAAGATCGTCCACGACGAAGTCTTCTTATCCCCAGCGAAGTCTATTAACACTTCCAACAACAATGGTATCCCCAGCGAAGTTACCATCAAACATTCCAGCAAAATACCTCTCTCCCCACAGAGTATTGTTTCCCAGCAAGATCACTAGAGTACTTTTCTCCCCGCAGAGTAATCCATTCGCCAAGTTTATCCCCAACGGAGTCATCTTCTCCTACTAGTATTCTTGCAACTATCATCCCCAGCGGAAGCAAAGATCTAGTCTTCAACATCAGCCCAGGAGTGACTTCCCGGCACCCGTCAAGGATTTATTTTCCTAAGACGAAAAGATACATTCATAAACATCACATTTTCATACATTATAGCATGCATATATGCATCATATCTTACAAATCTCATTTATGTTGAGAACATCATTGCTTGATCCATATCATGCATGGCATATGACTGACCTTTACCTTTCAGGAAAGATCCAGTTAATTTCTCAGCTACATTTCAAGACTTTAGTCTGGTTCAGTTAAATCGACCCTAAGATTTTACTGATTCTTACCCAGTCAAAGGCCTTCTCTGGTTCAGTCAGATCGACCCTAAGATCTCCCTGATTCTTACCCAGTTGAAGATTCCAAGACCTTGACCGGTTCAGTTAAATCGACCCTAAGATTTTCCTGATTCTTACCCAGTCAAAGGCCTTCTCTGGTTAAGTCAGATCGACCCTAAGATCTCCCTGTTTCTTATCCAGTTGAAGATATTCCAAGACCTTGTCCGGTTCAGTTAAATCGACCCTAAGATTTTCCTGATTCTTATCCAGTCAAAGGCCTTCTCTGGTTCAGTCAGATCGACCCTAAGATCTCCCTGATTCTTACCCAGTTGAAGATTCCAAGACCTTGACTGGTTCAGTTAAATCGACCCTAAGATTTTCCTGATTCTTACCCAGTCAAAGGCCTTCTCTGGTTCAGTCAGATCGACCCTAAGATCTCCCTGTTTCTTATCCAGTTGAAGATATTCCAAGACCTTGTCCGGTTCAGTTAAATCGACCCTAAGATTTTCCTGATTCTTACCCAGTTAAAGGCCTTCTCTGGTTCAGTCAGATCGACCCTAAGATCTCCCTGTTTCTTATCCAGTTGAAGATATTCCAAGACCTTGTCCGGTTCAGTTAAATCGACCCTAAGATTTTCCTGATTCTTACCCAGTCAAAGGCCTTCTCTGGTTCAGTCAGATCGACCCTAAGATCTCCCTGTTTCTTATCCAGTTGAAGATATTCCAAGACCTTGTCCGGTTCAGTTAAATCAACCCTAAGATTTTCCTGATTCTTATCCAGTCAAAGGCCTTCTCTGGTTCAGTCAGATCGACCCTAAGATCTCCCTGTTTCTTATCCAGTTGAAGACATTCCAAGACCTTGCTTGGTTCAGTTAAGTCGACCCTAAGATTTTTTTGTTTCTTATCCAGTCAAAGGCCTTCTCTGGTTCAGCCAGATCGACCCTAAGATCTCCCTGTTTCTTATCCAGTTGAAGATATTCCAAGACCTTGTCCGGTTCAGTTAAATCGACCCTAAGATTTTCCTGATTCTTATCCAGTCAAAGGCCTTCTCTGGTTCAGTCAGATCGACCCTAAGATCTCCCTGATTCTTATCCAGTTGAAGATTTCAAGACCTTGCTTGGTTCATTTAAGTCGACCCTAAGATTTTTCTTGATTCTTATCCAATCAAAGGCCTTCTCTAGTCCAGTTAAATCGATCCCTAAAGATTTTCCTGATGAAGACTCAGTGGAAGACGCCCAAGATTCTCTCAGCGTTACTGTTGAGGTTGAAGTCGCCTATGATTCTCTCAGCGTTACTGTTGAGGTTGAAGTCGCCCAAGATTCTCTCAGCGTTACTGTTGAGGTTGATGTCGCCTATGATTCTCTCATCGTTACTGTTGAGGTTGAAGTCGCCCAAGATTCTCTCAGCGTTACTGTTGAGGTTGAAGTCGCCTATGATTCTCTCAGCGTTACTGTTGAGGTTGAAGTCGCCCAAGATTCTCTCAGCGTTACTGTTGAGGTTGAAGTCGCCTATGATTCTCTCATCGTTACTGTTGAGGTTGAAGTCGCCTATGATTCTCTCAGCGTTACTGTTGAGGTTGAAGTCGCCCAAGATTCTCTCAGCGTTACTGTTGAGGTTGAAGTTGCCCAAGATTCTCTCAGCGTTCCTGTTGAGGTAGTAATCGTCCAAGGTTCTCTCAGCGTTCCTGTTGAGGTAGTAATCGTCCAAGGTTCTCTCATCATCCCGTTGAGGTAGTAACCATCCCTGGTTCATTCATAACCCTTTGAAGCTCCAGACCTAATTCCTGTAACCAACCAGGATGCATCTACACAAAGAGTTTGAAGACCAGCTCCTGTAACAGGCCAGGTAATCATCTTCTTTTTCAGGTACGCAAGTTCTCGCTAAGGAATCTCTTACGCGATCGACACCCAGATGGCATCTATAAGCCCATCCACCTATCCATCACATCTCAGCATGGCATCTATAAGCCCATCATCCTATCCATCAATCTCCAAATGGCATCTGTAAGCCCATTCCCCACATCACTACTATGTGAGCGCAAATTTCTGGGCACTCTAGTGTCCAATCATCTTGCACCTTCGGATTACGAAAGGCACGTCAGCCAATCTGCATCCTCAGGTCTAAGAAGATTGAACAGGGGCAACTGTTGTACCCCAAAATTTGCCCTCCCATATTCTTCAAGAGTTGCAAAGAGCATGCTTCAAGATCTCCTCAAGGGTTGCACAGTTCAAGGGCCTCCTAACAGTCAAAAACTAGGGTTTTGATTCTGGGTTGAAGTTTCCAAGGGTCCAATCAAGTCCCACATGCCTATAAACATTGTCAAGTATCCATATGTCAAGTTTCAAGACTCACAACACAAAATTGCACAGTCAAAAACCCTAATTGCTCAGCAGTCAACTGTAGGGGCAAAATGGTCATTTGACAGTCAAAAGTCCAAATTTTTGGTCAACATCTTATTTTGAAGCCACAAACATCATTTGATCAATTCTTGATCATGATTTTCAAGGCATGGCTCAAAAAGTCTCAAGATGCAAAAGTTTCCATATTTGGACAGTTGAAAAAGTCAACTGTAACTTGACCAAGGCATAACTTCCACATGGTTCATCAGAAAAATTCCATCCAAAGCTCATTTTGAAGAGAAATACATTTCCTACAACTCCTCTTCACACTTCAAGTACAAGAAATGCTCTCACAAAAAGATATCAATTTCAACATTATAGGTCATTTTCAAAAGTCAACAAAAAGGGACTTTAAGTCAAAGACCATAACTTGAGATTGGTAAATCAAAATGACATGGGACCAAAGGAATTGGTTAGAGGACTTCAAGACCTTTCCAAAATATCCAAGAACATGATCAAAGCTTAAAAATTGAGCAAGATATGCCTTGTGGAAGTTGGGAAATTTTTGGGAATTTTGAAAAGTCAACTTTGCTTCAAATGCCTCAAAATTGCTAATGGGCCACATTTTCTTCCAAGAATCATCATCCAAAGGTTATGCACGACCATTTGACCCAAAGGGGATTTATTTCATCATTTTTTATTATTTATTTGAATTTTTATCACTATTAATTCATTTAATGAAATAAAATATGACAAAAATAGAAAACCATGTTTTTTAATCCCTTTTTTGCAGCATATTCTCTCCATAAAACCTCAAGATTTCGTGCACCCTCAATTTGGAAAGATTTGGCCATGATTGGTATCAAAAACACATGGAAAAGATTTGAAAAGATGCCATTAAAAATCAAATATTTGATTCATGATTACAAGGGTTTTTGGACTTGATTTGCAAACCTAAAACACTCACATACATATACAGATCACAACCCTAGTGCAAACGACCTTCAAGTTGCGCCTCATATCATATACACGTTTTGCATTTTTTGTGAAAAAGTTGAAAACTGAAAACATACATAGAGTGCAATTCAGAGCGAAATAAGGATTCCAATAGCTTGCCAAGGCATCAAGGAACCTAACTGAATCCTTTTCCACGCTTCTAGCATCAAGAATTGGTATATAGAAGTCAAAATTCCTCATACTTTATGCATAATTGTATTTGAATTTCTGGACATTTTTCATACATTTTGATTGTTGTTTTATACTAACATGGACCTTCTGAATCTATTGATATCGTTTAATTGAATTTTCATCGCCTATATGCAAACTTGCCATGGGAGCCCTTTAGGGTTGCAGGGACTTTAAAAGAGGGCTTTGTTCCTCTGGAAAAATTGAGACACGAGACCTACACCATTGAACTCAGCGCACTTGGACGATTCAGAACCACTAGTCGCGCTCAATTTATCATTGGCCAATTCCTAATCGCTATTTTCATGTTCTTCATTTAGTGGGGGTTTAAAACCCCCGCTATCCATCTGTTTTTTTTCCAGGCCAAAGCAAACGAGTGGGGAAGATGATGAGTTGTAAGCGTGTGATTGGCAGGTTTGAAATTCAGCGCGTTTTTTTATTGGACATCACTAACCCCAATTTTTTATCATATTAATTGTTGTCCATTATTATTACAAAGTGACAAAGCAGCCCAGTTGGTGGAACGTAGTGCTGGCAAGCCTTGGGACCTGGGTTCGATTCCCAGGTCCCCTCCCTTTCTCAATATATTTTGTTTTAATGTGATTCCATGCAGTTCCTACCCCAGGGCCTACCATGCATCTTCATGTCTATGTTTGCCACGCGCCTAATAAGATCAATCCAGTGGTCAGAAGCTGCAGACCACCATGTGCATAGGTCAACGCCTCCACACACATCCCAGAAAGGTCAAGAGGGCCTCCAATAAATGGGCCAGATTGCTGGCAATTTACCTCCAAAATTGGGGTCAACACCCCCCATTGATTTGCATTCTATTTTTCATGCTTTTTATTTTTTCTATTTTATTTGTTTTATTTAGTTTTATTTTAATTCTTTAAATTAATTTTTCATAATTTAAAAATACCAAAAAATCAGAAACTATAAAAATAAAAAATATGTTTTAATGTTTAACTCACTAACATTTTTGTAAATAAATTTTATTAATTAATTTAGTTTTAATTCTAGATTTAATTTTAATGTGTTTTTTTAATAAACTAAAAAATGTAGAATTAGGGTTTTAAATACTTTTATCCTTTTTTCTTTTCTTTTACCATTATTAATAATTAATTATTTATTTTGTAAATAAATTTTCCATTAAATAATTAGGTTAAAACTAGGTTAAATTTAAACATTTTTTTAATAAATTAAAAATAGTTTAGAATTAGGGTTTTAATTTCATTTAATTTTCTTACTAATTCCATAAATACAAAAAACTCAAAAATAATTTCCTTTTCTCATTTAACTTAATTAATTTATTAATTGTAATTTAATATCCTTAAAAGGGTCCAACGCCCTCGCATTCCCGACTTTACTTCTTCTCGCATTTTACTTTTATTTCTTTTTGTGAATATAATGTATTTATCCCAAAGCTATGTAATAGATTGATTAGGACATTTATTTTTCGCATCTTATTTTATTTCAAATCGGGTCTTGGATTAATTTGGCGATGTGGACCCGCGCCTTTGTAATAGCGTAGGACTTTTAAACTCCGCATCTTTTAACTGTTAATAATTTGCATGAAAGAATGAATGCCAAAAATAAAAACAATGCGTAGATCACCAATGCATGACCAGATAAACATAATTGAACATGACACACAAATCACACACCACCCCTAGGGTACGTCTCACTGTTGCCTTGCCCCTCGAAAGGTGGTCGTCGAGTAGAGGATGTTTTAGTAAGTCCTCATGTCCATGAACATGGCATGAGGGTAGCTTCTAAGGTGTCTTCCCATTGCTCTTGTGACCACAATGTCCCGAACCCTCGAATTGACCCGAACACCTCCAATGGTGGTGCTACCTACCTCTCAATGGTGGGATGGCACTACTTTAAGGACATTTACACATACTAATTCCTTAGGGTAGGTAGATGACTCGTAGATACTTGCTCTAATTTCAAAACAAATCAAAAACTTCTTTTCACACCGACACTTTCAAAAAGCTTTCAAAACAACTTTTCAAACACTCTTGAGGACCGATACAAGAGTCGAACTGAAATTTTAAACGAAACTTTTTCAAACCCACTCTGAAAAGCAAACAAACATTTTGAAAACACAATGAGCAAGTATCTAAGAGCCCGTGGATAACCATGGATGGAAAGGGTGCTAACACCTTCCCTTTCTATAAATCTACCTCCCGAACCGAGAGCAATCTCTATAAGGAATTTTTCTGTGCTTTTGTCCTTTCCATTTGGAGAAAATAAAAGACGGTGGCGACTCTTGCTTCCGCGACATTTCGCGAACCAGCGTTAAACAGTCAGTTCCAGATCCACCGATCACAGTATGCTAATATGATTTAAATTTCATTAGTTAATTGTTCAATTATAATTTTAATTAATCGATCGTTAATCTGCATATCTTTCATCCGTCTCAAATCCAAGGGAATTGTTTAATTTTTGTCGACTTCATGTCATCAAAAACATCGTGCGAATAGCCTCATTCATCCTCCATTTATTATTTCGTTAAAAACTTAAGATAATTTTTCCAAATATTCAATTTTTCAAAACTCACACCTTTTAAGTCAAAACTTCGACGTTAGGTCATCGTATCTTCAAAAACTCGTCCATACCCATTTTCGGCCAAACAATTTATTTTTTAATCAAACAAACTTTTTTTTAATGAACAGATATTTCAAAATGTTCCTATAGAATACTATAGATACATTGGGTGCTAATACCTTCCCATTGTATAACCAACCCCCGAACTCTAGACCTCTTTTCAAAACGCCTTGTATTTTCATTACTTTTAAAAGTATTATTTTACATTGCATACTTTAGGGTTTTATTTCGCTCTTTTCCCTTTTCCCTTGGAAATAATAAAGAGCGGTGGCGACTCTTGCTTTTTGTGAGACGATTTAATTAATAGCTCGATCTCTGATTTACCCCGCTACATTTTTTATCGCTACAGAAATGGCGACTCTGCTGGGGAAAGATTGACCTCTTGCTGGTCCATCCCTAAGTGGGTTAAGCCTAGTTTGTTTTATCTATTTTACTATTATTTGATTTGTTTGATTATGTGTTTATATTGGGGTTGTTTGGGTTTTTTGCAAAGGA
This sequence comes from Vicia faba, assembly GCA_948472305.1. Classification (NCBI taxonomy): domain Eukaryota; kingdom Viridiplantae; phylum Streptophyta; class Magnoliopsida; order Fabales; family Fabaceae; genus Vicia; species Vicia faba. Next base: position 476,227,246 of record OX451740.1, read on the forward strand.
CAAATCCTATACCCGGATTAAGTTACACTTAAGAATAGGACGGGCGGTATAGTCATGTTAACTTTGAGGAAGTAATCCTGAAGAAGGAGGCATGAAATCCCCCACTATGTGGAAGGCCCTTTTGAACGTAGTATTTGTTTACCGAGTAATCGGGAAGACATTATTATTTTCGACCTGGGAGCCAGAGAAGCTGAGAATCGTAGAACCCTAACCCATCTTGGCCTTTTAGGTGTAGCGCGGAGACTATAACAGAGTAATTCAGAAGTAGTTGTTACGCAATGCTACGCTCGGACGAGTTTCTCTTGAGAATATTGCTAATTATTGAGTAAGCAAGACGTTGGTAATATCCGAAGGAGGAATGTAGACTCTGGGAACTCTTAGAACCTTGTCTTGAAGGTGTAATTAAACTTTTAGTACATACCCTGGGGTGGGCTTTACCTTTGACTCCATGCTCGAAGCGTTGAACCTTTGAACCCCATATTTGTGAACTTGTTGCATTATCATTCATCCATGCATCCATCAACATTTTTGTAAAAACTTGTTTTTCAAGGAACTTAAGAATGATTTTTGCAGACATCTCAGGTACTGTTATCATGGAGTTTGGAAGAAGAAATACTCGAAGTTATAGTTTTAAGGAGCCCGAGATTGAAGAGCTGAAGAGTTTGATTCCTAAGATCGAGAACCCGATGGAGTTTCAGAATAAATATGGGTCCATTATACCTCTCATGAAGCGCAAGATGAAGGAAGGCATCCTTAGTACATTGGTCCAATTCTACGATCCTTTGTATCGATGCTTCACTTTTCCGGATTACCAGCTAATGCCCACCTTAGAAGAGTACTCTTACATACTTGGTTTTCCGATCATCGATTGTGTTCCTTTTTCTGGCTTAGAAGAGGAACCCAAATCTCACGAGATAGCAACCATCACCCATTTGAAGAAGTCGGAGATAGAGGAGTACATGATTACAAAAGGGGGAATCTGAGGTTTATCTGCGCAGTTTTTGTTGAAGAAAGCTCGTCATTTCGCTGAGATAAAAGATACTATTGCCTTTGAAGATCTTTTTGCTTTACTTGCTTATGGCCTATTCTTATTTCCTAATGTTGATATGTTTGTGGATATCAACGCCATCATAATTTTCTTGATTAGAAATACGGTCCCTACGCTACTAGGAGATACCTACTACTCCACCCACCTTCGAAACTCTTATCAAGGAGGGATGATTATTTGTTGTGCACCGTTGTTGTATCAGTGGTATGTTTCTCACCTACCTAGGTCTGATGTTTTCTGGGATCTCGAGAAGGAGCCACAATGGGCGCCAAAAATTATGGCTCTCACTCATTTCGACATTGATTGGTATAATCGAGTTTACTATGACGTGAAGATCATCGATAGTTGTGCTGCATTTTCTAACGTGCCTCTTCTTGGTACGAAAGGAGGAATTAACTATAATCATGTTCTCGCATGCCGTCAGTTTGGATACCCGATGAGGGATAAGCCGAACAACATTCATGTGAGTGGATTCTTTCTACAAGAAGGACAAGATCACCAAGCAGCTAAGAAGGAGATTGAAGGAGCTTGGCGTCACATCCAAAGGAAAGGGAGAGACATGTTAGGATAGAGAGGTGTTGTTTCTTTGGAGCCTTACCTACAATGGGTTCGTGCTAGGGCTTGTGCTCTCAAGATGCCTTATAAACCCGAGAAACCTGTATTCCCTACTGTTGCATCGTCGTCTGTTGATATCCCTATCGAGAATATGGGAGAATACCAAGGAAATATGGCTACGATGAAGTCCGAGAGAGATGCTTGGAAAGAAAAGTATAATATGTATGAATATGAAAGTTGGGTCCTGACTCAACAACTAAAGGAAAAGGAGAATTTTCTATTCATTCAAGACGGTTGTTTCATTGATCACGATGAGAAACTTCGTCAAAATGATGCTTTACTCAAGAAATATGCAAGTGAAAGGAAGAGAAAGAAGGAAGATTCGGTAAGCGTTGCTCTTGTTCCTAATCCACAAAAGGAAATCATCGATCGATTGGTAGTCGAGAAGAAAGAGATGGAAGACTTTATGAAGAGAAGATTAGGAAGCTCCAGTTACAGTTGGCATTTGGTCCTTCATCTGATGATTCTGAGTGATCTTTAGTTCTTAGTTTTATTTTTATTACCGTTGTCATTTTGTAAGACTCTGTAAAAGGGCTTCATGTTCCAAAGTTGTAATTTACTGCTTTTTATTGGTTTGTTGTCCCAAAGTTGCAATTTATTGCTTTTTATTATTGGGTTGTTGTCCCAAAGTTGTAATTTATTGTTTTGTTGTTCCAAAGTTGTAAGTTGTAATTTACCGCTTTTGATTAATGAAATGAGTTTTTGTTGTTCCAAATTCCTTTACCATTGATGTGTGTAAAATTATCGAAGTTCCTTGAAAAATTATCAAAACAAATGATCATTTGCATCGCATATCATGCATCATCCAACATTCCACTTCACATGTTTTCTAGAGTCTTATCCTTGTTTCTTTTTCCACTCCGATAGATTGTCAAGCTGTCTCATTGGTACGATACCCGAGCCAATCGTCAGAGGAAGATGGAAGATCTGGAACAAGAAAACCACGAGCTTCGCGAGGAGGTTGCTACCCTTCGTTTCAGAATGGAAAAGTTAACTGCGCTAGTGGAAAGTTTGATGGCTGCTCAGAATCAGCCATCGACTGCAGCTGCTGAGATTCAAACTTCAACTACTGTGGTTTCTGAGGTTGTCACCGTTCCAACATTTGTGACTCAAATCAACTCTTTGCTTCAACATCAGATGCCGAAAGGTTTTCCATGGGGAATGCCTTATAAATTCATGCCAGAAGGGTATCAGCCTGCCGTACAACCTTTGGTTCAACCTACTGTGTCCTTTCCTCAACCGGAGATAACTACTGTGCCGCCTGTAATTCCGCCTATGGCACCTTTCCCTCAACCGGTGATGACAACTGCCGTTCCTGTGATCGATACTATTCCATACATGAATGAACCTGCTTATCATGCCGAGCCTGCTGAAAGTCTGGGTCTTTTTGATAGAATGGAGGAATTTCAAGAACAGTTTCAAGAGATGTAGAGGGAGATCAGAGCGCTGAAAGGAAAAGATTTGTTTGGAAAGAATGCTCATGATTTGTGTTTAGTTCCAAATGTAAAAATTCCATCCAAATTCAAAGTGCCGGACTTTGAAAGGTATAAAGGTGATTTGTTTCCGCGGAGTCATTTAACCATGTATGTAAGAAATATGTCTACATATTTTGATGATCATAATTTGTTAATTCACTACTTTCAAGACAGTTTGACTGGTGCCGCTCTAAAGTGGTATATGGGTTTGGATAGCACCCGGATCCGTAATTTCAACGATCTTAGTGAAGCTTTTGTTCGCCAGTATAAGTACAACGTCTACATGGCGCCGGACAGAGATCAACTCCGGGCGATGTCCCAGAAAGACAGAGAGTCCTTTAAAGAATATGCCCAGAGGTGGCGCGAGATTGCTGCTCAGATTTATCCCCCTCTTGAGGAGAAGGAAATGACAAAGATATTCCTGAAGACTTTAGGTTCTTTTTATTATAAAAGAATGATTGCCAGCGCACCCAGTGACTTCACCGAGATGGTAAGTATGGGCATGCGGTTGGAAGAGGGAATTCGTGAGGGACGTTTGGTTAAGGAAGGAAGTCCATCTAGTAGTATCAAGAAGTTTGGAAGTGTTTTCCCTAAAAGGAAAGAACAAGATATCAATGTAATTTTCCCTGGGAGACCAAGGAGAGGCTATTCATATGTTGTGGCAGTCACTCCGGTTGTCCGCCCAACAATGGTGACCCCAACTCATCAAACCCCACCAATTCAGCAACGACCATTTCAACAGCAGCCTCGACAACAGGCTTATCAATTTAATAACCAGAATCATTCACCAAGGAAACCGAAATTTGATGCCATTCCCATGACTTACACTGAGTTGTTCCCCACTCTGATCAGAAAGAACCTCATAACGACGAAGCCTCCTCCTGTAGCACCGAATAGTACTTCTCCATGGTACAAGGCGGACCAGTTATGTGAGTATCATAAAGGGTCGCCGTAGCACAACATTGAAAATTTATTTGCTTTAAAGGCGGATGTACAGAGGTTGATTAAGAACGGTATCTTATCTTTCAAAGATGTTAACCCGAATGTTAGAGATAATCCTTTGCCTCGACATGGGGCAGCATTAGTGAATATGGTGGAAGGTTGTCCGGGAAAGTTTTGAGTTTTTCAAGTTGAACACATAAGAGATTCGTTGATCAGGTTACATCAGAGCTTAAGAAGACTTGCCTTTTTTAGGCATCAGCATGATTATGATGTTTGTGAATTTTGTTCAAGAGAAGTTGATTGCCCTATTGTGAAGGAGGATATTCAAAAATTGTTAGACCAGAGGGTTATCACTATTACACATGATAGAGATCCAGTTAATGAAGTGAATGTTATAATACCCCAATTCAACTTGCCTGATCCAGTAGAGATTGTTCATGATAGTCAGACTGCACCTGTTGCTCCTTTGATCATTTATCCACCTGGTCCTGTGTCTTACAATTTAGACCAAGCTATACTGTATAAGTATAATGCCACAATGATTGAGAATGGGGTAGAAGTCCCTATACCGATAATGCCATCTTTTATTAACATCACCGATGTGAGCAGAGTTACGAGAAGCGGGCGTATCTTTGCAGCAGTACCTTTGAAGAGACCAGAAGTTCAAGTCAGGAGGCCCATACCGACAGAAATTCCAGCGAGAAATGTTGAACCCAGGGTTGCGGTAGGCCGATCCAATGAACCTATCCCACACCCCGATGATGATGAGATTCTGAAGCTCATCAAGAGGAGTGAATATAAGATTGTGGACCAACTATTGCAAACTCCTTCCAAGATTTCTTTGCTTGCTTTACTGAGAGATTCTGGGGCCCATAGAGAAGCTTTTATGAAGGTCTTAGACCAGGCACTCGTAGATCATGATGTGACGGTTGACAAATTTGATGGAATTGTGGGAAATATTACTTCGTGTAACAATCTTGGTTTCAGTGATGAAGAGCTTCCGGAGGAGGGAAGGAACCATAATATGGCTTTACATATCTCAATAAGTTGTGGAAATGATACTTTATCAAGTGTGTTGGTAGATACAAGTTCGTCATTAAATGTAATGCCCAAAACTACATTATCTCGACTTTCATACTAAGGTGCTCCCATGAGACCTAGTGGGGTATTTGTCAAAGCGTTTGATGGTTCTAGGAAGACTGTCATTGGTGAAGTGGATCTTCCTATAATAATTGGTCCTCATACTTTTCAGATCACTTTTCAAGTAATGGATATTCGTGCCGCCTACAGTTGCCTATTGGGTCGTCCATGGATCCATGATGCAGGGGTAGTCACTTCAACGCTCTATCAGAGATTGAAGTTTGTAAGGAATGGAACGCTGGTAATGATTGGTGGAGAGCAGGCTATGGTGGTAAGCCATTTGTCATCTTTCTCTTTTATTGATGCTAATGAGGATGTTGGAACCCAATTCCAAGCTCTATCTGTTGCTAATAATGAAGTGAAGAAACAAGGGACATATATTTCTTCTTTTGAGGATGCACGACGAGTGGTTGAGAGTGGTTCGGCTGAAGGTTGGGGCCAGGTGTTGACTTTGCCTGAGAACAAGTCTGGAGAAGGTCTTGGTTTTCTTCCTGTGTCTACAAGAGTTAAGCAAGATACAGTTACCCGTCAGATACAAGAAGTTTTCCGAAGTGTAGGTTTTATCCATCCGACTACGCCTGAAGTTGATGCTATAATAGGAGACGATTCTGAGAGGATCTACTCGACTTTGTAACGCATGGAGTGGTTTGCCAGAACTGGATTGTTGTTGATATTCCTGTTGTGATGCACATTTCTGAGTAATGTTTTGTTTTATTTTTGAAAAAAACTTTCGCTCTGCCCAAGGCGAAAAAGTATTTGTGTCGGGCTATGTTGAAAATAAATCCTTTTGCTCTGCCCAAGGCAAAAGAGAAAATGTCTGGGCTCTTTGTTTCAAGTATTGCTAATCATGAATAAAAATGTTATTTTGTCCACTACTGTTTTATTTTTCACTTTTTCTGGGAAATAGTAATGAAAATTAATTGGTAGTAATAGGAAAATATAATAATCTTTTGTTTTATCTGTACAACATTCATATTAATCATTTTCTAAAATAAAGCATAATCATATGTGCAGATTACTCCATGACTTAACAATTGAAAACAATGATCCTATGCCCCCTCCCAACTTTGAATTCCCTGTGTTCAGAGCCGAGGAAGAAGATAGTGAGGAGATTCCTGATGAAATTTCCCGTTTACTTGAGCACGATGAAAAGACTATTCAGCCGTTTGAAGAGCCTGTAGAGTTGATCAATTTGGGTAATGAAGAGGATAAAAAGGAAGTCAAGGTCGGAGCATTGCTTATCCCAGAGGTCAAATAGAAAATGTTGGAGCTTCTCAGAGAGTATGTTGATGTGTTTGCTTGGTCCTACCAAGACATGCCAGGTTTGGATAACAATATTGTGGAGCATCGTTTGCCGTTGAGACCTGAATGTCTGCCGATTAAGCAGAAGTTGAGAAGGACTCGTCCCGATATGGCTGACAAGATTAAAGAAGAAGTTCATAAGCAAATTAATGCAGGTTTCCTTGTTACATCGGTCTATCCTCAATGGTTAGCCAATATAGTGCCAGTTGCTAAGAAAGATGGCAAAGTTCGAATGTGTGTAGACTACAGAGATCTGAATAGAGCTAGCCCAAAGGATGATTTTCCCTTACTGCACATTGACGTATTGGTCGACAGTACCACAAAGTTCAAAGTCTTTTCTTTCATGGATGGTTTCTCTGGTTACAATCAAATCAAGATGGCACCAGAAGATATGGAGAAGACAGCTTTCATTACACCTTGGGGAACATTTAGTTATCGGGTAATGTTGTTTGGTTTGAAGAATGCCGGTGCAACGTACCAAAGGGCCATGACTGCTTTGTTCCATGACATGATGCATAAAGAGATAGAAGTGTATGTAGATGACATGATTGCCAAATCACAAACTGAAGAGGATCATTTGGAACATTTATTGAAATTATTCCAGGGTTTGAGAAAGTATAAACTTCGTCTGAATCCAACAAGTGCACTTTTGGTGTTCGTTCTGGAAGACTTCTGGGTTTCATTGTCAGTCAGAAAGGTATTGAGGTAGATCCTGATAAAGTCAAAGCTATTCGGGAGATGCCCGCAACCAAGACGAAAAAACAAGTAAGAGGATTCCTTGGGAGACTGAACTATATTTCTAGATTTATATCTCATATGACGGCTACCTACGGGCCGATTTTCAAGCTTCTCCGAAAGAACCAAGGATGTGTGTGGACAGAAGATTGTCAGAAAGCTTTTGATAGCATCAAAGAATATCTACTTGAACCTCATATATTGATTCTTCTGGTGGAAGGAAGACCTTTGATTATGTACCTGACTATATTGGAAGATTCCATGGGATGTGTTCTTGGCCAACAAAATGAGATTGGAAGAAAGGAACATGCCATATATTATTTGAGTAAGAAATTCACAGACTTTGAGTCTCGATACTCAATGCTTGAGAAAACCTGTTGTGCTTTAGCTTGGGTTGCTCGCCGTCTGCGCCAGTATATGATTAACCACACCACTTGGTTGATCTCCAAAATGGATCCGATCAAGTATATCTTTGAGAAGCCCGCCTTATCTGGAAGAATAGCCCGTTAGTAGATGTTGTTATCTGAATATGATATTGAGTATCACACTAAGAAAGAAATCAAAGGGAGTATTTTAGCCGACCATTTGGCTCACCAACCAATTGACGATTATCAATCCATCAAGTTTGACTTCCCAGATGAAGATGTTATGTGCTTGAAAGCTAAAGATTGTGAAGAGCCGTTACCTGAAGAAGGACCTGATCTCGAATCCCGTTGGGGTTTGATTTTCGATGGAGCTGTGAATTCTTATGGAAATGGAATTGGGGAAATCATCGTCACTCCCCGAGGTACTCATATCCCGTTCACAGCGAGATTGAAGTTTGACTGCACAAACAACATGGCTGAATATGAGGCATGTATTATGGGTCTCGAAGAAGAAGTGGATCTAAGGATTAAGATTCTTGATATTTACGGAGACTCGACTTTGGTAATTAATCAAATCAAAGGAGAATGGGAGACTCGTCATCCTGGTTTGATCCCTTACAGCGATTATGCTATAAGATTATTAACTTTCTTCAACAAAGTGGAATTACATCATATCCCTAGAGATGAAAACCAAATGGCTGATGCTTTAGCTACTTTGTCTTCAATGTTTCAAGTGAATGGTTGGAACGATGTGCCTAAAATCAGAGTTATGTGCCTCGATAGACCTGCTCATGTGTTCTCAGTAGAAGAGGTCACCGACGACAAACCGTGGTTCTATGACATTAAACGTGTTCTTCAAACTCAAGAGTACCCGCCTGGGGCATCCAATAAAGATAGGAAGACGTTGAGGAGATTGGCAAGTAGTTTCTTCCTCAATGAAGAAGTGTTATATAAGAGGAATTACGACATGGTCTTGCTCAGATGTGTAGACAGACATGAAGCAGACATGCTGATGTAAGAAGTACATGAAGGATCTTTTGGCACCCAAGCCAACGGACATGCAATGGCTAAAAAGATGTTGAGAGCTGGTTACTATTGGATGACGATGGAATTTGATTGCTGCAAATATGTAAAGAAATGTCATAAATGCCAAATTTATGCGGACAAGATACATGTGCCGCCGACCCTCCTCAATGTTATCTCTTCACCTTGGCCTTTCTCTATGTGGGGCATCGATATGATTGGAATGATTGAACCCAAAGCTTCAAATGGTCATCGTTTCATCTTGGTAGCAATCGATTATTTTACTAAATGGGTGGAAGCGGCATCTTATGCTAATGTAACCAGACAGGTGGTAGTCAGATTTATCAAGAATCAAATCATTTGTTGATACGGCATCCCGAGCAAGATCATCACTGATAATGGTTTGAATTTGAATAACAAGATGATGAAAGAGCTTTGTGAAGAATTCAAGATCGAACATCATAACTCTTCTCCCTACAGGCCGGAGATGAATGGGGCTGTTGAAGCTGCTAACAAGAACATCAAAAAGATTGTCCAGAAGATGGTGGTAACTTATAAAGATTGGCATGAAATGCTTCTGTTTGCTCTACATGGATACCGTACTTCAGTTCGAACTTCGATAGGCGCAACCCCATTTTCCTTAGTTTATGGCATGGAAGCAGTACTCCCCGTGGAGGTTGAGATCCCGTCTATGAGAGTTTTGGTGGAAGCTAAACTTTCTGAGGCTGAATGGTGTCAAAGTAGATATGATCAGTTGAATTTAATTGAAGAAAAGAGATTGACAGCGCTGTGTCACGGTCAATTATATCAGCAGAGAATGAAGGATTTTGATAAGAAGGTTCAACCCCACGAGTTCAGAGAAGGTGACCTCGTGCTCAAGAAGATATTATCTTTCCAACCTGATTCTAGGGGCAAGTAGGCTCCGAATTATGAAGGACCGTATGTCGTTAAGAAAGTTTTCTCTGGAGGTGCCATGATTCTCACAAATATGGACGGTGAAGAGCTCCCGCGCTCCGTGAATGCCGATGCAGTCAAGAAGTATTTCGCCTAGGTTTGATTTGACAGTTTGCTAAGTTGAAAACCGAAGGGACGGCTTGGGCAGGCTTTTGCTCAGACCAGTCATGGCATTTGAGCATGTTTCGGAATTCGAAGTTGTTAGGGAGAATAGTGATCATTGTCTTTGTGTAACCTTTTTTTTCCTTTCATGTACTATTTCCCAAACTTTTGTAAACCTTTGGAGTCGCGTTGTTAGCGAACTACCATTTTATTAATGAAATTTGAGCATTTATCTTTTTTGTGGGCAAAATTTCATCTTTTACGATGATATTTGAAACAAATTTATTTAACGCATTCTTATTTTTTAAATATGTCGTTGAATACTGAAAGGAATATTAACAGTTGTTCCAAGGATGGTTAAACCATGAAATGCAAAACAATACAGTAATTTATTCTTGCATAATGAACATGTTTTCTTTCAAAATCGTCATGAGGTGTTGGTTGCGTAAACTTGCGTTTCTAGTGGTACTAAGTTTGGTGACTCCCTAGCATTCTGGTTAAGCTTTGTTTCGGTTATCTTTATTTGAGCAAGTTTCCGAAGTGTGGTACGTTTTGCATCATGTCAATGGTCTATTGGTGTTAGAATATTGGATTTGAATACTTTTCTCCCAGAAGATTTGAGCCTTGTAGCGTGATACGCTCTGACGTTGCTTTGTGGTTCCAGTTCCAATTATTTTTCGTCTCTTTAAGATTGGCCGAGTATCAATTATTTTGTGATATCTTATCATCTTCAAGATATTACATCTGTCTGTTTTGTCAGCATAACATTCGTTTACTCATTTACACTTATATCACGCATACACATTCACATTTGTCGATGGTTTTGGGTCGTTTACCTTGTTTATGTTTATTCAGACAGCATACATGTTTCTTTCCAAGTAGAATGTTAACTTAGGCAGAAAATGTGCTTCCTTTCTAAATTCCCCAACTGAGCTAATTCTCGTGGATGATTTTTTTTGATTTAGCCTTCCTTGTCCATTTCAAGATAGGATGAATCCCCAATTGAATTATTTTATCATTGGGTGGAGTCTTGTTTGACTGTCTTCTCTCAGGTTTATTCCTGGAGGGAGTTTTTGTCTCTTGCATAGGCTATCTCGAGGTTTTCTCCAGGATAGGCAACCTAGATGAATGGTGCATTTATTTTGCGCGTTTTAGTATCTGATTTCCTCAAGAAGGATCTATTCATGGTTCCCTTTGAAGAAGATTTTATTCTCTGGTAGTGTTATCGCAACTTTCTTCTGAAACATCTTTGGAAAACGGCAAGCGGCAGTCTCTTCATGAGCAGCTTGTGCGTTATTATTTTTTGGAAAACGGCAAGCGGCGGTCTCTTCATGAGCAACTTGTGCGTTATTAATTTTTTTGGGAAACGGCAAGCGGCGGTCTCTTCATGAGCAACTTGTACATTATAGACATCGTTAGAAAACGACAAGCGGCAGTCTCTTCATGAGCAACTTATACGTTATTATTTTTTGGAAAACGGTAAGCGGCGGTCTCTTCATGAGCAACTTGTGCGTTATTTTTTTTGGAAAACGGCAAGCGACGGTCTCTTCATGAGAAACTTGTACGTTATTATTTTTTGGAAAACGGAAAGCGGCGGTCTCTTCATGAGCAACTTGCGCGTTATTGATATTTTTTCTGGAATACAGCAAGTGGCGGCTTCTTTATTTGAGCAGCTTGTATGTTATTGGTATTTTTTTGGAAAAAAGCAAGTGGCGGCTTCTTTATTTGAGAAACTTGTATGTTATTGACATCCCTGGATGACAGCAAGTGGCGGCTTCTTTATTTGAGCAGCTTGTATGTTATAGTATTTTTGGAAGATAGCAAGTGGCAGCTTCTTTATTTGAGCAGCTTGTATGTTATTGACATCTTTGAACGACAGCATGTGGCAGATTCTTTATTTGAGCAGCTTGTGTATCTACAACCATATTATTATTTCAGCATTAATTGGTATCCCTTTGGAAAAATCTCGCAGAGAGGTTTGTTATGAAATCTCTACCTTCAGAAGTCGGTAATCCGTTATCAGCGAGATTGATACATCTTTTTGTCTATCTTTGACCTTGAGTTGTGAAATCACCGTTATTTTGAGTCAATAATCTGTTTTTGTAGCCTATGTGAGATGTCTTCTTTGTTAGGATCAGATGTCGTATTCTCTCAAATTTTATTCGCCGTTAAGAGTCTATCATTCGAAGTCGATGACTCATTTCCCCAGTAGTGTATAATCTATGTTCCTGTGGTTTGTTGGTGTTTGGTTTCTCCAACATTATCTTGTCTTATACAGTATCATTCTCCATGAATTTAAATAGTACGTCCATATCATAAACATAATGGCGGTATCTTAGGGCAAAAATTGCGCATTATGTATTTAAGTACCTTCAATCTCGTCGAGACGAAGATTTTAATCTTCATATCTCCGGATAGAAGAAACTTAAATAGGGGCAGCTGTCATACCCCAATTTTTGACCTAATATCCCTGCTTCATTTGCATTATTTTTCATACGCATCAAGGTCACAGAATATGGTAGGTTTTGAACGTTTCGTTGTCAAGCTTTGACTGTGTAGAGATTACCGAGTGTTGTGAGCATTTTATCTTATGAATGACTAACCACTAATGAAGCACGAAGTGTATGTTTTGTTGTTTTGTTTTCATGTGCAGAAAATAGGTCTAAAAGAAGAGCATCAGACGTTGTACGTGGATCAGGATTTCGAGTCTCATAACAGAAATGCTGTCGTTCATTAATTTCCAAAAGACTGGTTCATCAAAGAATTTCAGAGAATTGTGCGTTTATTTCCACACTCTGTCCATCAAATGGTCTCCGTTTTTCTCCGAATATTTTTCAGGAAGAACAGTCAAAATTCTACCGGCTTTGGTTCATGTGTGTTTCACATTGTTCTAAGATACAAGAAAAACCAAGTTATACCGTCATTTTTCGATTTCTTGAACCAAAAGTCATCTGAAAATTTTCTCACGACGCGGATTGAATTTCGCCGAAATGGGATAATTAAATTCAAAACTGTTCTAGAAGAATTTATTCGGAATATTAAGAATATTTGGAATTTTCTTTATTTGAATCCAAGTGATAATTATAGAGGAGCTATCAAGAGATCTCATCCAAGAATATTCATTTATCACATGAAATATTTATTCAAGATTATTTTTGTGATTATTTTGGAAGATCTACATCATGGATTATTTAAATACATTGAAGTATTATTTCAAGAAGTTAGTGAGGAATTCTATTTAATTACATGAGGAATTTTATTTGGTTATAAGATTAATCCATGTGATTCATTTGGATTTTGTGATCGGTGGGAATAAAACTGACTGTTTTTAGCTGGTTTCGCGAAATGTCACGGTAAGCAAGAGTCTCCACCGTCTTTTATATTCTCCAACATGGAAAGGACAAAAGCACAGCAAAATTCCTTCTTTGAGAATGTTTCTCGGTTCGGGAGGTAGATTTATAGAAAGGGAAGGTGTTAGCACCCTTTCTATCCATGGTTATCCATGGGCTCTTAGGTACTTGCTCACTCTATGTTTTCAAAAAATGTTTGCTTTTCAAGTGTATGTGGGTTTTGAAAAAGTTTAGTTTGAAAAACTTCTAGGTAACTCTTGTATCAGTCCTCAAGAGTGTATGAAGTATTTGTTTTTGAAAATTTTTTGAAAGTGTAAGGTGTGAAAAGTATTTTTGTTTTGTTTGTTTTGAAAGAGCAAGTACCCATGAGTCATCTACCTACCCTGAGGAATTAAGCTGTGTAAGAGTCCTTTAGATAATGCTATCCCACCATTGAGAGGTAGGTAGCACCATCGTTGGAGTTATTCGGGTCAATTAGATTAAGGGACATGTGTGGTCACCGAAGCAATAGTAGGACACCTTAGAAGTAACCCTAATGTCCTAGATCCTTTTATCCGAGGCAACCGTTTCGAGGTAAATGGATCTTTAGACAGGAGGGCGACCTCTAAGACACCCTATACTTGATGACCACGTTCGAGGCAACTAGTGAGGCGTACCCTAGGAGTGGCATGTGCTTGTGTGTTGTTTTCATGGTAATGTTTATCTTGTACATGTTATTTGTGAGCTACGGATTTATTTTATTTGGCATTCATTCTTGCATGCATATTAACAGTTAAGAGTGGGGAGAATAAAGTGCGGAAATTTGAATCTACGCTATTACAAGGCGCGGGTCTATACATCGCCAAAAACAAAAACCCGTTTTGATAAATAAGTACGGAAAGGTAAATAAAGCGGTAAATCCTAATTATTACATCCTTGGAAACAATTACATAAATAATCAAAATAAGAATAATGCGCGAAAGAAATTCAATCGGGACGTCCTTAGGCTTTTGACCCTTTTTTGAGAAAAATACGAGTTTTGGTCCTTTTTTACAATTTAATGAAATATTAAACCTAAAAAAACTAATTAATTATTTATTTACAAGAAAAAGATTTTTGTGTTTTTTATGTAAAATAAAACAAAAGGGATTAAAATTAAAAGTTAGTAAAACCTAATTCTAAGTTTATTTTACTTATTGAGAAAAAGGTTTAAATTAAACCTAAATTAAACTAAGTTGATTAATTAGAATTTATCTAGAAAAATAAAGTAATCAATAAAAATAGTAATAATTAATAAAAATATTCACATTTTTTATTCTCTGAATTTATTAAAAATATTAATTTGTTAGTTAATTAAATAATATAATAATTTTTAAAGAAAATAAAAGGAAAAGAAAAAATAAAAGTAGTAAAAACTAGGGGGGGTGTGATGGCCCAATGGAGGTTTTATTCTGGAAATTTAGGCCCAATATCAATTTAAGCCTGTTGACTTTCTTGATCAGATGCGTATGGTTGACTGAGGAACATGGTGCTCATCACTTTATGGCCTTTGGATTGATGATTGGGAACACCTGGCGCGCTGATCATTGAAGGCGCATGGTGGAGTATTGTTGTGAAGCTGCATAGGAATTTGTTAGAAAAAACAATATTGAGATTTGGGTGGACCTGGGAATCGAACATAGGTCCCAGTAGTTACCACACACGTCATCAACCACCAAGCTACTTTGTTATCTTTGTTAATATAATATGAAATAAATATAATGTAAGAAAAGAAACAAGTCACATGCTAAAACAAAAAGAGGCGCGCGTATTTGAATGGTCCAGTGAGGTATTGCCAGCTCACCATCTTCTTCATGAAACCTGCAGAAAAACATGTCAAATAGCGGGGGTTTTAAACCCCCTCAAAATACAAATGCCAAAAATAGCGATTAGGCCTGTGCATTATATAAATAAGGCGCGAGGTGTCCAATGAATTCGTCTCATCCTGACGAATTTAACCATAGCCATGAGAAGCTCTGATTTTACTTATGCTGTCAAGCCCTAAATTGAGAACTCTGAAACCCTAGATTTCATTAATGGTGTTTTGCGTTTCAGGGCACCATAATCAAATTAATCTATCCCATTAGCTTCAGAATGATGTTAGCAATGCAAAGCAATGATTATATCATGTTAAGGATGCATAAAACTTGAATTTCGATTATGGAAAAGAATGAGCAAACCGTGTTTCTGTTTGTCCGTGTTCTTGAGCTTTAGAGCTTGTTTCTGATTGCAAAATGTTCCTGGCAATATCAGCAATGCGTTTGAATCACTTTTAGGCTTTGAATTGTGCTTGACTAATGAATTCAGTTTTCAAATTTTCCTTCAATTTTTGAATTTTGTTTATGGCTCTGTAGCAGCTTTTCCACCTCTTTTGCATTAGGGTTAGACTCAGTACTTATGAGGGAAGGGAATTAGGTTAACTTCTGGGCCTCAATCCATGCACATGAGAGAATTAGATTTAGGTTTTCCACCATTAACAAACTTTCCCTTTTTTAAGAAAAACCAAGACTTTGTGTACAACATAGCCCTAGCATGAGTTTGTGAGCTGGAACATGATGTATGAAAGCTATTCAAATCCAAAAGACACTATTCCATTGATTTTTAAATTTTATTTGAATTATTAAAGATTTAAAATGAATTAAATCAATAAAAATTAAATAAAATAGAAAAATAAATGTTTGATCTTGAAATTAATCATGGGACACGTGTGTGGCATGACAAGGCTGAATCAAGTGGAAGAAAGTGGGCCCTTTTGTCAAAAATTGAAGTTTCAAGGATAGTTGTCTTTTGCACATTCCCAAAAATTTCCCAATTTCTCCAATGCACATCTTGTTCAATTTTGATCATATGAACATGTTCTTGGACATTTTGGAAAGGTCTTGAAGTCCTCTAACCAATGCCTTTGATCCCATGTCATTTTGATTTACCAATCTCAAGTTATGGTCTTTGACTTAAAATGCCTTTTTGTTGACTTTTGAAAATGACCTATAATGTAGAAATTGATAACTTTTTGTGAGAGCATTTCTTGGACTTGGAATGTGAAGATGAGTTGTAGGAAATGTCATCCCCTTCAAAAGGAGCATTGTATGGGATTTTTCTGATGAACCATGAAAAAGTTATGCCTTGGTCAAGTTACATTTGACTTTTCAACTGTCCAAAAATAGCAACATTTGCATCTTTGATGATTTTTGAGCCATGCTTGTGGAATCATGATCAAGACTTGATCAAATGATGATTGTGGCTTCAAAATAAAATGTTGACCAAAAATTTTGACTTCTGACTGTAAAATGACCATTTTGCCCCTACAGTTGATTGTGAAGCAATTAGGGCTTTTGACTGTGCAACTTGATGTTGTGAGTCTTGAAACTTGACATGTAGATTTTTGGCAATGTGTATAGGCGTATGAGGTTTGATTGAGCCATTGAAAACCTTAACTTCTTTGAAAGAACCAAAACCCTAATTTTGACTAGCTTATGAGAGGTTTTGACTGTGCAATCCCTTGAGTGATCTTGAGCCATTTGAGGATGATTTTGACAAATCTTTGAAGAATATGGGAGGGAAAATTTTGGGGTACAACAGTTGCCCCTGTTCAATCTTCTTAGACCTGAGGATGTAGATTGGCTTGCGTGCCTTTCGTGATCCGAAGGTGGAAGATGATTGAACACTAGAATGCCCAGAAATTTGCACTCACATAGTAGAGTATCAGCAATGTGATGGTGGGAATGGGCTTACAGATGTCGTTTAAAGGGATGATGGATAGGAGGATGGGCTTATAGATGCCATCTGGAGGTGTGACGGAACCTTGTCGGGAATGGGCTTATAGTTGCCATATGGAGGTGTCGATCGCGTAAGAGATTCCTTAGCGAGAACTTGCGTACCTGAGAAAGAAAGATAAACTCCTGGCCTATTACAGGTGTTGATCTTCAAACTCTTCATGCAGATATGCCCTGGTTGGATGCAGGAATCGAATCTTCAAATTCTTCAGATATGCCCTGGCTAGATAAAGGAATCGAATCTGGAATTAGATGTCTACAGATATGCCCTGGCTGGATACAGGTATCGAATCTTCAAACTCTTCAGATATGCCCTAGCTAGATACAGGAATCGAATCTGGAATTAGTCGTCTACAGATATGCCCTGGCTGGATACAGGAATCGAATCTTCAAACTCTTCAGATATGCCCTGGCTAGATACAGGAATCGAATATGGAATTAGTCGTCTACATATATGCCCTGGCTGGATACAGGAATCGAATCTTCAAACTCTTCAGATATGCCCTAGCTAGATACAGGAATCAAATCTGGAATTAGTCGTCTACAGATATGCCCTAGCTGGATACAGGAATCGAATCTTCAAACTCTTCAGATATGCCCTGGCTAGATACAGGAATCAAATCTGGAATTATTCGTCTACAGATATGCCCTGGCTGGATACAGGAATCGAATCTTCAAACTCTTCAGATATGCCCTGGCTAGATATAGGAATTGAATCTGGAATTAGTCGTCTACAGATATGCCCTGGCTGGATACAGGAATCGAATCTTCAAACTCTTCAGATATGCCCTGGCTAGATACAGGAATCGAATCTGGAATTAGTCATCTAGAGATATGCCCTGGCTGGATACAGGAATCGAATCTTCAAACTCTTCAAATATGCCCTGGCTAGATACAGGAATCGAATCTAGAATTAGTCGTCTACAGATATGCCCTGGCTGGATACAGGAATCGAATCTTCAAATTCTTCAGATATGCCCTGGCTAGATACAGGAATCGAATCTGGAATTAGTCGTCTACAGATATGCCCTGGCTGGATACAAGAATCGAATATTCAAACTCTTCAGATATGCCCTGGCTAGATACAGGAATCGAATCTGGAATTAGTCGTCTACAGATATGCCCTGGCTGGATACAGGAATCGAATCTTCAAACTCTTCAGATATGCCCTGGCTAGATACAGGAATCGAATCTGGAATTTTAAAAGATTGCTTACAGACGTGCCCTGGCTGGATACAGGTATCGAATCTGGAAACAATCACTCGCAGACGTGCCCTGGCTAGATACAGGAATCGAATCTGGAATTACAACAGTTGATAGTAATCATCTTTGGATTGACCTTTTTCCTAAAAAGGCAAAAACATTAGTTGTATGCAATGTCATGATGTATGAGATGCAGGATGTCATGATGTTCTCGAAAATAAATGAGATCGTGTGATATGATGCGTATATGCATGTATCAGGATGTATGAAAATGTGATGTTTGTGTATGTATTTTTTTTTCTAGGAAAATAAATCCTTGACGAATGCCGGGAGTTAAATCCTGGGCTGATGTTGAAGAGAGTTCTTCGCTTCCGCTGGGGATGATGATTGCAGGAATAAACCGGTAGGAGAAGATGACTCCGTTGGGGAGATTACTTTGCGGGGAATTACTTTGTGGGAAGAGATACTTTGCTGAGATGTTGATGATAATTCCGCTGGGGATACCGTTGATAAGCTTTGTTGGAGGATTTGATGAACTCCGCTGGGGACAAGAAGAACTTCGCTGAGGACGATCTTTCTGCTGTAATTAGTTGAGGATAACCCAGTTATAAGCTCTGGTGGGGAATAGCCTTTTAATAAAGCTGCGGAGACACATGTACGCTGCAGGTGATAAGCTTCCAGAATGTACTGGGGATAAGCTTCCAGAATCTACTGAGGAGGATGATTCAACTCTCTTGGGGATACTTTCGAACTGCACTGGGGAATGGCTCCACTGGGGTGTCTGGTATTCCGCTGGGGAACAATCTTGGATTAAGACTGCCGGGGATGCTTGCTGAGAAATATCTGTATACTCTGCTGGAGAATATTGAGATTTTCTTGGGGATACCCAATTTCTTTGGGGCTGACAGGAGCCTAACTCTGCTTTGGGGAGAGTGTTGCTGACTTGCTAGGGGAACTGTGCCTTTTGAGGACTTATGGGAGACCAACTCTGCTTGGGGAGAGTATGGCTGAAACTTGTCTTACTCGGCGGGGAGTGAAGGTATCCTGGTCATGTTCTTTAGCAAAACTTCCCTTGGTACCTGGAGGACAGAGCAACTAGATCGCTTAGACAATTCTTTATTGCCCCTGTTTCTAATGTCACATGTAATTAACCCTTTGTTTCGTACGAAAATTTTTATGAGTTAGCAATTAATGTCAAATGCATATATCAAAAATGAACATTGGACGTTCTTTGCAAAACAAAACAGAAAAAAGGAAAAAACAATTGGCAATTTGTCTGAAAGATGGATTTGTATTGATTTTGAGATTTGCCTGAAAATAAGTGTTTATGTACAAGAGACTGACGTCCTAGTAAGAGAATGTCGTCGATCAACATAGAGTTTATACAATTTTGAAAAGAAAACAAAACAGCTATGTGAAAAATAATCCCATTGGGTTCCAATTCTGCTATCGCCTTTATGTCTTCAAGCGTCTCATCACTTTGCTGTTTAGTTGAAGATGAAGCTGACTGATTGATGATGTCTGAACCTAATAGTTGATACCAGATTCTGGATGCAAGACGATCCAATGAGACATAGTATTACGCTTTATCCCTAATTTTTGCCTGGACCTCCCTTTCGGGTTTTCAGTCCGCCGGGATACCCATTTTTGCCCAAGCCGCCTTTTCAGGTTTTCGACTTGCCGGGTGTACAGATTTTTTCATTTTCATCCCTTATTTTTGCCCGAACCCTTTTGGTTTGCCGGGAAGCCCTTATTTTTGCCTAGGTATGTCAACCTAGTGGGTCTTTAATTCATGCATAGTATCTTTTTACTATGTCTGCATTGGCGGGGTGAGGAAGGTCGTCACCATCCATAGTGGTTAGAATCATAGCTCCTCCTGAGAAGATATGTTTAACCACAAATGGCCCTTCGTACGTGGGGGTCCATTTTCCCCTGGGATCACTTTGAGGTAGAATGATGCGCTTGATTACCAGATCCCCGACTTGATACTCTTGTGGTCTGACTTTCTTGTTAAACGCCCTGATCATCCTTTTTTTGGTACGTCTGATCGTGACAAATAGCAGTGAGTCTCTTTTCGTCAATTAGGTTTAATTGATCAAGTCAGGTCTGGATCCAGTCATCTTTGCTCAAACCTGCATCTTTCATTATCCGGAGAGAGGGTATCTGGACTTCAATAGGTAAGACTGCCTTCATGCTATAGACCAAGGAAAAGGGAGTTGCCCCTGTTGACGTCCGTGCTGAGGTAAGGTACCCATGAATAGCAAACGGTAACATCTCGTGCCAATCCTTGTAGGTCACTATCATCTTCTGCACAATCTTCTTGATATTCTTATTCGCCACTTCTACAGGCCCCATTCATCTTCGGCCGGTAAGGAGAATAGTTATGGTGTTGTATCTTGAATTGCTCGCAGAGCTCAGTGACCATCTTGTTGTTAAGATTGGTACCATTTTCCGTAATGATTCTCTCAGGTACGCCGTATCGGTAGATCAGGTTATGCCGAATGAACCGTGCCACGACATTCTTGGTTACGGTAGCGTAGGAAGCTGCTTCAACCCACTTTGTGAAGTAATCAATTGCTACCAAGATGAAGCGATGCCCGTTGGATGTCGTAGGTCTGATTTCACCGATCATATCAATGCCCCACATTGCAAAAGGCCAAGGTGCTGTCAAGACGTTCAGGGGAACTGGAGGGACGTGTACCTTATCTGCATAGATCTGGCATTTGTGACATGTCCGAGAATGTTGGTAACAGTCAGCTTCCATTGTGGACCAGTAATATCCTGCCCGAAGGATTTTCTTTGCCATGGTATGCCCACTGGAATGTGTTCCGAAGGTACCCTCATGTAGCTCTGCCATGATCCTTTCTGCTTCAGTCTTATCCATACAACGCAGTAAGGTTGAATCATGGTTTCGTTTGTACAGAATGTCATTGCTGAGGAAGAACTTTGCAGCGAATCTTCTCAGGAACTTTTTGTCATTAACAGATGCACCCTCGGGGTATTCTTGAGCTTCCAAGTACCTCTTCACTTCATGATACCAAGGTTTTTCTGTTACTTCTTCCGTCTCAAGATCACAACAATATGCAGGTTCATCCAGTTTCCAAATAATGATCCGGGGAGTCTCGTTGTCCCATTTGACTTTGAACATAGAATACATCGTAGCTAGCGCGTCCGCCAACTGATTCTCCTCTCTTGGGAAGTGTTCAAAAGTTATCTCTTTGAAATGGGGGATCAATGTCAACACATACTCCTTGTAGGGAATAAGATTTGGGTGTTTCGTATCCCACTCGCCTTTGATCTGACTGATCACGAGAGTGGAATCTCTGAAGACACTCGGAAACTTTATCCTTAGGTCAATTGCATCTTGAAGACCCATAATGCATGCCTCATACTCCGCCACGTTGTTGGTGCAGTTGAAACATAGTCGGGCGGTAAATGGAATATGAGAGCCATTAGGAGATGTGATCACAGCGCCGATACCATTACCCAAAGCGTTTGAGGCTCCGTCAAAGTACATAGACCATCAGGATCCTTCCTCAGGTCCTTCATCGGGTCCAGGTATTTCACAATCAGTCACTACCATGATGTTCTCGTCTGGAAATTCAAAGTTCATCGACTGGTAGTCGTCCACTGCCTGGTGTGCCAAATGGTCTGCCAATACACTTCCCTTGATTGCTTTTTGAGTCGTGTACTGGATGTCATATTCAGTCAAGATCATCTGCCATCTTGCTATTCTTCCCGACAAGGCAGGCTTTTCGAATATATACTTGATTGGATCCATTTTTGAAATCAACAGAGTAGTGTGAGTCAACATATATTGTCTCAGCCGGCGAGCAGCCCATACCAAAGAGCAGCAAGTTTTCTCGAGCAGTGAGTATCGGGTCTCACAGTCGGTAAAATTTTTGCTAAGGTAATAAATAGTGTGCTCTTTTCGGCCAGACTCGTCATGCTGCCCCAGCACACACCCCATTGAGCTGTCAAGTACTGTCAAGTATAAGATTAGGGGTCTCCCTTCAACAGGTGGCATAAGAATGGGTTGCTCTTGGAGATACTCTTTGATTCTCTCGAAAGCGGCTTGACATTCATCGTTCCAACGTACTACCTGATCTTTCTTCAGCAGCTTGAAGAGTGGTTCACAAGTAGCAGTTAGGTGTGAGATGAATCGGGCAATGTAGTTCAGCCGTCCTAGGAAGCCTCTGACTTCTTTTTCAGTCTTGGGAACTGGAATCTCTTGTATGGCTTTCACTTTGGCGGGGTCCACTTGAATACCTTTGTCGCTTACAACGAAACCTAGCAACTTTCCAGATCTCACTCCGAAAGTGCACTTGTTCGGGTTCAACCTCAGCTTGTACAACTTCAGACGGTCAAACAGCTTCTGTAGATGGTCAAGGTGTTCCTCCTCAGTTTGGGACCTTGCAATCATGTCATCGACATATACTTCAATCTCATGGTGGATCATGTCATGAAATAAAGCAACCATGGCACGTTGGTAGGTTGCCCCAGCATTTTTCAACCCGAATGGCATGACCTTGTAACAAAAGGTGCCCCACTGAGTAACAAAGGTGGTCTTCTCCATGTCTTCAGGAGCCATCTTGATTTGATTATAACCGGAGAAGCCGTCCATGAAGGAGAATACTTTGTGCTGAGCAGTATTGTCAACCAGAACGTCAATGTGAGGCAGAGGGAAGTCATCCTTGGGGCTCGCCCTGTTCAAATCCCTGTAATCAACACACATTCGGACCTTACCATCTTTCTTTGGCACTGGAACCACATTGGCAACCCACTGAGGGTAAGAAGTCACTTCTAGAAACCCGGCATCAAATTGTTTCATAACCTCAGCTTTGATTTTCTCGGACATCTCTGGACGCATACGGCGGACTTTTTGTTTTACCGGAGGGCATTCTTCCTTGGTAGGCAAGTGATGAACCACAATGTCGGTATCCAACCAAGGCATGTCTTTGTAAGACCAGGCAAAGATTTCCACATAGTCATGCAACATCTGAATCAACAGTTGTTTCACACTAGACTCCAGATTGGCACCAATTTTGACATCCTTTCTATCTGTCTCAGTACCCAGGTTTACCATTTCCACTGGCTCTTCATGTGGTTGAATGGCCCTCTCTTCCTGGAGTAACAATCTTGCAAGCTCGCCAGGCACTTCGCAATCATCTTCACCTTCGTCTTCAGCTAGGTTAATCGGATTTTCAAAGTCATAACTAGTAGTAGCAGAGTTGTTACCAGTGGGATTCAGAGTGGATTGGAACCTGTATAGGTGAGTGTGTGTAAATATAGCTGTTTTGCAATATGTAAAGAAAGAAAGGGAGCGCAAGATTTGAAATTCGAAAAAACATCCAATGCTTTTATTCATGATATATGGAAATGACAAATAACAAGCCCTCACAAATGAAACCACGGTGCCCCGGGTAAGACATCGGGCCATAAAGTTTCAAATTATTATTCGTTACAAATCCAAAACAAAAGAGTTCATTACTGAGTAACAAAAGTAACAGGTACAAAGTCTTTCGCAGTCCAGTTGCTTGGTCCACCGTTGGTTGTTGGGTAGATCCAGTTGTTGAATTCAGATTCCTCTACGTCGTCTTCAATGGCGTTAACCCCCGGGTTGGTGATGAATACAGGAGGTCTTCCAATCCTTGCCTTACGAACAGCCTTCTGAGCTTCTGCAGTGAAACCCAAACCAAATTTGTCGGTCTTCGGAGTGAAATCAGGAAGTCGGCCCCAGTTTGCGCACTCACCCTTCTCAACCACAGCCCGGGCATCCTTTAAGGAAGCCATCTTCAAAGGAGAATTTTCTTCAGTCACAGTCTCTGTTGACGCCAGTGTCTGAGGCACCTCTTCAAAGTGTTGAAAGGGGGTCTCAATGAATTCCCCATCCATTTATATGTACCTGAACGAGTTGACATGGCTGACCATATATTCTTCCTCCCCCTGAACTGTCACAATCTTCCCCTTGACTGGGTACTTCAGCTTCTGATGCAATGTGGAGGTCACAGCTCCAGCTTTGTGGATCCAAGGATGACCCAGCAAACAAGAATAGGATGGTCGGATGTCCATCACAAAGAAAGTAGAACCAAAGACTTGAGAACCAACCCTGATTGGAATGTCAACTTCACCATGTACCATCCTCTTCGACCCATCAAAGGCCCGGACGACAATGTTACTAGGCTTGAGCTCTAAACCCTCACAATCCAGCCTGTCTAGAGCTTTCTTGGGTAGCACGTTCAACGAGGAACCAGTGTCAACCAGCACATAGGCAAGAGTAGTGCCCCTGCATTCAATGGAGACATGCAGGGCATCATTGTGGTTCTTTCCTTTGGCAGTCAGATCAGTGTCGGAGAATCCCAAGCCATTATCAGCAGTTAAGTTGGCCACACAGTCGGTAAATTGATCCGCAGACGTCTCTTGTGGCACGTGGGCCATCTTCATGAAGGCAATCAGGGCCTTGGCATGGGCCTCTAAACACAGCAACAGTGATAGCATAGATATTTTAGAGGAGGTGTGCCCCAGCTGCTCAACTACATTGAAATCACTCTTCTTGATAATCTTGAGAATCTCTTCCATCTCTTGCTGGGAAGCTTCAACATTGGTGGTCTTTGGTGCCTCCGTCCGGGCAGGCACATCAGTATCAATCCCTTTTCCCCGAGCGTCAGATGACTCGGCAGCAGGGGTAGAAACAGGAACTTGTTCAGGAAGGGAAATATGCACACTTGCAGGTGTGATGACAGTAGGTCTCTGAATAGCGGGTGGCGCAATATCCGGTGAGAACAGTCTGCCACTACGAGTGACTTTAGCAGGACCGGTGATATTACTGACGCCGGTATTGGTATCAAACTCTTGTTTAGCTCCGAGCACATAAACATCTGTCCCATAGTGCCAAGGGACAGCTTTGTCGGATGTATAGGGGATGGGCCCCGGAACAGTGATGGTTATGGGTGCAATCTTCTGAGTAGACAAGATTTTGACAGGCTTTTTTGAGGGAGCCTTAGGAGGGTTGTTAAAAATAGTGACAATAGACACTTCTTCTGCAGGGACAGTAGGAATAACAATCTTCTCGAACAAGATCTCTTTATTATCCATCATGCTTTGGACGCCTGACTTCAGCAAAGGACAACCAGCAGGTGAAACAACACATAGAAGGCAACCTTTGCTACATCCCAAAAATAAACCGGCTAGCAACATGTTCCTTTTGACAGTCAGCAACGGGGTAACAATATCTTCCACAGAGGCCGCATACAGGTCTTCTTCCACAGCATTCACTCCATGTTGGGGCATGGGGGCAGTCACAACATTGGGCCTTTCGGGCGCCTCGAACTGTATTTCTTTAGCATCAATAAGGTCCTGAACCTTATTCCTCAGAGCCCAACAATCATCAGTAGAATGCCCTGGGCTGTCAGAGTGATAAGCACAGCGGGCGTTAGAGTTGTACTTTGGGGATGTGGTGTTCACAATCCTTGGAGCTTCCTTGACAGTTACCAGATTGGTTGACAGCAGTTGCGGCAATATCTGAGACAGGGTCATGTTGAGCCGAGTGTACTGCCTTTTGGGTCTCTCAACCCTTGGTTGGTTGTATTGCTGAGGAGCAGCAATAGGATTTGAAATTACCACCGCGTTGACAGTTTGGCAGCGTTCCGGTTTGTTTTGTCTCCTTGGACCATAAACAGCACTAGCTTCCTTCTTGAAGGGCTTCTTTTCAGAGCTCGAGGATGTACCTTTCTGTATCTTCCCCGACTTAATACCAGCTTCTATCCTTTCTCCAGTTAAGATCAGTTCTGTGAACCCAGCAGCGGAATTACCAATCAGGTGATTAAAGAATGGACCAGACAGGGTCCCCAAGAACATGTCCACGAGTTCACGGTCAGTCAATGGTGGCTGCACCCTGCCAGCCAGGTCTCTCCACTTCTGCACGTACTCCTTAAAACCTTCACCCGTCCCAAGTGACATACCCTGGAGTTGGGTACGCGTGGGAGCGAGGTCGGAATTGTAATGATACTACTTAAAAAATGCAGTAGCCAAGTCCTCCCAGTTTCGAATACTGGTTCCATCCAGTTGATAGAACCACTCGAGTTGAGCCCCTGAAAGGCTATCCTGGAAGAAATGGATCCATAGGTTCTTGTCTGTAGTGTAAGGTTGGGTCTTCCTTACATATGATCTAAGATGCAGCTTAGGGCATGAAGCTCCGGCGTACTTCACAAAGGCTGGCGCCTTGAACTTGTGTGGGATCACCACCCCAGAATATAAGCCTAGGTCACCAAAGTCTAACTCGGGCACATGTTGAATCTCCATAGCATTTAATCGGTCCTCCAGCTGTTTGTACCTGTCCTCAGCAGGAGGGTATTGTTCATCATTGAAATCTGTCTCGTCGTCGGAGGCCACGGGACTAGGAACCCTTCTCTCCTGGGGACTGCCTTCCCCAACAGATGGAGTAGCCTGATCAGTCTTATTTTGTAGTGTATTCCCAAACCTCCGTCCATTGCTGAACAAGACGGTCCTCCTCTTCTTCTTCTTCTTTTCCTTCAAGAGCAGAGTCTTCAACTCCTGTTGACCCTGGGCTAAGCTCATGACCAGCTCTTGAAATTTGGCGTTCTGGGCCTGGAGGGCCTTGATAGCTTGTTCAGTAGTGGGCTCAGAAGACATGTTGATTGCTGAAATAAACAGCGAAGAAGATTAAGCAACCTGTAGAAAGGGTACCTGTTATGCACATGATGCATGATATGCTATTTATGCAATGCATTCAAGGGTTCGACAGTTCAAATTTGTTGTAGACAAAAAAGGAACACACGTTATATTAAGAAATAATCTGTTCAGTACATCAGGGCCTCATGGGCAAAACATTACAAAATAATTAATCCCAAAAGACACTGCACATCCTCTTTGGAGCGATGT
Organism: Vicia faba; assembly: GCA_948472305.1. Lineage (NCBI taxonomy): Eukaryota > Viridiplantae > Streptophyta > Magnoliopsida > Fabales > Fabaceae > Vicia > Vicia faba. The sequence continues at coordinate 476,254,192 of OX451740.1, forward strand.
AAGTGTTGAGAGTCTTTTCCTCGTGAAGCAGGCGGGTGAGCTCCAAGACCTTCTTCTCACTGGCTTGTAAACTGGCTTCAAGAGAGTTTCGTTCTTCCTTAAGCTGGATCCATCTCTTCTGCATTTCTTCCCAGGAGGTTGGCATATCAGGATATTGAATGGTGTAGGGAACCTCTCCTTCCAAAACTGGCTCTTTGATCACGGGGAGAACATGAGGATATGGCATCACAAGCTTCTGGGAGCGGGCTCGTACCCACTTGAGATAAGGCTCTAGGGGGATGGATTTCCTGTGCCCCAGTGTCTTACTATCTACCCTTTTGGGTATCCTCCAAGCTCTGATGAACCTCTGGCGAAGTCCTTGCGTATCGTTGTCGAAGTCAAAAACTATGTCATGAATCAACATGTCATGAGGGCCATCCCTCCGAGCATATCCAAACTGTCTCAAGGCCAAACACGGGTTGTAAGTAATGCCTCCTCTAATTCCAAGTAAAGGAACATTAGGAAATTCTCCGCAGCGATCAATGATAGTGACATTCTCTCTGGACCGAGGACACCAATGTATATCAGCATGTGTAAGGGTCATCAATCGTTGTGACCATCTCAAACCCCGCTCGTTATTCAAAACTGATTGTGGAAGGTGAGAAATAAACCACCTTGCCAGAAGAGGAGTGCAGCACATGAGAACACCTCTTTTTCTCATGGTTCGAGTGTAACATGAGTGGAGGATGTCCCCAAGCAGCGTAGGTATAGGATTTCTGGACATGAAGATCTTGACAGCATTGATATCTATAAGCTGATTTGGATTCGGGAACAACACCAACCCATAGACAAGGAGTGCCACAACTTCTTCAAAAGCTTGTAGGTCAAGGGAGTTCCAACACTCTTGGGCCTTCTCAAACAGAAACCTTGCCAAGAATCCTTTGATACCACTTCTTACTTCCCAATGCCCCTTGATATCAGATGGTTGCAGACATAATGCTTTAGCTACCTCTTCAAGTTTGGGTTCCCTTTCCGTACCGTTGTAGGGTAGTTGATTACGAATAGGAACCTTCAGCAGCTGAGAAAACTCTTCAAAAGTAGGCACCAATTGATAATCAGGGAAAGTAAAATAGTGGTGCAAAGGGTCAAAGAACTGGAACAACACTTTCACCATATCTTCTTCAATGTTGGTATTGACCAAGCTGATGAGTCTACCATGCCTTTCACTGAAAGAAGAGTTCTCGGGAATCCTAGATGTAAGTTCCTTAAGCTGAGGAGGGATCCTTACAAGGTTGACCTAAATTGTCTTTCTGCAGATAGTTTCCATGTCCTACAAAATAAGAACAAAGATGAAGATTCGAACCCTTGAAGTGGTTAGTAAATGCATATGATGCTTTATGATGTTATGATGTTATGATAAAAGAACACCACAAGTATTCACAAAAGGCAAACATGATAAGGCACACAAGTCCCACCAGACAGCCCTTAGAGTTTAGGCCAGCATGAGGTCTAGGTACTACCCTTTTGAAGTTGGTGGGTTCAAAACCTGTCCTATCAAAAGTAATCGGGTTCTAAGGAGCTCAATATCATAGGGTTATTTTCTATGTTCATTGTTTTGATTTAGCCACTGAACTGGCGATCAAAATATTCCAAGAAAACAACCCTCAATGAGTGTAGTATCGAGTATCAACCAACTTCGGACTGCACCAAAGTCGGTCATCTCACTACCCCTAAAGAGGCCAGGATGGTTCAATTAAGGTTCCTAAGGTCAGTTGATGTTTCACGACACCACGCGATGGCCCCGTACTCTCCTTGACTTGACTCAAGGGTTACCGGTACTCACCAAAGTGCCACATCAACGTAGCAACTGCTTCAACCATGTCGGTATACCCTGTACAGTTCCCTCACAGTTTATTGCTACCTAAAAAGGGTGCCCCAGATCCGGGTTAGGATCTATGAAACTCCAAAACAGGCCCACAATATTAAAGCAAACAAATCAAGCAATTGAAAACATAAGAGTGGTCTAATCCTAAGGTGCACCTCACTTATTAAATATCCCCAGCAGAGTCGCCAGTTCTGTGATCGGTGGGAATAGAACTGACTGTTTTTTAGCTGGTTTCGCAAAATGTCGCGGTAAGCAAGAGTCTCCACCGTCTTTTATGTTCTCCTACATGGAAAGGACAAAAGCACAGCAAAATTCCTTCTTTGAGAATGTTTCTCGGTTCGGGAGGTAGATTTATAGAAAGGGAAGGTGTTAGCACCCTTTCTATCCATGGTTATCCATGGGCTCTTAGGTACTTGCTCACTCTATGTTTTCAAAAAATGTTTGCTTTTCAAGTGTATGTGGGTTTTGAAAAAGTTTAGTTTGAAAAACTTCTAGGTAACTCTTGTATCAGTCCTCAAGAGTGTATGAAGTATTTGTTTTTGAAATTTTTTTGAAAGTGTAAGGTGTGAAAAGTATTTTTGTTTTGTTTGTTTTGAAAGAGCAAGTACCCATGAGTCATCTACCTACCCTGAGGAATTAAGCTGTGTAAGAGTCCTTTAGATAATACTATCCCACCATTGAGAGATAGGTAGCACCATCGTTGGAGTTATTCGGGTCAATTCGATTAAGGGACATGTGTGGTCACCGAAGCAATAGTAGGACACCTTAGAAGTAACCCTAATGTCCTAGATCCTTTTATCCGAGGCAACCGTTTCGAGGCAAATGGATCTTTAGACAGGAGGGCGACCTCTAAGACATCCTATACTTGATGACCACGTTTGAGGCAACTAGTGAGGCGTACCCTAGGAGTGGCATGTGCTTGTGTGTTGTTTTCATGTTAATGTTTATCTTGTACATGTTATTTGTGAGCTACGGATTTATTTTATCTGGCATTCATTCTTGCATGCATATTAACAGTTAAGAGTGCGGAGAATAAAGTGCGGAAATTTAAATCTACGCTATTACAAGGCGCGGGTCTATACATCGCCAAAAACAAAAACCCGTTTTGATAAATAAGTACGGAAAGGTAAATAAAGCGGTAAATCCTAATTATTACATCCTTGGAAACAATTACATAAATAATCAAAATAAGAATAATGCGCGAAAGAAATTCAATCGGGACGTCCTTAGGGTTTTGACCCTTTTTTGAGAAAAATACGAGTTTTGGTCCTTTTTACAATTTAATGAAATATTAAACCTAAAAAAACTAATTAATTATTTATTTACAAGAAAAAGATTTTTGTGTTTTTTATGTAAAATAAAACAAAAGGGATTAAAATTAAAAGTTATTAAAACCTAATTCTAAGTTTATTTTACTTATTGAGAAAAAGGTTAAAATTAAACCTAAATTAAACTAAGTTGATTAATTAGAATTTATCTACAAAAATAAATTAATCAATAAAAATAGTAATAATTAGTAAAAATATTCACATTTTTTTATTCTCTGAATTTATTAAAAACATTAATTTATTAGTTAATTAAATAATATTAATAATTTTTAAAGAAAATAAAAGGAAAAGAAAAAATAAAAGTAGTAAAAACCAGGGGGGGGTGATGGCCCAATGGAGGTTTTATTCTGGAAATTTAGGCCCAATATCAATTTAAGCCTGTTGACTTTCTTGATCAGATGCGTATGGTTGACTGAGGAACATGGTGCTCATCACTTTCTGGCCTTTGGATTGATGATTAGGAACACCTGGCGCGCTGATCATTGAAGGCGCATGGTGGAGTATTATTGTGAAGCTGCATAGGAATTTGTTAGAAAAAACAATATTGAGATTTGGGTGGACCTAGGAATCGAACCCAGGTCCCAGTAGTTATCACACACGTCATCAACCACCAAGCCACTTTGTTGTCTTTGTTAATATAATATGCAATAAATATAATGTAAGAAGAGAAACAAGTCACTTGCTGAAACAAAAAGAGGCGCGCGTATTTGAATGGTCCAGTGAGGTATTGCTAGCTCACCGTCTTCTTCATGAAACCTGCAGAAAAACATGTCAAATAGCGGGGGGTTTAAACCCCCTCAAAATACAAATTCCAAAAATAGCGATTAGGCCTGTGCATTATATAAATAGGGCGCGATAAAGCCCTAAATTGAGAACTCTGAAACCCTAGATTTCATTAATGGTGTTTTGCGTTTCAGGGCACCATAATCAAATTAATCTATCCCATTAGCTTCAGAATGATGTTAGCAATGCAAAGCAATGATTATATCATGTTAAGGATGCATAAAACTTGAATTTCGATTATGGAAAAGAATGAGCAAATCGTGTTTCTGTTTGGCCGTGTTCTTGAGCTTTAGAGCTTGTTTCTGATTGCAAAATGTTCCTGGCAATATCAGCAATGCGTTTGAATTACTTTTAGGCTTTGAATTGTGCTTGAATAATGAATTCAGTTTTCAAATTTTCCTTCAATTTTTGAATTTTGTTTATGGCTCTGTAGCAGCTTTTCCACCTCTTTTGCATTAGGGTTAGACTCAGTACTTATGAGGGAAGGGAATTAGGTTAACTTCTGGGCCTTAATCCATGCACATGAGAGAATTAGGTTTAGGTTTTCCACCATTAACAAACTTTCCCTTTTTTAAGCAAAACCAAGACTTTGCGTACAACATAGCCCTAGCATGAGTTTGTGAGCTGCAACATGATGTATGAAAGCTATTCAAATCCAAAAGACACTATTCCATTGATTTTTAAATTTTATTTTAATTATTAAAGATTTAAAATGAATTAAATCAATAAAAATTAAATAAAATAGAAAAATAAATGTTTGATCTTGAAATTAATCATGGGACACGTGTGTGGCATGACAAGGATGAATCAAGTGGAAGAAAGTGGGCCCTTTTGTCAAAAATTGAAGTTTCAAGGATAGTTGTCTTTTGCACATTCCCCAAAATTTCCCAATTTCTCCAATGCACATCTTGTTCAATTTTGATCATATGAACATGTTCTTGGACATTTTGGAAAGGTCTTGAAGTCCTCTAACCAATGCCTTTGGTAACATGTCAGTTTGATTTACCAATCTCAAGTTATGGTCTTTGACTTAAAGTGCCTTTTTGTTGACTTTTGAAAATGACCTATAATGTAGAAATTGATAACTTTTTGTGAGAGCATTTCCTGGACTTGGAATGTGAAGATGAGTTGTAGGAAATGTCATCCCCTTAAAAATGAGCATTGGATGGGATTTTTCTGATGAACCATGAAAAAGTTATGCCTTGGTCAAGTTACAGTTGACTTTTCAGCTGTCCAAAAATAGCAACATTTGCATCTTTGATGATTTTTGAGCCATGCTTGTGGAATCATGATCAAAACTTGATCAAATGATGATTGTGGCTTCAAAATAAAATGTTGACCAAAATTTTTGACTTTTGACTGTAAAATGACCATTTTGCCCCTACAGTTGATTGTGAAGCAATTAGGGCTTTTGACTGTGCAACTTGATGTTGTGAGTCTTGAAACTTGACATGTAGATGTTTGGCAATGTGTATAGGCATATGAGGCTTGATTGAGCCATTGAAAACCTTAACTTCTTTGAAAGAACCAAAACCCTAATTTTGACTGGCTTAGGAGAGGTTTTGACTGTGCAATCCCTTGAGTGATCTTGAGCCATTTGAGGATGATTTTGACAAATCTTTGAAGAATATGGGAGGGCAAATTTTAGGGTACAACAAATTTCTATTACAAAAGTGCAAGATCAAAGTCTAAGGCTTGCATTATTATTTATTCAATATTCAACAATTCATCCAAGTATTATTCAATTATTTCTCAAATTTAAATGGAAGATCTTGAATTTTTATCAAGATATATCAAGATTCATGTTTATGTGAAGATTCAAGGTTATTCATAACTATCAAAGAGTGGAAATATATTGAAGAATGCATATTTATTCAATGTTACAATTTATTGGAGTTTATTACAAAGTTGCAAGAAGCTACAAGGTTATACAAGATTTATTTTCAACATAAAAAAAATTCAGCAAAGTGCTAGTGCAGCCCATGTTTGCAACCTTTCTCCAAGCCCATTTTGTTGCATTTTTGTTGGTCAAATAATGCTCTAAATAACCTAAAAAAAACAACAAAGAGAAATGTTGTAAAATGCTACAAAACAGTAAAAAAACAGCAACATACAACAGCTCCAAGTGCTGCCAAAAACCTGATCCAACCTGCATCAAAGTGGCAGCAATTTGTATCAAAATGGCTAAAGCAATTTGTGAGAACAAAGTTTAAACACAGCTTGCCGAAACAGTTTGAATTTCTACTGTTTTTTCCCCCTCAAATCCTCCACACTCCACTATAAATAAGAGCTTTTGTCAACACAAAGAAAGGAGAAGAAAAAATTCAGCAGTTAAAGAAAACAGAAAATTGGTGTTGTTCTAGAAAAATTCAGCAGTTAAAGAAAACAGAAAAATAGAGGGTTGTTCTAAAAAAAAATCCAGCAAGGAGAAAAGATAGCAAATTCAAGGAAACTTACCATTTTGTTAGAAGCCCCATCGGAGAGGCTCCAATAGGTGTATTCTTCTTCTCCTCTCTATCTAATGTTGCTCTACTGTTGCATATGTTCATGCTTGAATCACTTGCTGTACCATTCTTCTTTGCCATGTAATATTTGCTTTATCATTTTTTGTTTTGTTGTACTGTATTTAAGTTGAGTTGCTGCATGATTGTTAGCATTTTAAACATGTTAGTATTCATATTATTGATAATAATAACAAGTGTAATAAAAAGCTTACTTCTTCCGTCACGTAATACCGATTTAGAGCTTGCTGCCCAAAAATACCTTTGCTGTCCAAAATATCTTTGCTGCCCAAAAACATATTTGCTGTCCCAAAAACTTGTTTAGAACTTGCTGTCCTAACTTGTTTAGAGCTTGCTGTCCAAAAATATTTTTGTTGTCCCAAAAACATCTTTGCTGCCCAAAAATATTTTTGCTGTCCCAAAAACACCTTTGCTGTCCAAAACATTTTGCTGTCCAAAAATCATTTGCTGTTACAAAAACAAGAAAAATATTTTGTTATTACAAAAACAAGAAAAATATTTTGTTATTACAGAAACTAGAAAAATATTTTGTTATTACAAAAACAAGAAAAATATTTTGTTATTTTAAAAACAAGAAAATATTTTGTTATTACAAAAACAAGAAAAATATTTTGTTATTACAATATTAAAAAATATGTTGCTGTTATATTATTCAAAAATACATTGATGTTCCATATTTTTAAAAAAAAAAAATATTGTTGTTCCTTTTTTTTTAAATCATTTGTTCTAATAATAAAAAAAACATTTATTCCAATATTTTAAAAATCATTTGTTCTAATAATCAAAAAAACATTTATTCCAATATTTTAAAAACCATATACTGTTCAAAGTCCAAAAACATTGTTGTTACATAATAAAAAAAAACCACACCACTTATTGTTGCAAAACCCAAAACGGCATTATAATCTCCAAACCTAAAAGAAAATGTGTCAGAAATAAAAAACCTCCACTGAATCAAAACAACAAATGCAGCAGCCACCGCTTTCCACTGAAATCACCTCCCCGGAATCGCAGCTCTCTCTCACCACACGTCTAACCAGTTCATGTTATTAGGGAATGAAATACTCATAGTTCTCTTGCAGTTAAGTCTTAAAACAATACAATGTTCCTCTAAGTGCGGTAATGGCGGATCTGTTTAGAAGAAAGAAGAAGATGTGATTCAAGAGAGATACGGAAGTAGACCTGTAGAAGAGAGAAGAGGAGGTCCGGATCTGTAACAAAGAAAGAATACTCGAATCTGTAGAGAAAGGGAGGAAGGAGTTTGTATACGATAGAAAGAGGAAGGGGCGGATCTATGGCGTGAGAGAATGAGAGGGGAAAGGTTTGAATCTGTTTGAGATAACATTGTTTTTTTTCTTTTGCAACATATCTCTACTGTTTTTTTTTACTTTCTTTGTAATAATAATAATAATAACTTTTACTCTCTTCCCAAGTTATAATAAAATATATTTTCTTCCCCTCTTCCCAATAAAAGCAATGATAAATTTTTGTTTTTCTTCCAATGCAACAGTAGGCAGCGGCGCCCTCCCTTCATAGCATTAGGGTTTTCAAGTTTTTTTATTTTCTTCCTTCCTTGACGCGGTTGGCCCATTAGGCCTAATTTAGTCCATTTTCAAATTTTAATTCTTCTCCTTGTTTTAATTAACTCGTGCTAGTTAATGAATAATAGTACAGTTCAATTGGTAAAGTGTGTTTACAGCAAGCTAAGGGTCCTGGGTTTAAGTCCTTGTTGGGTCACTTTTCTATCTTTTATTCTTTTGGCCATATTATTTAACATCCTTAATTAATTATTAATTTAGTTTGCTGTATAATTATTAATTATTATAAAAAACACATAAAAATGTTTAATTAAAATTTCACCTTTTATTTAATTTCGTCAACATACTATTAGTATTTATTTTTATTTTTGTGATGTTGTTTATTTAATTATTCAAAATACATGTTTCATGATTTAATTTTTGTTATGTGTTTAAAATCTATGATTTCGAAATTTAATCTTCATGTACTTTTGATTATTTATTTAATTGTTAAAATGCATGCTAATATGATTTAAATTTCATTAGTTAATTATTCAATTGTAATTTTAATTAATCGATCGTTAATCCGCATATCTTTCGTTCGTCTCAAATCCAAGGGAATTGTTTAATTTTTGTCGACTTCATGTCATCAAAAACATCGTGCGAATACCCTCATTCATCCTCCGTTTATTATTTCGTTAAAAACTTAAGATAATTTGCCCAAATATTCAATTTTTCAAAACTCACACCTTTTAAGCCAAAACTTCGACGTTAGGTCGTCGTATCTTCAAAAACTCGTCCATACCCATTTTCGGCCAAACAATTTATTTTTTAATCAAACAAACTTTTTTTTAATGAACAGATATTTCAAAAGGTTCATATAGAATACTATAGATACATTGGGTGCTAATACCTTCCCATTGTATAACCAACCCCCGAATCTAGACCTCTTTTCAAAATGCCTTGTATTTTCATTACTTTTAAAAGTATTATTTTACATTGCATACTTTAGGGTTTTATGTCGCTCTTTTCCCTTTTCCCTTGGAAATAATAAAGCGCGGTGGCGAATCTTGCTTTTTGTGAGACGAGTTAATTAATAGCTCGATCACCGATTTACCCCGCTACATTTTTTATCGCTACAAGTATAATGCAGACCTTGCTCCCACCCGTACACAACTCTAAAGTATGTCCATAGGTTCGAGGGAGGGTTTTAAAGACTATTCTCAGAAGTGGAGGGACTTAGAAGGAAGAGTCCAACCTCCCCTGTTTGATAGGGAGTTAGTGGATATGTTTTTGGGTACCCTATCTGGTTCGTTTTTCAATCATCTGATTGGATGCTCCTCAGCTGGCTTTCCTGAGTTGATTTTGACAGGAGAAAGAGTGGAAGCTGGGATTAGAAGTGGAAAGATTCAGAAGGATGCCTCTTCAAGTGCGGTAAAGAGACATTTTGTAGGGAAAAAAGAGGTCAGTGTTGTTTACAATCAACGAAATCAGGGCAGAACCGAGTGTCGTCCAGTGGTAAGGGTTGTTATGATCTCTAAACATGTACCTACTCAACAAAGGAACAATTAACCAGAGCAGAAATTCCTGTAAGGCAATTCACCCGAATAAATATGACTTTGTCTCAAGTTTTACCTCACCTACTGAAATCCAATTTGGTTACCTTGAGGGAAGCTCCGTAGAATCCCAACACCACATCTCCTCGCTACAATCCAAATTCTCGGTGTGCTTACCACTCAGAAAGTCCAGTTCATGATACAAATGACTGTTGGGCTTTGAAAAATAAGGTGCAAGACCTTATCGAGGCGAAGGAAATTGAATTTGACGCTCTTGAGATTCCCAATGTTATAACTGCTCCCATGCCCAAGCACGACCGTGGTGTTAATGTTGTTGACCATGATGCGTTTGTTACTTTCGTTGAGGAACTTGTTACTCCTCTCATGACCGTTAAGTGGAACTTTTTGAAAGACGGTTTATTTTCGAGCTGCGACAAAGATTTCCATTTATGTTTATCTCTATTGACTGGTTGTTATTTGTTGAAAGCAGGTGTTCAGCGCCTGATGGGTGATAAAGAGATTTTATTTGAGAAAACTCCCGTCCTGACTGTTTCTTGTAAGGATGTTTCAATCATAACCATTTCCGCCAATCCTCCCAGGGTTTCCACCAAAAGACCCATCAGGATTACATCTTCTCCGAAGTTGGCTCCTCTAATCATCACTATTCTAGGGCCAATCCCATACTCCTCGGACAAGGCTGTTTCCTGGAACTATGGGGCTGACGTCTATTACCACGACGTCAAGCAAGACCCATTGGCTGTTGAAGACCAAGTTTCTAAAAATACGGATCCCGACATTGGCAACATCGTTTGAACCAACAAAACAATAAGAAGTGTAAGATTGTTCTCCCCTGAGATTTCTCCTCCAAAAGTCGTTACTATTCCTGTGATTATTCCTACTGTTGTTCTTGCTAATACTACCACTGCAACTCCTGTGATTACCCCAGTTTCCACCCCTATCACCGAGTCAGACGAGACTCGGTGCAAAGACATATTAATTGAGCCTGTCCCGACGAAAGTGCATTTAGAATCTATTCCAGAGGCTTCCAAGAAGGAAATGGAAGAAATCTTGAAGATTATAAAGAAGAGCGACTACAATGTGGTCAAACAACTGGGGAAGACCCCTTCTAAGATTTCAATGTTAGCCCTACTATTATGCTCCGAAGCTCTTGCAAAGGCTTTGGTGAAATCCCTTAAAACTGCCCATGTGCCACAAGAAACCTCCGCTGACCAATTTGAAGATTGTGTGGCCAGTTTGACGCCTGATAACGGTTTGGGTTTTTCTGATGCTGATCTGACACCCAGAGGGAGAAAACACAATGATGCGCTGCATGTCTCCATCGAATGTAGGGCCACTACTTTGGCCCATGTTCTAGTAGATACTGGTTCATCATTGAACATGCTGCCCAAGAAGGCTTTGGAAATATTAGACTGTGAAGGTTTGACCCTGAAATCCAGCAACATTGTAGTGAGGGCTTTCGATGGTTCGAAAAGAATGGTGCACGGGGAGGTGGACATCCTCATCAAAGTTTGTTCTCAGACCTTTGACTCCACCTTCTACGTGATGGATATCAGACCATATTATTCTTGTTTATTGGGTATCCCTTGGATCCATGGGGCGAGAGCTGTCACGTCCACTCTGCATCAGATGATGAAATAGTTGGTGAAAGGAAAGATTGTCACGGTACATGGTGAAGAAGAATACATGGTAAGTCACCCAAACTCCTTCAGGTATGTGGAAATGGATGGCGAATTCATCGAGACTCCGTGTCATAACTTCAAAGAGGTGCCTCAGACTATGGATGCAACTGAAATTGTCACCAATCTGCCAAAGATCACTAGACCTCCCTTGAAAATGGCTTCTCTCAAGGACGCCAAAGCAGTTATTGAAGAAGGTGGGTGTACCATCTGGGGCCAACTCCCTAACATTCCATACAAATCTAATAAGTTTGGTTTGGGTTTCTCTTCAGAGGCTCAAAGGGCTATTTGTCGTGTTCGTGCTAGAGGACCTCCCCCACGCATCAGCAATCATGGGGTCAACGCTCTAGAAGACAGTGATGGTGACTATGACATGGATAGCTTGATCTTTCATAATACCAATGATGGACCCAGTAACTGGATGGCAAAAGACTTTGTACCAATTACTTTTATTCAGAAGTAATTGTCTTTCTTGTTTTCGGATATGTAATAAACAATATAAACTCTATAGCCATGTGTCTTACCTGGGGCACAACGGTTTATTTGTGAGGGTTATCATGTTTCAATCTCATATGTCATTAATAAAGCATTAGACATTTTGCATACAAATTTTGCGCTTTATGTTTTTATTTGCTGCTTTTTACTTTGTCTATAGAACTATGCTCTTACACACACTCACGTATTAAACTATAGATCCATATCCACTCTGGATCCCATTGATAAAAGTTCTGTTATTGCCGGTTATGACTTTGAAAATCCGATCATCCAAGCCGAGGACGAAGGTGAGGAAGATTGTGAGACACCCAAAGAACTTGCTAGATTGATACAGTAGGAAGAAAGGGCTATACAACCTCATGAAGAGCCAGTTGAGACAATAAAATTGGGCACATAAGAGGACAGAAAAGAAGTCAAGGTAGGTGCAAATCTGGAGCTTAGTGTCAAACAGCGGTTGATACGAATGTTGCATGATTATTTCGAGATCTTTTCCTGGTCATATGAAGACATGCCAGGACTAGACACGGATATTGTGGTTCATTTTTTGCCAACTAAAGAAGATTTCCCTCAAGTAAAGCAGAAGGTCCGTCGTATGTGCCCTGAAAAGTTAGAGAAAATTAAAGCAAAAGTGATGAAGCAGTTCAACTATGGGTTCTTAGCTGTCACCTCTTACCCATAGTGGGTTGCTAACGTGGTCCCGATGCCTAAAAAGAACGGCAAGGTACGGATGTGTGTGGACTACAGAGATTTGAATAGGGCAAGCCCCAAGGATGACTTCCAGCTTCCCTACATTGACGTTCTTGTTGACAACACCGCGTAGCATAAGATGTTTTCCTTCATGGACGGGTTCTCTAGTTACAATCAGATCAATATGGCACCCGAAGACATGGAGAAGACAACGTTCATCATACAATGGGGAACTTTCTGTTACAAAGTGATGTCATTTGGGTTGAAGAATGCTGGGGCAACCTATCAGCGAGCCATGGTAGCTTTGTTTCATAACATGATTCATCATGAGATAGAGGTCTATGTTGATGACATGATAGCCAGGTCTAAAACTGAGGAAGACCACCTTGATCATCTACAAAAGCTATTTGATAGGTTGAAGACGTACAAGCTGAGGTTAAATCCGAACAAGTGCACCTTCGGGGTAAGGTCTGGTAAAACTTCTAGGTTTCATTGTTAGTGACAAGGGCATTCAGGTAGACCCTGCAAAGATGAAGGCTATACAAGAGATGCTTTCTCCTCGCAATGAGAAAGAAGTTAGAGGTTTCTTGGGATGCCTAAATTACATTGCCAGGTTCATTTCCCATTTAACTGCTACTTGTGAGTCAATCTTCAAACTCCTGAAGAAAGATCAAGTGGTAAAGTGGAATGACGAATGTCAGACTGCCTTCGAGAGAATCAAAGAATGTCTTCAAGAGCCTCCAATTCTGATGACTCCGATTGAAGGAAGACCTTTGATAATGTACTTAACAGTGTTAGATAATTCAATGGGTGTGTTCTGGGGCAGCATGACGAGTCCGGTCGAAAAGAGCATGCAATATACTACCTTAGAAAAAAGTTTACCGACTGTGAAATAAGATACTCACTGCTCGAGAAAACTTGCTGCACTTTGGCATGGGCTTCTCGCGGACTGAGACAATATATGTTGACTCACACTACTTTGTTGGTATCTAAGATGGATCCGATCAAGTACATCTTCGAGAAGCCCGCTCTCTCCGGAAGAATAGCAAGATGGAAAATGATCCTAACCGAATACGATATCAAATACACGACCCAGAAAGCAATCAAGGGAAGTGTACTAGCTGATCATTTGGCTCATCAGGCTGTGGATGACTACCAATCTATGAACTTTGAATTCCCGGATGAGAATATTATGTTAGTGACTGACTGTGAAGAACCTGGACTGAATGAAGGACATGAGAAAGGATATCGATGGACTATGCTCTTGGATGGAGCTTCCAACGCACTCGACAATGGCATCGATGCTATAATCATATCCCCCGAGGGCTGTCACACCCCCTTCACCACCAGATTATGTTTCAACTATACCAACAATATGGGAGAGTATGAAGCATGCATCATGGGTCTCAAAGCTGCTATTAACCTAAGGATCAAATTCTTGAGCGTTTTCGAGGATTTAGCCTTGGTAATAAGCCAAATCAAAGGGGAGTGGGACACGAAGCACCCTAATCTTATCCCTTACAAAGAGCATGTGTTGACATTAATCTCATACTTTGAAGAAATTACTTTTGAGCATTTTCCACGAGAGGAAAATCAATTAGCGGACGTGCTAGCCACTATGTCATCCATGTTCAAGGTCAGGTGGGATAATGAGGCTCCTCTGATCACTATTGAGAGAATGGATAAACCAACATACTGTCACGAGATTGATACTGAAGAAGTAGCGGACAAACCTTGGTTCCATGAATTCAAAAGGTATCTCGAGGCTCAAGAATATCCTGAGGGGCGTCTTTCAATGATAAGAAGTTTCTAAGAAGGTTCTCCGCAAAGTTCTTCCTTAGTAATGGAATCCTCTACAAGCACAACCATGACTCTACTTTACTTCGGTGTGTAGACAAGAGTGGAGCAGAGAGGATTATGGCATATTTACACGAAGGTACCTTTGGCACCCACTCTAGTGGACACACCATGGAAAAAAAGATCATACGGGAAGGATACTATTCGTCCACTACAGAAGCAGACTGTTATCAGCATTCCCAAACTTGTCACAAATGTCAGATCTATGCTGATAAAGTACATGTACCTACGGTTCCCTTGAATGTCTTGACGGCTCCTTGGCCCTTTGCAATGTGGGGAATTGACATTAGTAGAGAGATTAGACCTACCACTTACAATGGGCATCACTTCATCCTAGTGGCCAATGATTACTTCACGAATTGGGTTGAGGCAGCTTCTTTTGCTACTGTTACCAAGAATGTTGTGGCGCGGTTTATCAAGCATAATCTGATTTGTCGGTATGGTGTTCCAGAGAGAATCATCACAGACAATGGTACAAATCTCAACAATACAATGATCATCGAACTCTGTAAACAATTCAAGATCCAACATCATAATTCTTCCCCTTACCGGCCAAAGATGAATGGAGCTGTAGAGGCTGCTAATAAGAACACTAAGAAAATCATATAGAAGATGACATTGACATACAAAGACTGGCATGGGATGTTACCATTTTCTCTTCATGGGTACCTCACCTCAACACATACGTCAACAGGGGAAACACCTTATTTTCTGGTGTATGGTATGGAGGTTGTCTTACCTATCGAGGTTCAAATCCCTTCTTTGAGGATCATGAAGGATGCGAGTTTGAACGAAGATGATTGGATCCAGACTCGACTTGACCAACTGAATCTGATTGATGAGAAAAGGCTTACTGTTGTCTGTCATGGTCAGATGTACCAAAAGCGAATGATCAAGGCTTTAAACAAAAAGGTTAGACGTCAGGCATATCAAGTGGGTGATCTAGTAATCAAGCGCATCATATTGCCACAAGGTAATCCCAGGGGAAAATGGACTCCCACATACGAAGGGCCATTTGTAATCAAGAGCATATTTTCTGGTGGAGCCATGATCCTAACCACCATGGATGGTGACGACCTTCCTCACCCTGTGAATGCGGACATAGTGAAAAGATACTATGCATAAACAAAGACCCACTAGGTTGACTGGCCTAGACAAAGATAAGGGCATCCCGGAGAACCAAAAGGGTTCGGGGAAAAATTAGGGATAAATACAAAAAATCTGTACACCCGGAAAGTCGAAAACCTGAAAAGGCAGCTTCGGCAAAAAAGGGTATCCCGATGGACTGAAAAACCGAAAGGGCGGTCCAGGAAAAATTTAGGGATTTAAAGCGTACAACTATGTCCCATTAGATCACCTTGTGACCAGACTTCAATATCAACTATCAAGCTCAAACGGTACCAATTAATCCAATCAGCTTCAGAAAAGTAGCAAAGTGATGAGACGCTCAAGGGCATAAGGGCAATAGCAGAATTGAAACTCAATGGGATTATTACACATAGCTGTTTTCACTTTATACACTATTTTGTGTAGTTTTCATTTTTTACAACGGTGTTCTCCTACTAGAACGTCAGTCTCTTTGTACAAAATGCCTGTTATAGGCGAACTTCAGAATTTAATACAAATCATTTCTTTGAAAGTACAAAACTATTTGTTTTTTATTTTTCTGTTTTGTTTTGCAAAAACGTCCAATGATTATTTTTGACATATGCATTTGAATGTGATTACTGTTTACAAATACTTGCATAAGAAACAGAAAGACGATTACTAATGACTTTGAGAAATGGGGTAAAGTCTAAAAAAGCAATTTGTAGTCCTGGCAGATACTTCTTTCCAGCATGGTATAGAGGCAAAGACATTTTGAGACGAAGTCACCACTACATACGACCCCGTGACATCTATGTTCCCCACAGAGTAGAAACAACCAAAGTTTTGATCTCTTCTTCCCCAAGCAGGAATTACCTCCTCCAGCAAAGTTCCTTTAGAGAGCTGAAATCTGTATTCCCCAGCCGAGTTTTATAATTTCAAACAGTTTATAAAGCCTCCTCCCGGGTAGAGTTTATTTCTCTAACTGCAGAAGTTTATTCCCCAACAGAGTTTATTTCTCTACATCGGCAAAACCTTCGAACAAAGCATTATCTCTCTCCAAAAAATCATTCTCAGGCCGAATATACTCAAACGGAAAGAGGAAATCCCCAGTGGAAATGAAGGATTCAGCTTCCCAATACTCTTCAGCAACAATCAGGGATTCACTTTCCTAGACTAAGAAATATCGCAACAGCATCCCATATTCATACATCATGGTATGCACATACACATCGCATACAGCATAATCTCATTTATTTTGAGACCATCATCACAATGCATTTCATACATCATGACATTGAATATGACTAAATCTTTACCATTTTCAGGAAAGATCAAATCAACACACACCGTTGACTACTTACGTGACCTAGTAGTCTTCTCAAAAGCTACGTCTGATGAAGGGCTATTTCAGCATTTTCATTAGAAAGATGTTCTCAAAAGACCTCCTCTGGTTCAGTTAGATCGATACTAAGATCTCTATGATTTCTATTCCAGTTGAAGATATTCCAAGACTTTTGTTTGGTTCAGTTAAATCGATACTAATATTTTTCTAATTTCCATTCCAATCAAAGTTAATTCAAGACCTTCTCTGGTTCAGTTAAATCGACACTAAGATTTTTCTGATTTCCATTCCAGTTGAAGATAACCCAAGACCTTTGTCTAGTTCAGTTAAATCGACACTAATATTTTCCTGATTTCCATTCAAGTCAAAGTTAACTCAAGACCTTTGTCTGGTTCAGTTAAATCGACACTAAGATTTTCCTGATTTCTATTCCAGTCAAAGTTAATTCAAGACCTTCCTCTGGTTTAACTAAATCGATACTAAGATTTTCTTGATTTCTATTCCAGTTGAATACAATTCAAGACCTCTTCTGGTTCATCTAAATCGATACTAAGATTTTTCTGATTTCTATTCCAGTCGAAGATGATCTAAGACTTTCCTCTGGTTCAGTGAAATCGACACTAAGATTTTTCTGATTTCTATTCCAGTCAAAGTTAATTCAAGACCTTCCTCTGGTTCAACTAAATCGATACTAGGATTTTCTTGATTTCTATTCCAGTTGAAGACAACTCAAGACCTTCCTCTGGTTCAACTAAATTGATACTAAGAGTTTCTTGATTTTTATTCCAGTTGAAGACAACTCAAGACCTTTCTCTGGTTCAGTTTAATTGATACTAAGATTTTTCTGATTTCTATTCCTTTTAAAGTTAATCCAAGACCTTCCTCGAGTTCAACTAAATCGATACTAAGAATTTCTTGATTTCTATTCCAGTTGAAGACAACTGAAGACCTTTCTCTGGTTCAGTTTGATCGATACTAAGATTTTTCTGATTTCTATTCCAGTTAAAGTTAATCCAAGACCTTCCTCTGGTTCAACTAAATCGATACTAAGATTTTCTTGATTTCTATTCCAGTTGAAGACAACTCAATACCTTTCTCTGGTTCAGTTAAATTGACACTTAGATTTTTCTGATTTCTATTCCAATTAAATAAACTACAAAGCCTGGAGTCCGACTAGATAGCAGTTAATTTCACGTTTCCCCAGTAAATCACTTTGAAGCCTGGAATACAACCAGATAGTAGTCAGCCTTATTATCCTCACCAAGTCACTGTGAAGCCTTGATCCTGACCAGATAGCAGTTAACTTCCGTCTCTTCAATCAAGAGATGACTCCCTAGTAGATTAATGGACAATTGAAGCTCCTAAACTCTATTTCCCGAACAAAGACTAACATTCTTCAACAGAGTCTGCCTCAACAATGGGAATAGGGATTCCCACAAAATAATATCTCATGAAATAAACATTGTTCCAGATGGAATATTTAAGCCCATCTCCGACAATCTTCTGTCATCTTCTCCAAATGGAATTTGTAAGCTCATTCCCGATATTATCTACACAGTCAAGTATCATTTCAGACGAGTGCAAATTTCTGGGCACTCTAGTATTCAATCACCATCCACCTTCAGATCACGAAAGGCAGACTAGCCAATCTACATCCTCAGGTTTAAGAAAGTTGAACAGTGGAAGCTGCTGTACCCCAAAATTTTCCCTCTCATTTTACTTCACACATGCCCATTGAGGTCCCCAACTTGCCCTAGGATGACTAAGAATTGACCAGACAAATTCTCCTCCTAAGGCAATGAACCTCTAACTAGGGTTTTCAGTTTTCAACAGGATATGTGAACTCTGATGGTCTCAAATGATGCACATGGTCCTAATATGTCCACAAGATCATCCATGATAAATTCCATGCCTTGCACAACAAGTTTTCTCAGTCAACTGCTCAAATGCTTGGAAATCAATTGTATTAGGTCAAAAGTCAATTGTTGCCTATATACAGTCAAACTTCAATATTTTTGGTCAACATCAACATTTTGAAGTAATATCCATAATTTGATCAAGGGTTGATCATGATTCCTCAAGAAATGCTCCTAATTCATCAAAAGTAAAAAATTGCTAGTTAGGGTTTCTATAGGAAAAGTCAACCAAACTTTGACCAGGCATAACTTTCTCATACTTTATCGAACTTTTTTCCACCAAGGCTCATTTTGAAGAGAATCCAGTTCCCTACAACTTCTCTTCAGCCGTCAAGATCAATAAATGCCCCAGTCAAAAGATACAAGCTCATACATTACAGGTCCTTTCAAAATTCAACAAAATCTCCTTTTGGGTCAAAGCTCCTTACAAGAACATGGAAGATCCAAATGAGATGAAACCAAAAGGGTTGTTTATAGGACCTCCTAAGATCTCTAAAAAGTCCAAGATCACCCCCTTAGGGTCAAAATTGAGAGAGATGAGGATTGCACAAGTTGGGCAATTTTCAAGGAATGCATGAAATCTCAATTGGACAAATTTGTATTTTTGAGCTATTGGGCCCAATTTTTAGAGTCCAAACGTGTTCATGATGTATTTAAGGATCTCTAAAAATGTCCATGCATTATTTTGTTTTTTATTTTTATTTATTTTGATTTTATTCAAATAAATTCAAAATAAATTAAATAAGTACTAAATAAATGCAAGAATATGTAAGATATAGAATATGCAAATCTTTTTTAAACCGAAAAGATCATAGCCAGATATCAAAATCGTGTGGAGTGAAAAGGGAAGTGGATATTTTCTTTTGGAAAGATTTGAATTAAAATCTTCACACTTTAAAAGAGCATTGATCAATTGGAATTCCTCCACATTTGTTGACCTAATGTGATGTACTACATAAGCACAACTCTTCAGAAGTAAAAAGGAGGAAAAACTACTACGAGAGAACCCTAACAAAGTTTCAAAATTATTCAAGTGTGGTGCAATATAAAATCTCACTCTCCAGCCAATCTCAATCAGATCTAGGCATTCCATCATCCTTCTGAGGATCCCAGGGGTAGAACCAACCCATTCCTGAAGGCCAAAGCATACAGAATCACCCCCTACGATAACTCATAGTTTGCAAAATTCTCAAACTTAAAACTTTCAATTCATGGCATATAAATGATATCTCTTCAAATATTTGAGTTTAATATCATATTTGCGTATGTTTTGAACCGTTATATGTAAGCTTTGACGTCAGAATCAAGAAGTGTCATTGTTAGGGCACAAGGTTTCTTTTTCTTCGCATCTGCGTTTGCAAACTGCTTCAGCCAAAAAGAAGACCACCATCGTGATCGCAGCCCTCAAAATAGGGGGTAGGGTATGATTTACGCTTTTATTCACAATGTTTTTGTAGGTTTGAAATTTGAGTCAGCCGGTGAAGGTGACCGGGGCTGGGCTCCGACACTGTTGACCAGCCTGGACTCCGGTGGCTTAAATGGCATGTTATCATTGGTCCAGGCAAAATCTGATTTGGCGCGTTTATGCAAGTTGACCCTTGATTGAATTTATCATTATATTATTATTGTGTCATTATGTACATGAATTAACAGGCTGGCCGAGTGGTAGAAGGGATATGTGGAAAGGGAAGAGACCTGGGTTCGATTCCCAGGTCTTGAATTTTGTTTTTTCTAATAAGTTTCTTCCCGGTCCAATGTAGCCAGGCTATCCATGCTTATCATGGGCTAGCAGGTCAACACCATCAGATCTCAGTTGACCTGGATCCGGCGCCTCCAGCATGCAGGCATACCATAGACCCTCCAGACGTGACCACACTAAACCACACACTTGCATATGGCTGCTGAGTTTCTGGGCCTAGCAAAATTTCAGCAGCATCCCTCCAATTTGCTTTCACTATCAGGCCCATTACTTTACCTTTTTTTAATTTCACTATCTTATTTTGTTTAATTATTTTAATTGTTTTTGTTTTAAATCATTTTTATCATAAAATGAATAAAATCACAAAATATAGTTTTAGGGTTTTTTTTATTTAGTTTTGTAAATTAATTATTAATTATTTTAACATCTTTTCTTAATTAAAACTAATTAGACCTAGGATTTAATTCATGTTTAATTTATGTTCTTTTCATAATAAAAACTACAAAAAATTTATAATTAACTCTTTTTAATTAGTTTTGATTTTCGTTAGTTAATTCATTTTTTCTTTAAATCTAGATTTAGGTTAATTAATCTAGTTCTTATTTAAACATTTTCTTGAATAGAATAAAAACAAACAAAAAAAGGATTTTTATACCTTAGGGTTTTTCGACGTATTTTCAGTTCGCGCGCTTTACCACTTTTCTCATTTTCTTTTAAAATATTGTAACTGTACCTGGTTTGTAATTGTCTAATTAGGGTTTTAATTTCTGCATTTTACATTTTCAGTCATGTATAACTGTAATTGCCCCAAGGCCATGTAATAGCTTAAGAGTTTTTATTTCCTGCAATTTACTTTCCGCACGATATTATATGCATGTATATAAACTGCTAGTAAATTAGGTGTGTAAGGCAAGAACTAATCAATTAATCTTAGATCACTAACATCAAGATAAAAATACCTGAAAAAGCACATTATTGCACACTTGCACCCCTAGGGTATTTCCAACTTTGGTTGCCTTCAGAAATGGTCATGTCCCTCGAACATAGGGATACTCTTAGCAAAGACCCTCAGTTTAAAAGTCATCATAAAGATCATAGTCCCTTAATATCCCTAGAGTTGCCTACGAGAAATGATCTTGTCCCTCGATGTTGCCTACATGATGACAGTCCCTTCGAACTGCTGAGGTATCTTTACATGTTTCCTTCAATGACCATAAACGTCCCTTACAATAGTCCCTCATACATCCAACGATAGGGCTACCTACTCATTAATAGTAAGATAGCGCTATCTAAAGGAAAGGAGGAAAATAACGCCCTTTTTTGAGTAGGTAGATAGTTCTTAAGTACTTGCTCAAGTTAATTCATTCTTACACCACACTTTCAAAACTCTTTTAAAAAAAACGCTTTATCACACTCTTGAGGACTGATACAAGAGTTATCATAAAGCAAACAAAACTTTTTCAAAATACACAAACACGAAAGCAATTTTCAAAAATGAGCAAGTATCTAACAACCCGTGGAAAACCATGGATGGAAAGGGTGCTAACACCTTCCCTTTCCATAATATACCCCCTTACTTATAAAATCTTGAAAAAGGTCTTTTTCGTTTCTTTTCACCATTTCATTTGTTGGATAAAAGAAAAGTCGGTGGCGACTCTTACTTACCATAAAATTTGTGAATACAAAATGCAAAACTGTATAAACAGTCGGTTCTGCCACCATATCACAAGAATAAACTCTTTGCATTCCATGGGCCTTTTCCAACCCAAGATACGCATCCTAAAATTGTCAATAAGTACCTCCCTTATTTTACGCATGTTATCCCCTCTGTGTTTAACCATACAAAACCCATTGATGTTATGTTTATGGTTTCTGATGACATGGTGTTCACCTCCATACTTGTGTCAGGTGATATGGAATATCTCGTTTGGCTCTATAAAGTCCAAGGGCAAAGGAGATCTCAATGGGAGAAGCTTGTCATCTTTGACATTATTCAAATTTCAGAGTGCCCATATAATCGATCCCAACTTTATTCTCGCTTCACTCTTCTTTTGGGAAGGTTCGACCAACACTTTCCAACTTCCATGTAGGATGTTGACACCTACCCTATTTTATGTGGCAACTATCACTAGGCTTTCCCCACAAGGTATTACCTTTGACCCAACTGAGCCGACGAAACATACAGTTTGCTTTGACCATTCAGATTTCGCCCGTTATATCACTGATCACCATATTATGGACACGGAAGACATCTCTGATGCTGAGAACATAGCCTTTTTGTCCTTTTGTCCCTCTGGCTCTCCCATTTCTTATTTTGCACAGGCTCTTTAAGAATAGTTCAGGATTTTATACCTCTAGCGATTCAACTTCACGAAGGATGAAACATCTCATTGGGCAAGCTTTTACTGGTGCATCTCTACCAAACTTTAGGAAATACTTCCATGTAGCTGAAGGATCTTCTTGATCATGACACATGCTTAAACCTCTCAAGAACTCTTTGGTTTCTGCAACATTGGTTGAATGCCACATTTGAATTTCGATTGGGTCACGTTATCTTTGAATCGATTATGCGTCTGACCAAGGCTAGAACCATTGAAGTCCTAAGGTTGTCTTTGACCACTCACCCCCAAAAACTTGATCGGTTCGTTTTTATGAAATATATTAACCTGTTCGTTGAGACCACCACATTTGTCTCATCCATGGCCCCTTTTGTGAAGCGACAGTTTGGTCCAGTCTAGTTTCGAGATCCCTTCCCTAACATTTCTCAAAATGATGGCTGTACAAATGCAATTTGGAGGGCCTTTTTAACACCCATTGTGCTTTCCTATCGAATTAATGCTGGCTCGAAGGAGAATGGTTTCATGGTTTATTAATTGAACTTGGTGTCTCGATAGTTAGGCCTTAGTCGAATGTTGCCTTCGTCTTTGTTCTACCGCCAAGCCGACATCGTCTGGGTTGGTAGACAACTCTCTACCAAGGAACATCAGGCTTACCTCAAATTCCATTGGGTATCCTAAACTCTTGGAATTCCAGTTTTTAATTTTGAACACTCCTTTTTTACTTCTGATTTGTTCGACCAATGGTGGCCTCAATATCTATAGAAATATTTCTCTATACCCAACTTCCTTCAAAGGCTCATCGACGCCTTTAATGCCCTGGAGACTCAATATCCCACTACCTCATCGATCTCTTAGGAACGAGATCGCCCTCCTCCATTCGAATTAAATCAAGGTTCATCCTCCGAAATGGCAAAGAAAATGACAACCACCTTCTTCACCGACTCAGTCCCACAGGAGCACAATGTTGTGCAACCAAACTTAAAGGTATATTTTATTTTTTCTTTTCCCTTTTCTGCCTCTAGTTCTCATGCTAACTTCAAAACTCTCCTTAGGGGCTTCTTGGCGTAGAAAATGTTGAACCGATTCCAACCATAACGGCTCCATTCAGTGACAATACCATAAAGTTTAGTCATCCAGCTTTTGCTAAGACCAAATTTTAAGTCTTGCACAATGATGCGCTCATCGACTCTGCAACCCACACCGAAATCTAGGCTTTAAAGAAACAAGATCCAATGGCAGCATTCAGAAAGATTCACCTGCTTTGACATACACCCATTACTTTACCAACTCCTGATTCGACCTCTCTATCCATCACTGAATTGGATGTCAAAGTAATCCACACACTTCACCAACTAAAACCTCATTTGTTTGAGAGTGAGTTTTTAGTTGTTTTCAAGGAGGAAGATTTCATGGTAACTGAGATTTTTAAGCTTCTCGACGCCATTTCCCAACATCCTATTCATGACTCCTTAGCTTATTATTTGATCGACTTCGAGGATTTCCTCAATCAACTCGCAAAAGATCTTACCTTCTGCCGCCACACTGCTCTCCAACTTAAAACTAAGGCCGATGAAATGAGAGTTAAGTGGGAGTTGAGTGAAATTTATGGGAAAAAGGATAATGATTTTGAGGTTGATAAGCGGACCCGCCTTGAACAACACTCTGCTTTTGACCAAGAAATCTTGAGCTATTGAAACCAGATTGAAGTGCTCAACCCTAAAATTATTGACATCGACATCATAAGGCCTTATTGAATTTGTCTGACGACCATTCACTCCATGAAGTCCAACAATCCACTCTTGAAGGAATAGTTCATGGTGAAAAGGCCCTTCAACTTAGGAGCAAGATTTGTCACCTGACAGCTATGAAGACCCATCTCGACAAGAAAGTCACTTACGACAAAACCTGTTTGGAAGATATTAAATCCTAATTTCCTTTGTGATTTTGTCATTGCTCACATTCTAGCTGAGACTCATTTCTAAATATGTAACCCCTTTGGGAACTTTTGATATCCATCTTGGTATTTATCCATTTTGGCCAATACTATTTTGACATGCTTTATTTTGAAGTAATTTGAGTCTCTTGAAGCATAGTGTGATACGGTGGGAGAACTGACTTTTTGTTTTGTGTTTGATTGCAAATGTTGCGGATAGCAAGAGTCGCCATCGACTTTTCTTATGTCCAATAAGGAAAGGTGAAAAAGCATAAGAAAGACATTTAGAGACGTTTTCTTGAGTTTGGGGGTAGATTATGAAAAGGGAAGGTGTTAGCACCCTTTTCATCCGTAGTTAACTACGGGCTCTTAGTTGCTTGCTAGATCATTTGCTTTTGTTTTGAAATGTGCTTTGTGATGTGGGTTTTGAAAGTACTTTGAAAATGTGACTTTGTAATGATTCTCGTCTCTATAAGAATGCCTTCAAAGTGTTGGTTTTTAAAATAGTTCAAAGATATATGTTGGTGTATAAAAAATGTTTTTATTGTGAACAAGCGATCAACTAGGAGCGAATCTACCTACTCAAAAGGTTTTAGATGTTCTTTTCCTCTTCCTTTAAATGTTGCTATCTTACCATTGATTTGGTAAGAAGCCCCATCGTTGGATGTGAAGTGACGGGTGTGGGATGTTTGTATAGTCATAGAAGGCAACCCATGGAACATTTTAGCAATGTCGTGTTAGGGACTAGATCATTTGTTGAAGGCAACACCAAGGGTCATCGAGGGACTACGATCTTTTATCGAGGGTCTTTTTCTAAAACACCCATGTTCGAGGGACATGATTATTTTTTCGATAGGAAACAAGGTGGGATTATCCTAAGGGTGCTAGTGTGCAAGTGTATTTTATTGCATGCATTTTAGTCTTGATTAGGGTTATCTATTTGTTGATTTTATATCTTGCCATACACATCCTAATTACTAGCATTTTATATTTGGAAAAGCGTTAAATTACGGAAATATAAAAATCCTACGCTATTACAATATTTTAGGGATGGGGGTACATATTTACAAATGGGGGGTTGCAAGAATTTAAATCCTATTTAACCATTACAACCATATTGAAATGTACAATGCAAGAGAGAAAAAGGACTTGTTTAGAGAATGTTTTTTTACCTTAATGAATTAAGAAAAAGAAATAAATTAATTAATAAAAGAAAATATTTTTGTCTTTTATATATTAATAAAAAAAAGGGGGTTAATATTGAAAATGATAAAAAGGAAAATAAATGAAAGATAGAAACAGCGTGCTGCTGCAAGCAAAACAACAAGGATCATAAGTTCTGAAGCCAGGCGCGTGGTGACTCAGAAAGGAACGTTAGTGGAATCAGAATTTCTGGATTGGTACACTCTGAGGTCCTGCAAGAAACGTCAGAGGGAAAGGAAACAGAGGTTCTGGGTGGTATTTAGACAGTGAGCCAAAAGTCAGAAGTTTTGTATTGCGCTAAAATAGTGAGTAAACATCAGAAATTCAATGTGTTGTCAGCGTATGGAAAATCATAGATTCTGAGTGTTAAAACAGCGAGTGAAAGCATCAGAAGTTCAGTGTGTTTAACGTGTAGGGAGAACTCAGAAGTTTTGTATTGTGCTAAAACAGTGAGTGAGCATAAGAAGTTTTGTGTGTTAAAATGGTAAAGAGAACTCAAAAGTTCTGCGTGCTTAAACAGTGAGATAATCCTAGAAATTCTGTGTGTTAAAATGGTGAATGAAAAACAGAAGTTCTGTGTTACATTTTAACTCTTTCATCATATTAATTAGCACATCAGTAATTTATTCAATCCTTAACAGCAAATCAGGAGGATAAAAGCACAGCAGTTTATAGAAGTTCTAATCCTAATTCTGAGCCTAGCCTTAATCAAGAAGTTCTGATCCACAGTTTTCCTACTTATGCAATGATATGGACAACATTAATATTGTGATATTTACATATTTAATGATGTTCTGAATGAGAAGATGCAAATTCATAACGACTTACCTTGAATCTGAAACGTGTGCTTGGAACTTGAACTGCTGCCTTTAAATGTTCTGGAGTCAGCAAGAACAACGGGAGAGAAAATGCCAAGTTCTTTGATTCAAAGGTGTGATCGGTGGAAATAGAACTGACTGTTTAACGCTGGTTCGCGAAATGTCGCGGAAGCAAGAGTCGCCACCGTCTTTTACTTTCTCCAACATGGAAAGGACAAAAGCACAGCAAAATTCCTTATGAGATAGTTTCTCGGTTCGGGAGGTAGATTTATAGAAAGGGAAGGTGTTAGCACCCTTTCTATCCATGGTTATCCATGGGCTCTTAGATACTTGATCTTATGTTTTCAAAATGTTTGCTTTTCAAAGTATGAGTGGGTTTGAAAAAGTTTCTTTGAAAGATTTCGGAATAACTCTTGTATTTGTCCTCGAGAGTGTTTGAAAAATTTGTTTTCGAAAGCTTTTTTGAAAGTGTAATGTGAAAAGAGTTTTGATTTGTTTTTTAGAGAGCAAGTATCCATGAGTCATCTACCTACCCTAAGGAATTAGGCTGTGTAAATGTCCTTAAGGTAGTGCCATCCCACCATTGAGAGGTAGGTAGCACCACCGTTGGAGGTGTTCGGGTCAATTCGTTTGTAGGGACAATGTGGTCACCAGAGCAACAGTAAGACACCTTAGAAGCTACCCTAATGTCCTAGATCCTTTTATCCGAGGCAACTGTTTCGAGGCGACTGGATCTTAGACATCAGAGCGACCGCTAAAACGTCCTATACTCGAAGACCACGTTCCGAAGGCAACAGGTGAGGCGTACCCTAGAAGTGGTGTGTGTATTTGTGTGTTGTTTTCAGTTTAACAGTTATCTTTGATCATGGCATTGTGAGCTACGCTTGTTTTTAATTAGCATACATTCTTTCATGCGAGCTTAGCAGTTAGGAGTGCGGAAAATTAAAAGACGGAAATATAAAAGCTACGCTATTACAAGGCGCGGGTCTATACATCGCCAAATTACGAAGACCCGTTTTTGATAAAAGTGCGGAAAGTAAATAAATACCTAATTTCTATTACATTCGGAAAGCAATTACATAATATTCAAAAGAAAATAATGCGCGAAAAGAAATTAAAATTGAAAGTCCGAGGGTTTGGGCCCTTTTGAGAAATTAAATTAAATTAAAGTCTAATTATTATTTAATTAAAGAAAAGAAGAATGTTTTTTATGTTTTTGGTATTTATGAAAATAAAGAAAAGAATTTACAAGGGAACCCTAATTCTAGATTATTTTTAATTATTAAAGAAAACATTAAAGTTAACCTAATTTACGCTAATTAATTAATTTACATGTTTATTTACAAAAATTATAATTAATAATAATAATAAATAATGATGGAAATAAATAATTAAGAAAAAGATAAAAATGTCAAAACCTAATTCTACCTATTTTTTTTATTTATTAAGAAAAAAAGTGTCAAAATTAAAACCTAATTTAAACTAGATTAATTGTTAGAGTTTATTTACAAAAATAAATTAATGGTAAATTAAATATATTTTGTATTTTGATTTTCTGTTTTTTTATTATGAAAATTATTTTATGGTGAAAAAACAATTAAAACATTAAAAAGAATTAGAAAAGAAAATCAAATAAAATTAAAAAAGATGCAAACCAAAGGGGGTATCAGGCCCAGAATGGAGGTGTTGTTGGAAGAATCTTGGCCCATTAGACAAAGCCTGTTTGACCTTTTGGTATCACATGTGGGATGGTTGACTGAGGTACACCCTGGACTTCACTCTGCAGCCTTCAGATTGGACCTTGAAGCCACTTGTCAGGCTAGCGCATGAGCATGTATGGTGGAACGTTTGATGGGTGATGTACCTGAAAGCATTGGAAAAAATATAAAGAGTATATGGGGGACCTGGGAATCGAACCCAGGTCCCAACGCTTGAGGGACACGTTGCCAACCAGCTGAGCTATTGCGTTTGTTTGTATACATAATGGATAGAAAATATAATATGCAAAAAACAATGGTTAGTGGTATAAGACAAAAAACGCGCCATTTATTTGAACTATCCAACCATATGATGACACGCCTGCCTTCGTCTTCGTTTACCTGCAAAACATGAATGAGATAGCGGGGGTTTTAAACCCCCACTAAGTGTAACAGTGGAAAATAGCGATTACGCCCACAGATAAGATAAATTGAGCGCGAGTAGTTGGTTTGCTTCGTCTTGAGCTTCTAAATTTAGCTGTATAGGTCTAAAGGTCCAATTTTTCCATGTAAGGAAAGCCCTATTTTGAAGCTTCTGAAACCCTAGGTTTCATCCATGGTGAATTCCGTTTCAAGCAGTTTTAGCACAATTAAACATTACCATAAGCTTCAGGGAGATGTTAATAGCATAAATCAATAATCAAAACACATGAATGATGCGTGGGAATTAAAATTCGATTATGAAATATTTGTGAAGAAACGTGACTCAGTTCTACCGATTCTTGGAGTATGGGGACTTGTTCTTGATGCCAACAGCTTCCTAGCAATGTCAGTAACGTAATGGAAACGTTTTGAAGCCTTGAATCGTCCTGCAAATATGAAATCAGTTTCCAAGTTTTTGTTAAAAAAATGCAAATTGGTTCTGGCGCATGAGCCGCTTTTTTCGTGTCTGTGGCTTCAGGGTTTCCTTATGCCTTTGTATGTGATGCAAATTAGGTCAAAATAAAGCCCATGAATCCATGAATTGATGATTTGAAGATTTGATTTTCAATTATGTATTTCCAATCTTTTTTCATGAAAATATTGCCAAATATGGATGATCTTGTCCCCTTGGATGATGCACGAAATCTTTAGCATATTTGGAATATATTTGCTGCACAAAAAGATTTGAAAAAGCATTATTTGATATTTTTCTACAATTAAAACTAATTAAATGAATTAATAAGAATAAAAATTCAATTAATTAATTAAAAATAAGAAAATAAATCCTTTTAAGCTCAATGGGTCGTGCATAGGCTTTGGGTAATGATTCAAGAAGGAATTTGAGGCCCATTAGCAAATTTGAAGTGTTTTAGGTAAAGTTGACTTTTGAAAATTCCCAAAAATTTCCCAAC
Organism: Vicia faba; assembly: GCA_948472305.1. NCBI lineage: Eukaryota > Viridiplantae > Streptophyta > Magnoliopsida > Fabales > Fabaceae > Vicia > Vicia faba. Next base: position 476,283,928 of record OX451740.1, read on the forward strand.
TTCTCCAATGCATATCTTGCTCAATTTTGAAGCTATGAACATGTTATTGGACATTTTGGAAAGGTCTTGAAGTCCTCTAACCAATTCCTTTGGTCCCGTTTCATTTGGATTTACCAATCTCAAGTTATGGTCTTTGACTTAAAGTGCCTTTTTGTTGACTTTTGAAAATGACCTATAATGTTGAAATTGATAACTTTTTGTGAGAGAATTTCTTGGACTTGGAGTGTGAAGATGAGTTGTAGGAAATGTCATCCCCTTCAAAATGAGCTTTGGATGGGATTTTTCTGATAAACCATGAGGAAGTTATGCTTTGGTCAATTTGTAGTTGACTTTTTCAGCTGTCCAAAAGTAGAAACTTTTGCATCTTGAGACTTTTTGAGCCATGCTTGTGGAATCATGATCAAGAATTGGTCAAATGATGATTGTGGCTTCAAAATAAGATGTTGACCAAAAATTTTGACTTTTGACTGTCAAATGACCATTTTGCCTCTATAGTTGACTGTGGAGCAATTAGGGTTTTTGACTGTGCAATTTGATGCTGTGAGTCTTGAAACTTGACATATGGATGCTTGGCAATATATATGGGCATGTGGGACTTGATTGGACCCTTGGAAACCTCAATTTCTTTGCTAGAACCAAAACCCTAATTTTGACTGTGTTAGGAGGCAATTGGACTGTGCAACCCTTGAGATATTTTGAACCATGATTTTGCCAAATCTTGAAGAATATGGAAGGGCAAATTTTGGGGTACAACAGTTGCCCCTGTTCAATCTTCTTAGACCTGAGGATGTAGATTGGCTGGCGTGCCTTTCGTAATCCGAAGGTGGAAGATGATTGAACACTAGAGTGCCCAGAAATTTGCACTCGCATAGTAGAATATCAGCAATGTGATGACGGGAATGGGCTTACATATGCCATTTGGAAAGGTGGTGGATAGGAGGATGGGATTATAGATGCCATCTTGAGATGTGATAGAATCTTGTCGGGAATGGGCTTATGGATGCCATTTGGAGACTGTTAGTATGTGGATAGGCTTATAGATGCCATCTGGAGATTATCGATCGCGTAAGAGATTCCTTAGCGAGAACTTGCGTACCTGAGAAAGAAAAATAGTTACCTGGCCTGTTACAGGGGTTGATCTTCAAACTCTTTATGTAGATGTGCCCTGGATGGATACAGGTATCGAATCTCTAAATTCTTCATGCAGATGTGCCCTGGCTAGATACAGGAATTGGATCTTCGAACTCTTCAGACGTTCCCTGGCAGGATACAGGAATCGAGTCTGGAATTAGTCGTCAACAGATACACCCTGGCAAGATACAGGAATCGGATCTTCAAACTCTTCAAACGTTCCCTGGCAAGATACAGGAATCGAGTCCGGAAATAGTCGTCAACAGATACACCCTAGGAAGATACAGGAATCAGATCTTCGAACTCTTCAGACGTGCCCTGGCAAGATACAGGAATCGAGTCTGGAATTATTCGTCAACAGATACACACTGGCAGGATACAGGAATCGGATCTTCAAACTCTTCAGACGTGCCCTGGCAAGATACAGGAATCGAGTCTGGAATTAGTCATCAACAGATACACCCTGGCAGGATACAGGAATCGGATCTTCAAACTCTTCAGACGTGCCCTGGCAGGATACAGGAATCGGATCTTCAAACTCTTCAGACGTGCCCTGGCAGGATACAGGAATCGAGTCTGGAATTAGTCATCAACAGATACACCCTGGCAAGATACAGGAATCGGATCTTCAAACTCTCCAGACGTGCCCTGGCAAGATACAGGAATCGAGTCTGGAATTAGTCGTCAACAGATACACCCTGGCAAGATACAGGAATCGGATCTTCAAACTCTTCAGACGTGCCCTGGCAAGATACAGGAATCGAGTCTGGAATTAGTCGTCAACAGATACACCCTGGCAAGATACAGGAATCGGATCTTCAAACTCTTCAGACGTGCCCTGGCAAGATACAGGAATCGAGTCTGGAATTAGTCGTCAACAGATACACCCTGGCAGGATACAGGAATCGGATCTTCAAACTCTTCAGACATACCCTGGCAGGATACAGGAATCGAGTCTGGAATTAGTCATCAACAGATACACCCTGGCAAGATACAGGAATCGGATCTTCAAACTCTTCAGACGTGCCCTGGCAAGATACAGGAATCGAGTCTGGAATTAGTCGTCAACAGATACACCCTGGCAAGATACAGGAATCGGATCTTCAAACTCTTCAGACGTGCCCTGGCAAGATACAGGAATCGAGTCTGGAATTAGTCATCAATAGATACACACTGGCAAGATACAGGAATCGGATCTTCAAACTCTTCAGACGTGCCCTGGAAAGATACAGGAATCGAGTCTGGAATAGTCGTCAACAGATACACCCTGGCAAGATACAGGAATCGGATCTTCAAACTCTTCAGACGTGCCCTGGCAAGATACAGGAATCGAGTCTAGAATTAATCGTCAACAGATATACCCTGGCAAGATACAGGAATCGGATCTTCAAACTCTTCAGACGTGCCCTGGCAGGATACAGGAATCGAGTCTGGAATTAGTCGTCAACAGATACACCCTGGCAAGATATAGGAATCTGATATTCAAACTCTTCAGACGTGCCCTGGCAGGATACAGGAATCGAGTCTGGAATAGTCATCAACAGATACACCCTGGCAAGATACAGGAATCAGATCTTCAAACTCTTCAGACGTGCCCTGGCAAGATACAGGAATCGAGTCTGGAATTACGACAGTTGATAGTAATTATAACTGTATTGACTTTTGTCCTGAAAAGACAAAACGTTAGTTGTATGCAATGTCATGATGTATGAAATGCGTGATGTTCTCAAAATAAATGAGATTGTATGTTTATGATGCGTATGCGCATGCTATAATGTATGAAGATGTGATGTTTATGAATGTATTTTCGTCTAGGAAAGTAAATCCTTGACGGATGCCGGGAGTTCAAATCCTGGGCTGATGTTGAAGAGTAGAACTTTTCGTTTCTGCTGGGGGTGATGGTTGCAAGAATACTGGTAGGAGAAAATGACTCCGTTGGGGAATAAACTTGGCGAATAGATTACTCTGCAGGGAGTGAACTCTGTGGGGAGAGATACTTCGCTGAGATTTTGATGATAACTCCGCTGGGGATACCGTTGATACGTTTTGTTGAGGACTTTGATGAACTCCGCTGGGGATAGGAAGAACTTCGCCGAGGACGATCTTTCCATGGTAATTAGCTGAGGATAACCCAGTTATAGGCTCTGGTGAGGAAATAACCTTTGAATAAAGTCGGGGGAGCGTTCGTACTCTACAGGTGATAAGCTTCCAGAATCTACTGGGGATAAGCTTCTTGTTGGGGAGATTGATTGAACTCTCCTGGGGAAACTTTTGAGATGGCATTGGGGAATGGCTTCACTGGATGTCTGGTATACTGCCGGGGAGAGTGTCTCCGACTTGCTGGAGATACGGTGCCTTGTTAGGACTAACGGGAGACAATCTCTGCTCGGGGAGAGAATATTGCTGAGTCTTGTCTTACTCTGCGGGGAGTGAAGGTATCTTGGTCATGTTCTTCAGCTGAACTTACCTTGGTACCTCGGACAGAGCAACTAAACCACTCAGACAATTATTATTGCCCCAGCTTCTGCGGGAGAAGGCACCTGTGGAGGCCTTGATAACTACCGATTGACAAATCTTCTTCTGGTAGGCAAATGATGACAGGACATAGTCGTACGCTTTGATCCCTAACTTTTGCCTGGACCGCCCTTTCGGGTTTTCAGTCCACCGGGATACCCATTTTTGCCCAAGCCGCCTTTTCAGGTTTTCGACTTGCCGGGTGTACAGATTTTTTTCATTTCATCCCTTATTTTTGCCCGAACCCTTTTGGTTCGCCGGGAAGCCCTTATTTTTGCCTAGGTGTGTCAACCTAGCGGGTCTTTGGTTATGCGTAGTATTTTTCGACTATGTCCGCGTTCAGGGAGTGTAAGGAGTTACCCCTGTTGGAAGTGTTGTGTCACCGTACTACCAGAAGATCTTCGTTCGATCATGCAAGATTCGTTGCTGGAATTCACGTTCAATGCTCCAAGTGATCCAGATTGGAGATTTGCCCCAAGCTGGTTGGCCTTTTGAGAGATTCTCCGAATCTTGACTGGACTGCCCCAGATGATGGACACTGATCATGCCATGCCCCTTGACTGGAAGTGTTTCTTCCACTGGAGGTGACTCTTTTGTTGAGAAGACTCTTGTTCATAAGATATTCGTCGTGCGAATTTCTCTGTTGTTCAAATAACTAGTCATATGTAAACAATGTTATTTTGAAAATGCAAAGCTTATGTCTGTCTTGAAGTTTTTTTGAAAATGCATTTTTTCATCAAAACAAGTGAATTTTGTAAACTGTGATGTCAACTCGTTATTTTGCCGCAAGCCTTAAGGAGTCAGGATACCTTTCATAACAGTATGCTTTTGAACTAACCCATGCTTCAGCTAGGACTTTTAAGGGTTGTAGCATGGCCTGGTTCACGGTTTAAGAAACAAAGGATAAAGGCTCAAATTTTATTTGTACCCACCCACTCTTCGTGATGTTCTTCAAACCTAAACTCAGTTGATCGTGCGTTAGACCTTGTTTGAGTCTTCGTCCTGATATACCAATGATGGTTCGGATGTTGATAGTTTATTTTGAATAGGCAGTCATTTCTTGTTTGTCGAGGGTTTGTAGGACCTCTTTCTTTTTTTTATTTCGTCGTCCCTGTTTTTTTTGCCTGAACTGTTTCTTTTTGTATTTACAGTCAGCGGGATGCCCCAGTCTTGTAAGTCTCCTTCATAGGTTTTGACTTATTGGGCTTTGATTTTGAGAGATTACGACTGCCTGTCTTTATGATTATTCGGAACAATCACTGTCTTTTGCTTTGGAAGGACTCCTTTGGTGCCATTCGTTGTGCACCTGGATCAACCGAGAGAACTACCCTGCCCCAGGTTATGATTAAGGGTTTTAATTTTTGTGAAAAGAAAAACTCCTACTTCTTTGGCTCGAAGGGGTTGACGAGGGATTATCTTCCTTATAACTCTAGTGTTTAGGAATTGAAACAATGCCTGTACCTCATCAGCGGGGTCTGTTCAAAAGCATACTGTAAATCGTGGTATCGTTTTCGTCATCCTCCCTCAAGAGGCTTAGAATTTTTCAATCAAGAGTTGATCATCATAAAATATGAAAACAGTTTGAATATAGTGAATGTGAATATATTGGTTCAAAACAAACATATGCGATGCATTGATAAAGTAACAACGTTTGACATGAATAAATGTTTAAATAATCAAAGAAAAGTACAACTTGAACATTCGAATGAATAACAGTTTTCTAGTCTCAGGACTTGTCACTTCAAATGGTGAACCTTGGAGGGATGGTAGAAAAACTCAGCCTGACCATCTTGTGTGAACTCCAATGCTCCTTCATCAATCAGGTCCTGGATCTTGTTCTTCAGAGCCCAGCAATCATTTGTGTCATGTCCTGGACTGGCAGAGTGGTAGGCACACCTTTTATTGGGATGATAGGTAGGAGCTGATGTGTTGGGATTCCGGGGAGGAGCCTTTAATGTGATCAGATTCAATCTCAACAGGCGTTGAAAAGCTTGAAACAGCGACATGTTGAGCTGGGTGAATTGCCTCCTGGGCTTGTCTGGCTTGCTCTGATCAACCCATTGTTCTTGGTGAAGACGTTGTTGGACCTGTGAAGTAGTAGCATCTTGGAGAGGTCTATTCTTCACCATGCCAGACTCTTGTCCTCTTGGAAGCTGATCAATGACCTGGTCCCTGACTTGGACTGGTTGCTTCATGTTGTATCTCTCTTGGTGGAGCTGACTGATCATGGTCCTTAACTCTTCTTGCTCCCGAGATAAACCTTGGATGAGAGCCATTTGCCCCAGCATCTGGGTTCTCATTGCATCCACCTCAGCTTGCAGATGTTTCAGCCGTTCATCCTTACTGTCTTCTGGACCCTTCTTGACCAAAGTCCCCATAAGGAGTGTTCTCAGCTCTTCCTGCCCCTTGGATAGGCTTAGGAAGATCTCCCTGAACTGAGTCTCTTGAGCATGAAGACCTTGGTTATCTTGTTGGGAAGCCATTGCTGAAATAAACAGCGACGAAGGTAAGTGAACTGTAAAAAAAAAAGAGTACCTGTAATGCAATGATATGTATGATATGCATGCAATGTTTTCAAGGATCTCGCGGGGTAAACAAGAAAATTGTTAGCATTTGAATTTGGGTAGCTTGATTGAAGGAACTGCATATTGTTGAGAGTCCTTCGTCAAGGGTCAAAGGCTCACCATATCCAGTGGGTCATAGCCCCTGACAACCTTGGCTAGAGGAAAATAAATCCCCTTTGCCCCTTGCTAGACAGTTGATTCATCATGACCTGCATCACAAACCCTTGAGATCCTTGAAATGGATTAGTCCTTATGCAGGATGTATGCAATGGTATGATGTTATGCTATGCATGGAGTGACGTAAGTAGGCCCTGTAATGAGTCCCAATTAAGGACTGTAAACAAAACCTGCAAGGAATCCGTGTTGTTAGATAACAAGTATGCAAGATGTTCAAGTATGAAGGCACACAAGTCACACAGAGAGCCCTTAGAGTTTAGGCCAGCATGAAGTTTGGGGTACTACCCTCTTGAAGTTGGTGGGCTCAAACCTGTCCTATCAAAAGTAACCGGGTTCTAAGGAGCTCAATATCATTGGGTTGTTTTCTGTGTTCTTCGTTTCGATTTAGCCACTGAACTGGCGATCAAAATATTCCAAGAAAACAACCCTCAATGAGTGTAGTACCGAGTATCAACCAACTTCGGACTGCACCAAAGTCAGTTATCTCACTACCCCTAAAGAGGCTAGGATGGTTCAATTAAGGTTCCTAAGGTCAGTTGATGCTTCACGACACCACGCGGCGGCCCCGTACTCTCCTTGACTTGACTCAAGGGTTACCGGTACTCACCAAAGTGCCACATCAACGTAGCAGACTGCTTCAACCGTGTCGGTATACCCTGCACAGTTCCCTCACAGTCTTGTTGCTACTTTCTAAGAAGGTATCCCCCAGATCCGGGTTAGGATCTATAGAACTCCCAAAACAATGCCCACAATAATAAAGCAAACAAAACAAAGAAATTGAAAACTTAAGTATGATCTATCCTAAGGTACACCTCACTTTAAATATCCCCAGCAGAGTCGCCAGTTCTGTGATCGGTGGAAATAGAACTGACTGTTTAACGCTGGTTTGCGAAATGTCGTGGAAGCAAGAGTCGCCACCGTCTTTTATTTTCTCCAACATGGAAAGGACAAAAGCACAACAAAATTCCTTATGAGATAGTTTCTCGGTTCGGGAGGTAGATTTATAGAAAGGGAAGGTGTTAGCACCCTTTCTATCCATGGTTATCCATGGGCTCTTAGATACTTGCTCTTATGTTTTCAAAATGTTTGCTTTTCAAAGTGTGAGTGGGTTTGAAAAAGTTTCTTTAAAAGATTTTGGAATAAGTCTTGTATCTGTCCTCAAGAGTGTTTGAAAAATTTGTTTTCGAAAGCTTTTTTGAAAGTGTAATGTGAAAAGAGTTTTGATTTGTTTTTTAGAGAGCAAGTATCCATGAGTCATCTACCTACCCTAAGGAATTAGGCTGTGTAAATGTCCTTAAGGTAGTCCCATCCCACCATTGAGAGGTAGGTAGCACCACCGTTGGAGGTGTTCGGGTCAATTCGTTTGTAGGGACAATGTGGTCACCAGAGCAACAGTAAGACACCTTAGAAGCTACCCTAATGTCCTAGATCCTTTTATCTGAGGCAACCGTTTCGAGGCGACTGGATCTTAGACATCAGAGCGACCGCTAAAACGTCCTATACTCGACGACCACGTTCCGAAGGCAACAGGTGAGGTGTACCCTAGAAGTGGTGTGTGTATTTGTGTGTTGTTTTCAGTTTAACAGTTATCTTTGATCATGGCATTGTGAGCTACGCTTGTTTTTAATTAGCATACATTCTTTCATGCGAGCTTAGCAGTTAGGAGTGCGGAAAATTAAAAGACGGAAATATAAAAGCTACGCTATTACAAGGCGCGGGTCTATACATCGCCAAATTACGAAGACTCGTTTTTGATAAAAGTGCGGAAAGTAAATAAATACCTAATTACTATTACATCCGGAAAGCAATTACATAATATTCAAAAGAAAATAATGCGCGAAAAGAAATTAAAATTGAACGTCCGAGGGTTTGGGCCCTTTTGAGAAATTAAATTAAATTAAAGTCTAATTATTATTTAATTAAAGAAAAGAAGAATGTTTTTTATGTTTTTGGTATTTATGAAAATAAAGAAAAGAATTTACAAGGGAACCCTAATTCTAGATTATTTTTAATTATTAAAGAAAACATTAAAGTTAACCTAATTTACGCTAATTAATTAATTTACATGTTTATTTACAAAAATAATAATTAATAATAATAATAAATAATGATGGAAATAAATAATTAAGAAAAAGATAAAAATGTCAAAACCTAATTCTACCTATTTTTTTATTTATTAAGAAAAAAAGTGTCAAAATTAAAACCTAATTTAAACTAGATTAATTGTTAGAGTTTATTTACAAAAATAAATTAATGGTAAATTAAATATATTTTGTATTTTGATTTTATGTTTTTTTATTATGAAAATTATTTTATGGTGAAAAAACATTTAAAACATTAAAAAGAATTAGAAAAGAAAATCAAATAAAATTAAAAAAGATGCAAACCAAAGGGGGTATCAGGCCCAGAATGGAGGTGTTGTTGGAAGAATCTTGGCCCATTAGACAAAGCCTGTTTGACCTTTTGGTATCACGTGTGGGATGGTTGACTGAGGTACACCCTGGACTTCACTCTGCAGCCTTCAGATTGGACCTTGAAGCCACTTGTCAGGCTAGCGCATGAGCATGTATGGTGGAACGTTTGATGGGTGATGTACCTGAAAGCATTGGAAAAAATATGAAGAGTATATGGGGGGACCTGGGAATCGAACCCAGGTCCCAACGCTTGAGGGGCACGTTGCCAACCAGCTGAGCTATTGCGTTTGTTTGTATACATAATGGATAGAAAATATAATATGCAAAAAACAACGGTTAGTGGTATAAGACAAAAAACGCGCCAGATCTTTGAACTATCCAACCATATGATGACACGCCTGCCTTCGTCTTCGTTTACCTGCAAAACATGAATGAGATAGCAGGGGTTTTAAACCCCCACTAAGTGTAACAGTGGAAAATAGCGATTACGCCCACAAATAAGATAAATTGAGCGCGAGTAGTTGGTTTGTTTCGTCTTGAGCTTCTAAATTTAGCTGTATAGGTCTAAAGGTCCAATTTTTCCATACAAGGAAAGCCCTATTTTGAAGCTTCTAAAACCCTAGGTTTCATCCATGGTGAATTCCGTTTCAAGCAGTTTTAGCACAATTAAACATTACCAAAAGCTTCAGGGAGATGTTAATAGCATAAATCAATAATCAAAACACATGAATGATGCGTGGAAATTAAAATTCGATTATGAAATATTTGTGAAGAAACGTGACTCAGTTCTACCGATTCTTGGAGTATGGGGACTTGTTCTTGATGCCAACAGCTTCCTAGCAATGTCAGTAACGTAATGGAAACGTTTTGAAGCCTTGAATCGTCCTGCAAATATGAAATCAGTTTCCAAGTTTTTGTTGAAAAATTGCAAATTGGTTCTGGCGCATGAGCCGCTTTTTTCGTGTCTGTGGCTTCAGGGTTTCCTTATGCCTTTGTATGTGATGCAAATTAGGTCAAAATAAAGCCCATGAATCCATGAATTGATGATTTGAAGATTTGATTTTCAATTATGTATTTCCAATCTTTTTTCATGAAAATATTTCCAAATATGGATGATCTTGTCCCCTTGGATGATGCACGAAATCTTTAGCATATTTGGAATATATTTGCTGCACAAAAAGATTTGAAAAAACATTATTTGATATTTTTCTACAATTAAAACTAATTAAATGAATTAATAAGAATAAAAATTCAATTAATTAATTAAAAATAATAAAATAAATCCTTTTAAGCTCAATGGGTCGTGCATAGGCTTTGGGTAATGATTCAAGAAGGAATTTGAGGCCCATTAGCAAATTTGAAGTGTTTTAGGTAAAGTTGACTTTTGAAAATTCCCAAAAATTTCCTAACTTCTCCAATGCATATCTTGCTCAATTTTGAAGCTATGAACATGTTATTGGACATTTTGGAAAGGTCTTGAAGTCCTCTAACCAATTCCTTTGGTCCCGTTTCATTTGGATTTACCAATCTCAAGTTATGGTCTTTGACTTAAAGTGCCTTTTTGTTGACTTTTGAAAATGACCTATAATGTTGAAATTGATAACTTTTTGTGAGAGAATTTCTTGGACTTGGAGTGTGAAGATGAGTTGTAGGAAATGTCATCCCCTTCAAAATGAGCTTTAGATGGGATTTTTCTGATAAACCATGAGGAAGTTATGCTTTGGTCAATTTGCAGTTGACTTTTTCAGCTGTCCAAAAGTAGAAACTTTTGCATCTTGAGACTTTTTGAGCCATGCTTGTGGAATCATGATCAAGAATTGATCAAATGATGATTGTGGCTTCAAAATAAGATGTTGACCAAAAATTTTGAATTTTGACTGTCAAATGACCATTTTGCCCCTGCAGTTGACTGTGGAGCAATTAGGGTTTTTGACTGTGCAATTTGATGCTGTGAGTCTTGAAACTTGACATATGGATGCTTGGCAATATATATGGGCATGTGGGACTTGATTGGACCCTTGGAAACCTCAATTTCTTTGCTAGAACCAAAACCCTAATTTTGACTGTGTTAGGAGGCAATTGGACTGTGCAACCCTTGAGATATTTTGAACCATGATTTTGCCAAATCTTGAAGAATATGGGAGGGAAAATTTTGGGGTACAACAAAAGGGAAGAACAAAGGTTTTGTTTTCTGTTTTGGAATTCTGTATTTTTTTACGAAGGTTTCACAGTTTTTCTTTTCTCTCTTTTAACAATTTTCTCTCTCAAAAAACCAGCCCCTTGAACGTGTGATGGAGCAAATTATTTATAGACGGGTTTACTGTGGTTTTGGGGGGGAAAACAAATGGGATTCAAACCTTTTTGGCATACTATTCCATTTCTTTTTAATCACAGTTTTCGTATGCTGATTTGATGCAAATATGGGATTTGAGAAAGTGCAGGCATGGATTAGATCAGCAGCTGGTTGCAGGACTGTGATATAGCATAGCAGCAGGCTACTTAAATGAGGTTTTGGGATTTGGTGATGTTCTTATCGCAGAAGATCAGAAATGTAACCTCCATATGCTAAAGGGTCATGTTCTGACCGAAGAACATTGCTTCCATATGTTATGATTGAAGCATCATGTTCTGAACCGTGTTTGCAAATTCTAATTGCACTCGCGTGAAGGTTCTCCCAGAAGTTCTGAAGTATCATATTCTCTTAACACTTAGAAAATTTTCTAAATGTTTAGAAATTTGATTTTTTTTCAAAGTAATTTATGACTTATGATTTTTTGATGAACTAATTTCATGTCTTGATGAAATATAATTGTTGAAACTTGATTTGATCTAAAAAGTCAAAGTTTGGCTTTTCATTGTGCTTTTGACCATTTTGCCCTTATGGATGATTTTCTTGAAAAGTTGTAATTCATGACTTGGAACTTGATAGAAGCAAAACTGAGAGTCCAGGATGATCCTTTGAGAAATGAGAGGGAAAATTTTGGGGTACAACAGTTGCCCCTGTTCAATCTTCTTAAGCCTGAGGATGTAGATTGGCTGGTCTGCCTTTCGTGATCTGAAGGTGGAAGATTATTGAACAATAGAGTGCCCCATGATGTAATGATGATTGGTGATATCGGGAATGGGCTTATAGATTCCATTTGGAAGGCGAAGGAGAATCTTCGGAGATGGGATTAAAGATGTCATCCCGAAAAGATCGGTTACATATGAGATTCCTTGGCGAGAATTCTTGTACCTGCTGTTGATGAGGACTTTGTAGAGGAATGTAGATTTATGCCCTAGGAAGTAAAATCCAGGAGCTTCGGTTGTCCATTACTCTACTGGGGAATTAACTCTTGATTGATGGAGTGAAAGTAGAATGCATACCTGGTTAGGGTCCAGGCTATACATAGGCTTACTGGGGAAATGTGAAATCGACCGTATCTGGTCGGGTCCTGGCCTTACAGTGTTGTAAACTGTTGTTTGGAGATAAGGGAGAAGGAACATGGATAGTAGGGTTACTTCGAAATGAAATCCTGGAAAGTAGGGCTTATGAGAAGGAACCTGGGTAGTAGGGTTACTTCGAGATGAAAGCCTGGATAGTAGGGCTATGAGAAGGAACCTGGGTAGTAGGGTTTCTTCGAGATGAAAGCCTGGATAGTAAGGATATGAGAAGGAACCTGGGTAGTAGGGTTACTTCGAGGTGAAAGCTTGGATAGAAAGGCTATGAGAAGGAACTTGGGTAGTAGGGTTACTTCGAAATGAAATCCTGGATAGTAAGGCTATTAGAAGGAACCTAGGTAGTAGGGTTACTTTGAGGTGAAAGCCTGGATAGTAGGGCTATAAGAAGGAACCTGGGTAGTAGGGTTACTTCGAAATGAAAGCTTGGATAGTAAGGCTATGAGAAGGAACTTGGGTAGTAGGGTTACTTCGAGATGAAAGCCTGGATAGTAGGGCTATGAGAAGGAACCTGGGTAGTAGGGTTACTTCGAAATGAAAGGCTGGATAGTAGGGCTATGAGAAGGAACATGTGTAGTAAGGTTACTTCGAGATGAAAGCATGGATAGTAGGGCTATGAGAAGAAACCTGGGTAGTATGGTTACTTCAAAATGAAAGCCTGGATAGTAAGGCTATGAGAAGGAACCTGGGTAGTAGGGTTACTTCGAGATGAAAGCCTGGATAGTAGGGCTATGAGAAGGAATCCAGGTAGTACGGTTACTTCAAAATGAAAGCCTCGATAGTAGGGCTATGAGAAGGAACCTGGGTAGTAGGGTTACTTTGAGATGAAAGCCTGGATAGAAGGGATATGAGAAGGAACCTGGGTAGTAGGGTTACTTCGAAATGAAAGCCTGGATAGTAAGGCTATGAGAAGGAACCTGGTTAGTAGGGTTACTTCGAGATGAAAGCCTGGATAGTAGGTCTATGAGAAGGAACCTGGGTAGTAGGGTTACTTCGAAATGAAAGCTTAGATTGTAGAGCTATGAGAAGGAACCTGGGTAGTAAGGTTACTTCGAGATGAAAGCTTGGATAGTAGGGCTATGAGAAGGAACCTAGGTATTAAGGTTACTTCGAAATGAAAGCCTGGATAGTAAAGCTATGAGAAGGAACCTGGGTAGTAGGGTTACTTCGAGATGAAAGCCTGGATAGTAGGGCTATGAGAAGGAACCTGGGTAGTAGGTTTTGTACCCCAAAATTTTCCCTCCCATATTCTTCAAAGTTTTGACAAGCATCATCTCAATTTGCTCAAGTCTACTCAAGGGTTGCACAGTCAACCATCCTCCTAAGCCAGTCAAAATTAGGGTTTTGGTTCTTGCAGGGAAGTTGAGGTTTTCAAGGGTCCAATCAAGTCCCATATGCCTATATACATTGTCAAGCATCTACATGCCAAGTTTCAAGGCTCACAAGGTCAAGTTGCACAGTCAAAAACCCTAGTTGCTCTACAGTCAACTGCAGGGGCAAAATGGTCATTTGGCAGTCAAAAGTCAAACTTTTTGGTCAACATCTTATTTTGAAGCCACAATCATCATTTGATCAAGTCTTGATCATGATTCCACAAGAATGGCTCAAAAATCATCAAGATGCAAAAGTTTCCATTTTTGGACAGCTGAAAAGTCAACTGTAACTTGACCAAGGCATAACTTTTTCATGGTTCATCAGAAAAATACCATCCAATGCTAATTTTGAAGGGGAGGACATTTACTACAACTCAGCTTCACATTCCAAGTCCAAGAAATGCCCTCACAAAAAGTTATCAATTTCAACATTATAGGTCATTTTCAAAAGTCAACAAAAATGCACTTTAAGTCAAAGACCATAACTTGAGATTGGTAAATCCAAATGACATGGGACCAAAGGCATTGGTTAGAGGACTTCAATACCTTTCCAAAATGTCCAAAAACATGTTCATATGATCAAAATGGAGCAAGATATGCATTGGAGAAGTTGGGAAATTTTTGTGAAATGGCAAAAGTCAACTATCCTTGAAACTTCAATTTTTGACAAAAGGGCCCACTTTCTTCCACTTGATTCAGCCTTGTCATGCCACCCACGTGTCCCATGATTAATTTCAAGATCAAACATTTATTTTTCCATTTTATTTAATTTTTATTGATTTAATTCATTTTAAATACATAATAATTCAAATAAAATCAAAAAAATTAATGTAATAGTATCTTGTGGTTTGAATAGCTTTCATGTATCATTTGCCAACTATCAAATTCGTGCTAGGGCCATTTTGAGCATAAAATCCAAGTTTGGCTTCAAAGATGGAATGTCCTTTAATGGTGGTCAACAAGAATCCAAAACATAATTGCACAAGGTTAAGGCTCATCATATCACTTAATTCTCATTCATACATACATATGCAAGCAAGCCAAACCTCATGGACGACCTAGAGTGTGCACAAACGGCCAGAGCAAAGTTCAAGATTTGTCCAAAAAAGTGAGAGTTCTAGAACAAGGTTGCAGGCACTTTGAGATCAAAAGAAGCACGTAGTCTTCTTCATTGCCATACCCTGAAGCTAAAGAGACCCTTGCCAAGCCCTAAGATCCATCATACCGCGCTGTAAGTATTCACAAAGTCACCCCTGTACACGAAATGTGAATTCTCCATTCTTGCATTTTTCCTCAAAAATATTGGCATGGTTTTGTTTCTTGCTTGATTTCTGATCTAATGACAATAGCCAATTTTGTTTTTAGGCCTTATACTGTGATACACGATTCTAGGTTTTGTTTGCTTGTTTTTTAGGCGTTTTCAGTGCAGGAAAAATTGGCCACCATAATGGGCATAGAAGTGATCAGGAGATGGAAACGAAACCAACCATGGTTTTGGAATTAATTTTGGAAGCCTATGGATGATTTTACGAAAGGCCCATGAAACTTCATGCGGATAAAATC
Source organism: Vicia faba (assembly GCA_948472305.1). Lineage (NCBI taxonomy): Eukaryota > Viridiplantae > Streptophyta > Magnoliopsida > Fabales > Fabaceae > Vicia > Vicia faba. Next base: position 476,299,102 of record OX451740.1, read on the forward strand.
CGCAGGTAAAAACCTGCAACTTTGATGAAGAAGATGATTAGGTGTTACAGCATGATTGGCCCGTTCAAAAACAATCGCGCGCTTTTTTATTTATTTTTAGGCATATGTTTGTTTACCAATATAATAATCATGTTTTGTTTTAATAATAACTAATACGCGCAGCTCAGTTGGTGGCTATACTATTTGAAAAGGTTACAGGACCTGGGTTCGATTCCCAGGTCCCCCCAAGTCTCAATATTACTTTTTCTAACAAATTCCCATGCAGCTTCCTAGACGCGTTCCACCATAGGCCTCATACAGATGCGCACCAAGTGTCTCAAAAGATCAATCCAAAGGCCAAAGGGTGCTCCACACCATGCTCCCTGGTCAACGCGCCTCTGGACGATTCAAAAGTCAAAAAGGCTTGAGACAATGGGCCTAAATTCTTGATTTACCTCCCAATGGTCCAATAACCCCCATGGTTCTTTCATATTTTCTTTTGTTTTCTTTTTCTTTTGTTATTTTCTTTTAACTAATTATTATTATTAACTATTATTATTTAATTACCTCATAAACTAATATTTTTTATAATAAATTCAGAAAACCAAAAAAAAACATTTTATTATTTATTAACTTATTTTGTAAATAAATGTAAATTAAATTAAATTAGCTTAATTAATTAACTTTAATACTTTTTTACAATAAATAAAAACAATTTAGAATTAGGTTTTTGCTAACTTTTAATTTCTATTTATTTTCTCTTTATTTTCATTAAAAACACAAAAACACAAAAATATCATTTTCTTAATTAACTAATTAATTAGTTATTAGTTTTAATTTCATTAATTACAAAAAAGGACAAAAATTCAATTCTTTCTTAAAAAAGGGTCAAAACCCTCAGACGTTCCCGATTCAATCTTTCGCGCGTATTTATTTTTTTAGTTCATTTTTATGTATCTGTACAGAGAATGTAATAGTTAATTAGGACCTCTTTTTGCTTTATTTATTTTCTCGCAGTTTATTTTTTCAAACGGGTTATTATTTTTGGCGATGTATAGACCCGCGCCTTGTAATAGTTAGATTTATCTTTCCGCAATTTACTTTCCGCACTCCTAACTGTTAATATGCCTGCAAGAATGTATGAAAAATAAAATCAATCTGTAGCTCACAAATAACATGTACAAGATAAACATTAACTGAAAACAAACACATGCACATGCCACTCCTAGGGTACACCTCACTGGTTGCCTCGAACGTGGTCATCAAGTATAGGGTGTCTTAGAGGTCGCCCTTTTGTCTAAAGATCCAGTTGCCTCGAAACGGTTACCTCGGATAAAAGGATCTAGGACATTAGGGTTACCACTAAGGTGTCCTACCATTGCTTCGGTGACCACATTGTCCCTAATAATCGAATTGACCTGAATACCTCCAACGATGGTGCTACCTACCTCTCAATGGTGGGATAACACTATCTAAAGGACTCCTACACAGCTTAATTCCTTAGAGTAGGTAGATTCTCCTGGGTACTTGCTCTTTTCAAAACAAACAAAACAACTTTTCGCACCCCACACTTTCAAAAAGTTTTCAAACAAAACACTTCATACACTCTTGAGGACAGATACAAGAGTTACTTAGAAATTTTTCAAACGAAACTTTTTCAAAACCCACACACACTTGAAAAGCAAACAAATTTTGAAAACATAAGAGCAAGTACCTAAGAGCCCGTGGATAACCACGGATAGAAAGGGTGCTAACACCTTCCCTTTCTATAAATCTACCTCCCGAACCGAGAAACATTTTCGAATAAGGAATTTTGCTGTGCTTTTGTCCTTTCCATGTTAGAGAACATAAAAGACGGTGGCGACTCTTGCTTACCGCGACATTTCGCGAAACCAGCTTAAAAACAGTCAGTTCTATTCCCACCGATCACAGAACTGGCGACTCTGCTGGGGACAATTATAAGTGAGATGTACCTTAGGAATAGTTCATCATCATGTTTTCAATTGCTTGTTTTGTTTGCTTTAAATATTGTGGGCCTGTCTTGGGAGCTGCATAGATCCTAACCCGGATCTGGGGGATACCTTTTAGAAAGTATCAATAAACTGTGAGGGAACTGTGCGGGGTATACCGACACGGTTGAAGCAGTTTGCTACGTTGATGTGACACTTTGGTGAGTACCAGTAACCCTTGAGTCAAGTCAAGGAGAGTATGGGGCCGCCGCGTGGTGTCGTGAAGCATCAACTGACCTTAGGAACCTTACTTGACCATCCTGGCCTCTTTAGGGGTAGTGAGATGATCGACTTTGGTGCAGTCTGAAGTTGGTAGATACTCGATACTACACTCATTAAGGGTTGTTTTCTTGGAATATTTTGATCGCCAGTTCAGTGGCTAAATCAAAACAATGAACACAGAAAACAACCCAATGATATTGAGCTCCTTAGAACCCGGTTACTTTTGATAGGACAGGTTTTTGAGCCCACCAACTTCAAGAGGGTAGTACCCCAAACTTCATGCTGGCCTAAACTCTAAGGGTTGTGGTGTGACTTGTGTGCCTTGTCATGTTTGTTGTTTGTGAATACTTGTGGTGTGTCCTTATCATAACATCATAGCATCATACAGCATCATATGCATTTACTAACCACTTCAAGGGTTCGAATCTTCATCTTTGTTCTTGTTTTGTAGGACATGGAAACTATCCGCAGAAAGACAATTTAGATCAACCTTGTAAGGGTCCCTCCTCAGCTTAAGGAGCTTACATCCAGGATTCCCGAGAACTCTTCCTTCAGTGAAAGGCATGGTAGACTCATCAGCTTGGTCAACACCAACATTGAAGAAGATATGATAAAAGTTCTCTTCCAGTTCTTTGACCCTTTGCACCACTGTTTTACTTTCCCGGATTATCAACTGGTGCCTACTTTGGAAGATTTTTCTCAGCTTATGAAGATTCCTATCCTTAGTCAACTACCCTACAACGGTACGGAAAGGGAACCAAAACTTGAAGAGGTTGCTAAAGCATTATGCCTACAACCATCTAACATCAAGGGACATTGGGAAGTTAGAAGCGGTATCAAAGGATTCTTGGCAAAGTTTCTGTTTGAGAAGGCCCAAGAATGTTGGAATTCCCTTAACCTACAAGCCTTTGAAGAAGTTGTGGCACTCCTTGTCTATGGGTTGGTGTTGTTCCCGAATCCAGATCAGCTTATAGATATCAATGCTGTCAAGATCTTCATGTCCAGGAATCCTATACCTACGTTGCTTGGGGACATCCTTCACTCATGTTACACTCGAACCATGAGAAAAAGAGGTGTTCTCATGTGCTGCACTCCTCTCCTGGCAAGGTGGTTTATTTCGCACCTTCCACAATCAGTTTTGAAGAACAAGCGGGGTTTGAGATGGTCACAACGATTGATGACTCTTACACATACTGATATACATTGGTGTTCTCGGTCCAGAGAAAATGTCACTATCATTGATCGTTGCGGAAAGTTTCCTAATGTTCCTTTACTTGGAATTAGAGGGGGTATTACTTACAACCCATGTCTGGCTTTGAGACAGTTTGGTTATGCTCGGAGGGATGGCCCTCATGACATGTTGATTCCTGACATAGTTTTTGACTTCGACAACGATACGCAAGGACTTCATCAGAGATTTATCAGAGCTTGGAGGATGCCCAACAGGGTAGATAGCAAGACACTAGGGCACAAGAACTCTATCCCCTGGAGCCTTATCTCAAGTGAGTACGAGCCCGCTCCCAGAAGCTGGTGATGCCATATCCTCATGTTCTCCCTGTGATCAAAGAGCCAGTTTTGGAGGGAGAGGTGTCCTACATCATCCAACATCCCGACATGCCAACATCTTGGGAAGAAATGCAAAAGAGTTGGATCCAACTCAAGGAAGAACGGAATTCTCTTGAAACCAGTCTACATGCCAGTGAGAAGAAGGTCTTGGAGCTCACCTGCCTACTTCACGAGGAAAAGACTCTCAACACCTACATCGCTCCAAAGAGGATGCGCAGTGTCTTTTGGGATTAATTATTTTGTAATGTTTTGCCCATGAGGCCCTGATGTACTGAACAGATTATTTCCTAAAATAAAGTGTGTTCTTTTTTGTCTACAACGAATTTGAACTTTCGAACCCTTGAATGCATTGCATAAACAACATATCATGCATCATGTGCATAACAGGTACCCTTTCTCTACAGGTTCCTTAATCTTCTTCGCTGTTTATTTCAGCAATCATCATGTCTTCCGAGCCTACTACCGAACAAGCTATCAAGGCCCTCCAGGCCCAGAACGCCCAGTTTCAAGAGCTGGTCATGAGCTTAGCCCAGGGGCAACAAGAGTTGAAGGCTTTGCTCCTGAAGAAGAAGAAGAAGAGGATTGTGTTGTTCAACACCGGACGCAGACTCGGGAATACACTACAAAATGAAGCTGAGATGACTACTCCATCTGTTGGGGAAGGCAGTCACCAAGAGGGAAGGGTTCCTAGTCCCGTGGTCTCTGACACCGAGACAGATTTCAATGATGAACAGTACCCTCCTGCTGAGGACAGGTACAAGCAGTTGGAGGACCGGTTAAATGCTATGGAGATTCAACGTGTGCCTGGGTTGGATTTTGGAGACTTAGGGTTATCTTCCGGGGTGGTGATCCCACACAAGTTCTAGGCACCTGCCTTTGTGAAGTACGACGGGGCTTCCTATCCTAAGCTGCACCTCAGATCATATGTAAGGAAGATCCAGCCTTACACTGCAGACAAGAATCTATGGATCCATTTCTTCCAGGAGAGTCTTTCAGGGACTCAGCTCGAATGGTTCTATCAGCTGGATGGAACCAATATTCGTAACTGGGAGGACTTGGCTACTGCTTTTTATAAGCAGTATCAGTACAATTCCGACCTTGCTCCCACGCGTACCCAACTGTAGGGTATGTCACTTAGGACGGGTGAAGGTTTTAAGGAGTACGCACAGAAGTGGAGAGACCTGGCTGGCAGGGTGCAGCCACCGTTGACTGACCATGAACTCGTAGACATGTTCTTGGGGACCCTGTCTGGTCCATTCTTCAATCACCTGATTGGTAATTCTTCTGTTGGGTTTACAGACCTGATCCTGACTGGTGAGAGGATCGAAGCTGGTATCAAATTGGGGAAGATACAGAAGGGTGCCTCCGCAAGTACTGAAAAGAAGCCCTTCAAGAAGGAAGCTAGTGCTGTGTATGGTCCCAGAAGACAAAGTAAACCGGAACGTCGCCAAGTTGTCAACGCGGTGGTAATTTCAAAGCCTGTTGTTGCTCCTCAGCAATACAACCAACCAAGAGTTGAGAGGCCCAAAAGACAGTATACTCGGCTCAGCATGACCCTCTCTCAGATATTGCCGCAACTGTTGTCAACCAATCTGGTAACCGTCAAAGAAGCTCCGAAGGTGGTAAACACAACATCTCCGAAGTACAATCCCAACGCCCGTTGTGCTTATCACTCTGACAGCCCGGGGCATTCTACTGACGATTGTTGGGCTCTGAGGAATAAGGTTCAGGACCTTATTGATGCTAAGGAAATATAGTTCGAGGCGCCCGAAAGGCCCAATGTTGTGACTGCTCCCATGCCCCAGCATGGAGTGAATGCTGTGGAAGAGGATCTGTATGTAGCTTCTGTGGATGATATTACTACTCCGCTGTTGACCTTCAAGAGGAACCTATTGTTGGCCGGTTTATTTCCGGGATGTAGTAAGGGTTGCCATTTATGTGCTGTTTCACCTGCTGGTTGTCCTTTGCTGAAGTCAGGCGTCCAAAACTTGATGGATAGCAAAGAAATCTTGTTCAAGAAGATTGTTGTTCCTGATGTCCGTACCGAAGAAGTTTCTATTGTCACTATCTTCAACAACCCTCTTAAGGCTCCCTCAAAGAAGCCTGTCAAAATCATGTCTACACCAAAGATTGCTCCTATCATTATCACTGTTCCGGGGCCCATCCCCTATAAGTCTGACAAGGCTGTCCCGTGGCACTATGGGGCAGATGTTTATGTGCTTGGAGTAAAACAAGAGTTTGATACTAGTGTCGGTGTCACCAACATCACCGGGCCTGCTAAAGTCACTCGTAGTGGAAGACTGTTCTCACCAGACATTGCACCTCCAGCAATTCAGAGACCTCTCGTCATCACACCTGCCAGTGTGCCTGTTTCCCCTCCTGATCAAGTTTCTACCCCTACTGTCGAGTCATCTGACGCTTGGGGCAAAGGGATTGCTACTGATGTGCCTGCCCGGACGGAGGCACCAAAGACCAACATTGAAGCTTCCAAGCAAGAGATGGAAGAGATCCTCAAGATTATCAAGAAGAGTGATTTCAGCGTCGTTGAGCAGCTGGGGCACACCCCCTCTAAGATCTCTATGTTATCACTGTTGTTGTGTTTAGAGGCCCATGCCAAGGCTCTGATCTCCTTCCTGAAGACTGCCCATGTGCCACAAGAAACGTCTGCTGATCAATTTACCGATTGTATGGCCAACTTGACTGCTGATAATGGGTTAGGTTTCTCTGACGCCGATCTGACTGCCAAGGGAAAGAACCATAACGACGCCCTGCATGTCTCCATTGAATGTAGGGGCACTACTCTTGCCCATGTGTTGGTAGACACCGGTTCTTCATTGAACGTATTGCCCAAGAAGGCTCTAGACAGGCTGGATTGTGAGGGTTTAGAGCTTAATCCTAGTAACATTGTTGTCCGGGCCTTTGACGGGTCGAAGAGGATGGTACATGGCGAAGTTGACATTCCAATCAGGGTTGGTTATAAAGTTTTTGATTCTACTTTCTATGTGATGGACATTCGTCCGTCCTATTCTTGTTTGCTGGGTCGTCCATGGATCCACAAGGCTGGAGATGTGACCTCCACATTACATCAGAAGCTTAAGTACCCATTCAGAGGGAAGATCGTAACAGTGCAAGGGGAAGAGGAATATATGGTCAGCCACCTCAACTCGTTCCGGTATGTAGAGATGGATGAGGAGTTCATAGAGACCCCCTTTCAACACTTTGAAGCGGTGCCTCAGACATTGGCAGCAGCAGAGACAGTGAGTGAAGAAGACTCTCCTTTAAAGATGGCTTCCTTGAAGGATGCACGGGCTGTGGTTGAGAAGGGTGAGTGCGCAAACTGGGGCCGACTTCCTGATTTCACTCCAAAGACTGACAAATTTGGGCTGGGTTTCACTGCAGAGGCTCAGAGGGCTGTGCGTAAGGAAAGGATTGGAAGACCTCCTGTGTTTATCACCAACCCAGGAGTAAATGCTATTGAGGACGACGTGGAGGAATCCGAATTCGACAGCTGGATCTACCCAACGACCAACGGTGGACCAAGCAACTGGACGGCGAAAGATTTCATACCTATTACTTTTGTCACTCAGTAATGAACTCCTTTGTTTTAAATTTGTAACAAACAATAATTTGAAACTTTAAGGCCCGGTGTCTTACCCGGGACACCGTGGCGTCATTTGTGAGGGCTTTTGTGTGTCACTTTCATATATCATGAATAAAAGTATTGGACGTTTTTCACATTTCAAATCTTGCGTTCCCTTCTTTCTTTATATATTGCAAAACAGCTATATTTACACACACTCACCCATACAGGTCCCAATCCACTCTGGATCTCATTGGTAACGACTCTGCTACTGCCAGTTATGACTTCGAAAAGCCGATCAACTTAGCCGAAGACGAAGGTGAAGATGATTGCGAAGTGCCTGGTGAGCTTGCAAGACTGCTACTCCAGGAAGAGAGGGCCATTCAGCCACATGAAGAGCCAGTGGAAACGGTAAATCTGGGTACTGAAACAGACAGAAAGGAAGTCAAGATTGGTGCCAATCTAGAGCTCGGTGTGAAACAACGGTTGATTTAGATGCTGCATGACTACGTGGAAATCTTTGCCTGGTCTTACGAAGACATGCCTGGGTTGGATACCGACATTGTAGTCCATCACTTGACTACCAAGGAAGAATGCCCTCCGGTAAAACAGAAGGTCCGCCGTATGCGTCCAGAAATGTCCGAGAAAATCAAAGCTGAGGTTATGAAACAATTCGATGTCGGTTTTCTAGCAGTGACTTCTTACTCTCAGTGGATTGCCAACGTGGTTCCAGTGCCAAAGAAAGATGGTAAAGTCCGAATGTGTGTTGATTACAAGGATTTGAACAGGGCCAGCCCCGAGGATGATTTCCCTCTGCCTCACATCGACGTTCTGGTTGACAATACTGCTCAGCATAAGGTATTCTCCTTCATGGACGGGTTCTCAGGTTATAATCAGATCAAGATGGCTCCTGAAGACATGGAGAAGACCACTTTTGTTACTCAGTGGGGCACCTTTTGCTACAAGGTCATGCCTTTTGGGTTGAAAAATGCTGGGGCAACCTACCAACGTGCCATGGTTGCTTTGTTTCATGACATGATCCACCCTGAGATCGAAGTATATGTCGACGATATGATTGCAAGGTCCCAAACTAAGGAGGAACACCTTGACCATCTACAGAAGCTGTTTGAACGTCTGAAGTTGTACAAGCTGAGGTTGAACCCGAACAAGTGCACCTTTGGGGTGAGATCTGGAAAATTGCTAGGTTTCGTCGTGAGCGACAAAGGTATTCAAGTGGCCCTGCCAAAGTGAAAGCCATACAAGAGATGCCAGCTCCCAAGACAGAAAAAGAAGTCAGAGGCTTTCTAGGACGGCTGAACTACATTGCCCGATTCATCTCACATCTAACTGCTACCTGTGAACCAATCTTCAAGCTACTGAAGAAAGATCAAGTAGTACGTCGGAACGATGAATGTCAGGCCGCTTTCGACAGAATCAAAGATTATCTCCAAGAACCACCCATTCTTATGCCACCGGTTGAAGGGAGACCTCTAATCTTATACTTGACAGTACTGGACAACTCAATGGGGTGTGTGCTGGGGCAGCATGACGAGTCTGGCCGAAAAGAGCACGCCATTTATTACCTTAGCAAAAAGTTTACCGACTGTGAGACCCGATACTCACTGCTCGAGAAAACTTGCTGCACTTTGGTATGGGCTGCTCGCCAGCTGAGACAGTATATGTTGACTCACACTACCCTGTTGATTTCAAAAATGGATCCAATAAAGTACATCTTTGAAAAGCCTACTCTGTCCGGAAGAATAGCAAGATGGCAGATGATCTTGACAGAATACGACATCCAGTACACGACTCAGAAAGCAATCAAGGGAAGTGTATTGGCAGACCATTTGGCACACCAGGCAGTGGACGACTACCAATCTATGAACTTTGAATTTCCAGACGAGAGCATCATGGTAGTGACTGATTGTGAAGCACCTGGACCGGATGAAGGACCTGAGGAAGGATCCCGATGGTCTATGCACTTTGATGGAGCCTCAAATGCTTTGGGTAACGGTATTGGCGCCGTAATCATATCCCCTACAGGCACTCATACTCCCCTCACTGCCCGGCTATGTTTCAACTGCACCAACAACATGGCGGAGTATGAGGCATGCATCATGGGTCTTCAAGCTGCAATTGACTTAAGGATCAAGTTTCTGAGTGTTTTCGGAGATTCCGCTCTCGTGATCAGCCAGATCAAAGGCGAGTGGGATACGAAACACCCAAATCTTATTCCTTACAAGGAGTATGTGTTGACATTGATCCCCCATGTCGAAGAGATAACTTTTGAACACTTCCCAAGAGAGGAGAATCAGTTGGCGGATGCGCTGACTACGATGTCTTCCATGTTCAAAGTCAAATGGGACAACGAGGCTCCCCAGATCATTATCTGCAAATTGGATGAACCTGCACATTGCTGTGATCTTGAGGCTGAAGAGGTGACTGAAAAACCTTGGTATCATGAAGTGAAGAGGTACTTGGAAGCTCAAGAATACCCGGAAGGTGCATCTGTCAACGACAAGAAGTTCCTGAGAAGATTCGCTGCAAAATTCTTCCTCAGCAATGGCATTCTATACAAGCAAAACCATGATTCGACCTTACTACGTTGTGTGGATAAGACTGAAGCAGAAAAGATCATGGCAGAGCTACATGAAGGTACCTTTGGAACACATTCCAGTGGGTATACTATGGCAAAGAAAATCCTTCGGGCAGGATATTTCTGGTCCACAATGGAAGCTGACTGTTATCAACATTCTCGGACATGTCACAAGTGCCAGATTTATGCAGATAAGATGCACGTTCCTCCGGTTCCATTGAACGTCTTGACAGCACCTTGGCCGTTTGCAATGTGGGGTATTGACATGATCGGCGAGATCATACCTACGGCATCCAACGGGCATCGCTTCATCCTGGTAGCGATTGATTACTTCACAAAGTGGGTTGAAGCAGCTTCCTACGCTACGGTAACCAAGAACGTCGTGGCACAGTTCATTTGACATAACCTGATCTGTCGATACGGCGTCCCGGAGAGGATCATTACGGACAATGGTACCAATCTTAATAACAAGATGATCACTGAGCTCTGCGAGCAATTCAAAATACAGCACCACAACTCTTCTCCCTACCGGCTGAAGATGAACGGGGCTGTAGAAGCGGCGAATAAGAACATCAAAAAGATTGTGCAGAAGATGACAGTGACCTACAAAGATTGGCACGAGATGTTACCGTTTGCTCTTCACGGGTACCGTACCTCAGCAAGAACGTCAACAGGGGAAACACCCTTTTCCTTGGTCTATGGCATGGAGGCAGTCTTGCCTATTGAAGTCCAGATACCCTCTCTCCGGATAATGAAGGATGCAGATTTGAGCAAAGATGACTGGATCCAGACTCGACTTGATCAATTAAACCTAATTGACGAAAAGAGACTCACCGCTATTTGTCATGGTCAAACGTACCAAAAACGGATGATCAGGGCATTTAACAAGAAAGTCAGACGACAAGAGTATCAAGTCGGAGACCTGGTAATCAAGCGCATCATTCTTCCTCAAAGTGATCCCAGGGGAAAATGGACCCCTACGTATGAAGGGCCATTTGTGGTTAAACATATCCTCTCAGGAGGAGCTATGATTCTAACCACCATGGATGGTGACGACCTTCCTCACCCCGCCAATGCAGACATAGTAAAAAGATACTACGCATGAACAAAAGACCCGCTAGGTTGACACACCTAGGCAAAAATAAGGGCTTCCCGGCGAACCAAAAGGGTTCGGGCAAAAATAAGGGATGAAAAATGAAAAAATTTGTACACCCGGCAAGTCGAAAACCTGAAAAGGCGGCTTGGGAAAAAATGGGTATCTCGGTGGACTGAAAACCCGAAAGGGTGGTCCAAGCAAAATTTAGGGATAAGCGTAATACTATGTCTCATTGGATCACCTGCATCCAGAATTCGGCATCAACTATCAGGTTCAGACGGCATCAATCAATCAACTTCATCTTCAACTGAACAGCAAAGTGATGAGACGCTTGAAGACATAAAGGCGATAGCAGAGTTGAAACCCAGTGGGATTATTTTTCACATAGCTGTTTTGTTTTCCTTTTCACAAAATTGTATAAACTCTATGTTGTTCGGCGACACTCTCTTACTAGGACGTCAGCCTCTTGTACATAAACGCCTATTTACAGGCAAATTCAAAAATCAATACAAATTCACTTTTTCAGACAAATTGCCAATTGTTTTTCCTTTTTCTGTTTTGTCTTGCGAAGAACGTCCAATGTTCATTTGTGATATATGCATTTGACATTAATTGCTAACTCATAAATACTTGCATGCGAAACAAAGGATTAATTACAGGTGACATTAGAAGCAGGGGCAATAACGAATTATCTAAGCGATCTAGTTGCTCTGTCCACCAAGGTACCAAGGTAGGTTCGGATGAAGAATGACCAGGATACCTTCACTCCCCGTAGAGTAGGACAAGATTCAGCCAATTCTCCCCGAGCAGAGTTGATCTCCCATCAGCCCTGGAAAGGCACAGTATCTCCAACGAGTCAGCAACGCTCTCCCCAAGCAGAGTTAGCCTACTGTCAGCCTTAAGGAAGTTGGGTATCCCCAGAAGATCTCAATATTCCCCAACGGAGTATACAGATGTTCCTAAGCAAGCATCCCCGGCAGTCTTGATAAGATTGTTCCCCGGCGGAATAGCAGACACTCCAGAGGAGCCACTTCCCCAGTACAGTCCAAAAGTTTCCCCAGGAAAGCTGAATCAATCTCCCCAGTAGACTCTGGAAGCTTATCCCCAATAGATTCTGGAAGCTTATCACCTGCAGAGTACGAACGCTTCTCCCCGGCTTTATTCAAAGGTTACTCCCCACCAGGGTATAACTGGGTTATCCTCAGCTAATCACCACGGAAAGATCGTCCTCGGCGAAGTTCTTCCTATCCCCAGCGGAGTTCATCAAATCCCCAACAAAATTTATCAACAGGAATCCCCAGTGGAGTTATCATCAAACCTCATCGAAGTATCTCTCCCCACAGGGTATTCCCCGTAGAGTAATCTCTCCAACAAGTTTATTCCCCAACAGAGTCATCTTCTCCTACCGCTTTATTCTTGCAACCATCATCCCCAGCGGAAACGAAGTACTTAATTCTTCAACATCAGCCTAGGAGTTAACTTCCCGGCATCCGTCAAGGATTTATTTTCCTAGACAAAAATACATTCATAAACATCACATCTTCATACATTATAGCATGCATACGCATCATACAACATAAATCTCATTTATTTTTGAGAACATCTTAAAATCATGCAGTTCATGCATCATGACATGGCATACAACTGATGTTTCGCCTTTTCAGGAAAAAGGTCAATACAAAGATAATTACTATCAACTGTTGCAGTTCCAGATTCGATTCCTATATCTAGCCAGGGCACATCTGAAGAGTTTGAAGATTCGATTCCTGTATCCAGCCAGGGCATGTCTATAGACAACTAATTCCAGATTCGATTCCTGTATCTAGCCAGGGCACATCTGAAGAGTTTGAAGATTCGATTCCTGTATCTAGCCAGGGCATATCTGTAGACGACTAATTCCAGATTCGATTCCTGTATCTATCCAGGGCACATCTGAAGAGTTTGAAGATTTGATTCTTGTATCCAGCCAGGGCATATCTGTAGACGACTAATTCCAGATTCGATTCCTGTATCTAGCCAGGGCATATCTGAAGAGTTTGAAGATTCGATACCTGTATCCAGCCAGGGCATATCTGTAGATGACTAATTCTAGATTCGATTCTTGTATCCAGCCAGGGCATATCTGAAGAGTTTGAAGATTCGATACCTATATCCAGCCAGGGTGTTGTACCCCAAAATTTACCCTCCCATATTCTTCAAGAATTGCAAAGAGCATGCTTCAAAATCTCCCCAAGGGTTGCACAGTTCAAGGGCCTCCTAACAGTCAAAAACTAGGGTTTTGGTTCTGACAAAGAAAATGAAGTTTCCAAGGGTCCAATCAAGTCCCACATGCCTATAAACATGGTCAAGCATCCTCATACCAAGTTTCAAGACTTACAGCACAAAATTGCACAGTCAAAAACCCTAATTGCACTACAGTCAACTATAGGGGCAAAATGGTCATTTGACAGTCAAAAGTTCAAATTTTTGATCAACATCTCATTTTGAAGCCACAAACATCATTTGATCAATGCTTGATCATGATTTTCAAGGTATGGCTCAAAAAGTCTCAAGATGCAAAAGTTTACATATTTGGACAGTTGAAAAAGTCAACTGTAACTTGACCAAGGCATAACTTCCACATGGATTATCAGAAAAATTCCATCCAAAACTCATTTTAAAGAGAAAGACATTTCCTACAACTCCTCTTCATACTTCAAGTCCAAGAAATTCTCTCACAAAAAGTTATCAATTTCAACATTATAGGTCATTTTCAAAAGTCAACAAAAAGGGACTTTAAGTCAAAGGCCATAACTTGAGTTTGGTAAATCAAAATGACATGGGACTAAAGAAATTGGTTATAGGACTTCAAGACCTTTCCAAAATGTCCAAGAACATGAGCAAAGCTTAAAAATAGAGCAAGATATGCCTTGTGGAAGTTGGGAAATTTTTGGGTATTTTGAAAAGTCAACTTTGCTTCAAATGTCTTAAAATTGCTAATGGGCCACATTTTCTTCCAAAATTCATCATCCAAAGCATGTGCACGACCACTTGGCCCAAAGGGGATTTTTTTTATCATTTTTATTATTTATTTGAATTTTTAATTACAATTAATTCCTTTAATTAATTAAAATGTGGAAAAAATACTAAACCAATCCAATCAAATCTTTTTGTGCAGAATAAACTCTCATCAAGGCCTAAGGATTTCGTGCATATCAAAAGAGGAAAGAATTGGTGCAAATTGGCATGATTCTTCATGAAAAGATATTGGAAAATATTCATAAAAATTAAATCTTGAAAACCATTAAAAGCAAGACTATAGGCTTGGATTATTGACTGAATTCATTCCTTATACAAGTGCAAACCTAACCCTAAAGCTCATAACCTGAAAGCTGTGCTAGAAATCAAGAACAAAGTTTGAGTTTTGTCAAAAAAATTCCAAAACTGAAAGCTATATTCCAGTGCGATTCAAAGGAAAATAATCATTCCATTACGTTCCTGAGACTTCAAGGAAGGTTTACAGATCAAAACCATCAACTATAATGTCAAGAAACGGTAGAACAACCTCGTCCTGTTCACACTTTTTTTCAGATTCTTGAATCATAATTCATGCATTATTTGTAATTTTTAATATTGGATTTGTGTTCATTGGATCATTCTGAAGCTAACTGTGTGCTTTGATTGAGTTTTTATGCATCGTACACGATTTCGCCATTGAAGCACGCTAGGGTTCTTCAAGCTTCAAATTGGGCATTCTTGAATACTGTAAAATTGGGACTTCCCAATACCATGACTGAACTCAGGAAGCTTGGACGAACATAATGCACTAACCGCGCCCAATTTATATAGCAAGATGGGCTAATCGCTATTTTTGAAAAGCTTGCATTTTGGGGGGGGTTAAAACCCCCGCTAACCTTTTTCTGTTTCAGGAATAATTGGAGAAGATGATGATGTGTAGGCCAACGAGTGGTTCATTTGAATTTCGCGCTAAAATCGTCCACTAACCCTTGTTTTAGCTCATATTGATTTGTTGTCATATAATAAACAAAGCGCTTAGTTGGATCAGTTGGCAAGCATGTGCATTGGTAAGCAACGGGACCTGGGTTCGATCCCCAGGCCCCCCATGTTATTTCCTTATTTTTCTTGCTAACATCTTCCTGTGCAGCTTGCTCCCTGAGGTATACCATGTAGCCTCATGATCTGCCATGCCACACGTCCCACTGCATCCATCCTATGGCCAGGATTCAAAGCCTATGATATGTCTCAGTCAACGAAGCCACACGCTGGCATGAAAAGTCAATAAGGCCAAGGGCTATTGGGCCTGATTGCTACAAACTTAACCTCCAATTTGGGGACAGAACCCCCCAAGGGTTTGCAATTCTTCTCTTTTCTTATTTTCCATTATTTGTATTAATTTAATTGTTTCTTTCTTAATTCTTTAAATTAATATTTTTTCTCAACATAAAAAATAATAAAAATCAGAAAGTCATAAAAATCAAAAATATATTTTATTTTAATGTTTTTGTAAATAAAAATCATTAATTAATTTAGTTTTCAATTCTAGGATTAATTTTGACATTTTTCTTAATAAACTTAAAATTTGTAGAATTAGGGTTTTAATCAATTTTTATCCTTTTCTTTTCTTTTTATTAATAATTAATTGTTTATTTTTGTAAATAAAATTGCATTAATTAATTAGGTTTAATTTTAGGTTAAATTTTAATGCTTTTCTTAATAAATTAAAAATAATTAGAATTAGGGTTAATTAATTAATTTCATTTAGTTCTCATTAAAAAATTCATAAATACCAAAACTCAAAAAATAATTTCTTTTCATTTTAATTTAATTAATTTGTTAATATAATTTAATTTCATTAAAAAGGGTCCAACGCCCTCGCACTCCCGATTTTTATTTTCTTCGCGCATTTTATTCTTATTCCTTCTTTTAAATATTAATGTAATTCTCCCAAAGCCGTGTAAATTAAACATTTATCTTTCTCGCATCTTTATTTTATGTCAAATCGGGTCCTGGATTTAATTTGGCGATGTGGACCCGCGCCTTTGTAATAGTTTAGGAACTTTATATTTCTCGCAACTTTTTAACTGCTAATAATTGCATGCAAGAATGAATGTTAAAATAAAAACAAAAGCGTAGATCACCCATGACATGAACAAGACAAAATATCTGAAAACGACACACAAATCATGCACCACACCTAGGGTACACCTCACTGTTGCCTTGCCTCTCGAAAGGTGATCGTCGAATAGAGGATGTCTTAGTAAGTCCTCATGATCCGGGAACCTGGCATGAGGGTAGCTTCTAAGGTATCTTCCTATTGCTCTAGTGATCACCATGTCCCGAACCTTCGAATTGACCTGAACACCTCCAACGGTGGTGCTACCTACCTCTCAATGGTGGGATGGCATTACTTTTAAGGACATTTACACAGACGAATTCCTTAGGGTAGGTAGACGACTCTAGATACTTGCTCTAATTTCGAAACAAATCAAAAATACTTTTCACACCGACACCTTTTCAAAAAGCTTTCGAAAACAATTTTTCAAACACTCTTGAGGACTGATACAAGAGTCGAACTGGAATTTTCAAAGAAAATTTTTAAAACCCACAGTTGAAAAGCAAACAAACCTTTTGAAAACACAAATGAGCAAGTATCTAAGAGCCCATGGATAACCATGGATAGAAAGGGTGCTAACACCTTCCCTTTCTATAACCTACCTCCCGAACCGAGAGCAATCTCTATAAGGAATTTTTCTGTGCTTTTGTCCTTTCCATTTGGAGAAAATAAAAGACGGTGGCGACTCTTGCTTACCGCGACATTTCGCGAACCAGCGTTAAACAGTCAGTTCCAGATCCACCGATCACAGAACTGGCGACTCTGCTGGGGACATAAACTTAAAGTGAGGTTTACCTTAGGGATAGTTCATAACTGTGTTTTCAATTGTATTGACTTGCTTGCTTTATTATTGTGGGACTGTCTCGGGAGTTCTATAGATCCTAACCCGGATCTGGGGGATACCTTCTTAGAAAGTAGCAACAAGGCTGTGAGGGAACTGTGTGGGGTATACCGACATGGTTGAAATAGTCTGATACGTTGATGTGGCACTTTGGTGTGTACCGGTAACCCTTGAGTTCAGTCAAGGAGAGTACGGGGCCTCCGCGTGGTGTCATGAAGCATCAACAGACCTTAGGAACCTTAATTGAACTATCTTGGCCTCTTTAGGGTAGTGAGATAACTGACTTTGGTGCAGTCCGAGGTTGGTTGATACTCGATACTACACTCAATTGAGGGTTGCTTTCCTGGAATATTTCGGTCGCCAGTTCAGTGGCTAAATTGAAACGATGAACAATGAAAGCAATCCAGTGATATTGGGACCCTTAGAACCCGGTTACTTCTAATAGGACAGGTTGAACCCACTAACTTCAAGAGGGTACTACCCAGACCCCATGCTGGCCTTGAACTCTAAGGGCTTGTCTTGTGTGACTTGTGTGCCTTACATGTTTGCCTTTGTAAATATTTGTTGTGTGTTTAATCATAACATCATGACATCATCATATGCATTGACTAACCATTTCAGGGGTTCGAATCTTCATTTTTGTTCTTGTTTTGTAGGACATGGAAACTGTTCGCAGAAAGACAATTCAAATCAACCTTGTAAGGGTCCCTCCTCCGCTTAAGGAACTTATATCCAGGATTCCCGAGAGCTCTTCATTCAGTGAGAGACATGGAAGACTCATCAGCTTGGTCAATACCAACATTGAGGAAGATATGATAAAGGTCCTGTTCCAGTTCTTTGACCCTCTGCATCACTGTTTCACCTTCTTGGATTATCAGCTGGTACCTACATTGGAGGAGTTCTCCCGGCTCCTGAAGATCCCTATCCTTGATCAGCTACCCTACAACGGTACGGAAAAGGAACCCAAGCTTGAAGAGATTGCTAAAGCCTTGCACCTACAATCATCTGACCTCAAGGGACATTGGGAAGTTAGAAGTGGTATCAAAGGGTTCTTAGCCAGGTTTCTGTTTGAAAAGGCCCATGAATGTTGGAACTCCCTTGACTTACAAGCTTTCGAAGAAGTTGTGGCCCTCATTGTCTATGGTTTGGTGTTGTTCCCTAACCCAGATCAGCTTATAGATATCAGTGTTGTCCAGATCTTCATGTCCAGGAATCCTATACCTACGTTGCTGGGGGACATCCTTCACTCATGTTACACTCGAACCATGAGAAAAAGAGGTGTCCTTATGTGTTGCACTCCTCTCTTG
This sequence comes from Vicia faba, assembly GCA_948472305.1. NCBI lineage: Eukaryota > Viridiplantae > Streptophyta > Magnoliopsida > Fabales > Fabaceae > Vicia > Vicia faba. Next base: position 476,317,411 of record OX451740.1, read on the forward strand.
GGAAGGTGGTTTATTTCGCACCTTCCACAATCAGTCTTGAAGAACGAGCGGGGTTTGAGATGGTCACAACGGTTGATGACTCTTACACATGCAGATATACATTGGTGCCCTCGGTCCAGAGAGGATGTCACTATCATTTATCGTTGCGGGGAGTACCCTAATGTTCCTTTACTTGGAATCAGAGGAGGTATTACTTATAACCCATGCCTGGCTTGGAGACAGTTTGGTTATGCTCGGAGGGATGGCCCTCATGACATGTTAATTCCTGACATAGTTTTTGACTTCGACAACGATGCACAAGGACTTCGCCAGAGATTTATCAGAGCTTAGAGGCTGCCAAGTAGGATAGACAGCAAGACACTGGGGCACAGGAACTCCATCCCATTGGAACCTTATCTCAAGTGGGTACGCGCCCGCTCCCAGAAGTTAGTGATGCCATATCCTCATGTGATCCCTGTGATCAAAGAGCCAGTCTTGGAAGGAGAAGTGCCCTATACCATTCAGCATCCTGACATGCCCACATCCTGGGAAGAGATGCAGAAGAGCTGGATCCAACTTAAGGAAGAACAGAATTCTCTTGAGACCAGTCTACATGCTAGTGAAAAGAAGGTCCTGGAGCTCACCCGCCTATTGCATGAGGAGAGGAATCTCAACACCTACATAGCTCCAAAGAGGATGCGTAGTGTCTTTTGGGATTGATTTGCTTTGTAATTTGTGCCCATGAGGCTTTGATGTACTAAACAATTATGTCCTTAATGATAACGTGTGTTCCTTTTTGTCTACAACAAATTTGAACTTTCGAACCCTTGAATGCATTGCATAAACACATATCATTCATCATGTGCATAGCAGGTTTTCTTCTTTTCAGGTTGCTTACCGTTCTTCGCTGTTTATTTCAGCATCATGAATCCTGACTCATCATCAACCGAGATGTCCATCAAGGCTCTTCAGGCGCAGAATGCGCAATTTCAGGAACTAATCATGGGTTTGGCTCAGGGCCAAGAAGAGCTGAAGGCTTTGCTCCTGAAGAAGGAGAAGAAGAAGAAGAAGAGAACTATCCTTTTCAACTCGGGCCGAAGGTTTGGAAACACTCTGCAGAATGAAGAGGCTGGTTCTTCTATAGGCAAGGGTAGTCCCCAAGAGGGAAAAGGTCCTAGTCCAGTAGTCTCCGACAACGAGACTGATTTTGATGAGGAACAGTATCCTCCTGCAGAAGACAGATACAAGTAGTTGGAGGACAGATTGAATGCTATGGAGATCCAACAGGTGCCTGGGCTGGATTTCGGAGACTTGGGTTTGTCTACTAGTGTGATCATTCCTCATAAGTTCAAAGCACCATCTTTTACCAAGTATGACGGGGCATCTTGTCCCAAGCTACACCTCAGGTCTTATGTGCGGAAGATTCAACCGTACTCAGTGGACAAGAACTTGTGGATCCACTTCTTCCAAGAGAGTCTTTCAGGGACTCATCTCGAATGGTTCTATCAGCTGGATGGGACCAAGGTTCGTAACTGGGAGGAGTTGGCTACTGCTTTCTATAAGCAGTATCAATATAATTCCGACCTTGCCCCTACACGTACCCAACTCCGGGGTATGTCACTAGGGTCAAGTGAAGGTTTTAAAGAGTACGCACAGAAGTGGAGGGATCTGGCTGGCAGGGTGCAGCCTCCGTTGACTGACCGAGAGTTGGTAGATATGTTCTTGGGGACCCTATCTGGGCCATTTTTCAACCATCTTATCGGTAACTCATCTGCAGGGTTTACTGATCTTATTCTGACTGGAGAGAGAATTGAGGCTGGGATGAAGTCTGGTAAAATTCAGAAGGGTGCATCGTCAAGTTCTGAGAAGAAGCCCTTCAAGAAGGAGGCCAGTGCGGTATATGGGTCCAGAAGACAAGAGAAGCCTGAGCGCCGCCAATTTGTCAACGCGGTGATGATTGCCAAGCCTGCTGCCGCTCCCTGGTAAACCAATCCTCAGAGGGCTGAAAGACCCAGGAGAGAGTTCACCCGTTTGAGCATGACTTTATCGCAAATCTTGCCGCAGTTGCTATCCACCAACCTAGTGACTGTCAGGGAGGCCCCGAAAGTTGTGAACACTGCCTCCCCCAAATACAATCCAAATGCCCGATGTGCTTACCATTCTGATAGCCCGGGGCATTCCACTGATGACTGTTGGGCCTTAAGGAACAAGCTGCAGGATCTTATTGACACCAAGGAGGTACAATTTGAGGCATCTGAGAAGCCTAATGTAGTGACAGCTCCCCTGCCTGCTCATGGAGTGAATGCTATTGGGGACGAAGATGAAGTGGATGAAGCTGAGTTTGATAGCTGGATTTACCCGGCAACCGACAGTGGACCTAGCAATTGGAGTGCAAAGGACAATCTACCTGTTTCTCTTGTTACTGAGTAATGAATTCCTATGTTTTTGTTATTTGTAATAAACAATTGAACTCTATGGCCCGGTGTCTTACCCGGGGCACCGTGGCTTCATTTGTGAGGGCATATAAATTGTCATTTCATATATCATGAATAAAGATCTTGGACGTTTTCTCGCATTTCAAATGTTATGCTCCTTTTCTTTCTTTCCTTTCTTTATATATTGCAAAACAGCTGTATTTACACACACTCACTCATACAGGTTTCAATCCACTCTGGATCTCACTGGTAACGACTATGCTACTGCCAGTTATGACTTCGAAAATCCGATCAACTTAGCCGAAGACGAAGGTGAAAATGATTGTGAAGTGCCTGGCGAGCTTGCAAGACTGTTGCTCCAGGAAGAGAGGGCAATTCAACCACACGAAGAGCCAGTGGAAACAATAAACCTGGGTACTGATACAGACAGAAAGGAGGTAAAGATTGGTGCCAACCTAGAGCTCAGCGTGAAGCAACGGTTGACTCAGATGCTACATGATTATATGGAGATCTTTGCCTGGTCCTACGAAGACATGCCCGGGTTGGATACCGACATTGTGGTCCATCACTTGCCTACTAAGGAAGACTGCCCTCCGGTCAAGCAAAAGGTCCGCCGTATGCGTCCAGAGATGTCTGAGAAGATCAAAGCCGAGGTTATGAAACAGTTTGATGTCGGGTTTCTCGCAGTGACTTCTTACCCTCAGTGGGTTGCTAATGTGGTGCCGGTACCAAAGAAGGACGGTAAGGTCAGAATGTGTGTCGATTACAGGGATCTGAACAGGGCCAGCCCCAAAGATGACTTCCCCTTACCTCACATTGATGTCCTTGTTGACAATACAGCTCAGCATAAGGTGTTCTCTTTCATGGATGGTTTTTCAGGTTACAATCAGATCAAGATGGCACCTGAAGACATGGAAAAAACTACCTTTGTTACTCAGTGGGGCACCTTCTGCTACAAGGTCATGCCTTTTGGATTGAAGAACGCTGGGGCAACCTACCAACGTGCCATGGTTGCTTTATTTCATGACATGATCCATCATGAGATAGAAGTGTATGTTGACGACATGATCGCAAGGTCCCAGACTGAGGAAGAGCACCTAGATCATCTGCAGAAGTTGTTTGACCGTCTGAAGTTGTACAAGCTGAGGTTGAACCCGAACAAGTGCACCTTCGGGGTAAGATCTGGAAAGTTGCTAGGCTTCGTTGTAAGTGATAAGGGTATTCAAGTGGACCATGCCAAGGTTAAAGCTATTCAAGAGATGCCAGTTCCTAAGACAGAGAAGGAAGTCAGAGGCTTTTTAGCACGCCTGAATTACATTGCTCGATTCATCTCACACCTAACTGCTACTTGTGAACCAATCTTCAAGCTGCTGAAGAAAGATCAGGTAGTATGTTGGAATGACGAGTGTCAGGCTGCTTTTGACAGAATCAAGGAGTATCTCCAAGAACCACCCATCCTTATGCCACCGGTTGAAGGGAGACCTCTGATATTATACCTAATAGTGCTTGACAACTCAATGGGGTGTGTGCTGGGGCAGCATGACGAGTCTGGCCGAAAAGAGCATGCCATTTATTACCTTAGAAAAAAGTTTACCGACTGTGAGACCCGATACTCACTGCTTGAGAAAACTTGCTGCGCTTTGGTATGGGCTGCTCGCCGGCTGAGACAGTATATGCTGACTCACACTACTTTGTTGATTTCAAAGATGGATCCTATAAAGTACATATTCGAAAAGCCTGCTCTGTCTGGGAGAATAGCAAGATGGCAAATGATCTTGACAGAATACGACATTCAATACACAACCCAGAAAGCCATCAAAGGAAGTGTATTGGCAGACCACTTGGCACATCAGGCCGTAGACGACTATCAATCAATGAACTTCGAGTTTCTGGACGAGAGCATCATGATTGTGACTGATTGTGAAGTACCTGGACCGGATGAAGGACCTGAGGAAGGATCCCGATGGTCTATGCCCTTTGACGGAGCCTCCAACGCGTTGGGTAACGGCATCGGCGCTGTAATCATATCCCCTAAAGGCACTCATACTCCACTCACTGCCCGACTATGTTTCAACTGTACCAACAACATGGCGGAGTATGAGGCGTGCATCATGGGTCTTCAAGCTGCGATCGACCTAAGGATCAAGTTTCTGAGTGTCTTCGGAGATTTCGCTCTCGTGATCAATCAGATCAAAGGAGAGTGGGATACGAAACATCTGAATCTTATTCCCTACAGAGAATGTGTGTTGACATTGATCCCCCACTTCACAGATATAACCTTTGAACACTTCCCGAGAGAGGAGAATCAGTTGGCGGACGCGTTAGCTACGATGTCTTCTATGTTCAAGGTCAAATGGGATAATGAGGCTCCCCGGATCATCATCTGGAAACTGGACGAACCGGCATACTGTTGTGATCTCGAGACTGAATTGGTGACTGAAAAGCCTTGGTACCATGAGGTGAAGAGATATCTGGAAGCTCAGGAATACCCTGAAGGGGCGTCTGTCAATGATAAGAAGTTTCTGAGAAGGTTCGCAGCGAAGTTCTTCCTTAGCAACAGCATCCTGTACAAGCGAAACCATGATTCGACCTTACTATGTTGTGTGGACAAGGCAGAAGCAGAAAGGATTATGGAAGAGCTACATGAAGGGACATTCGGAACAGATTCCAGTGGACACACTATGGCAAAGAAAATCCTTCGGGCAGGGTATTTCTGGTCCACAATGGAAGCTGATTGTTACCAACATTCTCGAACATGCCATAAATGCCAGATATATGTAGACAAGGTGCATGTTCCTCCAGTTCCTCTAAATGTTCTGACTGCACCTTGGCCGTTTGCCATGTGGGGCATAGATATGATCGGTGAGATTAAACCTACGGCATCCAATGGGCATCGCTTCATCCTGGTAGCGATTGATTACTTCACGAAGTGGGTCAAAGCAGCTTCCTACGCTACGGTAACAAAGACTGTTGTGGCACGGTTCATCCGGCATAATCTGATCTGTCGATACGGCGTCCCAGAAAGAATTATTACAGACAACGGTACCAATCTCAATAACAAAATGATCACTGAGCTATGCGAGCAGTTTAAGATACAGCACCATAACTCTTCTCCTTATAGACCGAAGATGAATGGGGCTGTAGAAGCAGCAAATAAAAATATCAAGAAAATCGTGCAGAAGATGACAGTGACTTATAAAGATTGGCACGAGATGTTACCGTTCGCTCTACATGGGTACCGTACCTCAGCCAGGACGTCAACCGGGGCAACTCCTTTCTCCTTGGTCTACGGTATGGAAGCAGTCTTACCGATCGAAGTGCAAATACCCTCTCTCCGGATAATGAAGGATGCAAATCTGAATGAAGATGATTGGATCCAGACACGACTTGATCAGTTAAACCTTATCGATGAAAAGAGACTTGCTGCTATCTGTCATGGTCAGACGTATCAGAAACGGATGATCAGGGCATTTAACAAAAAGGTCAGACCACATGAATATCAAGTTGGGGATCTGGTAATCAAGCGAATCATTCTTCCTCAGAGTGATCCAAGGGGAAAATGGACCCCTACGTACGAAGGGCCATTTGTGCTTAAACATGTGTTCTCAGGAGGATCCATGATTTTAACCAACATGGATGGTGACGACCTTCCTCACCCCGCCAATGCAGACATAGTAAAAAGATACTACGCATAAAAAAAAGACCCGCTAGCTTGACATACCTAGGAAAAAATTAGGGCTTCCCGGCGAACCAAAAGGGTTCGGGCAAAATGAAGGGATTAAATGAAAAATCTGTACACCCGGAAAGTCGAAAACCTGAAAAGGCGGCTTGGGCAAAAATGGGTATCCCGGTGGACTGAAAACCCGAAAGGGCGGTCCAGGAAAAAGTTAGGGATAAAGCGTAATACTATGTCTCATTGGACCACTTTGCATCCAGAATCCGGTATCTACATCGAGTTCAGACGGCATCGATCAGTCAGCTTCATCTTCAACCAAGGTCATCAAGTGATGAGACGCTCGGAGATATAAAGGCAATAGCAGAGTTGAAACCCAGTGGGATCATTCATTTCACACAGCTGTTTTATTTTTCTCTTGTACAAAATTTGTATAAACTCTTTTGTTCGGCGACGTTCTCTTACTAGGACGTCAGCCTCCTGTACATAAAACGCCTATTTACAGGCAAATTCAAAAATCAATATAAATACACTTTTCAGTTAAAATTGCCAATTGTTTTTCCTTTTCTGTTTTGTTTTGCGAAGAACGTCCAAGGTTCAATTTGTGATATATGCTTTGACAATAATTTGCTAACTCATGAATATTTGCATACGAAACAAAGGATTAATTACAGGTAACATTAGAAACAGGGGCAATAAAGAGTTGTCTAAGAAATCTAATTGTTCTGTCCTCCAAGGTACCAAGGTAGGTTCAGCTAAAGAACATAACCAGATATCTTAATTCCTCAGAGAGTGAGCCAGCAAGTCAATACGCTCTCCCCAAGAAAAGCTATTTTCAAACTTAAGGAAGTTGGGTATCCTCCCGTAGAGCTCAACATTCCCCAGCAATATACATGCATTCTTAACAAGCATCCCCGGCAGTCTTGACCTAAAGATTGTTCCCCGGCGGTATATCAAACATTTAATGGAGTCACTTCCCCAATACATCTCAAAACTTCCCCAGGAGAGTCTAATCAAGATTTCCCCAGAAAAGTTGGAATTCATCTCCCCAAGTAGTAAGCTTATCCCCAGTAGATTTTGGAAGCTTATCCTCGCAGAGCACAAACGCGTCTCCCGGCTTTATTCAAAGAGTTATTTCCCTACCAGGATATAACTGGGTTATCCTCAGCCAAAAGCCACGGACAGAGTGTCCTCGACGAAGTCTTCTTATCCCCAGCGAAGTCTATTAACACTTCCAACACAACAAGGGTATCCCCAGCAAGTTATTATCAACAACTCAACAAAGTACCTCTCTTCCCACAGAGTATTGCTTCCCAGCAAGATCATTAGAGTACTTTTCTCCCCGCAGAATGTTCGATTCGCCAAGTTTATTCCCCAACGGAGTCATCTTCTCCTACCGGTATTCTTGCAACTATCATCCCCAGCGGAAGCAAAATCTATTCTTCAACATCAGCCCAGGAGTGACTTCCCGGCACACGTCAAGGATTTACTTTCCTAGACGACAAAGATACATTCATAAACATCACATACATCATATCATGCATATACGCATCATATCTTACAAATCTCATTTATATTGAGAACATCATTGCTTGATTCATATCATGCATTGCATGTGACTGACCTTTACCTTTCAGGAAAGATCCAGTTAAATTCTCAGCTATATTTCAAGACCTAGACCGGTTCAGTTAAATCGACCTTAAGATTTTTCTGTTTCTTATCCAGTCAAAGGCCTTCTCTGGTTCAGTCAGATCGACCCTAAGATCTCCCTGTTTCTTATCCAGTTGAAGACATTTCAAGACCTAGACCGGTTCAGTTAAATCGACCCTAAGATTTTTCTGTTTCTTATCCAGTCAAAGGCCTTCTCTGGTTCAGTCAGATCGACCCTAAGATCTCCCTGTTTCTTATCCAGTTGAAGACATTTCAAGACCTAGACCGGTTCAGTTAAATCGACCCTAAGATTTTTCTGTTTCTTATCCAGTCAAAGGCCTTCTCTGGTTAAGTCAGATCGACCCTAAGATCTCCCTATTTCTTATCCAATTGAAGATTTCAAGACCTAGACCGGTTCAGTTAAATCGACCCTAAGATTTTCCTGTTTCTTATCCAGTCAAAGGCCTTCTCTAGTCCAGTTAAATCGATCCCTAACAGATTTTCCTGATAAAGACTCAGTAGAAGATATCCGAGATTCTCTCAGCGTTACTGTTGAGGTAGAAGTCGTCCAAGATTCTCTCAGCGTTACTGTTGAGGTAGAAGTCGTCCAAGATTCTCTCAGCGTTACTGTTGAGGTAGAAGTCGTCAGAGATTCTCTCAGCGTTACTGTTGAGGTAGAAGTCGCCCAAGATTCTCTCAGCGTTACTGTTGAGGTAGAAGTCATCCGAGATTCTCTCAGCGTTACTGTTGAGGTAGAAGTCGCCCAAGATTCTCTCAGCGTTACTGTCGAGGTTGAAGTCGTCCAAGATTCTCTCAGCGTTACTGTTGAGGTTGAAGTCGCCCCAGATTCTCTCCCCGTTACTATGGAGGTAGTAATCGTCCAAGGTTCTCTCAGCGTTCCTGTTGAGGTAGTAACCATCCCTGGTTCATTCATCACCTTTTGAAGCTCCAGATCCAGCTCCTGTAACCAGTCAGGACACATCTATGCAAAGATTTTGAAGACCAGCTCCTGTAACAGGTCAGGTAATCATTTTCTTTTGCAGGTACGCAAGTTCTCGCTAAGGAATCTCTTACGCGATCGACGCCTAGATGGCATCTATAAGCCCATCCACCTATCCATCATCTCTTAGCATGGAATCTGTAAGTCCATCATCCTATCCATCAATCTCCAAACAGCATCCATAAGCCCATTCCACCATCACACTACTTTGTGAGCGCAAATTTCTGGGCACTCTAGTGTTCAATCATCTTCCACCTTCGGATTACGAAAGGCACGTCAGCCAATCTGCATCCTCAAGTCTAAGAAGATTGAACAGGGGCAACTGGTGTACCCCAAAATTTGCCCTCCCATATTCTTCAAGAATTGCAAAGAGCATGCTTCAAAATCTCCCCAAGGGCTGCACAGTTCAAGGGCCTCCTAACAGTCAAAAACTAGGGTTTTGGTTCTGACAAAGAAAATGAAGTTTCCAAGGGTCCAATCAAGTCCCACATGCCTATAAACATGGTCAAGCATCCTCATACCAAGTTTCAAGACTTACAGCACAAAATTGCACAGTCAAAAACCCTAATTGCACTACAGTCAACTGTAGGGGCAAAATGGTCATTTGACAGTCAAAAGTTCAAATTTTCGATCAACATCTCATTTTGAAGCCATAAACATCATTTTATCAATGCTTGATCATGATTTTCAAGGTATGGCTCAAAAAGTCTCAAGATGCAAAAGTTTCCATATTTGGACAATTGAAAAAGTCAACTGTAACTTGACCAAGGCATAACTTCCACATGGATTATCAGAAAAATTCCATCCAAAGCTCATTTTGAAGAGAAAGACATTTCCTACAACTCCTCTTCATACTTAAAGTCCAAGAAATGCTCTCACAAAAAGTTATCAATTTCAACATTATAGGTCATTTTCAAAAGTCAACAAAAAGGGACTTTAAGTCAAAGGCCATAACTTGAGATTGGTAAATCAATATGACATGGGACCAAATACATTGGTTAGAGGACTTCAAGACCTTTCCAAAATGTCCAAGAACATGAGCAAAGCTTAAATATTAAGCAAGATATGTCTTGTGGAAGTTGGGAAATGTTTGGGTATTTTGAAAAGTCAACTTTGCTTCAAATGTCTTAAAATTGCTAATGGGCCACATTTTCTTCCAAAATTCATCATCCAAAGCATGTGCACGACCACTTGGCCCAAAGGGGATTTTTTTATCATTTTTATTATTTATTTGAATTTTTAATTACAATTAATTCATTTAATTAATTAAAATGTGGAAAAAATACTAAACCAATGCAATCAAATCTTTTTGTGCAGAATAAACTCTCATCAAGGCCTAAGGATTTCGTGCATATCAAAAGAGGAAAGGATTGGTGCAAATTGGCATGATTCTTCATGAAAATATATTGGAAAAGATTCATAAAAATCAAATCTTGAAAACCATTAAAAGCAAGACTATGGGCTTGGATTATTGACTGAATTCATTCCTTATACAAGTGCAAACCTAACCCTAAAGCTCATAACCTGAAAGCTGCGCTAGAAATCAAGAACAAAGTTTGAGTTTTGTCAAAAAAATTCCAAAACTGAAAGCTATATTCCAGTGTGATTCAAAGGAAAATAATCATTCCATTACGTTCCTGAGACTTCAAGGAAGGTTTACAGATCAAAACCATCAACTCTAACGTCAAGAAACGGTAGAACAACCTCGTCCTGTTCACACTTTTTTTCAGATTCTTGAATCATAATTCATGCATTATTTGTAATTTTTAATATTGGATTTGTCTTCATTGGATCATTCTGAAGCTAACTGTGTGCTTTGATTGAGTTTTTATGCATCGTACACGATTTCGCCATTGAAGCACGCTAGGGTTCTTCAAGCTTCAAATTGGGCATTCTTGAATACTGTAAAATTGGGACTTCCTAATACCATGACTGAACTCAGGAAGCTTGGACGAACATAATGCACTAATCGCGCCCAATTTATATAGCAAGATGGGCTAATCGCTATTTTTGAAAAGCTTGCATTTTGGGGGGGTTTAAAACCCCCGCTAACCTTTTTCTGTTTTAGGCATAATTGGAGAAGATGATGATGTGTAGGCCAACGAGTGGTTCATTTGAATTTCGCGCTAAAATCGTCCACTAACCCTTGTTTTAGCTCATATTGATTTGTTGTCATATAATAAACAAAGCGCTTAGTTGGATCAGTTGGCAAGCATGTGCATTGGTAAGCAACGGGACCTGGGTTCGATCCCCAGGCCCCCCATGTTATTTCCTTATTTTTCTTGCTAACATCTTCCTGTGCAGCTTGCTCCCTGAGGTATACCATGTAGCCTCATGATCTGCCATGCCACACGTCCCACTGCATCCATCCTATGGCCAGGATTCAAAGCCTATGATATGTCTCAGTCAACGAAGCCACACGCTGGCATGAAAAGTCAATAAGGCCAAGGGCTATTGGGCCTGATTGCTACAAACTTAACCTCCAATTTGGGGACAGAACCCCCCAAGGGTTTGCAATTCTTCTCTTTTCTTATTTTCCATTATTTGTATTAATTTAATTGTTTCTTTCTTAATTCTTTAAATTAATATTTTTTTCTCAACATAAAAAATAATAAAAATCAGAAAGTCATAAAAATCAAAAATATATTTTATTTTAATGTTTTTGTAAATAAAAATCATTAATTAATTTAGTTTTCAATTCTAGGATTAATTTTGACATTTTTCTTAATAAACTTAAAATTTGTAGAATTAGGGTTTTAATCAATTTTTATCCTTTTCTTTTCTTTTTATTAATAATTAATTGTTTATTTTTGTAAATAAAATTGCATTAATTAATTAGGTTTAATTTTAGGTTAAATTTTAATGCTTTTCTTAATAAATTAAAAATAATTAGAATTAGGGTTAATTAATTAATTTCATTTAGTTCTCATTAAAAAATTCATAAATACCAAAACTCAAAAAATAATTTCTTTTCATTTTAATTTAATTAATTTGTTAATATAATTTAATTTCATTAAAAAGGGTCCAACGCCCTCGCACTCCCGATTTTTATTTTCTTCGCGCATTTTATTCTTATTCCTTCTTTTAAATATTAATGTAATTCTCCCAAAGCCGTGTAAATTAAACATTTATCTTTCTCGCATCTTTATTTTATGTCAAATCGGGTCCTGGATTTAATTTGGCAATGTGGACCCGCGCCTTTGTAATAGTTTAGGAACTTTATATTTCTCGCAACTTTTTAACTGCTAATAATTGCATGCAAGAATGAATATTAAAATAAAAACAAAAGCGTAGATCACCCATGACATGAACAAGACAAAATATCTGAAAACGAAACACAAATCACGCACCACCCCTAGGGTACGCCTCACTGTTGCCTTGCCTCTCGAAAGGTGATCGTCGAGTAGAGGATGTCTTAGTAAGTCCTCATGATCCGGGAACCTGGCATGAGGGTAGCTTCTAAGGTATCTTCCTATTGCTCTGGTGATCACCATGTCCCGAACCTTCGAATTGACCCGAACACCTCCAACGGTGGTGCTACCTACCTCTCAATGGTGGGATGGCATTACTTTTAAGGACATTTACACAGACGAATTCCTTAGAGTAGGTAGACGACTCTAGATACTTGCTCTAATTTCGAAACAAATCAAAAATACTTTTCACACCGACACCTTTTCAAAAAGCTTTCGAAAACAATTTTTCAAACACTCTTGAGGACTGATACAAGAGTCGAACTGGAATTTTCAAAGAAACTTTTTAAAACCCACAGTTGAAAAGCAAACAAACCTTTTGAAAACACAAATGAGCAAGTATCTAAGATCCCATGGATAACCATGGATAGAAAGGGTGCTAACACCTTCCCTTTCTATAACCTACCTCCCGAACCGAGAGCAATCTCTATAAGGAATTTTTCTGTGCTTTTGTCCTTTCCATTTGGAGAAAATAAAAGACGGTGGCGACTCTTGCTTACCGCGACATTTCGCGAACCAGCGTTAAACAGTCAGTTCCAGATACACCGATCACACAGGGCATATCTGTAGATGACTAATTCCATATTCGATTCCTGTATCTAGCCAGAGCATATCTGAAGAGTTTGAAGATTCGATACCTGTATCTAGCCAGGGCATATCTGTAGATGACTAATTCCAGATTCGATTCCTGTATCTAGCCAGGGCATATCTGAAGAGTTTGAAGATTCGATACCTGTATCCAGCCAGGGCATATATGTAGATGACTAATTCCAGATTCGATTCCTATATCTAGCCAGGGCATATCTGAAGAGTTTGAAGATTCGATACCTGTATCCAGCCAGGGCATATCTGTAGATGACTAATTCTAGATTCGATTCCTGTATCTAGCCAGAGCATATCTGAAGAGTTTGAAGATTCGATACCTGTGTCCAGCCAGGGCATATTTGTAGATGACTAATTCCAGATTCGATTCCTGTATCCAGCCAGGGCATATCTGAAGAGTTTGAAGATTCGATACCTGTATCCAGCCAGGGCATATCTGTAGATGATTAATTCCATATTCGATTCCTGTATCTAGCCAGGGCATATCTGAAGAGTTTGAAGATTCGATACCTGTATCCAGCCAGGGCATAGTAGATGACTAATTCCAGATTCGATTCTTGTATCTAGCCAGGGCATATCTGAAGAGTTTGAAGATTCGATACCTGTATCCAGCCAGGGCATATCTGTAGATGACTAATTCAGATTCGATTCTTGTATCTAGCCAGGGCATATCTGTGGGTAACTGTTTGTAGATTCGATACCTGTATCCAGCCAGGGCACGTTTGTAAGCAACCTTTTGAAGTTCCAGATTTGATACATGTATCTAGCCAGGGCATATATGTGAGCGATTGATTGTAGATTCGATACCTGTATCTAGCTAGGGCATATCTGCACGAAGAGATTGAAGATCAACCCCTGTAACAGGCCAGGTAATTATCTTTCTTTTTCAGGTACGCAAGTTCTCGCTAAGGAATCTCTTACGCGATCGACACCCCTAGATGGCATCTTTAAGCCCATCTCCACAACTATCCATCATATCTCCAAATGGCATCTATAAGCCCATTCCCGACAAGGTTCTGTCACATCTCTAGATGGCATCTATAAGCCCATCCTCCTATCCACCACCTCCCCAAATGGCATCTGTAAGCCCATTCCCTCCATCACACTGCTGATACTATACTATGTGAGTGCAAATTTCTGGGCACTTTAGTGTTCAATCATCTTCCACCTTCAGATCACGAAAGGCACGCAAGCCAATCTACATCCTCAGGTCTAAGAAGATTGAACAGGGGAAACTGTTGTACCCCAAAATTTTCCCTCCCATATTCTTCAAAGTTTTGACAAGCATCATCTTAATTTGCTCAAGTCTACTCAAGGGTTGCACAGTCAACCATCCTCCTAAGCCAGTCAAAATTAGGGTTTTGGTTCTTGCAGGGAAGTTGAGGTTTTCAAGGGTCCAATCAAGTCCCATATGCCTATATACATTGTCAAGCATCTACATGCCAAGTTTCAAGGCTCACAAGGTCAAGTTGCACAGTCAAAAACCCTAGTTGCTCTATAGTCAACTGTAGGGGCAAAATGGTCATTTGGCAGTCAAAAGTCAAAAATTTTGGTCAACATCTTATTTTGAAGCCACAATCATCATTTGATCAAGTCTTGATCATGATTCCACAAGAATGGCTCAAAAATCATCAAGATGCAAAAGTTTCCATTTTTGGACAGCTGAAAAGTCAACTGTAACTTGACCAAGGCATAACTTTTTCATGGTTCATCAGAAAAATCCCATCCAATGCTCATTTTGAAGGGGAGGACATTTACTACAACTCATCTTCCCATTCCAAGTCCATGAAATGCCCTCACAAAAAGTTATCAATTTCAACATTATAGGTCATTTTCAAAAGTCAACAAAAATGCACTTTAAGTCAAAGACCATAACTTGAGATTGGTAAATCCAAATGACATGGGACCAAAGGCATTGGTTAGAGTACTTCAAGACCTTTCCAAAATGTCCAAAAACATGTTCATATGATCAAAATTGAGCAAGATATGCATTGGAGAAGTTGGGAAATTTTTGTGAAATGGAAAAAGTCAACTATCCTTGAAACTTCAATTTTTGACAAAAGGGCCCACTTTCTTCCACTTGATTCAGCCTTGTCATGCCACCCACGTGTCCCATGATTAATTTCAAGATCAAACATTTATTTTTCCATTTTATTTAATTTTTATTGATTTAATTCATTTTAAATCCATAATAATTCAAATAAAATCAAAAAAATTAATGGAATAGTATCTTTTGGTTTGAATAGCTTTCATGTATCATTTTCCAACTACCAAATTCGTGCTAGGGCCATTTTGAGCATAAAATCCAAGTTTGGCTTCAAAGATGGAATGTCCTTTAATGGTGGTCAACAAGAATCCAAAACATAATTGCACAAGGTTAAGGCTCATCATATCACTTAATTCTCATTCATACATACATATGCAAGCAAGCCAAACCTCATGGATGACCTAGAGTGTGCACAAACGGCCAGAGCAAAGTTCAAGATTTGTCCAAAAAAGTGAGAGTTCTAGAACAAGGTTGCAGGCACTTTGAGATCAAAAGAAGCACGTAGTCTTCTTCATTGCCATACGCTGAAGCTAAAGAGACCCTTGCCAAGCCCTAAGATCCATCATACCGCGCTGTAAGTATTCACAAAGTCACCCCTGTACACGAAATGTGAATTCTCCATTCTTGCATTTTTCCTCAAAAATATTGGCATGGTTTTGTTTCTTGCTTGATTTCGATCTAATGACAATAGCCAATTTTGTTTTTAGGCCTTATACTGTGATACACGATTCTAGGTTTTGCTTGCTTGTTTTTTAGGCGTTTTCAGTGCAGGAAAAATTGGCCACCATAATGGGCATAGAAGTGATCAGGAGATGGAAACGAAACCAACCATGGTTTTAGAATTAATTTTGGAAGCCTATGGATGATTTTACGAAAGGCCCATGAAACTTCTTGCGGATAAAATCCGCAGGTAAAAACCTGCAACTTTGATGAAGAAGATGATTAGGTGTTACAGCATGATTGGCCCGTTCAAAAACAATCGCGCGCTTTTTTTATTATTTTCAGGAATATGTTTGTTTACCAATATAATAATCATGTTTTGTTATAATAATAACTAATACGCGCAACTCAGTTGGTGGCCATGCTATTTGAAAAGGTTACAGGACCTGGGTTCGATTCCCAGGTCCCCCCAAGTCTCAATATTACTTTTTCTAACAAATTCCCATGCAGCTTCCTAGACGCGTTCCACCATAGGCCTCATACAGATGCGCGCCAAGTGTCTCAAAAGATCAATCCAAAGGCCAAAGGGTGCTCCACACCATGCTCCCTGGTCAACGCGCCTCTGGAAGATTCAAAAGTCAAAAAGGCTTGAGACATTGGGCCTAAATTTCTGATTTACCTCCCAATGGTCCAATAACCCCCATGGTTCTTTCATATTTTCTTTTGTTTTCTTTTTCTTTTGTTATTTTCTTTTAACTAATTATTATTATTAACTATTATTATTTAATTACCTCATAAACTAATATTTTTTATAATAAATTCCGAAAACAAAAAAAAAACATTTTATTATTTATTAACTTATTTTGTAAATAAATGTAAATTAAATTAAATTAGCTTAATTAATTAACTTTAATACTTTTTTACAATAAATAAAAACAATTTAGAATTAGGTTTTTGCTTACTTTTAATTTCTATTTATTTTCTCTTTATTTTCATTAAAAACACAAAAACACAAAAATATCATTTTCTTAATTAATTAATTAATTAGTTACTAGTTTTAATTTCATTAATTACAAAAAAGGACAAAAATTCAATTCTTTCTTAAAAAAGGGTCAAAACCCTCAAACGTTCCCGATTCAATCTTTCGTGCGTATTTATTTTTTTAGTTCATTTTTATGTATCTGTACAGAGAATGTAATAGTTAATTAGGACCTCTTTTTGCTTTATTTATTTTCTTGCAGTTTATTTTTTCAAACGGGTTATTATTTTTGGCGATGTATAGACCCGCGCCTTGTAATAGTTAGATTTATCTTTTCGCAATTTACTTTCCGCACTCCTAACTGTTAATATGCCTGCAAGAATGTATGAAAAATAAAATCAATCCGTAGCTCACAAATAACATGTACACGATAAACATTAACTAAAAACAAACACATGCACATGCCACTCCTAGGGTACGCCTCACTGGTTGCCTCAAACGTGGTCATCAAGTATAGGGTGTCTTAGAGGTCGCCCTTTTGTCTAAAGATCCCATTGCCTCGAAACGGTTGCCTCGGATAAAAGGATCTAGGATATTAGGGTTACCACTAAGGTGTCCTACCATTGCTTCGGTGACCACATTGTCCCTAATAATCGAATTGACCTGAATACCTCCAACGATGGTGCTACCTACCTCTCAATGGTGGGATAGCACTATCTAAAGGACTCTTATACAGCTTAATTCCTTAGAGTAGGTAGATTCTCCTAGGTACTTGCTCTTTTCAAAACAAACAAAACAACTTTTTGCACCCCACACTTTCAAAAAGTTTTCAAACAAAATACTTCATACACTCTTGAGGACAGATACAAGAGTTACTTAGAAATTTTTCAAAC
Source organism: Vicia faba (assembly GCA_948472305.1). NCBI lineage: Eukaryota > Viridiplantae > Streptophyta > Magnoliopsida > Fabales > Fabaceae > Vicia > Vicia faba. The sequence goes on from OX451740.1 coordinate 476,334,800, forward strand.
GAAACTTTTTCAAAACCCACACACACTTGAAAAGCAAACAAATTTTGAAAACATAAGAGCAAGTACCTAAGAGCCCGTGGATAACCACGGATAGAAAGGGTGCTAACACCTTCCCTTTCTATAAATCTACCTTCCGAACCGAGAAACATTTTCGAATAAGGAATTTTGTTGTGCTTTTGTCCTTTCCATGTTGGAGAACATAAAAGACGGTGGCGACTCTTGCTTACCGCGACATTTCGCGAAACCAGCTTAAAAACAGTCAGTTCTATTCCCACCGGTCACAGTAGGGTTACTTCGAAATGAAAGCCTGGATAGTAGGGCTATGAGAAGGAACCTGGGTAGTTGGGTTACTTTGAGATGAAATCCTGGATAGTAGGGCTATGAGAAGGAACCTGCGTAGTAGGGTTACTTCGAGATGAAAGCCTGGATAGTAGGGCTATGAGAAGGAACCTGGGTAGTAGGGTTACTTCGAGATGAAATCCTGGATATTAGGGCTATGATAAGGAACCTGGGTAGTAGGGTTACTTCGAAATGAAAGCCTGGATAGTAGGGCTATGAGAAGGAACCTGGGTAGTAGGGTTACTTCAAGATGAAAGCCTGGATAGTAGGGCTATGAGAAGGAATCTGGGTCGTAGGGTTACCTCGATTGATCATGTAGATTAGTTGACCCGTTTAGTTTCGGGAACTGATTTTTTTATTAGTTGTCTGCAGATATGACGTGTATAATTGCTAGAATTGTTGGTGATAATTGTCTTTCCTGAAAAAACAACAGGGTTAGTCATATGCGATACATGAAATGCGTTGTGAGATGATGTTCTCAAAATTTATGAGATTATGCTATCCGTGATATGTGTGCGCATGTCATGATGTAGGAACATGAGATATTAGTTATGACATATCTGAGTCTAGGAAAATAAATCTCTGACTGCTGCTGGAGAATATAGCATTTCTGGCTGTTGTAGAGAATTGTGGCTCTTCTATTTCCGTTGGAGATGGTGAACAGAAATGACTGTGCCGGAGATTTTCTCTTTGTTGCTTATGAATATTCTGCCATGGAGAGATTTTGTTCGAGAATAGCTCTGGGGGGGGAATGACTCTTGTTAAGCTCTGTTGGGGATTGAGCTTCTGCATCTAGAGAAACAAGCTCTGCTTGGGGAGATAATAATTTATGATGATCCGCTCGCGATCATGTAATTCGGCCGGGGGATATAGATGTCAGGTTTCTAGACGACCCTAGCTAGGGAGATTACTTCCCGTTTCGAGAGAACTGATATTAATGCTTTGATTACCTTTACTTTGTGGGGAATATTGATGTTACAAGGTCGCATGTATTGATGATTGTGCTCCAAAGTTGTCTCTGCCCTGGTACCTGCTGGACAGAGTAACTGTCGGGTTTGACATTTCTTATTTTTGCCCCTGTTTCTGAAATTGTATTTTGTTTCTATTTGTAAATATTTATGAGCAGTGATCATATTTAAATGCATATGTCAAAAATAAAACAATGGACGTTCTTGCAAAACAAAACAGAAAAAAGAAAAACACAAAGTTTCTTATGAAAATGATTTTGTATTGATTTTTGAAGTTGGCCTGTAATAGGCGTTTTTGTACAATGAGGCTGACGTTCTAGTAAGAGAACGCCGCCCCAAAAATAGAAATTATACAATATTATGTAAAAATAAAATAGCTATGTACAACAATCCCATTGGGTTCCAATTCTGCTATTGTCGCTATGTCTTTGAACATCTCATCACTTTGCTGCTTATCCGAAGTTGATTAGGTTGATCGATGCTGTTTGAGCTTGACAATTGATACTGAGGTCAGATTGCAGGGTGATCCAATGGGACATAGTGATACGCTTTTCATCCCTAACTTTTTCCTGGACCGTCCTTTCGGGTTTTCAGTCCACCAGGATACCCTTTTTTGCCCAAGTCGCCTTTTCAGGTTTTCGACTTGCCGGGTGTACAAAATTTTTCATTTTCATCCCTTATTTTTGCCCAAACCCTTTTGGTTCTCCGGTAAGCCCTTACTTTTGCCTAGGCCAGTCGACCTAGCGGGTCTTTTATCATGTGTAGTATCTTTTCACTATGTTCGCATTGACAGGGTGAGGAAGGTCGTCACCGTCCATGGTGGTCAGAATCATGGCTCCACCCGAGAAAATGTTTTTAACCACAAAGGGCCCTTCGAATGTGGGAGTCCATTTGCCCCTGGGGTCACCTTGCAGATGTATGATACACTTGATCACTAGATCCCCGACTTGATACTCTTGGCGTCTGACCTTCTTTTCGAAAGCCTTGATCATTCGTTTTTGATAAGTTTGACCATGACAGACAACAATAAGTCTCTTCTCATCGATCAAATTCAGTTGATCAAGTCGAGTCTGGATCCAGTCATCTTCATTCAGACCCGCATCCTTCATGATTCTCAAAGAAGGGATCTGGACTTCAATGGGTAGGACTGCTTCCATGCCATATACCAGAGAGTAGGGTGCTTCCCATGTCGACGTCCGTGCCGAGGTACGGTACCTATGCATAGCGAATGGTAGCATCTCATGCCAGTATTTGTATGTCAACGTCATCTTTTGTATAATCTTCTTGATGTTCTTGTTAGACGCTTCAACAATGCCATTAATCTTCGACCGGTAGGGAGAAGAGTTATGATGTGGTATCTTAAACTACTTACAGAGTTCAGTGATCATCGTGTTATTGAGTTTCGTACCATTATCGGTGATAATTATTTATGGCACACCATACCGACAGATCAGATTATGCTTGATAAACTGCGCCATAACACTTTTGGTAACAGTAGCAAAAGAGGCCGCCTCAACCCATTTCGTGAAGTAATCGATGGCCACCAGGATGAAGCGATTCCCATTGGAGGCGATGGGCCTGATTTCTTCGATCATGTCGATGCACCACATTGCAAAAGGCCACGGAGCTGTCAAGAAGTTTAAGGGGACCGGAGGCACATGCACCTTATCAGCATAGATTTGGCACTTATGACAAGTTCGAGAGTGCTGATAACAATCTGCTTCCATAGTGGACCAATAGTAGCCTTCCCATAGGATCTTCTTAGCCATGGTATGTCCACTGGAATGGGCTCCCAAGGTACCTTCATGTAGATCTGTCATGATTCTCTCTGCTTCGCTCTTGTCTACACACCATAGTAAGGTAGAGTCATGGTTGCATTTGTAGAGGATTCCATTACTGAGGAAGAATTTCGCAGCTGTTGTACCCCAAAATTTGCCCTCTCATTTCATCAACATTTCTCATCACAAGAATCATGGAAGTCAAGGTCAAGCTAGGGTTTGCTCTGATCAAGACACCTTCTTGCACTGTTGACCTAAATTAGGGTGAGTTTGCACAATGATGTTTTGACCTACAATTCCCAAAGTGACTTTAATACTTCATGTTGGACTCATAAGTTTGTCCATACCAAGTTTCAAGCCTTGATTCAAATTTTTGCCCAGTCAATTGGACAGTTGACCTAGAAATCAGCTGTATTGGGGAAAAAGTCAACTATGGCCAATTAACAGTCAAACCTCATGAAATTTGATTCACATCAACATTATGAACTCATATGAACCATTTTATCAAGTTTGGATCACAATTCCACAAGAAATTTGATCAGATCACCAAAAGGGCAAAATGTTCATTTTTAGGGTTTTGACTGTACAAAGGCAATTTTTGACTGTTTGACCTAGCCAAAGGCAAATCAAGCTCAACCATGGACTCAAGGACTAAATTATATTGTCTTGACCCATTCAACAATTTCAAAAGATCTCAAATGCATAGGATTGACAGATGAATTTTTCAGTCAACTGATCAAAATTTAACTGTATACTGAAAAGTCAAACTTTGACTTTTTGGTCAAAATCAAGTGCCAAAGGTCATTTTTCATCAAGACATGTCAAATTATGAAACTTGTTCATCAAGAAACCCAAAAATGCAAATTAGGGTTTAAAATGGAAAAATTTCATAACTTAGAAATTTTCTTATTTTTTCCTAACTTTGTCCCATTTTTTCACTAAGATGAAAATGGATTCAAACAAAACTTGAAACATGAAAGTTGTATTCCATCACAAAGTCTACAACTTTTATTCACAAAGTTTTCTCAAAAGAAGCTTTTATCTCAAGTTATGATTTTTTGAACAAGGGTACCTAAAACTTTTAACGTAGAGAAATTTTGCCCTAGTTTAGGCAGGATTTTGACCCATCTTCTTGGCCATTTTTCACATAGTTCCACTTGGAGTTTCAAGGTGCATTTCGAATATGGATTATAGTACATGTTGCAAGCTTTCCAAATTATCCAAGAACTCCTCAAACACATTTGTGGTTAGGGAGAATCGAATGCTTGAAGTTGGCAAAAACTCACTTTGAAACCATGGCCAATACATGTTCATACCAAGTTGCAAATCTGACCAAACTAGCTTAGTACATGATTACAGGTGTGATCGGTGGAAATAGAACTGACTGTTTTTAGCTGGTCTCACGAAATGTCGCGGTAAGCAAGAGTCGCCACTGTCTTTTATGTTCTCCAACATGGAAAGGACAAAAGCACAGCAAAATTCCTTCTTTGAGAATGTTTCTCGGTTCGGGAGGTATATTATAGAAAGGGAAGGTGTTAGCACCATTTATATCCATGGTTATCCATGGGCTCTTAGGTACTTGCTCTTATGTTTTCAAAATTTGTTTGCTTTTCAAGTGTGCGTGGGTTTTGAAAAAGTTCGTTTGGAAAACTTCTAGGTAACTCTTGTATCAGTCCTCAAGAGTGTATGAAGTATTGTTTGAAAACTTTTTTGAAAGTGTAAGGTGTGAAAAGTATTTTGTTTGTTTTTGAAAAGAGCAAGTACCCATGAGTCATCTACCTACCCTAAGGAATTAAGCTGTGTAAGAGTCTTTTAGATAGTGCTATCCCACCATTGAGAGGTAGGTAGCACCATCGTTAGAGGTATTCGGGTCAATTCGATGATTAGGGACAGTGTGGTCACCAAAGCAATGGTAGGACACCTTAGAAGTAACCCTAATGTCCTAGATCCTTTGTATCTGTGGCAACCGTTTTGAGGCAACTGGATCTTTGGACAAAGGGTGACCTCTAAGACGTCATATACTTGATGACCACGTTTCGAGGCAATGAGTGAAGCGTACCCTAGGAGTGGCATGTGCTTTGTGTGTTTTTTTTCAGTTAATGTTTTTGTACATGTTATTTGTGAGCTACGGATTAATTTTATTTTTTCATACATTCTTTCATGCATTTAACAGTTAGGGGGTGCGGAAAGTAAATTGCGGAAAGATAAATCCTACGCTATTACAAGGCGCGGGTCTATACATCGCCAAAAAAATACAAAGACCCGTTTTGATAAAGTGCGGAAAGTACATAAAGACAATAAACCTAATTACTATTACATTCTTGAAAGCAATTACATAATAATCAAAATAAAGTAAATGCGCGCGAATGAAAATTAATCAGGAATGTTCTAAGGGTTTTGACCCTTTTAAGAAAAGAAATGAATTTTTTTTGTCTTTTTTGTGATCAAATGAGATTAAAACTAATTGTTAAACTAATTAGTTAATTTATTAAAAGAAAATATTTTTGTGTTTTTTATGCTTTTATGAAATAAAATAAAAGAATTAAAATTCTAGGTTAACCTAATTCTAAATTATTTTAATTGTAAAGAAAAAGAAATTAAAGTTGACCTAATTAAACTATTTATTTATTAATATTTTATTTACAAAAATAAAATGAAATTAATAATAGTAATAATGTTAGTTCTTTTTTGATTTTTTTATAAAAAGTTAATTATGTTAATTGTTAGTAAGAAATAAAGCAAATAAGAAAATAAAATGACAAAATAATAAAAGGAAAAAAGTAAACCCAAGGGGAGTAAGATGGCCCATATGGAGGTTTTCTGAAGTAATTCTAGCCCAACAGCAAGAAGCCTTGTTTGACTTTCTAGCATCATGTGCGTGCTGTTGACTGGGACGCACCATGGACTCCACCTCCTGGCCACTGGATGGGTGCTTGAAGACACCTGGCTAGCTGATGCGTGAGGCCTATGGTGGAACACTGGATGGACGCTGCATTGGAACGCTTTGGGGAAAATAAGAACAATTATATGGGGGACCTGGGAATCGAACCCAGGTCCTAGTGTTTTCCAGCCACGTCTCAAACCACTACGCCATCTGCATTCGTTTGTAAACATAATAACCAATAAAAATAATATATGAAAAGTAGTAACTATGCTGGGAAACGCGCGCAGATTTGAATTCACCAACCACGCATTGCCACGCCATCTCCTTCTTCGTTTGCCCTGTAAAAAGAAAACAAGATAGCGGGGGTTTTAAACCCCCACTAACCACAACCACGAATAATAGCGATTAGAGTTAGGGTTGATATAAATTGAGCGCGATAGTGTCAATGATTTCGTGTCGTCCTGACGAATTTGTCCATATAGGATTTGAGGTTTAATTTTATAGTATATAAAAACCCCCAATATGAGAGCTCTGAAACCCTAAATATCTCCCATGGTGATTCTTGATTCAGAAGGCTATAACTCAATTGGGTTATACCAATCGCTTCAGAAGGTCCCTATTAGCATAAATCAAACAAGAAAGTGGATTAAAAACGCATGAATCATGTTATGCAATTTTGAAAAACAAGACAAACCGAGTGACTCGTGTTCTTTGATTCTTTGCGTATTAGGACTGGTTCTTGATGGCAATGGCTTCCTGGAGACTCAGGCAATACGTTTGAATCAAAAAGAAGCTTTGAATTACGCTGCAAATAAGAAATCAGTTTCACACTTTTCTTCAATTTTTGCAATTTGGTTATGGTTGTCTATGAGTTTTCTCCCTCGTGAATGATGTGTGGAACAATTGCATATATGGTTCTGAATGAGAATCAACCAATATCTTGAGCCTTAAACCAATGCAATTATGTTTTGGATTTTTCCATAACCTCCATTGAAGAAAACTTGCCTTTTGTGTCCAATTTTGAATTTTATGCTTGGAATAGGTTGTACACGAATTTGGAAGGTGTTTCATGATGCATCAAAGCAACTCAAAACAAAAGATATCCCTTAATTAATTTTTTTGATTTTTATTTGAATTTTAAAGATTTAAAATGAATTAAATCAAATAAAATAAAATAAAAATGGAAAAATTAATTTTTAATCTTGAAATAAATTGTGGGACACGTGGGAGGCATGAAAAGGATGAATTAAGTGGAAAAATTGGGCCCTTTTTGTCAAAAAATGAAATTTCAAGGATAGTTGACTTTGGCCATTTCACAAAAATTTCTCAACTTCTCCAATGCATATCTTGCTCAATTTTGATCATATGAACATGTTCTTGGACATTTTGGAAAGGTCTTGAAGTCCTCTAACCAATGCTTTTGGTCCTACGTCATTTTGATGTACCAATCTCAAGTTATGGTCTTTGACTTAAAGTGCCTTTTTGTTGACTTTTGAAAATGACCTATAATGTTGAAATTGATAACTTTTTGTGAGAGCATTTCTTGGACTTGGAATGTGAAGATGAGTTGTAGGAAATGTCATCCCCTTCAAAATGAGCATTGGATGGGATTTTTCTGATGAACCATGAAAAAGTTTAGCTTTGGTCAAGTTTAACTTTTGCATCTTGATGATTTTTGAGCCATTCTTGTGAAATCATGGTCAAGATTTGACCAAATGATGATTGTGGCTTCAAAATAAGATGTTGACCAAAAATTTTGACTTTTGACTGTCAAATGACCATTTTACCCCTGCAGTTGACTGTGAAGCAATTAGGGTTTTTGACTGTGCAACTTGACCTTGTGAGCCTTGAAACTTGACATGTAGGTGCTTGACAATGTATATAAGCATATGGGACTTGATTGAGCCCTTGGAAACCTCAACTTCCTTGTAAGAACCAAAACCCTAATTTTGACTGTGTTAGGAGGGTATTTGCACTGTGCAATCCTTGAGTAGACTTTGAACCCTTTGAGGTGATGCTTGTCAAAACTTTGAAGAATATGGGAGGGCAAATTTTGGGGTACAAAAGTTGCCCCTGTTCAATCTTCTTAGACCTGAGGATGTAGATTGGCTTGCGTGCCTTTCGTGATCCGAGGGTGGAAGATGATTGAACACTAGAGTGCCCAGAAATTTGCACTCACATAGTAGAGTATCAGCAGTGTGATAGCGGGAATGGGCTTACAGATGCCATTTGGAACTGTTGGTAAGTGGATGGGCTTATAGATGCCATCTAGGTGTCGATCGCGTAAGAGATTCCTTAGCGAGAACTTGCGTACCTGAGAAAGAAAGATAATTACCTGGCCTATTACAGGGGTTGATCTTCAAACTCTTCATGCAGACATGCCCTGGCTGGATACAGGTATCGAATCTACAAACAATCGCTCACAGACGTGCCCTGGCTAGATACAGGAATCGAATCTGGAACTTCAAAAGGTTTTTGTTGATAATGATGTGATGAATGAATCAGGGAAGATTACTACCTCAACGGGACGATGAGATAACCTTGGACGATTACTACCTCAACGGGACGATGAGAGAACCTTGGATTATTACTACCTCAACGGGACGATGAGAGAACCTTGGATGATTACTACCTTAACGGGACGATGAGAGAACCTTGGATGATTACTACCTCAACGGAACGATGAGAGAACCTTGGACGATTACTACCTCAACGGAACGATGAGAGAACCTTGGAAGATTACTACCTCAACGGGACGATGAGAGAACCTTGGATGATTACTACCTCAACGGGACGATGAGAGAACCTTGGATGATTACTACCTCAACGGAACGATGAGAGAACCTTGGACGATTACTACCTCAACGAAACGATGAGAAAACCTTGGACGATTACTACCTCAACGGGACGATGAGAGAACCTTGGATGATTACTACCTCAACGGAACGATGAGAGAACCTTGGAAGATTACTACCTCAACGGGACGATGAGAGAACCTTGGATGATTACTACCTCAACGGAACGATGAGAGAACCTTGGACGATTACTACCTCAACGGAACGATGAGAGAACCTTGGACGATTACTACCTCAACGGGACGATGAGAGAACCTTGGATGATTACTACCTCAACGGGACGATGAGAGAACCTTGGATGATTACTACCTCAACGGAACGATGAGAGAACCTTGGACGATTACTACCTCAGCCGAATGATGAGAGAATCTTAGGCGACTACAAACCTCAGCAGAATGATGAAGGAATCTTGGACGTCTTCTACCTCAAAAGGTAAAGACCTTTATATATTGATCGTTCTTTCCTGAAAAAGTAATGAGTTAGTTGTATGCAATGTCATAATGTATGACATGCATGATGTCATGATGTTCTCAAAAATAAATGAGATTGGGGTGATATGATGCGTGTATGCATGTATCATAATGTATGACAATGTGATGTTTATGAATGTATTTTAGTCTAGGAAAATAAATCCTTGACGAATGTCGGGAGCTGAATCCTGGGCTGATATTGAAGAGAGAAGTTCTTCATTTCTGCTGGGGATGTTGATTGTAAGAATATACCGGTGGGAGAAGATGACTCCGTTGGGGAATAAACTTGTTGAGGAGATTACTCTGCGGGGAATTACTCTGTGGGAGAAGAGATACTTCGCTGAGATTTGATGATAACTCCGCTGGGGATACCGTTGATAAGCTTTGTTGGGGATTTGATGAACTCCGCTGGGGGATAGGAAGAACTTCGCCGAGGACGATCTTTCCGTGGTTTTTGGCTGAGGATAACCCAGTTATAAGCCCTGGAGGGAATAACTCTGAATAAAGCCGGGGAGATGCGTTCGTACTCTGCAGGGAGTGAAGGTATCTTGGTCGCATTCTTCAGCTGAACTTACCTTGGTACCTCGGTGGACAGAGCAACCAGATCGCTTAGACAATTCTTATTGCCCCAGTTTCTATGGGAGAAGGTACCTGCGGAGGTGCTTGATGACTTCCGGTTGACAAATCTTCTTCTGGTAGGCAAATGACGAGATGACGGGACATAGTCGTACGCTTTGATCCCTAACTTTTGCCTGGACTTCCCTTTCGGGTTTTCAGTCCACCGGGATACCCATTTTTGCCCAAGCCGCCTTTTCAGGTTTTCGACTTGCCAGGTGTACCGATTTTTTCCATTTCATCCCTTATTTTTGCCCGAACCCTTTTGGTTCGCCGGGAAGCCCTTATTTTTGCCTAGGTGTGTCAACCTATCGGGTCTTTGATTAGGCGTAGTATTTTTTAGACTATGTCCGCGTTCTTAGAGGGCAGGGAGTTGTCACTGTTAGTAGTGTTGTGTCGCCGCACCACTAGAAGATGTCTGATCAGGCGAGATTCGTTGTCGGAATGCCCCAGGTGATCCAGATGGAGATTTGCCCCAAGCTGGTTGGCCTTTTGAGAGATTCTCTGAATCTTGACTGGACTGCCTCAAATGATGGACACTGATCATGCCATGCCCCTTGATTGGAAGTGTTTCTTCCACTGGAGGTGACTCTTTTGTTGAGAAGACTTTTGTTCATAAGATATTCATCGTGCGAATTTCTCTGTTGTTCAAATAACTAGTCATATGTAAACAATGTTATTTTGAGAATGCAAAAGCCTATGTCTGTCTTGAAATTTTGAAAAATGCATTTTTGTAAACGCAAGTGAGTTTTGTAAAAATATGATGTCAACTCAGTATTTTACAGTAAGCCTTAAGGAGTCAGGATACCTTTCGTAACAGTACGCTTTCGAACTAACCCATGCTTCAGCTAGGACTTTTAAGGGTTATAATGTGGCCTGGTTCACGGTTTAAGAAACAAAGGATAAAGGCTCAAAATTTATTTGTACCCACCCGTTCTTCGTGACGTTCTTCAATCCTAAACTCAGCTAATCGTGCGTTAGACCTTGTTGAGTCTTTACTTTGATATACCAGTGATGGTTCAGATGTTGATAATTTATTTTGACTAGGCAGTCGTTTTTTTTGTTGAGGGTTTGTAGGTCCTCTTTCTTTTTTGATTTCGTTATCCCTGTTTTTTGCTTGAACTGTTTCCTTTTTTGGAATTACAGTCAGCGGGACGCCCCAGCTTTGTAAGTCTCCTTCGCAGGTTTTGACTTATTGGGCTTTAGTTTTTTTTTTGGTAATGACTGCCTGTATTTATGATTATAGGAACCATCACTGTCTTTTGTTTTGTAAAGACTTTTTTGGTGCCCTTCGTTGTGCACTTGGATCAACTGAGAGAACTACCCTGCCCTAGGTTATGATTAAGGGTTTTAATTTTCGAAAAGAAAAACTCCTACTTCTTTGGCTCGAAGGGGTTGACTAGGGATTATCTTCCTTATAACTCCAGTGTTTAGGAATTGAAACAATGTTTGTGCCTCATCAGCGGGGTCTGTTCAAAAGCATACTGTAGATTGTGGTGTTGTTTTCGTCATCCTCCCTTAAGAGGCTTAGAGTTATTAATTGAGAGTTGAGCATCAATAAAAGCAATTTTAAGCATAGTAAACACAATTACTTCAAAACAGACACGTGTAATGCATTAATGAAATAATAAAGTTTAACATGAATAAATGTTTGAACAATCAAAAGAAAATTACAAATTGAAAATTCTAATGAACAAAAGACATTCTCGATGATTTGGTGTAGGATCAGTGTTCAAACTTGACCTCCTTGGCATCAATCAAGTCTTGGATCTTGTTCTTCAAGGTCCAACAGTCGTCGGTGTCATGTCCAGGACTGTCAGAATGGTAGACACATCTCACACCTGGGTTGTACTTGGAAGAGGAAGTATCAGGATTTTGAGGAGGATCCTTTAGTGTGATCAGTTTTGCCTTCAGCAATTGTTGTAATGCCTGAGACAAAGACATGTTGATGTTAGTATACTTCCTAGCTTGATACTTTATCCTACGCCTATTGCTCTTTCTTAGTTGAACGGGCGTGGGATCAGAGATCTGGATTGCCCCTACATCATGACGACCCTTTTTACCATATATAGCATTGGACTCTTTCTTCCCACTGTGGGGCTTTTTCTGAGCATCAGCAGGTGCAGTTTCTTTAATCTTCCCCGACTTGATACCAGCTTCAGATCTCTCCCCAGTCAAGATAAGATCTGTAAACCCAGCAGAAGAATTCCCAATCAGATGGTTGTAGAATGGACCAGACAAAGTCCCCAAGAACATGTCAACGAGCTCACGGTCAGTCAGAGGTGGTTGCACCCTTCCATCAAGGTCTCTCCATTTTTGGGCGTACTCCTTAAAACCTTCACCCGCCCCCAGTGACATACCCTGGAGTTGGGTACGTGTAGGAGCGAGGTCGGCATTATATTGATACTGCTTATAAAAAGCAGTTGCCAAGTCCTCCCAGTTACGAATACTGGTTCCATCCAGCTGATAGAACCATTCGAGCTGAGTCCCTGAAAGACTTTCCTGGAAGAAATGGATCCATAGATTCTTGTCTGCCGTGTAGGGCTGGATCTTCCTTGCGTATGAACGGAGGTGCAACTTAGGACAGGAAGCCCCGTCGTATTTTGCAAAGGCAAGTGCCTTGAACTTGTGCAGGATCACTACCCCAGAAGACAGACCTAGATCTCCGAAGTCCAGGTCGGGCACCTTTTGTATCTCCATAGCGCTTAACCGGTCTTCGAGCTGTTTGTATTTGTCCTCAGTTGGAGGGTACTGCTCATCATTGTAATCTGTCCCGGTGTCGGAGACCACTGGACTAGGAAACCTTCTCTCTTGGGGACTATCCTTGCTTGCAGATGAGGTAGTCAGCTCAGCCTCATTCTGTGATCCCTTCCCAGATTTGCGTCTAGGGTTGAACAAAACAGTCCTCTTCTTCTTCTTCTTCTTCTCTTTCAGAAGCAGAGTCTTCAAATCCTGTTGATCCTGGGCTAGGCTCATAACCATCTCTTGAAATTGGGCGTTCTGGGCCTGGAGGGCCTTGATAGCTTGTTCATTGGATGATTCAGGATTCATGATGACTGCTGAAATAAACAGCGAAGAAGTTAAGTGTCCTGTCAAAAGGGTACCTATTATGCAATGATGTGTATGTATGCATGCAATGTTTTCAAGGACCTCGCAGGGTAAACAAGAAAATTGTTAGAATCTGGTAGCTTGATTGAAGGAACTTCATGTTGCTGAGAGTCCTTCTTCAAGAGTCAAGGCTCACCATATCAAGTGGGTCATAGCCCCTGACTCAAGTCATCAACCTGGCTAGAGGAAAATAAATCCCCTTTGCTCCTTGCTAGACGTTTTGGTTCATCATGACCTGCATCACAGACCCTTGAGATCCTTGAAATGGGTTAGTCCTTATGCAGGATGCATGCAATGGTATGATGTTATGTTATGCATGGAGTGATATAAGTAACCCTGTTATGAGTCCAGATTAAGGACTGTAAACAAAACCTGCAAGAAACCCGTGTGTTAGATAACAGGCATGCAAGTAGTCAAGTATGAAAGCACACAAGTCACACAAGAGCCCTTAGATTTTAGGCCAGCATGAAGTTCAGGTACTACCCTCTTTCAGTTTCGTTGGTTAAGACCTGTCCTATCAAAAGTAACTGGGTTCTAGAGGATCCCAATATCACTGACTACCCTCAATTGGTCATAACTCCAGCGTCGCAATCTTTTCTTGCGGCCAGAACCATCGCGAGAGTTTAGCCTCAATGGGTGTAGCATACTGCTACTGTTCTATGGCCAAGTTGGGTCAAATTAGGGTTCTAAGGTCGGTTGGTGCTTAATGACTCCTCAGAAGACCCATATTCTCCTCGTTGCAACACAAGGGATATCGGTACAGACCAAGGTGCCACACCAACGTAGCCACTGCTTTACCCGTGTCGGTCTACGCCGGACAGGTCCCTCACAGCTTATGCTACCTAAAAGGGTATTCCCCAGATCCGGGTTAGGATCTATGTAACTCCAAAATAAGCCCACAATATAAAAGCAAACAAGACATTCAATTGAAAACATAAGTATGATCTAATTTCTAAGGTACACCCCACTTATTAATGTCCCCAGCAGAGTCGCCAGTTCTGGCGATCGGTGGAAATAGAACTGACTGTTTTTAGCTGGTCTCGCGAAATGTCGCGGTAAGCAAGAGTCGCCACCGTCTTTTATGTTCTCCAACATGGAAAGGACAAAAGCACAGCAAAATTCCTTCTTTGAGAATGTTTCTCGGTTCGGGAGGTAGATTATAGAAAGGGAAGGTGTTAGCACCCTTTCTATCCATGGTTATCCATGGGCTCTTTGGTACTTGCTCTTATGTTTTCAAAATTTGTTTGCTTTTCAAGTGTGCGTGGGTTTTGAAAAAGTTCGTTTGGAAAACTTCTAGGTAACTCTTGTATCAGTCCTCAAGAGTGTATGAAGTATTGTTTGAAAACTTTTTTGAAAGTGTAAGGTGTGAAAAGTATTTTGTTTGTTTTTGAAAAGAGCAAGTACCCATGATTCATCTACCTACCCTAAGGAATTTAGCTGTGTAAGAGTCTTTTAGATAGTGCTATCCCACCATTGAGAGGTAGGTAGCACCATCGTTGGAGGTATTCGGGTCAATTCAATGATTAGGGACAGTGTGGTCACCAAAGCAATGGTAGGACACCTTAGAAGTAACCCTAATGTCCTAGATCCTTTGTATCCGAGGCAACCGTTTCGAGGCAACTGGATCTTTGGACAAAGGGTGACCTCTAAGACGTCCTATACTTGATGACCACGTTTCGAGGCAATGAGTGAAGCGTACCCTAGGAGTGGCATGTGCTTTGTGTGTTGTTTTTCAGTTAATGTTTTTGTACATGTTATTTGTGAGCTACGGATTAATTTTATTTTTTCATACATTCTTTCATGCATTTAACAGTTAGGGGGTGCGGAAAGTAAATTGCGGAAAGATAAAGCATACGCTATTACAAGGCGCGGGTCTATACATCGCCAAAAAAATACAAAGACCCGTTTTGATAAAGTGCGGAAAGTACATAGAGACAATAAACCTAATTACTATTACATTCTTGAAAGCAATTACATAATAACCAAAATAAAGTAAATGCGCGCGAATGAAAATTAATCGGGAATGTTCTAAGGGTTTTGACCCTTTTAAGAAAAGAAATGAATTTTTTTTGTCTTTTTTGTGATCAAATGAGATTAAAACTAATTGTTAAACTAATTAGTTAATTTATTAAAAGAAAAGATTTTTGTGTTTTTTATGCTTTTATGAAATAAAATAAAAGAATTAAAATTCTAGGTTAACCTAATTCTAAATTATTTTAATTGTAAAGAAAAAGAAATTAAAGTTGACCTAATTAAACTATTTATTTATTAATATTTTATTTACAAAAATAAAATGAAATTAATAATAGTAATAATGTTAGTTCTTTTTTGATTTTTTTATAAAAAGTTAATTATGTTAATTGTTAGTAAGAAATAAAGCAAATAAGAAAATAAAATGACAAAATAATAAAAGGAAAAAAGTAAACCCAAGGGGAGTAAGATGGCCCATATGGAGGTTTTCTGAAGTAATTCTGGCCAACCAGCAAGAAGCCTTGTTTGACTTTCTGGCATCACGTGCGTGCTGTTGACTGGGACGCACCATGGACTCCACCTCCTGGCCACTGGATGGGTGCTTGAAGACACCTGGCTAGCTGATGCGTGAGGCCTAAGGTGGAACACTGGATGGACGCTGCATTGGAACGCTTTGGGAAAAATAAGAACAATTATATGGGGGACCTGGGAATCGAACACAAGTCCCAGTGTTTGCCCGCCACGTCTCAAACCACTACGCCATCTGCATTCGTTTGTAAACATAAAAACCAATAAAAATAATATATGAAAAGTAGTAACTATGCTGGGAAACGCGCGCAGATTTGAATTCACCAACCACGCATTGCCACGCCATCTCCTTCTTCGTTTTCCCTGTAAAAAGAAAACAAGATAGAGGGGATTTTAAACCCCCACTAACCACAACCACGAATAATAGCGATTAGAGTTAGGGTTGATATAAATTGAGCGCGATAGTGTCAATGATTTCATCTCGTCCTGACGAATTTGTCCATATAGGCTTTGAGGTTTAATTTTACAGTATATAAAAACCCCCAATATGAGAGCTCTGAAACCCTAAATATCTCCCATGGTGATTCTTGATTCAGAAGGCTATAACTCAATTGGGTTATACCAATCGCTTCAGAAGGTCCCTATTAGCATAAATCAAACAAGAAAGTGGATTAAAAACGCATGAATCATGTTATGCAATTTTGAAAAACAAGATAAACCGAGTGACTCGTGTTCTTTGATTCTTTGCGTATTAGGACTAGTTCTTGATGGCAATGGCTTCCTGGAGACTCAGGCAATACGTTTGAATCAAAAAGAAGCTTTGAATTGCGCTGCAAATAAGAAATCAGTTTCACACTTTTCTTCAATTTTTGCAATTTGGTTATGGTTGTCTATGAGTTTTCTCCCTCGTGAATGATGTGTGGAACAATTGCATATATGGTTCTGAATGAGAATCAACCAATATCTTGAGCCTTAAACCAATGCAATTATGTTTTGGATTTTGCCATAACCTCCATTGAAGAAAACTTGCCTTTTGTGTCCAATTTTGAATTTTATGCTTGGAATAGGTTGTACACGAATTTGGGAGGTGTTTCATGATGCATTAAAGCAATTCAAAACAAAAGATATCCCTTAATTAATTTTTTTGATTTTTATTTGAATTTTAAAGATTTAAAATGAATTAAATCAAATAAAATTAAATAAAAATGGAAAAATTAATTTTTAATCTTGAAATAAATTGTGGGACACGTGGGAGGCATGACAAGGATGAATTAAGTGGAAAAAGTGGGCCCTTTTTGTCAAAAAATGAAATTTCAAGGATAGTTGACTTTGGCCATTTCACAAAAATTTCCCAACTTCTCCAATGCATATCTTGCTCAATTTTGATCATATGAACATGTTCTTGGACATTTTGGAAAGGTCTTGAAGTCCTCTAACCAATGCCTTTTGTCCCACGTTATTTTGATTTACCAATCTCAAGTTATGGTCTTTGACTTAAAGTGCCTTTTTGTTGACTTTTGAAAATGACCTATAATGTTGAAATTGATAACTTTTTGTGAGAGCATTTCTTGGACTTGGAATGTGAAGATGAGTTGTAGGAAATGTCATCCCCTTCAAAATGAGCATTGGATGGGATTTTTCTGATGAACCATGAAAAAGTTATGCTTTGGTCAAGTTACAGTTAACTTTTCAGCTGTCCAAAAATAGAAACTTTTGCATCTTGGTGATTTTTGAGCCATTCTTGTGAAATCATGGTCAAGATTTGACCAAATGATGATTGTGGCTTCAAAATAAGATGTTGACCAAAAATTTTGACTTTTGATTGTCAAATGATCATTTTACCCCTGCAGTTGACTGTGAAGCAATTAGGGTTTTTGACTGTGCAACTTGACCTTGTGAGCCTTGAAACTTGACATGTAGGTGCTTGACAATGTATATGAGCATATGGGACTTGATTGAGCCCTTGGAAACCTCAACTTCCTTGTAAGAACCAAAACCCTAATTTTGACTGTGTTATGAGGGTATTTGCACTGTGCAATCCTTGAGTAGACTTTGAACCCTTTGAGGTGATGCTTGTCAAAACTTTGAAGAAAATGGGAGGGCAAATTTTGGGGTACAACAACAGGCCTCTAAACCAATTTACACTCCAAAATTGAAGGCAACCACATTGGATATTGGCATTGTTCTGATCAAGAGAGCTTTGTACAATGAACATTGTCATTTTAAGCATAAAGGCCACACTTCCATTTTCATAAAGCATGAACTTTTGCAAAGTTGTATTTCTTGAGCTTTGAATTTATTTCTTTGCAGCAAACAGGTTCCACAAACTTAGGCAAAGGTACAAGGAGTTGGTGCATGCTTGGAGATAGCCTGTACAGGCCTATCACATTTCACTTCCAACTTTGCTTTCAAAACAAGTAAAAGGGCCAAAAGCTTGTATCTCTCTTATCTGATAAAACCAACAAGAACAAAGTTTTAAAACAAGTTTGATACATCCTCACAAGTCAGAAGCACGAGCCTTTCACCCCTAAAGCACCCTCATACTCCAAAACTCCATTTTTCTGCAAAACAGGGCAAGCCCTGCAGAACCACCTCCATCTCCACTTTCCCTCATGCGTTTTGCCTCAAATTTGTTCCAATACCTTCCATTCAACTCCCCTAAACTATTCCAGACCTCCATTGCCAGCTGTAACACCATTAACACACATTTCCATTTTTGTTTGGAAGCTTTGCAGGTTGAGTTCTGTAGCACGATTCAGGCTACTTCAAAACAAGCCAAGCATTGGGAAAGCTTCATTGGACCTCAGGCAAGCTCAAAAGAACCTCAAGCACTCTTGGAAGTTGCTGCATTGTCCAGCTCGAAGTCAACTGAAACAGGTATTTCATGAACTTCTATCTCCCTATTTAGGAATATTTAGACTTAGGTTTGTGAATGAAAGATGTTGTATTCATAGCCCTGAAACCATACATGTGCTTAGTTTTCATTTATATTAATCGTGCTAGGAGAATTTTGTTCATGAGCTTTCTGAAAAAACTAGGTTAAGAATTAGGGCCAGAGAAATTCTCTCTGGTCTTTGAGAGTTAGCTTAAGTTTTTTATATGGTTAGATTCGTTGTTTGATGCTCTACAAGTTTCATGTTATGAGTTTTGACAAAAAAGCAAGGAATCAGGAGATAGCATTTGATGTACAGAACACGCGTGTTTTTAACAAAGGAAGAAGATGAAGTTGATTCTGGGCTGGGCCTGGACTTCTTTGCTTTTGGCACCCCCCCCCCCCCCCCCCCCCTCTTTTCTTTTTACACCCCCCTGGCCCATTTCTTGTACATTTGTCATTTTTGAATTTTTGTTTCATTTCTGATTTTGATATTTTATTTTCTAACATAAAAAATACTTAAAAAATATCTTCATAAATTTTTATATTTATTTTATATTTATTTTAATTAATTCTAGTATTAATACATTAAATATTTTATATTTACTTTTGTTTAAATGTAAAAATAATACAAAAATATGTTTTATTTTCATTTATTATTTTTATTCACATTTGAAAATATTTTCTTGAAATATATACATTTTGTAAATAATTTATTTTATTTTTATACACACTTAGTATATTTAATATATTTAATACACATACATATTTTATTAAATAATTAGGACAAAAAATACAAAAATAATACATTTTTATTTTTATTAATATTTTATACTAAAGATACCTTTTTTAATATACTTTTATTTTTTGTACAAATTGATATATTATTATACATAAATAATAAATAATAATACTTATTCTAGAAATTAGGGTTTTTGCCCTAAAAAAACAAAAATGATGGAAATTGACTTTTTTTTATTATTTACACTTCACATTTAAAAATACTTTTTACATACATAAAAATCTTTTTTGCATAACACATTTTATCTAACATTTATTTATTGTATTTTATTTAATTATTGTACATTTAAATATTGTATCTTGCTCATTCAATTTGGTTGTAATAATTTAGAATTTAATTTCTTGTCAAATAATCCCCAATTCAAATTTGTACCCCCTCCCTATATCATGTTGTAATAGTGTAGAATTTAAATTCTCGCACCTTTAAATGCTTTCAATTATGCCATGATTAGACCTAGGGTTTGTATGCAAAATAAAATCAACAATTAGTTTGACCTAATCCAAGATAACAAGGCATGAAAATAAACACAATACACACTTGCACCCCCTAGGGTTTCAATCCACCTGTTGCCTTCAAAATTGGGCCATGGTATGCATGTCAAGTACTTTGACAAAAACAAAAACAAAACAAAAGATCATAGTCCCTCGATGACGCTATCTGAGTTGCCTAAACAAAATGATCAAGTCCCTCAAGAAAATTGCCAAAAATACTTGACACTATTGTTATCATGGTCTATACGATGACCCGCACCTGTCCCGTTTAACATCCTAACACAAGGTTGTTCACCAAATACAATGGTGAAACAACACTGTTAAAAAGGGTTAAAAACATAAGAAAGATCGTTGAGTAAAATAGGGTAGACAACTCTTAGTTACTTGATCAAAGCTTGCAAAAACATCCTTGCTATCTTCAAAACACACTTTGTAACACTATTTCAAAACCCTACTTTCAAACATTGAAAACTTTTCAAAAGACAAAAACACCTTTGTATACATTCAAACAAGAATCATTACAAAGGTTGCCACAATGATGGCCTCTTTTCAAAACATCTTTCAAAATCACACACAAAGCACCATTTCAAACAATTGAAGAGCACCATTTCAAACAATTGAAAAGCAAAGCAAGTGATCTAAGCAAGTAACTAAGAGCCCATGGATAACCATGGATAAAAAGGGTGCTAATACCTTCCCTTTCTATAATCTACTCCCCGAACCCAAGAAAACATCTCAATGGTCTTTCCTGTGCTTTTTGACCTTTCCTTAGGATAAAATAAAAAGTCGGTGGCGACTCTTGCTAAACCGAAACATTTGCGAACACAAAACGCAAAATCTCAAGTCAGTTCTCCCACCGTATCACAGCAGCGAACCTTCTCAGAAACTTCTTATCATTGACAGATGCCCCTTCAGGATACTCTTGAGCCTCGAGATAATTCTTTACTTCATGAAACCAGGGTTTATCTGTCACCTCCTCAGTATCAATCTCACAGTAGTGCGCTGGTTCATCCAACCTTTCAATGGTGATTCGGGGAGCTTCGTTGTCCCACCTAACTTTAAACATAGAAGACATGGTAGCTAGCGCGTCCGCTAACTGATTCTCCTATCGTGGGAAATGTTCAAAAGTTACCTCCTCAAAGTGTGGGAGCAATGTTAGTACGTGTTCTTTGTATGGGATGAGATTCAGATGCTTCGTATCCCATTCACCTTTCATCTGACTTATCACCAAGGCTGAATCCCCGGAGATATTTAGGAACTTTATTCTGAGGTAAATAGAGGATTTGAGACCTGTTGTACCCCAAAATTTTCCCTCTCATTTTACTCAATACATACTCCTACAGATCCTCAAGTTGCTCATGGTTGCCCAAGAGTTGACCAGACAAACTCTCTCCTAGGGCAGGGTGTCTCAAATTAGGGTTTCCATTTTCATCAAGATAGGTGGACTCCAAAGACCTCATATGCTCTCCATGGTCTTAATATGTTCTCAAGATCCTACATGTCAAGTTTCATGCCTTGCACAAGAAGTTTGCTCAGTCAACTGCTCAGATGCTTGAGAATCGACTATATTAGGTCAAAAGTCAATTGTGACCCACATACAGTCAAAATTCAAGATTTTTGGTCAAAATTAACATTTTTAAGTTAATTTCATCATTTGATCAAGGGTTGATCATGATTCCTCAAGGAATGCTCCAAATTCATCAAAACCCAAAAGTTGCTAAATTAGGGTTTCTCAAGAAAAGTCAACCAAACTTTCACCAAGCATAACTTCCACATGCGTTACCATAAATTTTCCATCCAAAGCTCATTTTGAAGAGGACGCAATTCCCTACAACTCATCTTCATCCCATAAGTTCAAAATATGCACTCATAAAAAGATATGAATTTCTACATTATGGATCCTTTTGAAAAGTCAACAAAAAACACCTTTTGGGTCAAAGCTTCTTACATGAACATGGAAGACTCAATTGAGATGAGACCAAAAGGGTTGCTTAGGGGACATCCTAAGATTTCTAAAAAGTCCAAGATCACCTCTCTAGGGTTAAAATTTTAGGATATATGCCTTGTCAAAGTTGACCTTTTTTGCAAAATTGTCAAAACTCAAATGTGCTCAAAAATGAATTTTTTTGCCAAATGGGCCTAACTTTTTATGCTTGCACCTCACTTATAACATGGTCCAAGACCCAAATATTCACCCACACACTATTTTCTTCATTTTTCAATTTATTTTGATTTTTTATTAATTAAAAATTGGATTAAATCAAATAATTGGTGAATAATAGCAAAGATATGTTTTGATTTGATTTTTGGACAGGTTGGCAATCAAAATATGCTGAGATTTCAAGACCAAAACGAATCAAGCATAATTGGTACAGGAAAGGGATGATTTGGCTCAAAATAGCAAGTTTACATATGGCATGGAAATCAAATCAAATCTTCCATAATTGCAAAGATTCAAGCCAATTTTATAACCCTAATTAATTCTTAGATATATATTGGACATGTACAAAGCATAAGACAAAGGGCTGCAATCGGAGAAGAGAAAGAACAAACTCAAAAAAGTGGACTAAAAGTGTGACTCGGTTTTCATTCCACAGGGCCTTTCAGAGAAATTCAAAGCCAGCAATTGTATCCTGGAGCATCCCTGAAGCCAACTGGATCATTTACAAGTCTTATCTCGCCTAGAAACGCACGCAATCACTCCCACGGTTTGCCTTATTTTTTGAAAACGATTACATCAATTCCTGCATTGTTAGCATATTTGATTGACATATTTATGATCCTTATCATGTTTGCAAGCTGACTGAATAGTTTAATTGCATTTTTGAGCCTATATTTGTACTTGCCATTGTTAGGGTTTCCACATGTGTTTTGGGGTTTTTGAATACAGGAACAATTAGCCTAAATGAAGGACACCATGATGATCAGAGGGCCAAATCCGATTGATCTATAATCTTTAATGTTATTTATCTTGCGTTGTGTTGATTTTTCGAAATTCACAGACTTGTAGTTACAGACATTGTCTGTGGGTATAAGTCATCTGCCTAACATGACGGTCCTCTGGAGAAGACGATGGCGTGGCAATCATCCTTTCGCCCATTTGAAAATTCGCGCGTGTGGGATTCAGTTATTTGCTTTCTTTATATTATATTTTATTTTCACTATGCTAACAACAAGTCACAATAGCAAAGCTGGAAAGGGTGTTCAGTGGTAAGCATAAGGACCTAGGCTCGATCCCAGGTTCCAGCAATGCCTATTTTCTTATTTTCTATTCACAGATCGTGTGCAGTTCTCATTCAAAGGTCTACCGTGCGTTTCCAGTGGCCAGCCAGTGGATCTATCATTCAGCCAGAGGTACGCTCCAGCAGTGAGGGACCATGATACACCCTCAAGTCAACGCCACATGAAATCAATTGTTGATCGGGCTTGAAGGGATATTGGGCCTGAAAATCCAGAAATACACCCCCCCATTCAGCATAACATAGGCCCATTTCTTCCTTTTTTCTATTTTTATTATTTTTAATTCTTTTATTATTTTCCTTAATTATTTTAATTAACATCAACAAATATTTTTTTTTATTTAATAAAAAATCACAAAAAATACAAAAATTATTTTTCTCATGAAATACTTATTTCTTTCATTAATTTAATTAGAAACTAGGATAATTTAATTCTTTTTTGTAAATAAAACTAATTAGAAATTAGGTTTTAAGTTTGTAATTAAATTGTTTATTTTCTCAAAAAAATGCATAAATCTTTTTTATAAGATATTTTCTTGAATTATTTAATTTAGTTTAAATTAGGTTAATTTCAATTTCTTTTATAATTAAAAATAGTTAGAATTAGGGTTTTAGTTGTACATAACCTAATTAAGTCTTTTCCCAAAAAAGGTTTAAATATTTTTTTAATTAGATTTTAGGGTTCTCAACTTTTCTCGCACTTAATTTTTCGCGCGCATTTTAGTTCGTTTTATTATTATTGTAACTGTTTCGAGGATGTAATAGTAACTAGGGTTTTAAACTTCCGCATTTTTATTTTCGGTCAAGATAATTATGTAACTGTCAAAGCCTTGTAATAGCTAGGTTTATTTTTTCGCACTTTAAATTCCTATAAATATTTAACTGTTAGATGCATGTTAATAGGATTGTATGGCAAGAATACTTGAAATTAAAATGGTAGATCACCTAATATGCAAAGACTAAATAACTGAAAAAATTCACGTGCACATGCCCACTCCTAGGGTTTGCCTCACTTTGGTTGCCTTTGGTAAACAGTCATTAATCATAGGGGATTTTAGTGGTTTCCCTCCAGTCTAAAAGATCAAAATGTCCCATTCGAATGTTGCCTCGGAAATGTTGCCTCGGAAGTGTTGCCTCGGAAAGATCTTAAGACTTTAGGATTACTACTAAAGTTTTCTAACTGTTGCTTTAGTGATTGTACTTGTCCCTTTCGAATGTCCCTTACAAACTCCAACGACGGGGATACCTACTCCTTAATAGTAGGATAACACTGTCTAAAGGAAACGAGAATGAACAATCTTTTTTCGAGTAGGTAGAATCTTAAGTACTTGCTCAACAAAACTTTTCACACAAACACCTTTCAAAAAAAATTTAAAACAAACTTCGTCACACCCTTGAGGACTGATACAAGGGTTATCACGAAGTAAAACATTTTCAAAAAATAAGAACACACAAGCAATTTGAAAAAATGAGCAATTACCTAAGAGTCCGTGGAAAACCACAGATAGAAAGGGTGCTAACACCTTCCTTTTCTATAATCTACCCCCGTACTCAGAATATCTCGAAAAAAGGTTTTTTCTATTCTTTTTCCTTTTCCATGATTGGGTGAAATAAAAGTCGGTGGCGACTCTTGCTTACCGTGACATTTTGCGAACAAAAAACGCAAAACACAAAACCAGTATAACAGTCAGTTCTGCCACCGTATCACAGAACTGGCGACTCTGCTGGGGACGATAAACAAGTGGGGTATATCTTAGGATCTAGGTCATGTTTCAAATTTCTTTCTTACTTGCCTACTTTATTCTTAAAGGGTCTTGCTTGGGTTACTATAGATCCTACACCTGGATCTGGGGGCACTTTTAGGTAAACAACAATAGATCGTGGAGACTGTACGGCGTAGACCGATATGGTTTAAGCGATGGCTGTATTGGTGTGGCACTTTGGTTGGTACCGGTATCCTTCATGGGGAAACGAGGAGAATACGGGGCCGCCGTGTGGTGTCATGAAGCACTAACGGACCTTAGAACCTTAGTTGAACAAACTTGGCCATTAGAAAGTAGTGAGATAGCCGGCCTTGGTGCAGAGCTGGGGATTGGTTGATAATCGATGCTACACTCATTGAGATCATACTTTCAGGATATTTCAGCCGCAAGAAAAGATTGCTTGAGCTGAGACAATGCCCGATAAAGGATGGTCAGTGATATTGAGATCCTCTAGAACCCAGTTACTTTTAAGACAGGTTTGAAACCAACTAAACTTCAAGAGGGTACTACCTTTAACCTTATGCAGGCCTTAAACCTAAGGACTTGGTGTGATTTGACTGTGTTTGCTATACTTGTGTTTGTTATACTCGTGGTTTCTCATGACATCATGCATCATAACATAGAATCCATTCTTATTGCACTAACCATTTTAAAGACCAAGGGAATTTATCTTTGTTCTGTTTTGCAGGTCATGGATTCCGTTCATAGAAACACTATCCGAATCAGCTTTGTGAAGATACCTTCCCCACTCAAAGAGCTAGCATCAAGGGTTTTTGAAACTTCTGCATTCACTAAGAGACATGGTCGAC
Organism: Vicia faba; assembly: GCA_948472305.1. Taxonomy (NCBI): domain Eukaryota; kingdom Viridiplantae; phylum Streptophyta; class Magnoliopsida; order Fabales; family Fabaceae; genus Vicia; species Vicia faba. Next base: position 476,360,292 of record OX451740.1, read on the forward strand.
TTCTCAACCTGGTTACTTCAAACTTTAATGAAAAGATGATGAGTGTACTCTTTCAGTTCTTTGATCCCAAGCACCACTACTTCACCTTTCCAGACTATCAATTGGTTCCTACCTTGGAAGAATTCACTGAGCTGTTGGATATACCCATTCTTGAGCAGTTACCCTTCACAGGTCTAGAAGAAGATCCTAAGACAGAAGTCATTGCCTCAGATTTACACCTGAAACGGGCCGACGTGGTATCCAATTGGGAAACAAGAAGCGGAGTCAAGGGTTTTCTAGCTATGTTTCTGGTATACAAGGCCCAGCTGTTTTGGGATGATATGGATTTTCAGGCTTTTGAGGAGGTCTTGGCTCTTCTAATCTATGGGTTAGTACTATTCCCTAATCCAGACTCATTCATAGATGTGAATGCTATCAAGATCTTCCTCTCTCGCAACCCTGTGCCAACATTGCTCGGAGATATTTTGCACACCCTCCATACTCGTACCATGAAGAGAAGAGGGATTCTTATGTGTTGCGTGCCATTATTGTCGAGGTGGTTTATTTCTCACCTCCCTAAGTCCGTACTGAAGAATGAAGAAGGTTTGGGTTGGTCGCAAAGGATAATGTCACTCGCTCATACAGATATTCTTTGGTGTTCTCGAGCTATGGAAAACACTGCTATTATTGACCACTACGGGGAGTACCCTAATGTCTCGTTGCTTGGTATCAAAGGAGGTATAACCTACAATCCTTGTTTAGCTCTGCGACAATTTGGTTACGCTCGAAGGGATGGTCCCCATGAGTTACTTATTGAGGGAATTGTATTCAACTATGAAGATGACGCTCACGAATATCGTCGGAGGTTCATACGAGCTTGGGGAATGGTAAACAAATATGGCACCAAGGCTTTGGGGCCAAAAACTTCCATTCCTATGGAACCTTACCTCCAATGTGTACGGGCTCGTGCCCAGAAGCTTATGATGCCCTATGTGGCCGTTTTACCAGTGATTGTGGAACCCACTAATGAAGAAGGTATTCCTTACAGGGTTCTCTATCCTTATATGCCCATTGATCTTGGAGAGCTACAGAGGTCTTGGAATCAGTTGATGAAGGAGCGGGATACTTACAGGGATCACTTCCATGCTTAGGAGAGGAAGGTTTTAGAGCTCACAAAATAGCTGCATGAAGAAAGAAGACTCAATGACTATCTCGGCACAAAGAGGAAGCATCCATGGGAATTTTGATGTCTTTTATAGTTTTAGACTTGTTTTTTTAATTGTAACTCCTAAAAGGCATTTGAACTTTAAATTCAGTTAATAAATTTTTTGTTTATTTTGGTTTGCAAATTTAAATTTCACGAAGTCTTTGAAATCATTGCATGCGCATCCCATTCACAACATCGCATGTACAGGTACCATTACAGATTTCTCATCTTCTTCGCTGTTTATTTCAGCATGAAATGTCTTCCGAGAAAACCATCAAGGACCTTCAGGCACATCACGCCCAGTTCCAACAAATGTTCATAAGTCTGGAAAAACGACAGGAGGATCTGAAAGCCCTCATCCTGAAAGAGAAGAAGAAAAAGAAGAAGGTTGTCGATATTCTGAATATGGGCAGAAGGTTTGGAGAGCGGTTGAAGCAGCAAGTCGATCTGGACTCTTCATCCAAGGAAGGGGAGAATCAGGAAGAAGAGAAGGATCACAGTCCTGCAGTTTCTGACAATGATACCGATTACAATGATGAGCAATATCCTCCTACTGAGGATAGATACAAACAGTGTGAAGATCTTCTGAGTGCCATGGATGTTCAAAGGATACCTGGACTGGATTTCTAAGAATTGGGATTGGTGTCGGGAGTGGTCATCCCGCAGAAGTTCAAAGCTCCGGTTTTTGCTAAGTATGATGTGGTGTCCTTCCCAAAACTCCATCTCCGTTCTTATGCCAGAAAGATGCAGCCCCGCACCACTGATAGAAATCAATGGGTTCATTTCTTTCAAGATATTCTGTCAGGGACACAGCTTGAATGGTTCTACCAGCTGGAGGGAGCAAATGTCCGAAATTGGGAAGATCTAGCTGCTGCTTTCTACAAGCAGTATCAATACAATGCCAACCTTGCTCCTACTCGTACTCAACTTTAGAGTATGTCCATGGGTGCAAGTGAAGTCTTTAAAGATTATGCACAAAAATGGAGAGACTTGGCGGGAAGAGTTCAACCCCCGTTGTTTGATAGGGATTTGGTTGATATGTTCCTAGAGACGCTATCTGGTCCATTTTTCAATCATTTGATCGGCAGCTCGTCAGTTGGTTTCACCGAGCTGATTCTAACTGGAGAAAGAGTAGAAGCTGCGATTCAGAGCGGGAAGATACAGAAGGATACCTCTTCGAGCTCAGTAAAGAAGTCTTTTGCTGGTAAGAAGGAAGCGAGTGTCATTTATAGCCCGAGGGGCTAAAACAGGGTTGAACATCGTCAGACAGTAAGTGTCGTAATGATACCTAGGCATGTAGTTGCTCCACAACGCAACAATCAACAAAGAGTGGAAAGACCACAACGGTAGTTTACCTGAATCAACATAACATTGGTTGAAGTGCTACCTCATCTGCTGAGATCCAACTTGGCAACCTTGAAAGAGGCTCCCAAGAATCCAAATACTACATCTCCCCAATATAATCTGAATGCTCAGTGTGCCTATCATTCTAAGAGTCTCGGCCAAGATACAAATGACTGCTGGGATTTGAGGAACAAAGTACAAGACTTGATCGAAGCCAAGGAAATCGAGTTTGATGCTTCGGAGAAGCCAAATGTCATAACTCTCCCATGCCTAAACACGGCCGTGGAATTAATGTTGTTGATACTGATTTGTTCGTTACCTCTGTTGACTGTGAAGAAGAATTTGTTGTTGGCTGGTTTATTTCCGGGTTATGGTGAAGGTTGCCACATGTGTTTGTTTCTAACTTCTGGTTGTCGTTTGCTGAAATTAGGTGTTCAACGCCTGATAGACAGCAAAGAAATTTTGTTTGAGAAAACTTTAGTTCATGTTGTTCCATCTAAAGACATTGCCATTATAACCATTTCCGCCAATCCTTCCAAGGTCTGCTCGAGAAGACCTGTTAGGATTACATCTGCTCCAAGAATTGCTCCGCTAATAATCACTGTTCCTGGTCCTGTCCCGTATGTCTCCGACAAAGCTGTCCCCTGGCATTATGGTGCCGATGTGTACTATCATGGCATCAAACAAGATTTGAAAAATGAAGAGGCTGATCCTGATATTGGTAACATTTTCGGAATCAGCAAGGTTACCTGAAGTGGAAGGGTCTTCTCTCCCGAGATTTCCCCTAAGACTGTCAACAAGCCTATTGTCATTCCATCTGTTGTTCCTGCTAGTACATCAACTACTGCTCCTGTTCTTAATCCATCTATTACCCCTGTCGGCGAATCGTCGGATACCCGCGGCAAAGAGGTTATAGGTGAGCCTTCCCGGCCGGAGGCACCTAGAAAAATTGTTGTGTAAGCCTCTAAGCAAGAGATAGAGGAAATACTGAAGATAATTAAGAAGAGCGACTACAATGTGGTCGAGCAGCTGGGGCAGACCCCCTCAAAAATATCCATGTTATCCCTACTGTTGTGCTCCGAGGCCCATGCGAAGGCTTTGATTGCATTCCTCAAGACTACGCATATGCCACAGGAAAATTCAGCTGATCAGTTCAAAGATTGTGTGTCCAGCTTGACTGCTGACAATGGGCTGGGTTTTTCAGATGCAGACTTGACACCAAAGGGAAGGAAGCATAATGATGCTCTGCATGTCTCGATTGAATGCAGGGGCACCATTATGGCTCATGTGCTGGTAGATACTGGGTCTTTGCTGAATGTTCTGCCGAAGAAGGCGTTGGACCGTTTGGATTGCAAGGGTTTGACTCTAAAGCCTAGTAACATTGTGGTAAGGGCTTTTGACAGGTCGAAGAGAATGGTGCACGGGGAGGTGGACATCCCTGTCAAAGTGAGTTCTCAGACTTTTGGGTCCACTTTCTATGTGATGGACATCAGGCCATCGTACTCTTGTCTGTTGGGTCGTCCTTGGATCCATGAGGCTGGGGAAGTTACTTCCACACTACACTAAATGCTGAAGTATCTGGTGAAAGAGAAGATTGTCACTGTGCATGGTGAAGAGGAGTATATGGTGAGCCACCTCAATTATTTCTACTATATAGAGATGGACGGGGAATTCATAGAAACTCCTTGTCAGAACTTTGAAGAGGTCCCTTAGATCTTGGCATCGACTGAAACTACTACCAGCAACAAACCTCCTCTGAAGATGGCTTCTCTCAAGGACGCCAGGGCCGTGGTTGAAGAAGGTGGGTGTGCCAATTGGGGTCAGCTCCCTGATTTCACTCACAAAACTGACAAATTTGGTTTGGGCTTTACTACAGGGGCTTAAAGGGCTGTTCGACGCGCTCGAGCATGAAGACCTTCCATGCACATCAGTAATCGTGGGATTAATGCCATTGAAAACAGCAATGAGGACTCAGACATTGACAGCTGGATCTACCCAACTACCAACAGTGGACCGAGTAACTGGACGGCTAAGGACTTTATACCAGTTTCTTTTATTCTGCAGTAATTGACTTACTTGTTTTGAGATTTGTAATAAACAATTTAAAACTTTACGGCCTTGTGCCTTGCCCGAGGCACACTGGTTTTGTTTGTGAGGGCTATTATTTGTCATTTCATATATCATTAATAAAACATTGGACGTTTCTTGCATACAAATTTTGCGCTCTCTGTTTTTCTTTTCTATTTTTCACTTTATCGAAACAGTTATTCTCTTACACACACTCACGTATCATAATACAGATCCATACCCACTCTGGATCCCATTGATAACAGCTCTGCTATTGCCAGTTATGACTTCAAAAATCCGATCAACCAAGCTGAGGACGAAGGTGAGGATGATTGTGAGGTGCCTGGAGAACTTGCTAGACTATTAAAGCAGGAAGAAAGGGCCACACAACCCCATGAAGATCCGGTTGAGATAGTGAACTTGGGTACTGAGGAAGACAGAAAAGAGGTTAAAATAGGTGCAAATCTGGAGCTTAGCATCAAACAGAGTTTGATACAGATGTTGCACGACTATGTGGAGATCTTTGCCTGGTCCTATGAAGACATTCCTAGTTTGGACACTGATATTGTGGTACATCTCCTGCCGACCAAAGAAGATTTTCCTCCGATTAAATAGAAGGTATGTCGTATGCACCCTAAAATGTCAGAGAAGATCAAGGTAGAGGTCATGAAATAGTTCGACGCAGGATTCTTAGTTGTCACTTCCTATCCACAGTGGGTTGCCAACGTTGTTCCGGTACCTAAGAAGGACGTTAAGGTACGGATGTGTGTAGATTACAAAGATCTGAACAGGGCAAGCCCCAAGGATGACTTCCCACTTCCTCGCATTGATGTTCTGGTCGATAACACCGCGCAACACAAAATCTTCTCCTTCATTTATGGTTTCTTTGGCTACAACCAGATCAAGATGGCTCCTGAAGACATGAAGAGGACAACCTTTGTTACACAGTGGGGCACCTTCTGCTACAAGGTGATGCCTTTTGGGTTAAAGAATGTTGGGGAAACTTATCAGCGTGCTATGGTCTCTTTGTTCCATGATATGATTCACCATGAGATTAAAGTCTATGTTGATGACATGATAGCCAGGTCTCAGACTGAGGAAGAGCACCTTGATCATCTCCAAAAGTTGTTCGACAGGTTGAAGACATACAAGTTCAGGTTGAATCCGAACAAGTTCACCTTCGGGGTAAGGTCTGGTAAGCTTCTGGGATTCATTGTCAACGACAAGGGTATTCAGGTAGACCCTGCGAAGGTAAAATCCATACAAGAGATGTCAGCTCCCCGTACAGAGAAGGAAGTTAGAGGTTTCTTGGGACGCCTAAATTATATCGCCAGGTTCATTTCACATCTGACTGCCACTTGTGAGCCAATCTTCAAGCTTCTGAAGAAAGATCAAGTGGTAAAGTGGAATGATGAATGCCAGACCACTTTCGAAAGAATCAAGGAATACCTTCAAGAACCACCCATTCTGATGCCTCCAGTTGAAGGAATACCTTTGATATTATACTTGACAATACTAGACAATTAGATGGGGTGTGTGCTGGGGAAGCATGACGAGTTTGGTCGTAAAGAGCACGCCATATATTACCTTAGCAAAAAGTTTATCGACTGCGAGACACGATACTCATTGCTCGAGAAAACTTGTTGTGCTTTGGCATGGGCTTCTCGCTGACTGAGACAGTATAGGCTGACTCACACTACTTTGTTGATATCAAAGATGGATCCGATCAAGTATATTTTCGAGAAGCCCGCTCTCTCTGGAAGGATAGCAAGGTGGCAAATGATCTTAACTAAGTACGACATATAATATACAAACCAAAAAGCAATAAAGGGGAGTGTATTGGCTGATCATTTGGCTCATCAGGTCGTGGATGACTACCAGTCCATGAATTTTGAGTTCCCGGATGAGAATATTATGCTGGTGACTGATTACGAAGAACCTAGGCCAGATGAAGGACTTGAGGAGGGATCCCGATGGTCTATATATTTTGATGGAGCCTCAAACGCACTGGGTAACAGCATTGGCGCTGTAATCATATCTCCCAAGGGCTGTCATACTCTGTTCACTGCCAGATTATGTTTCAACTGCACCAACAACATGGCGGAGTATGAAGCATGTATTATGGGTCTTCGAGCTGCTATTGACCTCAGGATCAAGTTCTTAAGTGTATTCGAGGATTCTGCTCTGGTAATAAGTCAGATCAAAGGCGAGTGGGATACGAAGCACCCGAATTTCAATCCATACAAAGAATATGTACTGACATTTCTCCCACACTTTGAGGAGGTAACCTTTGAACATTTCCCACGAGAGGAGAACTAGTTGGCGGATGCGCTAGCTACCATGTCTTCTATGTTCAAAGTTAGGTGGGACAATGAAGCTCACCAAATCACCATTGAGAGGTTGGATGAACCAGCACACTACTGTGAGATCGATACTGAAGAAGTGGCAGACAAACCCTGGTTTCACGAAGTCAAAAGGTATCTCGAAGCTCAAGAGTATCCCGAAGGGGCATCTGTCAATGATAAGAAGTTTCTGAGAGGGTTCGCTGCAAAGTTCTTCTTCAGTAATGGAATCCTCTATAAATGCAACCATGACTCCACGCTACTACGGTGTGTAGATAAGAACGAAGCAGAAAGGATCATGACAGATCTACATGAAGGCAACTTCGGAACCCATTCTAGTGGACATACCATGACTAAGAAGATCCTACGGGAAGGATATTACTAGTCCACTATGGAAGCCAATTGCTATCAGCACTCTCGAACTTGTCATAAGTGCCAAATCTACGCTGATAAGGGGCATGTGCCTCCGGTCCCCTTAAATGTCTTGACAGCTCCGTGGCCCTTCGCAATATGGGGCATCGACATGATCGGAGAAATCAGACCCACCGCCTCCAATGGACATCGCTTCATCTTAGTAGCCACTGATTACTTCATGAAGTGGGTTAAGGCTTCCTCTTTTGCTATAGTAACGAAGAACGTCGTAGCGTGGTTTATCCGACATAACCTGATCTGTCGATATGGTGTGCCAGAGAGAATTATTACCAACAGTGGTACGAATCTCAACAACACAATGATCACCGAGCTCTATAAACAGTTCAAGATACAACATCATAACTCTTCTCCCTACCGGCCGAAGATGAATGGCGTTGTTGAAGCAGCTAACAAGAACATCAAGAAGATTGTACAAAAGATGACGACATAAAAAGACTGGCATGAGATGTTGCCATTTGCTCTTCATGGGTACCGTACCTCAGCACGGACGTCGACAGGGGAAACACCCTACTCTATGGCATATGGCATGCAGGAAGTCCTACCCATCGAATTCCAGATACCTTCTCTCAGGATTATGAAGGATGCGGGTTTGAACAAAGACGATTGGATCCAAACCCGGCTTGATCAGCTAAATCTAAGCAATGAAAAGAGACTTACTACTATCTGCCATGGTCAGACGTATCAAAAGCGAATGATCAAGGATTTTAACAAGAAAGTCAGGCGTCAAGAATATCAAGTTGGGGATCTAGTAATCAAACGTATCATACTTCCGCAAGGTGATCCCAGGGGCAAATGGACCCTCACATACGAAGGGCCATTTATGGTGAAGAACATTTTCTCGGGGGGAGCTATGATTCTAACCACCATGGACGGTGACGACCTTCCTCACCCTGTCAATGCAGACATAGTGAAAAGATTCTACGCCTAACTAAAAGACCCGCTAGGTTGACTGGCCTAGGAAAAAATAAGGGCTTCCCAGGGAATCAAAAGGATTCGGGAAAAAGTAAGGGATGAAAATGAAAAATCTGTACACCCGGAAAGTTGAAAACCCAAAAGGGAGGCTTGGGCAAAAAAGGGTATCCCGGTGGACTGAAAACCCGAAAGGGAAGTCCAGGCAAAAGTTATGGATACAAAGTGTACCACTATGTCTCATCAGATCATCTTGTGACCAGACTTCGGCATCGACTATCAAGCTCGGACGGTGCCAACCAATCTGATCAACCTTCGGCCAAATAGTAAAGTGATGAGACGCTTGAAGATATAAAGGCAATAGCATAGTTGGAACCCAATGGGGTTGTTTCACATAGCTATTTTTCTTTATTTTACACAAATTATATAATTTCTATCTTTCGGCGACATTCTATTACTAGCGCGTCAGCCTCTTTGTACAAAAAGCGCCTATTACAGGCCAACTTTAAAAATCAATATAAATCATTTTCACAAGAAACTTCAATTCGTTTTTCTTTTTCTGTTTTGTTTTCCAAGAACGTCCAATGATTTATTTTTGATATATGCATTTGAAAATGATTGATGCTCATAAATATTTACATAAGAAACAAAAGACAATTACTCGTAATTCTAGAAATAGGGAAAAACAAGAAGTGCCAAACCCTACAGTTACTTTGCCCAGCAGGTACCGGGATAGGGCCAGCTTGGGAACATAATTATTGGTACATACACTCCCCCACAGAGTAAAAGTATCCAAAGGCATTGATGTCAGCTTCCCCGAAACAGGACATAACTATCCCCAGTCGAGGTTCATAATCGCGGGCGAGTCAGTAAATTTCATCCCCCAAGCGGAGTTTATTTCTCCAGATACAGAAGTTCAATCTCCAACAGAGCTCAACATCTCTAGCAACGGAATTTCATCCCCAACTGAGTTTATTCCTCCAGATCAGCAGGTCTACCAACAGAGTATCTCTTCCCCCTAAGCTTGGTCCCCGTAGAGTTATTCTCCAGCATCTCTTCCCAACAGAATATTTATAAATCTCCAGCAACCGTCACAGATTTATTTTCCCAGATGCGAGCATACCCCGATAGCATTTCATGAACATACATCATTGCATACACATACATATCATATACAACATAATCTCATTTATTTTGAGAAAATCATCTCACCCTTCATTTCATGCATCACATGTAACTAACCCTGATATCTTTCCAGGAAAAGAGGATTAGCTTCAACAAATTCAGCAGTTATGCAAGTCACATCTGCAGACGACTAACGGAAACTCAGTTCCCGAAACCAAACGGGTTGACTAATCTACACTATCGATTTGAAGTAACCAGGTTCCTTCCTGTAGCCCTAATACCCGGGCTTTCATATCGAAGTAACCCTACTATCCAGGTTCCTTCTCACAACCCTACTATCCAGGCTTTCATATCGAAGTAACCCTACTATCCAGGTTCCTTCTCACAGCCCTACTATCCAAGCTTTCATATCGAATTAACCCTACTACCCAGGTTCCTTCCCACAACCCTACTATCTAGGCTTTCATATCGAAGTAACGCTACTATCCAGGTTCCTTCTCACAGCCCTACTATCCAGGCTTTCATATCCAAGAAACCCTACTATCCAGGTTCCTTCTCATAGCCCTACTATCCAGGCTTTCATATCGAAGTAACCCTACTATCCAAGTTCCTTCTCACAGCCCTACTATCCAGGCTTTCGTATCGAAGTAACCCTACTATCCAGGTTCCTTATCACAACCCTACTATTCAGGCTTTCATATCGAAGTAACCCTACTATCCAGGTTCCTTCTCACAGCCCCACTATCCAGGCTTTCATATCGAAGTAACCCTACTCTCCAGGTTCCTTCTCACAGCCCTGCTATCCAGGCTTTCATATCAAAGTAACCCTACGACCCAGGTTTCTTCTCACAGCCCTACTATCCAGGCTTTCATATCTAAGTAACCCTACTATCCAGGTTCCTTCTCACAGCCCTACTACCCAGGCTTTCATATAGAAGTAACCCTACTATCCAGGTTCCTTCTCACAGCTCTATTATCCAGGCTTTCATATCGAAGTAAACCTACTATCCAGGTTCCTTCTCACAACCCTATTATTCAGGCTTCCACATCAAAGTAACCCTACTATCCAGGTTCCTTCTCAAAGCCCTACTATCCAGGCTTTCATATCGAAGTAACCCTATGATCCAGGTTCCTTCTCACAACCCTACTATCCAGGCTTTCATATCGAAGTAACCCTACTATCCAGGTTCCTTCTCATAGCCCTACTATCTAGGCTTTCATATCAAAGTAACCCTACTATCCAGGTTCCTTCTCACAACCCTATTATCCAGGCTTTCATATCGAAGTAACCCTACTATCCAGGTTCCTTATCACAGCCCTATTATCCAGGCTTTCATATCGAAGTAACCCTACAATCCAGGTTCCTTCTCACAGCCCTACTATCTAGGATTTCATATCAAAGTAACCCTACGATCCAGGTTCCTTCTCACAGCCCTATTATCCAGGCTTTCATATCGAAGTAACCCTACGACCCAGGTTCCTTCTCACAGCCCTACTATCGAGGCTTTCATATCGAAGTAACCCTACTATCCAGGTTCCTTCTCACATCCCTACTATCCAGGTTCCTTCTTACAGCCGTACTATCCAGGATTTCATATCGAAGTAACCCTACTATCCAGGTTCTTTCTCACAGCCCAACTATCCAGGCTTTCATATCGAAGTAACCCTACGATCCAGGTTCCTTCTCACATCCCTTCTATCCAGGCTCTCATATCGAAGAAATCCTACTATCCAGGTTCTTTCTCACAACTCTACTATCCAGGCTTTCATATCGAAGTAACCCTACTATCCAGGTTCCTTCTCATAACCTTACTATCCAGGTTCCTTCTCTCTTATCTCCAGACAGCAGTCCACAACACTGTAAGACCAGAACCCGATCAAACACGATTAGTTTCGCAGTTCCCCAGTAAGTCGTGGTACAACCTGTACACCAACCAGATATGCAATTTACTTCTGCTTCCTCATGCCGGAGTTAATTCCCCAGTAGAGTAACGGACAATTGAAGCTCCTAAAATTCTATTTCTCCCAAGACAGATACCAATAATCCTCAGCATATTCCTCCTCAACGATTGGAGAAGGGACTCTCATCGAAAGAATATCTTGGGAAATCAACATTCTTTAGATGGCATCTTTAAGCCCATCTCCAACGATTCTCCGTCACATCCAAGATGGAATATTTAAGCCCATCTCCGACAATATTTTATCATCAACCTCCAAATGGCATCTATAAGCCCATTCCCGATATCACAAATCAAGTATTACTTCACGCAAGTGCAAATTTCTGGGCACTCTAGTGTTCAATCATCTTTCACCTTCAGATTACGAAAGGCAGACAACCAATCTACATCCTCATGTTTAAGAAAATTGAACAGGGGCAGTTGTTGACCACAAAATTTTCCCTCTCATTTTAGTCAATACATACTCCTAGAGATCCTCAAGTTGCTCATGTTTTCCCAAGAGTTGACCAGACAAACTCTCTCCTAAGGCAGAGTGTCTCAAATTAGGGTTTCCATTTTCATCAAGATAGGTGGATTCCAAAGACCTCATATACTCTACATGGTCTTAATATGTTCTCAAGACCCTACATGTCAAGTTTCATGCCTTGCACAAGAAGTTTTCTCAGTCAAATGCTTAGATGCTTGAGAATCGACTGTATTAGCTCAAAAGTCAATTGTGACCCACATATAGTAAAACTTCAAGATTTTTGGTCAACATTAACATTTTGAAGTGACTTTCATAATTTGATCAAATGTTGATCATGAGTCCTCAAGTAATGCTCCAAATTTATCAAAACCCAAAAGTTGCTAAATTAGGGTTTCTTAGGAAAAGTCAACCAAACTTTGACCAAGCATAACTTCCACATTCTTTATTAGAAAATTTCCATCCAAATCTCATTTTGAAGAGGATGCAACTCCCTACAATTCATATTCATCTCACAAGTTCAAAATATGCACTCATAAAAAGATATGAATTTCTACATTATGGGTCCTTTTTAAAAGTTAACAAAAAACACCTTTTGGGTCAAAGCTTCTTACATGAACATGGAAGAATCAATTGAGATGATACCAAAAGGGTTGCTTAGGGGACATCCTAAGCTTTCTAAAAAGTCCAAGAACACCTCTCTAGGGTTAAAATTGGAGGAGATATGCCTTGTCAAAGTTGACATTTTTTGCAAAATTGCCAAAAGTCAAATGTGTTCAAAAATACATTTTTTGCCAAATGGGCCTAACTTTTTATGCTTGCAACTCACTTATAACATGGTCCACGACCCAAATATTCACCCACACAATATTTGCTTCATTTTTCAATTTATTTTGATTTTTTATTAATTAAAAATTGGATTAAATCAAATAATTGGTGAATAACAGCAAAGATATGTTTTGATTTGATTTTTGGACAGGTTGGCAATCAAAATATACTGAGATGTCAAGAACATAATGAATCAAGCATAATTGGTATAGGAAATGGATGATTTGGCTCAAAATAGAAAGTTTACATATGGCATGGAAATCAAGACAAATCTTCCATAATTGCAAAGATTCAAGCCAATTTTATAATCCTAATTCATTCTTAAATATATATTGGACATGTACAAAGCATAAGACAAGGGGTTGCATTCGGAGAAGAGAAAGAACAAACTCAAAAAAGGGGACTAAAAGTGTGACTCGGTTTTCATTCCATAGGGCCTTTCAGAGCAATTCAAAGCCAACAATCGTATCCTAGAGCATCCCTGAAGCCAACTGGATCATTTGCAAGTCTTATCTCGCCTAGAAACGCATACAATCACTCCCACGATTTGCCTTATTTTTTGAAAACGATTACATCAGTTCCTGTATTGATAACATATTTGATTGACATATTTGTGATCCTTATCATGTTTGCAAGCTGAATGAATAGTTTAATTGTATTTTTGAAGCCTATATATGTACTTGCCATTGTTAGGGTTTCCATATGTGTTTTTGGGTTTTTGAATACAGGAACAATTAGCCTAAATGAAGGACACCATGATGATCAGGGGGCCAAATCCGGTTGATCCATAGTCTTTAATGTTATTTATCTTGCGTTGTGTTGATTTTTTGAAATTCACAGACTTGTAGTTACAGACACTTTTCGTAGGTATAAGTCATCTGCCTAACACGACGGTCCCCTGGAGAAGACGATGGCGTGGCAATCATCTATTCGCCCATTTGAAAATTCGCGCGCGTGGGATTTAGTTATTTTCTTTCTTTATATTATATTTTGTTTTCACTATGCTAACAACAAGTCACAAAAGCGCAGCTGGCAAGGGCGTTCAGTGGTAAGCATAAGGACCTTTGTTCACAAACCGTGTGCAGTTCTCATCCAAAGCCCTACCGTGTGTTTCTAGTGGCCACCCAGTGGATCTATCATTCAGCCAGAGGTACGCTCCAGCAGTGAGGGACCATGATGCACCCTCAAGTCAATGCCACAGGAAATCAAGCGCTGACCGGGCTTAAAGGGCTATTGGGCCTGAAAATCCAGAAATACACCCCCCATTCAGCATAACACAGGCCCATTTCTTCCTTTTTTCTATTTTTCTTATTTTTAATTCTTTTATTATTTTCCTTAATTATTTTAATTTACATCAACAAATATTTTTTTATTTAATCAAAAATCACAAAAAACACCAAAATTATTTTTCTCATGAAATACTTATTTCTTTAATTAATTTAATTAGAAACTAGGATAATTTAATTCTTTTTCGTAAATAAAACTAATTAGAAATTAGGTTTTAAGTTTGTAATTAAATTGTTTCGTTTCTCAAATAAAAACCACAAAAAAATGCATAAAATATTTTTTATAAGATATTTTCTTGAATTATTTAATTTAGTTTAAATTAGATTAATTTCAATTTCTTTTATAATTAAAAATAATTAGAATTAGGGTTTTAGTTGTACATAACCTAATTAAGTCTTTTCCCAAAAAAAGTTTAAACAGTTTTTTTAATTAGATTTTAGGGTTCTCAACTTGTCTCGCACTTAATTTGCCGCGCGCATTTTAGTTCGTTTTATTATTATTGTAACTGTTTCGAGGATGTAATAGTAACTAGGGTTTTAAACTTCCGCATTTTTATTTTCGATCGAGATAATTATGTAACTGTCAAAGCCTTGTAATAGCTAGATTTATTTTTTCGCACTTTAAATTCCTGCAAATATTTAACTGTTAGATGCATGCTAATAGGATTGTATGGTAAGAATACTTGAAATTAAAACGGTAGATCACCTAATATGCAAAGACTAAATAACTAAAAAAGTTCACGTGCAAATGCTCACTCCTAGGGTTTGCCTCACTTCGGTTGCCTTCGGTAAATAGTCATTAAGCATAGGGGATTTTAGTGGTTTCCCTCAAGTCTAAAAGATCAAAATGTCCCATTCGAATGTTGCCTCGGAAATGTTGCCTCTGAAATGTTGCCTCAGAAAGATCTTAAGACTTTAGGATTACTACTAAATTTTTCTAACTGTTGCTTTAGTGATTGTACTTGTCCCTTTCGAATGTCCCTTACAAACTCCAACGACGAGGCTACCTACTCCTTAATAGTAGGATAGCACTGTCTAAAGGAAACGAGAACGAACAATCTTTTTTCGAGTAGGTAGAATCTTAAGTACTTGCTCAACAAAACTTTTCACACAAACACCTTTCAAAACAAATTTTTAAAACAAATTTCGTCACACCCTTTAGGACTGATACAAGGGTTATCACAAAGTAAAACATTTTCAAAAAACAAGCACACACAAGCAATTTGAAAAAATGAGCAAGTACCTAAGAGCCCGTGGAAAACCACAGATAGAAAGGGTGCTAACACCTTCTCTTTCTATAATCTACCCCCTGTACTTAGAATATATCGAAAAAAGGTTTTTTCTATTCTTTTTCCTTTTCCATGATTGGATGAAATAAAAGTCGATGGCGACTCTTGCTTACCGCGACATTTTGCGAACAAAAAACGCAAAACCAGTATAACAGTCGGTTCTGCCACCGTATCACAAGACCCATGATGTAGGCTTCATACTCCGCCATGTTGTTAGTGCAGTTGAAACATAATCGGGCAGTGAAAGGAGTGTGACATCCCTCATGGGATATGATTACAACGCTAATTCCATTACCGAGTGCATTCGAAGCTCCATAAAAAACAATAGTCCATCGAGATCCTTTCTCAGGTCCTTCATCCGGTCCCGGTTCTTCGTAGTCAGTCACCAGCATAATGTTCTCGTCTGGGAACTCAAAATTCATGGACTGGTAGTCATCCACGGCCCAATGAGCCAAATGATCAGCCAATACACTCCCCTTGATTACTTTCTGGGTTGTATATTGTATATCGTATTCAGTTAAGATCATCTGCCATCTCGCTATTCTTCCGGAGAGTGCGGGCTTCTCGAATATGTATTTGATTGGATCCATCTTAGATATCAACAAAGTAGTGTGGGTCAACATATACTGTCTCATCCGGTGAGCAGCCCATGCCAAAGCGTAGCAAGTTTTCTCGAGCAATGAGTATCTTGTCTCACAGTCGGTAAACTTTTTGCTAAGGTAGTATATTGCGTGCTCTTTTCGACCAGACTCGTCATGCTGCCCCAGCACACACCCCATTGAATTGTCTAGCACTGTTAAGTATAATATCAAAGGTCTTCCTTCAACCGGAGGCATCAGAATTGGCGGTTCTTGAAGATATTCTTTGATCCTTTCAAAATCAGTTTGGCATTCGTCATTCCAGTTTACCACTTGATCTTTCTTCAGAAGCTTGAAAATGGGCTGACAAGTAGCAGTCAGATGTGAAATGAACCTGGCGATATAATTCAAGCGCCCCAAGAAACCTCTAACTTCCTTCTCGGTACGGGGAGTTGGAATCTCTTGTATGGCCTTTACCTTTGCGGGGTCTACCTGAATACCTTTGTCACAGACGATGAAACCCAGAAGCTTACCAGACCTTACCCCGAAGGTGCACCTGTTCGGATTCAACCTCAGCTTGTATGTCTTCAACCTGTCGAACAACTTTTGTAGATGATCGAGATGTTCCTCTTTAGTTTAAGACCTGGCTATCATGTCATCAACATAAACCTCGATCTCATGGTGAATCATATTATGGAACAAAGCGACCATGGCTCGCTGATAGGTTTCCCCAGCATTCTTCAATCCAAAAGGCATCACCTTGTAACAGAAGGTCCCCCACTGTGTGACGAAGGTCATCTTCTCCATGTCTTCAGGAGCCATCTTGATCTGGTTGTATCCAGAGAAACCATCCATGAAGGAGAAGATTTTGTACTGCACGGTGTTGTCAATCAGAACATCAATATAGGGAAACGGGAAGTCATCCTTGGGGCTTTCCCTGTTCAGATCTCTGTAATCCACACACATCCGTACCTTGTCGTCCTTCTTAGGTACCAGAACAACGTTAGCAACCCACTTCGGATAGGAGGTGACAACTAAGAAACCTACGTCGAACTGCTTCATGACCTCTTCCTTTATCTTCTCTGACATTTCAGGGTGCATACGATGGACCTTCTGTTTAACCGGAGGACAATCCTCTTTAGTTAGGAGACAGTGTACCATGATGTCAGTGTCTAGACCAAGCATGTCTTCATATGACCAGGCAAGAATCTCAATGTAGTCGCACAACATCTGTGTCAACCGCTATTTGATCTTAACTTCCAAATTTGCGTCGATCTTGACTTCTTTTCTGTTTGTCTCTGTGCCCAAGTTTATTGTCTCAAATGGATCTTCATGAGGCTATATAGCCCTCTCTTCTTGTTGTAATAGTCTAGCCAGTTCCCCAGGCACCTCACAATCATTCTCACCTTCGTTCTCGGCTCGGTTGATCGGATTCTTGAAGTCATAGCTGGTATTAGCAGGATTATTATCAATGGGATCCGGAGTGGATATGGATCTGTAGTTTGATATGTGCGTGTGTGTAAGAGCATAGCTGAATTGATAAAGTAAAAACAGAAAAGGAAAAAATTGAGAGCGCAAAATTTGTATGCAAAGAACGTCCAATGCTTCATTGATGATATATGAAATGACATATAATAACCCTCACAAATAGAAACATTGTGCCTCAGGTAAGACACAAGGCCAAAAAGTTTTAAAAATTGTTCATTACAAATTCAGAACCTAAGTAAGACAATTACTGCGGAATAAAAGAAACTGGAATAAAATCTTTAGCCGTCCAATTATTCGGTCCACCGTTGGTAGTTGGGTAGATCCAGCTGTCAATGTCAGGGTCTTACTTATTGTCTTCAATAGCGTTGACCCCACAATTGCTGATGCATAGGGGTGATCCTCCAACCCGAGCGCGTCGAACAGCCCTTTGAGCCCTTGAAGTAAAGCCCAAACCAAATTTGTCAGTTTTGTGAGTAAAATCAGGGAGCCGTCCCCAATTGGTACACTCACCTTCCTCAACCACTATTCTGGCGTCCTTGGGAGAAGCCATCTTCAAAGGAAGTTTGGTACTGGTGGTAGTCTCGGTCGACACTAAAATCTGGGGAACCTCTTCAAAGTTTTGACAAGGGGTCTCTATGAATTCCCCGTCCATCTCCACATACCTGAAGGAGTTCAGGTGGCTCACCATGTACTCCTCTTCGCCATGCACAGTGACTATCTTCCCCTTCACCGGATACTTCAACATTTGGTGTAGTGTAGAAGTAACAGCCCGAGCTTCATGGATCCAAGGACGACCCAACAAACAAGAGTATGATGGCCTGATGTCCATCACGTAGAAGGTGGACTTAAAAGTTTGAGAGCCTATCTTGACAGGGATGTCCACCTCCCCATGCACCATTCTCTTCGACCCATCAAAATCCCTTACCACAATGTTACTGGGCTTTAGGGTCAAACCTTCACAATCCAACCGATCAAGAGCCTTCTTAGGCAGCACATTTAGGGAAGACCCAGTATCCACCAGCACATGAGCCATAGTGGTGCCCCTACATTCGATCGAGACATGCAGAGCATCATTATGCTTCCTCCCTTTCGGTGTCAAGTCGGCATCTGAAAAACCCAGCCCATTGTCAGCAGTCAAGCTGGCCACACAGTCTTTGAATTGATCAGCTGAGGTTTCTTGTGGCACATGCGCCATCTTGAGGAATGCAATCAAAGCCTTCGCATGGGCCTCAACATAACAGCAAAGATAACATCGATATCTTTGAGGGGGTCTACCCCAACTGCTCGACCACATTGTAGTCGCTTTTTTTAATTATTTTTAAAATTTTCCTCTATCTCTTTCTTAGAGGTTTCCACGACAATCTTTCTAGGTGCCTCCATCCGGGCCGGCTCACCTATAGCTTCTTTTCCTCGAGTCCCAGATGACTCTACGGTAGGAGTAACAATTAGAGTAAGAAAAGGAGTATCGATGGAAGTACCGGTAGGAACAACAGATGAAATAACAACAGGCTTAGTGACAGTCTTTGGGGAGATCTTAGAAGAGAAAACCCTTCCACTTCTAGTAATCCTGCTGGTCCCGACAATGTTACTGACATCAGGATCAGCCTCTTCATTCTTCAGGTCTTGTTTAATGCCATGATAGTAGATATCGGCGCCATAATGCCAAGGGACAGCTTTGTCCGAGGTATATGGGACAAGACCAGGACATGTGATTATTAATGGAGCAACTCTCGGAGCGGGTGTAACCCTAACAGGTCTTCTCGAGGAGGCCTTGGAAGGATTGGCGGAAATGGTTATAATAGCAACATCTTCGAACGGAACAGCAGGAGTCAAAGTTTTCTCGAACAAAATTTCTCTGCTATCCATCAGGCGCTGGACACCTGTCTTTAGCAGATAGCAACCAGAAGGCAGAGATGAACACATGTGGCAACCTTCACCACAACCCGGAAATAAACGGGCGAGCAACAAATTCTTCTTAACAGTCATAAGGGGAGTATAAACTTCATCAACTGAGGTCACAAATAGACCGGTATCAAAGGTGTTAACTCCACGGTTGTGTCTATGCATGGGAGCAGTTATAACATTGGGATTCTCCAGAGCATCGAACTAGATCTCCTTGGCTATAATCAGATCTTGTACTTTATTTCTTAGAGCCCAGCAGTCATTTGTATCGTGACCAGGACTCTCAGAATGGTAGGCACACTGAGCGTTAGGATTGTACCAAGGAGATGAGGTATTAGGATTCTTGGGAGCCTCTTTCAAAGTTGTCAAGTTGGATCTCAGCAGATGGGGTATAACCTCTATCAATGTCATATTAATCCAGGTGAACTGCCTTTGTGGTCTTTCTACCCTTTGCTGATTGTTGCATTGTGGGGCAGCCGCAGACATAAGTATCATTACAGCAATTACCGTTGGACGATATTCCGTTTTTCTCTGACCTCTCGGACTATAAACGACATTGGCCTCCTTCATACTGGTGAAGGGCCTCTTTACTGAACTCGAAGAGGTGTCTTTCTGTATTTTACCGCTCCGGATTCCAGCTTCTACCCTTTCTCCAGTTAATATCAACTTCGTAAAACCAGCCGATGAGCTACCGATTAAATGGTTGAAGAATGGATCAGACAGCGTCCCAAGAAACATGTCAACCAACTCCCTGTCAGATAAAGGGGGTTGAACTCTCTCAGCCAAGTCTCTCCACTTTTGCGCGTAGTCCTTAAAGCCTTCAATTGCGCCCATGGACATACTCTGGAGTTGAGTACGAGTAGGGGCCAGGTCGGCATTGTATTGATACTGCTTGTAAAAAGAAGCAGCTAAATCCCCCCAGTTTCGGACATTGGTTCCCTCCAATTGGTAGAACCATTCGAGTTGAGTCCCTGACAGGCTGTCTTGAAAGAAGTTAACCCACAAGTTTCTATCAGCGGTGTGGGGCAGGATCTTCCTTACATAAGAACGAAGATGAAGCTTTGGGAAAGACACCCCATCATACTTTGCGAAAACTGGAGCCTTAAATTTCTATGGGATGACCACTCCCGACACCAATCCCAGTTCTTCGAAGTCCAACCCAGGTATTCTCTAGACTTCCATGACGCTCAGCCGATCCTCTAACTGCTTGTATCTATCCTCAATGGGAGGATATTGCTCATCATTGTAGTCTGTATCATTGTCAGAAACCTCAGGACTAGGATTCTCCTCCCTTGCTTCTCTTTCTTGGTTTTCCCCTTCTTTGGATAAGGAGGTCAGATCGACTGGTTGCTTCAGCGGCCCCCCAAATCTTCTACCCATATTAAGGATACCAACGGACTTCTTCTTCTTCTTCTTTTTCTCTTTCAGGATGAGGGCCTTCAGATCCTCCTGCCCTTTCTCCAGAGTTATGAACATCTGCTGAAATTAAGCATTTTGTGCCTGGAGATGAGAAACCCGTAATGGTACCTGCTTATGCAATGATATCGATGATATGCGTATGCAATGATTTCAAAGATTATTAAAAGCTCAAATTTGCTTAACCAAAAAAGAAACACACGTTAATTGTATTCAATGAGTTTGAATTTTTACAAAGAATGCCTTTTAGGCTTACAGTTTAAACAAAACAAAACTCAAAGCAAAAAGAAACTAGGTCTCCCAGGAGTGCATCCTCTTTGGTGCAATGTAGGCGTTTATGTTTCTTTCTTTATGAAGTCGCCTAGTGAGCTCCAGGACCTTCTTCTCACTGGCATAGAACTGAGCTTCAAACATGTCACGCTCCTTTTTAAGTTGAAACCAAGACTTTTGTAACTCCTCATGATCAGTTGGCATATCAGGATGATGAACAAGGGAAGCAGTATCTCCTTCAGCCACTGTTTCCATAATGATTGGTAGGATAGCAGGGTAAGGCATCATAAGAATTTGAGTGCGGGCTCGTACCCATCGAAGAGGGCTTAAGAGGGATGGAGTTTTTGTGCCCCAGTGTCTTGCTATCAATTTTATGTACCATGCCCTAAGCTTTTATGAACCATTTGCGGTAACCCTGAGTATCATTCTCATAGTTGAAGGCGATTCCTTGGATAAGCGTGTCGTGAGGACCATCTCTTCTTGCATAACCAAACTGACGTAGTGCCAAACAAGGATTGTAAGTGATTCCTCCCCTAATTCCTAAGAGAGGGACATTAGGGAATTCCCCATAGCGATCAATGATGGTAATATCTTTCGAGAACCGTGAACACCAATGAATGTCCGAATGCTTAAGGGACATTAGCCTACGAGACCATTTCAAACCCTTCTCGTTTTTCAAAATAGACCTGGGAAGGTGCGAAATAAACCACCTAGCCAATAGAGGAGTGCAACAGAGGAGGGTCCCCCTTCTCTTTAGAGTGCGAGCATGCAGAGAGTGCAGAATATCCCCGAGTAATGTAGGAACTGGATTATGAGACAGAAAAACCTTAATAGTGCTTACATCTACGAGTTGATCCGCATTAGGGAAAAGTACCGTCCCATAAACGAGAAGTGCCAGCACCTCTTCGAAAGCTTGTAAATCTAAAGTATCCCAAAAATGGTAAGCCTTCTCGAATAGAAATTTAACCGGGATTCCTTGGGCATTTCCTCTAGTTTCCCAATTTGACACGATTTCATATCGTTGTAAGGACAGAGCTCGAGCGATCTCTTCGGGCTTTGGTCATTCTTCTGTACCGTTGAAAGGTGACTGGTCAAGGATAGGTACCCCTAACAACTGAGAAAATTCCTCAATGGTAGGCACTAGATGGTAATCCGGGAAGGTGAAGAAGTGGTGCAAAGGGTCAAAGAACTGAAATAGTACTTTTGACAATTCTTCATCGGGTTTTGAAGTGACCAAGTTGAGCAACCGACCATGTTTTTCAGTGAAGGGAGAGCTTTCAGGGATCCTTAATGCCAAATCCTTTAGTTGGAGAGGCACTTTCACAAGGTAAATCTGGATAGTGTTCCTGCGGGCGGGTGCCATGTCCTACAAAACAAAGCAAAGATGAGCCCTAGAGAATCTTTGAAATGGTTAGTATGACATGCCATGCTTATGATGTCATGATTATGCTAAAAAAGCACATGTATAGCAAGCAACAAACAAGTCACACCAAGTCCTTAGGTTTAAGGCCTGCATGAGTTTTAAGGTCATACCCTCTTGAAGTTGGATTGGTTCATCCTGTCCTATAAATAGTAACCAGGTTCTAAGGGATCTCAATATCACCGATCTTTCCCCCAAGCTTCGTTCAATAGGCGATTGAATCGCAACCAAACGAAACTCATAAGTCAAATCTCAATGAGTGTAGCATCGAGTATCTGTTGACCTTGGGAATACACCAAAGTCGGCCATCTCGCTACGTCCTACTGGCCAAGTTGTGCAATTTAAAGGTTCTAAGGTCAGTTGATGTTTTATGACACCATGCGGAACCCCGTACTCTCCTTGATTGACTCAAGAGTTACCGGTACCAACCAAAGTACCACATCAATGTAGCTACTGCTTCAACCGCGTCGGTATACCCCGCACAATTCCCTTACAGTTTATTGCTACTTACCTAAAAGGTGTCCCCAAATCCGGGAGTAGGATTTTTAACATTAACCCAAACAGGGACCCGAAATGTAAAGCATACAAGTCAAACAATGAAAGAAAGTGGATGTGATCTAACCCTAAGGTAACTCCACTTTTTTAGAATAATATCCCCAGCAGAGTCGCCCGTTCTGTGATACGGTGGGAGAACTGACTTTTTGTTTTACGTTTGATCGCAAATGTTGCGGATAGCAAGAGTCTCCACTGAATTTTCTTTTATCCAATAAGGAAAGGTGAAAAAGCACAGGAAAGACCTTTAGAGATGTTTTCTTGAGTTCGGGGGGTAGATTATGAAAAGGGAAGGTGTTAGCACCCTTTTCATCTGTAGTTATCTACGGGCTCTTAGTTGCTTGCTAGATCACTTGCTTTTGTTTTGAAATGTGCTTTGTGATGTGGGTTTTGAAATTATTTTGAAAATGTGACTTTGTAATGATTCTCGTCTCTATAAGAATGCGTACAAAGTGTTGGTTTTGAAAATAGTTCAAAGAGATGTGTTGGTGTATAAAAAATGTTTTTGTTATGAACAAGTGAGCAACTAGGAGCGAATCTACCTACTCAAAAGGTTTTAGATGTTCTTTTCCTCCTCCTTTAAATGTTGCTATCTTACCATTGATTTGGTAAGAAGCCCCATCGTTGGATGTGAAAGGACGGGCGCGGGACGTTTGTATAGTCATAGAAGGCAACCCATGGAACGTTTTAGCAATGTCGTGTTAGGGACTAGATCGTTTGTTGAAGGCAACATCGAGGGTCATCGAGGGACTATGATCTTTTATTGAGGGTCTTTTGTTAAAACGCCCATGTTTGAGGGACATGACTATTTTTTCGATAGGAAACAAGGTAGGATTATCCTAAGGGTGCTAGTGTGCAAGTGTATTTGATTGCATGCATTTTAGTCTTGATTAGGGTTATCTATTTGTTGATTTCATATCTTGTCATACACATCCTAATTACTAGCATTTTATATTTGGAAAAGTGTTAAATTGCGGAAATATAAAAATCCTACGCTATTACAATATTTTAGGGATGGGGGTACATATTTACAAATGGGAGGTTGCAAGAATTTAAATCCTATTTAACCATTACAACCATATTGAAATGTACAATGCAAGAGAGAAAAAGGACTTGTTTAGAGAATGGTTTTTTTGTCTTAATGAATTAAGAAAAAGAAATAAATTAATTAATAAAAGAAAATACTTTCATGTATTTTTTATATTAATAAAAAAAAAGGGGTTAATATTGAAAATGATAAAAAGGAAAATAAATGAAAGATAAAAACAGCGTGCTGCTGCAAGCAAAACAACAAGGATCAAAAGTTCTGAAGCCAGACGTGTGGTGACTCAGAAAGGAACGTCAGTGGAATCAGAAGTTCTGGATTGGTACACTCTGAGGTCCTGCAAGAAACTTCAGAGGGAAAGGAAACAGAGGTTCTGGGTGGTATTCAGACAGTGAGCCAAAAGTTAGAAGTTCTGTATTGCGCTAAAATAGTGAGTGAACATCAGAAATTCAGTGTGTTGTCAGCGTGTGGA
Organism: Vicia faba; assembly: GCA_948472305.1. Lineage (NCBI taxonomy): Eukaryota > Viridiplantae > Streptophyta > Magnoliopsida > Fabales > Fabaceae > Vicia > Vicia faba. The sequence continues at coordinate 476,384,664 of OX451740.1, forward strand.
AAATCATAAATTCTGAGTGTTAAAATAGTAAGTGGAAGCATCAGAAGTACAGTGGGTTTAACGTGTAGGGAGAACTCAGAAGTTCTGTGCTATGCTAAAATAGTGAGTGAGCATCAAAAGTTTTGTGTGTTAAAATGGTAAAGAGAACTCAAAAGTTATGCGTGCTTAAACAGTGAGAAAATCCTAGAAATTATGTGTGTTAAAATGGTGAATGAAAAATAGAAGTTATGTGTTATATTTCAACTCTTTCATCATATTAATCAGCACATCAGCAATTTATTCAATCCTTAATAGCAAATCAGGAGGATAAAAGCACAGCAGTTTATAGAAGTTTTAATCCTAATTTTGAGCCTAGTCTTAATCAAGAAGTTCTGATCCACAGTTTTCCTACTTATGCAATGATATGGATAACATTAATATTGTGATATTTACATATTTAATGATGTTCTGAATGAGAAGATGCAAAGTCAGAAAGACTTACCTTGAATCTGGAACGTGTGCTTGGAACTTGAACTGCTTCCTTCAATTGTTCAGGAGTCAGCAAGAGCAACGGGAGAGAAAATGCCAAGTTCTTTGATTCAAAGGGATGAACAAAGTTTTTGTTTTCTGTTTGGGAGTTCTGGATTTTTTTACGAAGGTTTTAACAATTTTTCTTTTCTCTCTTTTGACAATTTTCTCTCTCAAAAAACCAGCCCCTTGAACGTGTGATGGAGCAAATTATTTATAGATGGGTTTGTTGTGGTTTTTTTTTTGGGGGGGGGGGGGACAAATGGGATTCAAACTTTTTGGCATACTGTTCCATTGCTTTTTAATCACAGTTTTTGTATGCTGATTTGATGCAAATATGGGATTTGAGAAAGTACAGGCGTGGACTAGATCAGCAGCTGATTTCAGGACTTTGATATAGCAGAGCAGCAGGCTTCTTAAACGAGGTTTTAGGATTTGGTGATGTTCTGATCGCAGAAGATCAGAAGCGTAACCTCCATATGCTAAAGGGTCATGTTCTGACCGAACAAAATTGCTTCCATATGTTCTGATTGAAGCATCATGTTCTGAACCGTGATTGCAAATTCCGATTGCACTCGCGTGAAGGTTGTCCCAGAAGTTCTGAAGTATCATATTCTCTTAACACTTAGAAAATTTTCTAAATGTTTAGAAATTTGATTTTTTCAAAGTAATTTCTGATGAAATATAAATGTTGAACCTTGATTTGTTCTAAAAAGTCAAAGTTTGGCTTTTTAGTGTGCTTTTGACCATTTTGCCCTTGTGGATGATTTTCTTGAAAAGTTGTAATTCAAGACTTTGAATTTGATAGAAGCAAAACTGAGAGTCCGGGATGATCCTTTGAGAAATGAGAGGGAAAATTTTAGGGTACAACACATAGGTTTATATTTTTTCAAATATTTCCCGTTTACTTTTAAGATTCTGTGATTGAAGCCTAGCTCTTCAATCTCATACGCATTATTGGTGAAAGCATGCAGTACTTGGAACGATCCTTCCCAATTTGGTGACCACTTCCCCAAAGTTCTATCTTTCTGATCAATGGGAAGTATAACTTTCCACACATAGTCGCCGACTGCGAACGTTTTTATTTTGGCCTTTTATTGTAGGCCCTTGCAACCTGCTCCTTTTGTTGAATTAGCACATCCAACGCAGCTAATCTTTCTTCATCCAGATCTAGTGTCTCATTAAGCATCATATTCCAATATTATTCTGACAAAAGTTTATTTTGGCGCTATACTCGTACTGATGGAAAGTGTATCTCGACTGGCTGAACCACATTGTGTCCAAATGCTAATCAAAAGGGTGTCAACACAGTCACCTCCTTAGGAGATGTTCGACAAGCCCATATAACTTGATCTAACGTCTTATGCCAATTCTTGGGTTTCTTAGAAACATGTTTCTTAATTAACCAAATGATTACCTTTTTGGAAGCTTCGACCTGGCCATTAGCTTGAGCGTAATAAGGCGTTTATGTTACCAACTTGAAACCTATTTTAGATGCAAATTCTTTCATTTTACGCCTAATGAAAACCGACCCTTGGTCTGTAGTGATTGTCTCAAGAACTCCAAATCTATAAATGATGTGATTTTGGATGAACTCAATCATTATTTCTTGGTCGATATTAACCAATGGTATTGCTTCTATCCATTTGGCAAAGTAGTCTATTCCTACCAAGATGAACTTTTTTTGTTTCGACGAGGCTGGTCAAATTCCTCCTATGACGTCTAGCGCCCATCCTCGAAATGGCCATGGCTTAACAATTATGTGCAACTCACTTACAGGTACATGTTGGATACCTGCATGTTTTTGGAATTCTTCGCATCCCTTAGCAAATTAAATACAATCTTTCAACATACTTGGCCAATAGACACCCTGTCAAAATAACAACCACTTCATTTTATAGCCAGCTTGGTGGACACCACGGGCTCCATTGTGGACTTTGAACACTGCCAAATATGCTCCAGTATTCCCCAAGCACTTACGTAAAATCCATTCAGGAGGTTTCTTAAACAACCCATCTCTCATGCACACATAGCTCAGAGCCCTGTATTTTACCTTTCTGTCAGCATCTCCGACTGGATTTTCTAAATAATTCACAATTGGATTTAGCCAATCTGTGTCTGACAAATTGTCAATGGCAAAAACTTCAAAAATTTCAAAATTAGCCAAATCACCCCCCCTCTCCGCTTTTAGGATTGACAATTTTGATGATGGTATCCTTGTCGAGACCACCTTCTCCCTCACTTTGACAAAACTCTTTTTTAGCTTGTCAATCGATACCTTGTATCCAGAGGAAATTTGTGCCAAATCATTAGCCACTTGATTTTCTAATCTGGGCACATGTTTAATGCTTACAACTTCAAAATATTCTAGCAATTGATTAACCAATGCAAAATATGCAAATAAGTGTTCTTTAATGCACTTGTACTCTCGAGTGATTTGTTTAACCACTAGCTCCAAATCACCTTTGATTTTGACTCTTTTTGCACCTAAATCTTTCAAAAGTTTAAGCCCAGTAATCAAAGCTTCATACTCTGCCTCGTTGTTGGAACATTTTCCGTCTACCTTACATTGGAATTTTGTTGGTATCCCTTTTGGAAAGATAATAAGAACCCTGACACCAGTTCAATTCTTATGGCTTGACCCTTCGAAATATAATTTCCAGGGGTCAGTGTCTATCAGATTCATTGATGGTTCGACTATTTCATGATTGACTATAAAGTCTGCCACGATTTAGCCTTTTCATGGCCCTCAAAGGCATGTAAAACAATGAAAACTCAACTAAGGCTAGTGCCCATTTGCCAATTCTACTATGCAAAATTGGTTTGGACAACATATGTTTAATGACATCATAATGAGATGAAACATAAACATCAACTGGTTTAATATATTGCTTAAGCTTAACACATGAGAAATACAAACATAGGCACAATTTTTCTATCACGCTATACCTAGTTTCCGCATCTATTAATACTCGATTGAGGTAACATTTGGGTCTTTCGACTCCATTATCATCCTCTTGGGCTAGCATGCTTCCAATTGTTAAATCATGTGTAGCTATGTAGAATCTCTTGTTCTTATTTCTACTAGGTGGTAATAAAACATGAGGCTTTGTCAAATATTTTTTGAGTGCGTCAAAAGCCTCTTATTGCTCCTTTCCCCAATGGAAGTTACTTTCCTTATTGATCTTCAGTAATGGCGAGAAAACCTTTGTCTTGCCACTTAGATTTGAGATAAATCTTCACAAGAAGTTGATTTTCCCCAACAAAGATTGCAACTATTTCTTTTTCGAAGGAGGCTTGAGATCTAAAATTGCCTTTGTTTTGCTTTGATTGATCTTGATGCCTTTTTTGAGTACTACGAAACCTAAAAAGTCTTCTGCATGTACACAGAAAGCACATTTTAGTGGATTCATTTTCAATCCATATTTCCTCATTCTTTTAAAAGTTCGTCGAAGATGGTCTACGTAAATGACCATTCTCATATGAATATTTTATCACGATATCATCAATATATATTTGCATAAAATGTTCTATAAAATCATGGAACATATCATTCATTGCCTTTTGATAGGTTGCTCCGGCATTTTTCAAACCGAAAGGCATTACCACCCATTCATACGTTCCTAATGCCCCTGGGCATGTGAATGTCATTTTAGGTACATCCTCATCTGCTATAAAATATGTTTATAGCTAGAATATTCGTCGAGCATGTTAAGATATTCATATCATGCATCCAAATCAACTAACGTTTCTGCTACAGGAATCGAATATTCATCCTTAGGGGTAACATTATTCAAATCCCTAAAGTCTTTGCAAACTCTAAGGGTTCCATTTTTCTTAATAACAGGAAAAAAATTTGTTAACCATTCGACGTACCTTGCAGTTATGAGGAACTTGCTTTTGAGCAGCCTTTTAATCTCATGTTTGATCTTCAAGGTGATTTGTGAAGCGAACCTCCTAGGATGTTGCTTCATTGGCCTCTTGCTTGGTTGAATAGGGAAATGATGCTCTACTACACTTCGACTTAGTCCAGGCATCTCACCATAGACCTAGTAGAAGCAATCTTTGTATTCCTTCAATAGCTTGATCAACTTGACTTTCATCCTCGACCTAACTCTAGTGCTGATGTAAGTTGGCCTCTTCGTCACACCATCCTCTAGATCAATTTCCTCTAGAGGATCTTAAGCTTGTATCTTCTGCGCAGGACTTGATGGGTCTTTTTCGAACCCCAAAGGCTCATTATCATAGATATAATCTAGCCTCCAGCTTTCTAAAGTTTTTCTTTGGACATATTGGCCTGCTTCTTGATTTTTTGTTTTGGCTTTAACAACCATGTTTTGTAGTTTCTCAGCCTCTAAAGTCAATTTTCTTTTGTTTTCAGCCACATAGGCTGAAATTCGAGTCAGACCTTTTGACTCACTGGTCATTATCTTCGACCACAGACTACCTTGTGGGTAGTATCGACCCCCTAGGCGCCAGCTCCTTGTCTGTGTCCCATGTAAAACCATGATCTGAATCCAAACTCAAAAAAATGTTTACATTTTCCTTAGGGGCACTTCCATCTTCGTCATAAGGTGTTATGTTCGCCAAGTGTTGGTCAAACAATTTCTTTCCACCTTTAACCTCATTGACCTTATAGTATCTCTGATCAACCTCTACATTTTCCACCATGCCATCTTTCCTCCAATGGAAATCCTCTAGTGTAAATTCGACGAGACTGCACCTATCCATGAATCTATTCATGGCTAAGTAATAAATTGAAGTTTGCTTTCAAATTTATTACCATGAACAAAGTTGACCTAGTGGTTATTCCATCGGGCAATTCGACCTAGATGATCCCAAGTATACTATTGTTTTTCCTTCATAGTTAGACAAAACCATGTTATGAGGTCGAAGACCTGACCCAAACTTCCCCATTTTATTGAACAGGGCATGTTGTATTAAGTTTACAGTTGCCCCACCATCGACATACACTTTGTTCACCAGCATGCCATATACCTTTGCCCTTATAAATAAAGGCTTAAGATGATACAAGATCCCTAAGCTTGGTTTTTTAAACACACCCTTCTATTCTTCGATGGCACCATTATTCATAACACAATAGTATAGAGGCTTTTCATCACCCGCCTCATCGGAAGTGAAATCTTCTTCGTTTTCTGATACCTCTGACACGCTGTCATATTCTGCAGGTAGAATCGACACAATTCCACAAGATTAAGTCTTCCCCATAATCATTATCCACCATAATCATTATACATCATACCATCTTTTAGCGAAGGTTCATGATCAGGATCTTCCTCTTCTTCACCCTTAAATGTAGGAGTATACTCAAGTGTAGGAGTATATCCAATATTTTATGTTGCTACCAACTCTTTGTTGCCTTCATAGCCAGCCTTTGGTTTGTTGTAATCTTCTCCTTTTCAGTCAACCTTGACTGTGGATAAAATCCTTTCTAAATTGGAGCATCGCCAAATTTTGCAACCTTCACTGGTTGCGTGCTTTTGATACACATAGCAGCTTCGACAGGTTTCGACTGGGACGTCGAGGCCTTCTTTGCAGCTTTTGTATTCCTCTAATAACGCCTCCATTTCATCCTTATCATTGTACTTTCCCCCTTATAATTAGGAGAAACTTGATAACCCTTTGACTCAACCTTCTTTTCTTGGGCTTCAGCCACATGCACAATCACCTTCCACTTCGGCCTTTTTCCCCCATTTTAGCTCACTAGTTCCACCCATTTTTCTTATGGGGTGTCCGACGGAGGGCGAAAGGTTTTCGAACGAGGTTGTTGGAACAATCTTCTGTACTCTTCTTTGTGTCGAGGAATTCATTCTTTATTGAGAACAAACCTTGGAACTGGAGGCTTCTCTTGCTTGAGAGCCTCTTTTTTGACAGCTTCATATTTCTCAACTGCTTCTTCATCATACACAGCATTGTATCTTGGGCATAATTTTGCCTTCGATCCTTTCACTCTGTACTTTTCCTAAGAGGCACCCAAGCTCTCATCATGCTGAGGGTACACTTCCTTCAATCCCTCTTCCATCTTCTATGTCACCAATCATTATGACTTATCTGTCGAGGCCCTCAGTAGCTTCGACCATCATATAATCCAGAGGCTCCGAGTATAAAGCCTTATCCACCTTCAAAGGATTAATGTCGACTTGCATCTTTGACATTTATTCAAATTTATGTATGCCCTTTTTCAATGCTTTCTGCATAAAATCTATGAAAAGAACATATTGATAAGTTTTATGACCAAGAAATTATGAAATTTGCATAATCCCTTTTTCATTTTTTGTTCAAGTGGGGGATTCTTCAGGCCCTGAGGGACCACAATTTGACCATCAGCAACTAACAAATCATATATTTCATCACATTTAGTTATGTCAAAAGTATAAGTTTTGGTGATGGCTTTGCCATTCTTTTCGGTTTCGAGGGGGTTTTTCCTGTTCAAAGGTTTCAATAGCTTACACACATAAGAAGGTTCAGGATGGAGTTCATGCACATTAACCTCTGTTTCTTCCCCCTGACTCTTCTTCGTCAGAAAAACACTTGCCAGTTGCTATGTAAGAAACCTTCCCTTTTTTGTGGTATTTGTTTGGTTTGGTTTTCTTAACTTTCAAACATTCGCAGTCAAACTTTGATATCTAACTGAGCCATATCCTTCAAAGACTGAGTATCTAACAACTTCTTTATGATAGAATACTCCAATCCATTCGCATCCATTTCGACCAACTCGTGTTCAGGGGCTTGTGTAAAGTATTGTGCTTTCAGAAGTTTAAACATGTTGAGGTATTGGTCTATCGACTCAGTGCTTTTTCGTTTAACACTGTACAATTCTATTAGGCTTATTTTGGATTTCCCCATGTGAAATTGTTCATGGAACAATTTCTCCAACTGAATACATGTTTGGAACGACTGTGAGGAAAGCATTGTAAACCAAGTAAACGCCTTCTTTGTAAGGGAATTGGATAAATACTTCATCTTCAAATCATCATTTACTGCTAAGTTTCCAAGCTCGGTTTGGTACCTGGAAACATGTTCGATAGTGGGTTCTTCGACATCTCCTGCGAACTTAGTGAATTTTGGGAGTTTCCACCCTCTTGGTAACTCCATTTGTAACACAAAATCTGGGAATTGTGAGATATACGTAGTCCTCTGACAACCAGTATTCATTCCATTCCTAACCATAATTCATTTGACAATGGCTTCTAGGTTTTATTCTCCAACCACTGCCTCTCGTCGAACATTCCTGACCACCTGGTCGACATTCTGGTTTCGATTCGCTATTACTTTTGTGGGTTGTTGGAACACCCTATGTATTGGATTGACATGCTAGGGAATCGGTGATTCTCGTCTGACTATTTCATCGACCACCTTTTCATACGACACTGGTTCCTCATGTTGGGACAGTGTAGCCTATCGAACTGGCGCTCTTGAGGCACCAAGGAAATCACTGGTGCGAGTCATTTGAGTTGCTAAAGTCACCGAATTATCGATCAAAGGTCTTAATATGAGTTTCATCTGTTGAGTAAGCATAGTAACCATCTCATGATTACTTTCATCCATATGTTGCCTCATGATAGAAACGGTGCTTGGGGTAAAAGTAGGCATGATTTGGTGGGAAAATCCTAATCCACTCGAACGACTAAATTAATTTCCCAACAGCCATGAGGCAGGATATAGGGAAAACACCGACACAGATTTTTCACCAAATGTCGAACTACTTCTATGCAGGCTTGGCATCATCACTGTTGGAATTATGTGTTCGTGTTCAACATTATGTGTATCTCTTGCAAAACTTAGCACATACTTCCCAGAAGTTGGGATCACACCACCGTGTGTCTCTCTTGTAAAACTAGGCACATAGGGCCCAGAAGTTGTGACCATTGGTGGTCTTGCAGTTACTACCTATGTTGTGGTAACTATGTTCGGTGCAGTCGAAGACACGACCACAGAACTTGAACCCACACTCGCTGTCGCGCCGGTATTTCCTCCTAAGGTTTGATCCCTTTCATAAGTTCTAGGATCTACCATTTTTCCACCACTTCTCAATTTCATGCACGAAACGGGAAAGACTCAAACACAACGGGTCCCACTGGGTGTGCCAATTTATTTCTCACGAACAATCAATAGCCTCTTATTAAAGGTTACTTGCAAGATCGTCTACAATAATCCTTGACTTAGTGCTTTGAGTGTTTTGGGTTGAAATTGGTTGATATAGGATTCGTAGGTAAAAATGGCAAAAGTAAAAGAAAATTACAAAGTAAAGATAAAATAAATGATAAGACTTGTAATTCAAAGTGAAAAATAGAAATTTCTTTGAATTTAAATGTGGAAGCATTCATACATTGTCAAGCCTAAACTCGCTTCTCTCTTATGTGCGGTTACTTTGAGTGTATTGCTCTAAATGTGAAGAAATGCAACCTAACATAAATACAAATGTTTGCTTAAATAAAATTTCTAAAAGTGTAATTGTCGACAGTTACCATTCCCATGTTGGGATTCATGGAGAAACGGCCATAAAACTACTTTGAGGCGTCCCCAAGTTATTGTTGGCTTGTGAGTTGATAATTGCTCTTGCCGCCATTTATCATTTCCTATCGACACTTATGTCTGTCGAGCATGCCTCCGACACTGGTGTCTTTGTCGACCAGCCTTCCTAGTTTAACCACTTGTTTTGCCTTTGTCGACGTGTCTCATTGCTCTTTATGGAAACGTGCCTTTCTAAACCAAGATACCTTATAGCTTGAGGGCTTACTTCCTTGGTCAAAAATTGATTGTCAAAACATGTATCAAATGAACTTGATGTCTCGATGAATAATTCTTGCATCAGATGAATCTCTTTAGAGTAACACCTCCACACAGAAGATTTCCCAATACACAGACATAGTAACAACAAGTTCTTAAAGTCCAAAGGTCTAAAAGTTTCAAGGTTCTATCATAAGATCCAAAAGGACCATTCTCCAATTTGCAATGGATAGTAACCATAGCTAAAGAGAGTCTTAAGTCTTTTATTTGTTCAAGTTGATTATTAATGTCTTTAAAAGGAAAATAAAGCTCAAGTGAGCAAATGAGCGATAAAGTAAAGTGCTCAAGGAGCAAAATAAAAATGACATAAAAGTAAAAGCAAGAAAGTAAAATGACAAGAATGATAAAGATGCTAAAATTAAATTATATAAAGTAAACGACTGGATTTAAATTGCATTAAAGTAAAAGTTAGTACAATAAATGTCAGGGTTAGTATGTTAGTTTTCCGATTCGGGACAAATTTAGCACTATGTTAAGCAATCGCGGACAGACTTATGTAGAAGTCAATACTATAAGAGGTCGGTCAATAATAATTTATGTACCATACATGTTAGAGATATGATAGAAATCAGAGATATGATAGAAATCATACTCTTAAAACATATAGCACAAGTAAAAACAAAGGTGAAAAAGATCTAAGTCAAGGAAGATACATTATGGCAAACTTATCATCAATCCCAAGTACCTTGAATGATCAAATGATCATTTAGAGGTAGATTGGAAATGATGAAAGTTCATCAAATATCCAATAAGCTTAGATGAAATTAAAAGCACAAATGCTTTCCAAATTGATCTAAAGAAAAAATAAGAAGGAGATGAAGATGAGATAAAATGAACAAGACAAAATAAAAATCCAAATTTGATCAAGGTCTTGATCAAGTTATCGTCAATATCAATCATCCATTTTGGTGGACTTAGGTCATAAACCAAATCAACACCCAAGATCCATTGATGATGATGAAACTTGTGATCAAAGAAACCATGAACCAACACCAGACAATCAACAAAGTCAAACAGGATATAAATGAATGGGAAATTATTTTTAAAATGATTTTAAAATGGAAATAAATGGAAAAATATCAAAGTCTAATAAAAAAATCAAACAAAAATGAAGTGAGATCATAAAAAAATCAGAAATGATCCATGATATTTTTAGAAACTTTTTGGTAATTTTTAGAAACACAAAGTTATTTCTAAACTAATTAAAATCAAGCAAACAAATGAAAAATCATAAAAAAATAGAAAATATTAAAATAAAAATCTGGAAAAATTATGCAAAGTCAGAAATAATCAAAAAAAAAAAATTGTAATTTTTTCAAAATTTTTGGAAATTAAAATAAAGGAGAAATGATTTTTTTTAAGTTTAAATATATTTAAAACAAAAATAATAAATAAAATAAAAAATTGAAAAATCCTGAGGCGTCAGATCCACTTCATTTAATTGACATGGCTGATCTTATGGCTTAGAAGCGCATGCTCACCATAGAATTTAACAAGGAAAATGCATTGGATCCAAAAAAGAATAACCAGTCAGATTAAAACAATTGGCACACTATCATTGGTTGAAGGAGCCAGCTCATCATCTTAAACCTCAAGACTTCAAAAATGTGCAGAAATCACTCAAAAATTGTGATTCAACAAATGGTAACATGAGATGCTCATACTTATATCATTGTCCTCATCTTTTCCTTGTAATCTCAACCATATTCACCATTAAAATTTATTTAAACTATGCTCGAGAATTTTGAAGAAAATAAGAAGAAAGTTGAACACGGATTTTAAAATTAAATGCTAAAATTAAGATAAAAATGCAATCCAAAAGTAGCATGAACTTCAGAATATCAAGGACTACATTGTGGTGAAAAGTTTTAAGCAATTTGGTGCAGGAATCTACCTGAACAAAGTATGGTAAAATAGCTTTGAAACATGACTTGGTCAGGGAGCTATGAAGCACCTAAAGGCTTGATTTTTCTTGGAGAAGCTTCAGAGAAGATCGGCGATGGTGTTTGAATCGGAAATTTGGGTTGAAAAGCTTTTGAAATAAGAAAATGAACTTGGGGAATTTTGAGGTTTGGAGTGAATTTTGCAGAGTGTTGTTGGCTCTCTAAATATTGGAAAATGATAAGGAATGAAACCTCTATTTATAGAAAAAGCAAATTAAATATTGAGAGAGGTGAAATAATTAACTATGGATTGTGTTGTAACTGCTTTTTAAATCAGAGTCGCCACCCTTTATTTTTATCCTAATGGAAGGGAGTATAAAGGAATAACCCTAAAGTTCAGAGATTCTAGGTTTAGACTCGGTTCTAGACGTGGGGAAGGTGTTAGGCACCCCTTATCTACCTTGTTCGCAAGGATACTAGGTTTAGAAGTGTGTTTTTTTGGAAATAGGGTTTTAAATATTAATTAGGGAAAAGGGTTTGAATTTTAGTTAAGGGGAAAGGTTTTAATTTTAAAAATGGGGAAGGGTTTTAATTTTAGTTAGGGGAACTCGCCACGATTTTTGATCGTATGCTTATGTATCCTCGTATGAGGAATTAGAGTCTCATTTTGTAGTTCGCGGTTGATTTGTGTTTTTTTATGGATTGCGAAATATATTTGAATCTCGCGCATACGTAGTCTAAAAGTGTGAATAGCGGAGTTTGTTAGACCAAGTACGTAGTTGACTCAAATATATTCGTATTCCTTTTTCGAAAATTAATGTTGAATTAATTTATTACGAAAAAATAATTTGATGTTTGTTTGAGTATTTTTTACACGTAGAGCAAAGGAGTCTGATATAGCCTCCTTATCACGTGGCTAGATATTGGCCACGTGTCGCTCGCGGATGCAGTAATTTGGTGAATCGTGCGGGTTTTAATATTTTTGATGTAAAATATTAAATTAATTTATATGGTAAAAAATGTTTTTACGTACATGATTTGAAAGATATGATTTAATATAAATGAATAATATTATATTTTAAGTAGGTTTAAGATAAATCATTTATAATAATAAACAATAACATAATATTATAATTATAAAAATATAAATATATAACTATATATAAATATATAGAAATATAAAAATAAATAAATGAATATAATAAATAAAATCATTAAAAAAGAAATAAGTAAAATTTATTTCGCGAAGGGGTGAAAATTATCTTAAGGTAGTAAGACTAAGGGGTTCTAATAACATGGGCCTGAATTCAAATATTGAATTCAGACCCAAGAGGAAGGGGGTGTGTGTTTTATGTACAATAGCAAAATGAGGAGTATGTTAAGTATGGTCCTTAGTCCAGATTTTTGGACTTGGCCCAAATGAATTTGTGGGGTGCGTTTTGTGTATATTAGTAATATGGGGGTATTGGACAGTAGGGCCTTAGTCCAGATTTTTGGACTAGGCCCAAATAAAACTGAGAGGTGTTGTTTATGCGTGTTTAGAAGAACAAAAATGAAGGGGGGTCTGAATAACTAATGGATCATGTCCAGAGATGCTTGGGGAGTACGTTTGGACTCCATGTGGCCCAGTATACCGTATTATTATGGAAGCACACATTTGTGAGCGTGTGATGATGATCAAATGATAGTGGCTGGAGGTGCATGGTAGTAACCATGGGTGACAAGCACTGGATCGCTGAACTTATTGTATTTTCAATTAACAATGCATGCATTCATTTTTGTCTTTCTCCTTTCCCTCAAACTACCTCTCTCTTCTCTCAACCCTACTCACACGAAACCATACCCTCTCTCTCCCATGGCGGCGCTCGGCCGTCTTCTTCATTTCTCGCCTCTGATACAACCCAACCCCATACAACAACATAAATATACAGAAAGGAAGACAAAAACATGATCGAACTACCTCGCAATGCTTTTTCTTTTCTACCCTTTGATCCCTTCCTCATTAATATTCTCCTTGTTCTTGATTGCAGATCTGGCGGGTAATGATTGGGAGCGAAGGTTTGGTGTGGCGGATTGAAGATGAGCGGCGGCTTCGAGACTTTGACGAAGGCGATTGGGAGAACTTGGTGAGACAGATCGAGATTCCTCCTTTGTCAACAAAAGCACTTCCCTGTAATAATGATTTTTTCATTTTTATATATTTTATTTTTACTGTCTCTCCCTCAATTACTTTTTTTTACTGTAAAATTTTATTCTTTGTGTACTCTTTCTTCTTTTCTCGTCCCTTTCTCTGTAATCATTCATCTATTTTTATAGTGATTTAGGATTTTAGCAAATTAGGAAATCAGTAATTTTGTCTGTAAGCTTAATTTTAGAATTGATTGGTTTTTTTTAGAATTAGGAATTATTTGAAATTTTGTTTGTATTCTCAAGAAAATTATACATGTTTCTGTTTTTGTATCGACCATGCATTCAAGTCTTGGTTTATGTTTGGATTAATACAGTATTGTTTTTTATTACACGCGCTCGTTTGATTTCTACAGTGTATGTTTGTGATTTTTGATTTGGGCCATACGTTTGAAACAACAGTTTTTTTCTTTTAAATTAAATGGGCCTGCGTATTAGCTTTGGGCTAGGAAATAGATATCATTTTAATATAGTAAAATGATATAATATTTAAAACAAAGAAAAAAATCTCCAAAACAAATCCAAAAGAAACTTGAAATGGGTCTGGCGTTTAGGCTCTAACAAAAAAATACCTCTTGTTTGAGTTTAATGTTTCCAAGTAACAAAAAAAACTTTTTATAAGCCCAATTAAGGATAATGACTTTAATGAATAATTGCCAAATGTTTAAAGAAAATTCTAATAGAATCCAAGAGAAACAGTTTGGGACAAACATTGAATGGGCCAAATCACTTCATCTTATTGGGCCTTTGGGTGAATATAATGGACAAGATAAACTCAGACAAGGAAAACGTACCCCCCCCCCCCCCTCTTATGCCCTTGCAAATGGATTTCCAAATTTCTTTAATGGGCCTTGAATAATGAAAACAAATTGTTTTGTTGAGAAAGAAACCTAAATTGGCCTCATGATCCGGTTGCATTGGGTCTTATTAACAAAGAAAAGTTCCATTACCTTAAAATGAAGGGAATTTAAATGGGCCTTGTGAAAAGAAAAAATATCATTCACACCTCCCTTGAAACAATACACTTCCCTTCACTTTGAAATGGATTTGTAGAAACCTAATGGGCCATCAGATATTGATGGTCCATTTTTGGTCAATCACACCTCTCTTCCATAATCTCGCGCTCCTATAGAAATAAATAACGTGATTTATTTAAAAAGAAATATAAATAAGGGTAGGGCAAATTTGGAGTATGACAGTTGCCCCGATTTAATCATATTTCGACTGAATAGTGTGAGAATACGCAGGTCTCGCACGTTCTGATCGGAAGTTTAATAAATATTGGAAGACCCAGAAATTTGTCTGAGATGATAAGGATACGATGTACAGTGTTCCCATGAGTATGAAGAATAGGCATAGATGATGATGTATCATCCTACCAGCGTTTGTACCAAAGTTTTGATCTAGACATGAAGATGCGGATTACCCATTAGTACATAAAGGGATTACAGAATTTTGCATATTTACTGAGACTCGATTGTCAGATGAAATATGTTAGGTTTGAAGTGACAGAACCCGATATTCTCTGATGGCGTCGGTTGTGTCGTCCTCAACCAAAACTATCAATATGAAGAAAATAAACACCAAATTCATGATAAAGTCAGTTATGTCATCCTCAACCACAACTATCAACATGAAGCAAATATACCCAAATTCACGATAAAGTCGGTTGTGTCGTCCTTAACCACAACTATCAACGTGAAAAACACCATATTCATGATGAAGTCGGTTGTATCATCCTCAACCAGAACTATTAACATAAAGCAAATATACCCCAAATTCGCGATGAAGTCAGTTGTGTCATCCTTAACCATAACTATTAACATGAAGAACACCAAATTCGTGATGATGTCGGTTGTGTCGTCCTTAACCATGACTATCAACATTAAGAAAATATATCCCAAATTTGCGATGAATTTTTTTATGTCGTCCTCAACCACAACTATCAACGTGAAGAACACCAAATTCATGATAAAGTTGGTTGTGTTGTCCTTAACCACAACTATCAACATAAAGCAAATATACCCCAGATTCGCAATGAAGTCGATTGTTTCATCCTCAACCATAACTATCAATGTGAAGAATACCAAATTCATGATGAATTTGGTTGTGTCGTACTCAACCACAAATATCAACATGAAGTAAGTAAACACCAAATCTCTTTAAAGTTTGAACTATATAACTCGCATAGATAAGCCTGCTAAAGATGAACCTCAAGAAAATTTGTAATCTTAACTAAAGTAGCTCTGCAAGATGCATTGAATGCATAATGCTCTAAATTGATGTGTTATCCAAGTGTGATGTATGGCCCAAATGTTTATAATGGGTATGTACAAAAATTCTTATGTGCTTATGCCCCAAATGTTTGTATGTGCATGCCCTAAGTATGTGTATGCCCCAAATATATGTGTACACCTCAAGTGTTTTGCAAATGATTTTGATAATTCTCTTTTGTTAAACCATCGGGTTGTCATAGTCACAAACTCCCCAATGGCGTATGTTTCCCATTATTGTATCTCCAAGTGGATTTGGATTTGGTGAAAGATATCAATGAGATCTAGATGTCTGTATCATAGGCGCAGACGTAGGCATGGACGTAAACATGGATTTTGGCATGGATATAGACATAGTCACAAACGTAGGCATGGGCATAGAGATAGGCGTGGACGTGGATGGAGGCATGGATTATCCTTCAATAATTTTCTAACCAAAATGCTTTTCGATGTTTTTGTAAGTGTTTCTTCGCATCAATTTTGGTAAAATATTGCTTTGGTAATGTTTTGCTTAATGTCTTGACATTTGAAGTAAATCATCTCAACTGATCTTGAATGATGTCAAAGCAAATGTCTTAATATCTTCCTTCTGATCTGAACATGTTTTTCATATTTTTTGTTTCCTATTTTTAAGCGTGCCTTATTCAAAGTTGTGGTTTATAACTTACGAAAATATGGAGGAATATTTTTCGATCTGTCTTATCTTTATGGATTATATCTTGTCCTACTTTTATGGAGATATTCAAGGGATTCAATATATTGCAATATTTGTTTTTCATCATGTGATACGGTGGGAGAATTGACTTGGAGTTTTGTGTTTGATTGCAATTATTGCAGATAACAAGAGTCGCCACTGACTTTTCTTTTATCCAATAAAGGAAAGGGTGAGAAGAAACAGGAAATACCTTTGAGATATTTTCTTCAGTTCATAGGGTAGGTTATGAAAAGGGGAGGTGTTAGCACCCTTTTCATCCGTAGTTATATACGGGCTCTTAGTTGCTTGCTAGATCATTTTTGCTTTGTTTGAAAATGTGTTTTGTGATGGGTGTAAGTTTGAAAGTATTTTGAAAACACCTTTGTTTCGGCTAACTTTGTAATGATTCTCGTCTCTATAACAATACGTACAAAGTGTTGGTTTTGAAAACAGTTTAAAGAGATGTTTGTTTTTGAAGATGTTTTGAAAGTGTAAGTGTGTAAATGGTTTTAGTTTATGAGCAAGAAACTACGAGCGTCCTACCTACTCAAAAGGTCTATGTTCTTTTCCTCCTCCTTTAGATGTTGTTATCTTACCATTGATTAGTAAGAAGCCCAATCGTTGGATGTGAAGGGACGGCGTGGGTCAATTGTATAGTCATAGAAGGCAACTTATGAGACGTTTTAGCAATTTTCGTAAGGGAGTAGATCGTTTACCGGAGGAAACATTGAGGGACATAGAGGGACTACAATCATTTTTCATCAAGGGTCTTTGCTAAAACGCCCATAATCGAGGGACATGTCTATTTTCCGAGGCAACAAGCGATATTACCCTAGAAGTGCACGTGTGAATAGTGTGTTTGATTGCATGCATTTTTGTCTTTGAAATTAGGTTTTCTAACGGTTGATTTTATCTTGCCATACACACCCTAATTACTAGCATTTTATATAAAATAGTAAATTGCGAAAATAAATTTACTACGCTATTACATCATTTGGGGATGGGGTGTATAAATTTACAAATGAGGATTGCAAGAAATTAAATCTAATTATATATTACAACCATATCGAACTTGAATAATTTACAAGAATTAAAATGTATTTTTTTTGTTAAGGAAAGATTTTGTCCTATTCAACTAAAAGGAAATTTAATTAAACTAAAGAAAAATTAAGATTAAGTTCAAGAAAATAAAACAAATAAGAAAATGTTTTTGGTCTTTTTCATTGTAAGAAGTTAAATAAAATAAACTAAATAATTTAAATTTTTTTTGTGTTTTTGTGTTTAAAAAAGTTTTGTGTTTGGGCCCAGGGCCTGTTTGTTAGTTAGTAAGCAGGGGGTCAGAAACATAAAAACGTTGAAGCCCAACTTCTTGCAAACAAGACAAAGTGAGAAAATATGAAAGAATGAACAAAAGGTCTCGCTGGGGCTTGAACCCAGGACCTTCTACATGGCAAGGCTTTTAGCGTGCGCTGTTTATACCACTGGGTGGTCTATTTCATCTGTTGGTTATACAGCTTGCACTAAATATAAAATGACTTCATTTCTGAATGTTTAAACATCACTTCATCTTCTTCCTTCAAGCATAGGGATGCATAAATCATTTGTTAATCTTCAAAAGGCTTCATTTCTCAGCCAAATCGAATGATTTTAAACATCAAACCGGCAAAAACTCTTAATAAGAATCTAACCATACAACTTTGAAAAGCTATGGGTCGAAGGTTAGCATGAAATACAAAAACTAAGATCTAGCTGTTCAAAGATTAACTTTTTAATGTACAAGAAATGATAATCAAAACTATGGACATGGTCAGCTTCTTAGACATGATATCTACATTTTTCCTTCACAAAGTATATACAAATGATGTTTGAATAAAGAATTCCAAGTTTAAGAAAACTTACCACTTGGAATGAAACTTGAGGGACTTCGGCAGAACCTCCAGGAACGGTTTGATGATTGATTAAGCTTGCTTCGACCTCCCTTGAGCTACTGGGATCACTACTTTGCTTGAATCGAAAGGGTAGTATATGGAAGTTAGGAGTGAATCGAGAGGATCACTACCTTCCTTGAGAGGTTTTTATGAGGGCTTTGGGAGGGTTCCAAGGCTGGTATATGGAAGCTGGGAGTGAAACTAAAGGCTCACTAACGCATGAAGGGATTTGAGATTTTTGTGTGTAAAGTCAGGATGTGCCAAGTTTTATGCTTGTTCTGAGTTTTTGAGAGTTTGGGAGTGTTTGAGGATTTTTTTTCAATACAACAAGAATCTGGCCCCTGGTGCTTCCAAATGGCTTCTCTATTTATAGAGAAAAGGTTTGGGAAGTTGGAGTAACCAGATTTGTAAGATAACAAACTATGGTTTAGTTTTAAAAAATGGAAGAAAAAACAATCAAGTTGAATGGATTTTCATGGTTCCCAAGTTGATGTCGCTTCCAATCAGAGATAAAGATCACAAGGCTCAATGCATGGACAGTTTTCATAAAGCCTGCTTTTTTTCTAAAAATGGCAAGGATAACTTTGTGCCATTAAGGGAAAATTGGTTTAGACAATACTTTAAATACTTGGGTAAGAGCTTAATTCATTGTGTAAACAATTAATTATGGAGTGAAACACAAGCATTGAGGCCTGCAAAGCAAGATCCTGTAGCAGGACCTGTTGATTATGTCTTCAACTTGATTCCTTGAATCGAATACTTCCTCCTTTCATTTTGATCACGTAGATCCACAACCTTCGACCAAACTCATCAACAGACAAAGCAATATTTGTTTCCACCAATGGTGTGTTCTTCGAATGGGCCACCAATTATATGTTCTTCGAATGGAACACCAATTGTAAGTTCTTCGAATGGACCACCAATTGTATGTTCTTCTAATGGACCACCAATTGCTTGTTCTTCGAATGGACCACCAATTGCATGTTCTTTGAATCCACCAATTGTATGTTCTTCGAATGGACCACATGTACCACTTTCTTTGAGTATGCAAGATGATCTCATTTGCATAGTCAAAACGAAAGAAATTCTGGATTGCTTTCCTACCAGTAACCATCAGTTGATTAAGTGGTCGAAAGTTCAAATGTCCAAACCTCAAATTGTAATTCATAGTGTAGAAACTATGTGTGTTGAAGAGTTTTAGAGGTGGATCGAAACCGGTTTAAAGGTGGATCGAAGCAGGTTTAGAAGGAAGTCATTGCTTTGTGGATCGAAGCAAGCATGAAGGAAACCATTGCCTTGTGGATTGAAGCAAGCATGAAGGAAATCATTTATTTGTGCATAAAAGCAAGCATGAAGGAAACCATTGCTTTATGGATCGAAGCAAGCATGAATGAAGTCATTGCCCAATCGAAGCTTGTGAACCAAACTTGCTCTAAGGAAGCCAAATTCCCAATCGAAGCTTATGAGCCAAGCTTGCTCGAAGGAAACCAATACTCAATCGAAGCTTGTGAACCAAACTTGCTCGAAGGAAGCCACATGCCCAATCTAAGCTTATGAACCAAGCTTGCTTGAAGGAAGCCAATACTCAATCGAAGCTTGTGAACCAATCTTGCTCGAAGGAAGCCAATGTCCAGTAGAAGCTTATGGATCGAAGCAAACTTGCTCTTCTTTGATTTGATGCTTGAGAGACCAATATGATCCATGGAAACTAGATGGGGCATTAAAAGTACAATTGTACTTGTGCAAATTCAAACTCTAGTTTTGAGTCATCAATGTTTGGGAAGGTATCTTGAGCTGGTCAAACCTTGTACCATCTTGAATCAATAGAGATCTTGTGAGAAAATCTTTAAGAAATGAGAGGGAAAATTTTGGGGTACAACAGCTTCCCCTGTTCAATCTTCTTGAACCTGAAAAGCAAGAATGGCACGTTGTCGTTCGTAACTTGAAGGTAGAAGATGGTTGAACACTAGAGTGCCCAGAAATTTGCACTCGACTATGTGTTAGTTAATTATGTAGGGAATTTGCTTAAAGATGCCATTTGAAGAGATGATGGAGAGTTGTCAGAGATGGGCTTACAGATGCCATCCAGAGGGACATTTGATAGGAATATTAGAACGAGTCTATGCTTGACTGTATTTTTAAAAATGCTTTTCAGAATGAAGTGTTGAAGGGGAAATGCGTTTCAAAACTCCTCTGAAGGAAATGCTCGCCAGAACTCTGTCTCTGGGGAAAATGCATTTCAGGATTCCGTATCTGAAGGGGAAATGCTTTTCAGAACGAAACGCTGAAAGAAATACTTTTCAGAATAAAACTTATAAAGGAGATGCTTTTCAGAATGAAGTGCTGAAGGGGAAATGTGTTTCAAAACTCCTTTGAAGGAAATGCTCGCCAAAACTCGGTCTCTGGTGAAAATGCTTTTTAGGATTCCGTATCTGAAGGGGAAATGCTTTTCAGAACGAAGCGCTGAAGGAGATACTTTTCAGAATAAAACTTCTGAAGGAGATGTTTTTCAGAATGAAGTGCTAAAGGGGAAATGCGTTTCATAACTCCTCTAAAAGAAATGCTCGCAAAAACTCAGTCTCTGGGGAAAATGATTTTCAGGATTCCATATCTGGAAGGGAAATGCTTTTCTGAATGAAGTGCTGAAGGAGATACTTCTCAAAAAAAAAACTTCTGAAGGAGATGATTTTCATAATGAAGTGTTGAAGGGGAAATGCGTTTCAGAACTCCTCTGAAGCAAATGCTCACCAGAACTCGGTCTCTAGGGAAAATGCTTTTCAGGATTCCGTATCTGAAGAGGAAATGCTTTTCAGAATGAAGCGCTGAAGGAGATGCTTTTCAAAATAAAACTTCTAAAGGAGATTATTTTCATAATGAAATGTTGAAGGGGAAATGCGTTTCAGAACTCCTCTAAAGGAAATGCTCGCCAGAACTCGGTCTTTGGGGAAAATTCTTTTCAGGATTCCATATCTGAAGGGGAAATGCTTTTCAGAATGAAACGATGAAGGGGAAATGCGTTTCAAAACTCCTCTGGAGGAAATGCTTGCCAGAACTCGGTCTCTAGGGAAAATACTTTTCAGGATTTCGTATCTGAAGGGGAAATGCTTTTCAGAATGAAGCGCTGAAGGAGATGCTTTTCAGAATGAAGTGCTGAAGGGGAAATGCGTTTCAAAACTCCTATGAAAGAAATGCTTACTAGAACTCGGTCTCTGGGGAAAATTTTTTTCAGGATTCTGTATCTGAAAGGGAAATGCTTTTCAGAACGAAGTACTGAAAGAGATTCTTTTCGGAATGAAGTGCTGAAGGGGAAATGCGTTTTAGAACTCCTCTGAAATAAATTCTCACCAGAACTCGGTATCTGGGAAAAATGCTTTTCAGCATTCCATCTCTGAAGGGGAAATGCTTTTCAGAACGAAGCGCTGAAGGAGATGCTTTTTAGAATAAAACTTCTGAAGGATATGCTTGGTCTTATAAATAGTCACCCTGTTTTGTTTCAGGAATTGATCCATAACTTGTTCATGTAGATAGTTGTCCTATCTTGTTTCAGGTATTAATCTACAATCAGTTGTTCACGAATAGTTGTCCTGTCTTGTTTCAAGTATTAATTCGGACCCTGCTTTTTGTTGGTCGTAGAGATAGTTGCCCTGGCTTGTTTCAGGAATTAATCTCCGACCTATTTGAGAAAGGAAGATGGTTTCTCTGGCTTGTTTCAGGAGTTAATCTTCAATATTCTCATGTAGATATTTGTCCTATCTTGCTTCAAGTATTAATCTACAATCATTCACTCACAGATAATTATGATGTCTTGTTTCAGGTATTAATCTGGAACTTGGTTTTTGTTGGTCATAGAGATAGTTGTCCTGGCTTGTTTCAGGGTTTAATCTCTGACCTATTTGAAAGAAAGATAGTTTCCCAGGCTTGTTTTGGGATTTAATCTTCAATTTTCTCATGTAGATAGTTGTTCTGTCTTGCTTTAGGTATTAATCTATAATCATTTGCTCACATATAATTTTCCTGTCTTTCACAGAGATAGTTGCCCTGGCTTGTTTCAGGAATTAATCTCTGACCTTTTGAGAAATGGTTGTGGTATTTTCCAAAAGAGGATTTTTAATGATTGACTTTTCGTGTAAGGAAGAGGGTTAGTTGCATGAAGATGTATGCATGGCTTAATGATGTTCTCAAAATAAATGAGATTATGCATTTATCATGTACGTAATATAATGTATGAATTTGAAATATTTGTTGAAATGTATCTTTGCTTCGGAAAATAAATCCTTGACAAATGCTGGGGAGCTTTGGGAAGTTAAATCCTGAAATGCTGTTGGGGATGAAGAGTACGCACGTCTTCAAACCTTGTTTAGAATGTTTCAACTAGGGATTCCCATTTTGTTGTTTGAGGAGAAATCCGTTGGGGAAGATTGGCTTTGACTTGAGAAATCTTTGTGGAGAGTGTTGATTTCCTCTTGGGGAAAAGAGTTCAGGAGTTTTAGTTGTTCGTTGCTCTACCGAGGAGTTATACTCTTGATTAGAGAGAATAGGAAGTTAACAACTTGTTGGTGATAAAGAGGTTAACTTTTATATGATCGACTTCCAGGCTTTGCAGTAACTCACTGGGGATAGTGGCAAATATTACTGGGGAAGAGGAATTTTGTTAGTGATTTGAAGAAGTTAAACTAATATCTAGTTGGGTCAAGGCTTTAGTAACTTTTGGGGATAGTAACAACTTCGTTGGGGGTATTAATGACTCTACCGGGGATTAAAGGGTTTTGTCTGTTGATTTGTATTGATCTGGTGGATTTGTAGTTTGTTGGGGAAATAAACCCAGTTGACAATCTGTTGAGGAGGTGTTTTCTTCTGGCAGAAATCCTCAAGGCTTTTTCTTTTAAGACCAACTCATTTAGGGAGAGGGTTTTCGAGAGATTTGAACTCTGGATGGCGGGTTTCATGAATCCAGCTTTGTGGGGATAATTTTGTGGGGATATCCATGAATTTGGCCTTGTGGGGCTTGTACCCTTATTCGTGAAGATTATTATGTAGGGATAACCTTATAAAGGTGAATCTGGCGACTTCAACGGGGATGACCTTATGAAAGAGATTTTGTGGGTATTTATTGTTGTCCATAGTATTGCCATAAAATGTGTGCTTGGCCATACATGACCCTTTGCTGGAATCCATGTTCCATGCTCCAAGTGTTTCAGATGCAAACTTGCCCCCGACTATGAGAGGTTTCTTGGAATCTCGACTTGACTGCCACAGATGAGTTAGACAGTAACATGTCATTCCCCCTTGATTATGGGAGAGTTTGTCATTGGAAGTGTTTTCCATTTGAAGTGATTCTGTTCTTTAAGAGATTTTTTGTTCATTAGATATTCGTCGTGTGAATTTCTCCATTGTCAAACAATTAGCTATATGCAAACAACGATATTTAAACAATGCAAAGTCTATGTTTGTCTTGAAGTTTTGAAAATACATTTTTAGCAGATAAAATAAATTTGTAAGAATATGAATTCAAATCAAGATTTATAATAAGCCTTACATGAGTCAGGATACCTTTTGTGACAGTATCCTTTCGAACTAACCCATGCTTCAATGAGGACTTTTAAGGGGTTGTAACATGGTCTGGTTCATGGTTTAAGAAACAAAGGATAAGTCTCAAAGTTTATTCGTACCCAACCCATTCTCCATGATGTTCTCCAGTCATATACTTAGTTAATTGCACGATTAGATTCCAATTGAGTCTTGGAATGGCGTTTTGGTGATGGTTCGGACAAGTTAAGTTTGTTGGAGAAGGCGGTCATTTTGCAACATTTTTTTGTTGTTCAGGATTTGTAGCGACTTCCTTTTTTTTATTGTCCCTATTTTTTGCCTGTCTGTTCTTGTCTTGAGATTACAGCCAGCGGGATGCCCCTGCTTTTCTTAAGTCTCCTTCATACGTTTTGACTTAATGGTCTTTTATTTTGAGAGGTAATGACTGCTATTTTTTTTGGGAACCAACACTATATTTTGATTCAGAAGACTATTTTCGTCGTGAAGTGACAGCTTGTGACTAAACACGCCTTTGAATTAACTAAGAAACTACCCTGCCCCAGGTTATGATTAAAGGTTTTAATTTGTGTGAAAAAGAAAACTCCTACTTCTTTGGCTCAAAGGGGTTGACTAGGGATTATCTTCCTTATAACTCCAGTGTTTAGGAATTTTGAAACAACGCCTTTACATCGTCAGTAAGGTCTGTCCAAAAGCATACTGTATGATATTATGGTATTGTTTTCGGCATCCTCCCTCTAAAGGCTTTAGACTTGTAGTTGAGAGTTGAATATCATACAAAAAGAGGTAAAAGCATAATCTCAGTATAGTGAAAACGAATGGAATAACTCAAGAAAAACATATGCAATGCATTAATGAGAATAAGCTAAAGTATGACATCAAGGTAAGTGTTTAAGCAAACAAGGAAATTACAACTAAAAATTCGAATAAACAAAAGTTTCTCCGCCTAAACTTCATCACTTCAGATGATGTGCCTTTGAAAGATGACATAAAAACTCAAGTTGACCATCTTGTGTGAATTCCAACACCCCTTCATTGGTCAAGTCTTGAATCTTGTTTTTCAATTACCAACAGTGGTTAGTGTTGTGTCTAGGACTGTTGGAATGGTACGCACACCTTTCTTCATGATTGTAATGGGGAGAAGCGGTAAAGGGTTTTTGAGGAGGCTCCCTCAATGTAACTAGATTGGCTTCCAACATATGATGAAATGCTTGAGCCAAAGGCATGTTGATCTCAGTAAATTGTCTTCCTTGCTTACGCCGACCACCTTGTCGTGGTTGGAGAGGTTGTTGTTGGACTCTTGGTATAGTAGCCATTTTGAAGGGTGTTCTCTCGACCAAACCAACTTCTTATCTCATCGGAGGATGATCAATGACTCGATCTCTAATTCTAGAGGTTTGTCCCATATTGTTGCATCCGTCTTGATGAAGCTTGTTGACGAGGGCTCTCAGCTCTTCTTGTCCCTGAGCTAAGTTTTGGATAAGAGCCATCTAACCCACCATTTGTCCCATCATCTGGATTCTCATGGTTGCCATTTCATTTTGTAATTGTTCGAACTGGTCATCCTTGTTGTCCTCAAGATTCTTCTTGGTCATGCTCTCAATAAGGAGTGCTTTCACTTCTTCTTTCCCCTTGGATATGTTCAAGAACAATTCTTGAAGTTGAGAATTATGGGTCTGAAGATCTATGATAGTTTGTTCTAGAGCCATCTCTACTGAAAAAAATAGTAAGCAGATGAGAGACCTGTGTGGGGAAAATTTGTCATGATATGATGCATGGTATGTGAATGCAATGTTTTCAAGCATCTCGTGGGGTAAACACAAGAAAATGTCAGAGGTTGAACTTTGATCTCAGTTTTGATTGGAGAAATCCGTATTGTTGAAATGTCCTTCTACGAGAATCAAGCTCACCATGTCAAGTGGGTCATAGCCCTTGACTCAAGTTATCATTCTTTGCTCTTTGACTTTGGTTATAGGAAATAAATCCTCTTGCCCCATGATAGATGTCTGGTTCATCATGACCCTACATCAGAGGCCCTTTGAGATCCTTGAAATGGTCAGTGGAAATGATATGGTATGGTGTCATGATGTTATGTACAAATATACACACAAAGAAAACAAGTCGTTATGTACAAATAATCATATATAAACAAAGCACACAATTCCTTAGGTTTATGCTTGCATGGAGTCATAGGTAAGTAACCTCTTGAAGCTTAGTTGGTTCAACCTGTCCTAGAAAGTAACCGGGTTCTAGGGAATCTCAATATCATTGATCATTCTTCATTGGGCATTGTCTCAGCATAATCAATCTTTTCTTGCAGTCGAGATATCCCAAAAGTCTGACCTCAATGAGTGTAGTATCGAGTATCAACCAATTTTCAGCTTTCCATCGAAATCGGCTATCTTACTATGTCCTAATGGTCAAGTTGTTTAATTAAAGGTTCTAAGGTCAGTTAGTACTTCATGACACCGCTCAGCGGCCCCGTATTCTCCTAGATTCAACACAAGGGATACCGGTACCAACAAATGCGTCACACTAACATAGCCATTGCTACAACCATATCAGTCAATGTCGTACAGTTTCCACAATCTATTGCTACTTACCTAATGGTGTTCCCCGATCCGGGTAGAGGATCAATACAAACCCAAACAAGGACCCATAAATGTAAAGCAAACAAATCAAACAACGAAAGCAAGTAAATTTGATCTAACTCTAAGGTAACCCCACTTTTAAGTAGTCTCCAACAGAGTCGTCAGTTCTGTGATACAGTGGGAGAACTAACTTGGGGTTTTGGGTTTGATCGCTATTTTTGCGGATAGCAAGAGTCGCCACCGACTTTTCCTTTATCCAATAAAGGAAAGGGTGAAAAGAAACAGGAAAGACCTTTGAGATATTTTCTTGACTTCGGGGGGTAGGTTATGAAAAGGGAAGGTGTTAGCATCCTTTTCATCTGTAGTTATCTACAGGATCTTAGTTGCTTGCTAGATCATTTTTGCTTTGTTTGAAAATCTGTTTTGTGATGGATATAAGTTTGAAAGTATTTTGAAAATTCCTTTGTTTTGGCTAACTTTGTAATGATTCTCGTCTCTATAAGAATGCCTACAAAGTGTTGGTTTTGAAAATAGTTCAAAGAGATGTTTATTTTTGAAGATGTTTTGAAAGTGTAAGTGTGGAAATGGTTTTAGTTTATGAGCAAGAAACTACGAGTGTCCTACCTACTCAAAAGGTCTATGTTCTTTTCCTCCTCCTTTAGATGTTGCTATCTTACCATTGATTGGTAAGAAGCCCCATCGTTGGATGTGAAGGGATGGGCGTGGGTCAATTGTATAGTCATAGAAGGCAACTTATGAGACGTTTTAGCAATTTTTGTAGGGGACTAAATCGTTTATGGGAGGCAATATCGAGGGACATCGAGGGACTGTGATCTTTTTTCATCAAGGGTCTTTTCTAAAACGCTCATATTCGAGGGACATGACTATTTTCCGAGGCAACAAGCGAGATTACCCTAGAGGTGCACGTATGAATAGTATGATTGATTGCATGCATTTTTGTCTTTGAAATTAGGGTTTTCTAACGATTGATTTTATCTTTCCATACACACCCTAATTACTAGCATTTTATATAAAAGTGGTACATTGCAGAAAATAAATTTACTACGCTATTACATCATTTGGGGATGGGGTGTACAAATTTACAAATGGGGATTTATAGAAATTAAATCTAATTATCTATTACAACCATATCGAACTTGAATAATGTACAAGAATTAAAATGTATTTTGGTTTTTTTTGGAATTTTTTTAAGGAAAGATTTTGCCCTATTTAACTAAAAGGAAATTTAATTAAACTAAAGAAAACTTAAGATTAAGTTAAAGAAAAGAAAACAAATAGGAAATTTTGTTGGTCTTTTTCATTGTAAGAAGTTAAATAAAATAAACTAAATAATTTAAATATTTTTTTTGGTGTTTTTGTGTAGAAAACAGTTTTTGTGTTTAAAAAAGTTTTGTGTTTGGGCCCAGGGCCTGTTTGTTAGTTAGTAAGCAGGGGGTCAGAAACATAAAAATGTCAAAGCCCAACTTCCTGCAAACAAGACAAAGTGAGAAAATATGAAAAAATGAACAAAAGGTCTCGCTGGGGCTTGAACCCAGGACCTTCTACATGGCAAAGCTTTTAGCGCGCGATGTTTGTACCACTGGGATGGCTTGTTTCATCTGTTGGTTATACAGCTTGTACTAAATATAAAATGAACTCATTTCTGAATGTTTAAACATGGCTTCATCTTCTTCCTTTAAGCGCAGGGATGCATAACTCATTTGTTAAGCTTCGAAAGGCTTCATTTCTCAGCCAAAATCTTAATGTGAATCTAACCATACAACTTAAAAAAGCTATGGGTCGAAGGTTAGCATGAAATATCAAAACTAAGATCTAATTGTTCAAAGATGAATTTTTTAATGTACAAGCAATGATAATCAACACTATGGACATGGTCAGCTTCCTAGACATGATATCTACATTTTTCCTTCACAAAGTATATACAAATGATGTTTGAATGAAGAGTTCCAAGTTTAAGAAAACTTACCTCTTGGAATGAAACTTGAGGGACTTCGACAGAACCTCTAGAAACGGTTTGATGATGGATTAAGCCTTCTACGACCTCCCTTGAGCTAGTGGGATCACTACTTTGCTTGAATCGAAAGGCTAGTATATGGAAGTTATGAGTGAATCTAAAGGATCACTACCTTCCTTGAGAGGGTTTTTTTAGGGCTTTGGGAGGGTTCCAACGCTTGTAAATGGAAGTTAGGAGTGATTCGAAAGGCTCACTAACGCATGAAGGGATTTGAGATTTTTGTGTGTAAAGTCAGGATGTGCCAAGTTTTATGCTTCTTCTGAGTTTTTGAGAGTTTTGGAGTGTTTGAGGTTTTTTTTTAATACAACAAGAATCTGGCCCCTGGTGCTTGCAAATGGCCTCTCTATTTATAGAGAAAAGGTTTGGGAAGTTGGAGTAACCAGATTTGTAAGATAACAAACTATGGTTTAGCTAAAAAATGAAGGAAAAAAATCAATTTGAATGGATTTTCATGTTTCCCAAGTTGATGTCACTTGCAATCAGAGATAAAGGTTACAAGGCTCAATGCATTGACAGTTTACATAAAGCCTGCTTTTTTTTCTAAAAATGGCAAGGATGACTTTGTGCAATTAAGGGAAAATTGGTTTGGACAATAATTTAAATACTTGGGTAAGATCTTAATTCATTGTGTAAACAATTAATTATGGAGTCAAACACAAGCATTGAGGCCTGTAAAGCAAGATCCTGTAGCAGGGCCTATAGATTATGTCTTCAACTTGATTCCTTGAATCGGATACTCCCTATTTTCATTTTGATCACATAGATCCATAACCTTCAACCAAACTCATTAATAAACAAAGCAATATTTGTTTCCACCAATAGTGTGTTCTTCGAATGGGCCACCAATTGTATGTTCTTCGAATGGACCACCAATTGTAAGTTCTTCGAATGGACCATCAATTGTATGTTCTTCGAATGGACCACCAATTGTATGTTCTTTGAATCCACCAATTGTATATTCTTCGAATGGACCACATGTACCACTTAATTTGAGTATGCAAGATGATCTCATTGGCATATTCAAAACGAAAGAAATTATGGATTGCTTTCCTACCAGTAACCATCAGTTGATTAAGTGGTCGAAAGTTCAAATGTTCAAACCTCAAATTGTAATTCATAGTGTAGAAACTATGTGTGTTGAAGATTTTTATAGGTGGATCGAAACAGGTTTAGAGGTGGATCGAAGCAGATTTAGAAGGAAGTCATTGCGTTATCGATCAAAGAAAGCATGAAGGAAACCATTTCCTTGTGGATCGAAGCAAGCATGAAGTAAATAATTTCTTTGTGGATCGAAGCAAGCATGAAAGAAACCATTGCTTTGTGGATCTAAGTAAGCATGAAGGAAGTCATTTCCCAATCGAAGCTTTTGAACCAAACTTGCTCGAAGGAAGCCAAATTCCCAATCGAAGCTTATGAACCAAGCTTTCTCGAAGGAAACCAGTACTCAATCGAAGCTTGTGAACCAAACTTTCTCGAAGGAAGCCAAATTCCCAATCGAAGCTTATGAACCAAGCTTTCTCGAAGGAAGCCAATACTCAATCGAAGCTTGTGAACCAATCTTACTCGAAGGAAGCCAATGCCCAGTCGAAGTTTATGGATCGAAGCAAACTTTCTCTTATTCGATTTTATGCTTGAGAGCCCAATATGATCCATGGAAATTACATGGGGCATTAAAAGTCCAATTGTACTTGTGCAAATTCAAACTCTAGTTTTGAGTCATCAGTGTTGGGGAATGTATCTTGAGTTGATCAAACCTTGTGCAGTCTTGAATCAATAGAGATCTTGTGAGAAAATCTTTGAGAAATGAGAGGGAAAATTTTAGGGTACAACACATCCCAAGCCCATAAATAAGTCGTTGCGCCTTTATAAGGACTTACAACCTTATTCGTACAACTGCAACAATTGAAGATAAATATATTTTTTGTGTTTAAAAGTCTGAATATTTTAATTGTAATACACTCTAGTATTGTTTCAATACTTGAGTTGTAATTTGGTAGTTGAGTTGTAAATTATGGATCATTCATAAGCTTATAAGTATTGAGTGATTGAGGTTTTTCAAAATTAATAATTTTGTTGTTTTTCACTGTTAGTGGTTGAAGGGATTTGAGGAGGGCCTCATACCTAGGTGTGTCTTAGGTAGAAGTATAGCACGGGTAGTGATTAAGTGAATAGATCGTAAACTTGTTGTTGTTTACTCAGGGTCTATGAATTGATACTATTTAGTGGACTTATCATTGGCTTGGTAGCCCCCAGAGTAGGTGTTGTTGTACACCGAACTGGGTTAACAATCCCTTGTGTTTTTACTGCTTTTATATTATTGCATTTTATATTATCCTCATATATTTGTGTCATGACATCTCCTTCGACATTACATATCTGATACCAGAATTACAATTGGTATCAGAGAAGGCATCCTACTCTGTATTTGGGTGAGATCTAGGGAAGATACTTTCTGGTACTATGGACAAGGAAAGAGGATTTATGAAAAAACCACCCATTTTGAATGGAAGAAATTATGACTATTGGAAACCACGTATGGTGGCCTTTCTAAAGTCTCTGGACAACAGGGCTTGGAGAGCTGTCATAAAAGGATGGAAACACCCTGTCAAATTAGGAGAAGATGGAGAACCTACTTCTGAGTTAAAGCAAGAAGAAGATTGGTCTAAAGAGGAGGATGAAATTGCACTTGGAAATTCTAAAGCCTTAAATGCTATATTCAATGGAATTGACAAGAACATTTTCAGATTAGTAAACACATGTGAAGTAGCTAAGGATGCCTGGGGGATTCTTCAATCTACCCATTAAGGCACATCCAAAGTTAAGATGGTAAGACTTCAGTTACTCACTGTTGTACCCCAAAATTTGCCCTCTCATTTTTCAAGGCATTTCTCACAAGGATTCTCAAAATTCAAGCTTGCACAAGTACAATTGGATTTTCCAGCATCAAGTTAAAGAAGAAACTGTTAAAAAGGGGGAAAATAGATAAAAATAATCTTTTTGACAAAATTGGAGAAAAATCAAGTTTGCTTCGAATTCACATCCTTCGAATGGATTTTTGACCTTCTTCGATGCAAGCTTGGCTTGCATCCTTCGATTGGCCGTTGGCCTCTAAAACACTGGCTTTGATTCACAAGGCAGGAGCTTCATGCATGCAACCTTCGATTGCATCTTTGGCCTCACATGGTTCACAATGAAATGACTGCCTATATGCCTGCTTCGATTGTACGTTTGATGCCTGCATGCTATGTTGATTAGGCAAATATTTTCTTCCATGTTTGCTTTGATCCACAAAGTTGATGGATAGCTGCATGCAGCCTTCGATTGAGCCATAGATTTCTTCTTGCACACAAGAGACTCCCACCAGGCCAGTAGACACAAGGCAAAGAACCTCTTTTAGCCTCCTTCGATTCAAGGAGAAAAAGCCTCATGCACGCAAGTTTCGATTGCACCATTGGACCCTTACATGCTTGCCTTGAGTCACAAAGCAGTGACCCCCTGCATGTAGGCTTCGACAGGGCATTGACTCTTCATTGCAAACCTTCATTTAAACAATGGCCTCTTGTATGCTTGAAAAATGGTGACCTCCTACATGTAGGCTTCGATAGGGCATTGGCTGTGTTTATATTAGCTTCAACTGGACAACATTTCCCTTTTATATGCTTTAATTCCACCCTTGACAACCTTCAGCACACATGGTTTGTGCCCCCCCCCCCCCTTCAAAGGACATGTATTGGTGGATCTGAAGGGCATACATAGGAGTCCTATCAAAGGATATACCTTACTAGCCCATTCGAAGAATAACATAGTCCATTTGAAGGACACAATTGTCCCTTTCAAAGATACATACATGACCCATTCAAAGGACATGTCTGGGTGTCTCATTCGAAGGACATGTTTGATGGTCCATTCGAAGGACTTATAAGACCCCCTTAAGGCATACTTTAGTGACCCATTCAAGGGGCACACATTTGGCTCCTTCAAAGGATACAAAAAAGTGTCCCATTTGAAAGACACTTGTTGGGTGAAAATCAAATAATGTTGTTTGAAGGAGAATCTGGTCGAAGGAGGTCAAAACGAAAGATGAAATATTCAAAAGATGCTTGCTGCCAAGTTTAGGCCTGGTACACTGGCCATAACGCTCCAAAACTGCTGCACGGCAGTCCTGAAACACTACCTCGTTCTTGCACCAAAATGGCATACGAACACTGCCCCTCGAAAGCTACAAAAAGAAGTTTACTCAATTTGTTCAAATTGTTTGTTTTCCCTCTAAAACCTCATCTACATTCACCTATAAATAAGAAGCTTCATAACATCTAAAAGGGGTTGGACACACATCCAAAGACTTGGGAGCGTGGAGAAAGAAATCATCAAACTCTCAAATTATCAAACATTCTCAAACACTTAAACACCTATTCAAATCCAGAATCCAGAAGAAATATAACACTTGTTTTCTTGAACCTTCGAATCTAAAGAAACACAACACCTGTTTCTTTTTCTCTTTCGAATATGAAACCATCCCTCACATATCCTGACCTTCGAATCCAATATAAGAAGTATAATCCTTGTTTCTTCCATTCGAATCCAGGAGTACTCAGGGCATCCACTCAAGGTCCATCACATGTTCCATCTTCAAGAAAGGTAAGGCACTCTTAACCTTGAACCTTTCGTTTCTAGCATAACATGTGAATAGTCTTCCCTTTAGTTTCAAAAACATGTACATAACATTTTACTTCTTTTCGTTTCCATCTTTTCAGTTTGTTATCATTGACACTCTTATGGCTTATTTTATATGTTTATTAAACATGATTTAAGAACTAACTTGGCCATGAGACAATACTAACATTGACTCAGGCCATGTTTCTATTTAAAATCTCAAACGAAAGAAACAGGAGGAAGGAAGTATGAAACGAAGCCTTAGGCTTCCACACTGACTTTCAGGCCCTAATCGAAGGAGGATGCAAGGGACTTTAAGTGAAGAGTGCACATGCTAATTCCAGGCCCAGTCGAAAGGCATGCCCTAACTACTTCTAGGCCCCAATCGAAGGAAGCAGAAAGGCAGACTGCATCTCATGCTTCATTGCTAAGCCCAAATCGAAAGGCACGCCCTCACTACTTCCATGCCAAATTGAAGGAAGCCAGGAAGGACAGAATCAAAGGGTTCTGCTGCCCAAATCGAAGCATTCATTTTTCATCTTTTATTTTGTTTTGTCTTTTCATTTTCTTGCTATTCAATATGGTTGTAATAGTGTAGGATTTATTTTCTGCGTTTTTATTGCTTTTGTACAAATGTTAGTAATTAGGATGTATGGCAAGATAAAACCAACAAGTAGACAACCTAAAATTCAAAGACAAAATGCATGCAAATCAAACACATTATTCACACACATGCACCCTTAGGGTAATCTCACTTGTTGCCTCGGAAAAATAGTCATGTCCCTCGAATAAGGGCATTTTAGCAAAGACCCTCGATAAAAGATCGTAGTCCATCGATGACCCTCAATGTTGCCTTCGGTAAATGATCTAGTCCCTAAACGACATTGCTAAAACGTCCCATAGGTTGCCTTCTATGACTATACAAACGTCCCACGCCTGTTCCTTCACATCCAACGATGGGGTTTCTTACCAAATCAATGGTAAGATAGCAACATCTAAAGAAGGAGGAAAAGAACATTAGACCTTTTGAGTTGGTAGGATGCTCCTAGTTACTCGCTTGCTCACAAAAAAAACATTTTTACACACTAAAACTTTCATTTGAAACATTTTCAAAATACAAAGCTCTTTGTACGCGTTCTTATAGAGACGAGAACCATTACAAAGACACTTTTCAAAATCACTTTCAAAAACACATTCCACAAACACCTTTTTGAACTATTTTCAAAACCAACACTTTGTACGCGTTCTTATAGAAACAAGAACCATTACAAAGACGTTTTAAAAATACTTCCAAAACCCACACCATAAGCACATTTTCAAACAAAAGAAAGTGATCTATCAAGCAACTAAGAGCCCGTAGATAACTACGAATGAAAAGGGTGATAATACCTTCCCTTTTCATAACCTACCCCCCGAACTCAACAAATAATCTCAAAAGGTCTTTCCTATTCTTTTCACCCTTTCCTTATCGGATAAAAGAAAAGTTGGTGGCGACTCTTGCTATTCTCAACAATTGTGAACAAACGCAAACCACCCAAGTCAGTTCTCCCACCATATTACAGAACTGGCAACTCTGCTGGGGACTAATCCTAAAAGTGGGGTTACCTTAGGGCTAGATCACCTTTACTTGCATTCTTTGTTTGACTTGCATGCTTTACACTATGGTTCCTTGTTTGGGTTTGTTTTGATTGTCTACCCAGATCTGGGGCACCTTTTAGGTAAGTAGCAATAGATTGTGGAAATTGTGCGGGGTATACCGACATAGTTGAAGAAATAGCTACGTTAGTGTGACACATTTGTTGGTATCGGTAGCCATTGAGTAGTCAAGGTGAATACGGGGCCACTGTGTGGTGTCTTGAAACACTAAATGACCTTAGAACCATAACTGAACAACTTGGCCATTAGGAAGTAGTGAGATAGCCGGCTTTGGTGCAGTTCGAAGTTGGTTGATACTCGACGCTACGCTCATTGAGATTGGACTTTCGGGATATTTTGGTCGCCATCAAAGAGGCTTGCACTAAAACAATGCCCGATGAAGAAAGATCAGTCATATTGTGATCCCCTAGAACCCAATTACTATTACTAGGACAGGTTGAGCCAACTAAACTTCAAGAGGGTACTTACCTACAAACTCCATGCAAGCCTAAACCTAAGGACTTTTCTGCTTTGTGTGTATATGTTTATTTGTACATAATAACTTGTTTGCTCTGCATACTTGTACATAACATCATGACATCATATCATAGAATTTTCAATAACCATTTCAAGGATCTCAAGGGCCTACGATGCAGGGTCATGTTGAACCAGACACCTACCAAGGGGCAAAAGGATTCATTCTCTAATCAAATGCTGTCAATGACCAAAGCACGATAACTTAAGTCAAGGGCTATGACCCACTTGACATGGTGAACTTGATTCTCGTGGAAGGACATCCACCGATACGAAGTTCTCCAATTAAAGTTGTTGATCAAAATTCAAACTTCTAACATATTCTTGTGTTTACCCTGCGAGGTCCTTGAAAACATTGCATCCACATATCATGCACATCATATCATGACAGGCTTTTCCCACACAGGTCTCTCATCTGCTTACTGTTTATTTCAGTAGATATGGCTCTAGAACAGACTATCAAGGACATTTAGACTCAAAATGCTCAACTTCAAGAAATGTTCTTGAACCTATCCAAGGGGCAAGAAGAAGTGAAAGCACTCATCACTAGGGACATGACCATGGAGAATCCTGAGGACGACAAGGATGACCGATTGGAGCGGCTATAAACTGAGATAGCCATAATGAAAGTCCAAATGATGGGATAACTGATGGGCCAGATGGCTCTTATCCAAAATTTAGCTCGGGGACAAGCTAAGGACCCTCGTCAACAAACTTCATCAAGACGGTTGCAACTGTATGAAGCAAACAGTCAAGATTGGGGATCAAGTTATTAGTCAGCCCCCGATGAGACAAGAAGTTGGTTTAGCGGAGAGTAGACCTTTCCAAATTGTTTCCACATCATGAGCCCAACAACGACCTCGCCAACGTCAACGGGGAAATCAGCAAAGGCAAAACGATCCTGAGAGACGGTTTACTAACATCAACATGCCATTGTCTCAAGCATTGCAACACATGTTAAGGATAAATCTGATTACGTTGATATGACCTCATCCAAACCCCAATACTGCTTCTCCCCGCTATAATCCCGATGCAAGGTGTGCATATCATTCCGACAGTCCTGGGCATGATACAAATGATTATTGGGCGCTGAAATATAATATTTAAAACCTGATCGATGGAGGAGCGTTGGAGTTCACACAAGACGGTAGACTGGAGCTTTTCTACACCCCTCAAGGGCATCCATATGAAGTGACGGTCTGGGTGAGGAAATTTTCTGTTTATTCGAATTTTCAGTTGTAATTTCTTTGTTTTCTTAAACACTTATCTTTATGTCAGACTTTGGTTACTCTCATTAATGCATTAAATATGTTTGTCTTGAATTAATCCATTCATTTTCACTCTATCTAAACTATGCTTTTTAATCCCTTTAAGATATTCAACTCTTGTTTCAAAAAGTTGCAAACCTTTAGAGGGAGGATGACGAAAACAATGCCATAATCTCATACAGTATGCTTTTGGACAGACCTTACTGATGATATACATGCGTTCTTTCAATTTCTTAACACTGGAGTTATAAAGAAGATAATCCATAGTCAACCCCTTTGAGCCAAAGAAGTAGGAGTTTTCTTTTTCACACAAATTGAAACCTTTAATCAAAACCTGGGGCAGGGTAGTTTCTCAGTTAATTCAAGCGCGTGTTCAGTCGCCAACTTTCATTTTGTATACAACAAATGACATCAAAAACTTCCCTCTGGAATCAAAAGACCGTGATGGTTCCCTATCGCATAGGCATTCATTATATCTCAAAGGAAATGGCCCACTAAGTCAAAACTTACGAAGAAGAATTAAGAAAAATGGGGGTATCCCGCTTACAGTAATCTCAAAACAAGAACAGTCAGGCAAAAAAAATCAGGGATAATAAATCAAAAGGAGGTCACTACAAATCCTCGAAAACATGAAAAATGTTGCAAAATAACTGCCCTCCGACAAACTTAATTTGTCTGAACCATCTCCAAAACGTCATTTCAGACTCAATTGGAACTCAAACACACAATTAACTAAGCTTAGGACTGGAGAACATCACGAAGAACGGGCGAGTACAAATACACTTTGAGCCTTATCCTTTGTTTTCTTAAACTGTGAACCGAGCCACGCTACAACCTTCAAAGTCCTAATTGAAGCATGGATTAGTTCAAAAGCATACTATTACAAAAGGTATCCTGACTCCTGTAAGGCTTTATTCTAAATCCTGAGTTAAATTTGCAAATTCTTTTACTTGCTAAAACTGCATTCTCAAAACTTCAGGACAGGCATAAACTTTGCATTATTTGAATATCGTTGTTTGCATATGGCTAACTATTTGACATCGGAGAAATTCACGCGATGAATATCCAGTGAACAAATATTCTCTCAGTGAACAGAACCACTTCAAATAGGATGACACGTCTAATGACAAATCTCATATAAGCAAGGGGGCATAGTGTGATCACTGTCCAACACATTTGGGGCAGTCAAGTCAAGATTCCAAGAAATCTCTCAAGAAATACTGAATATACCAGGGGAAGATCTGCATTTGAGTCGCTTGGGGCATTGAACTTTGAAATTCCTGTAAAGGGTTACGTACGGTCAAGCAAACATTTCCTGGCAGTACTACCAACACTTGTTACTTGGGCAATGACAAATTTCCATAAAGTCCTTTTCATAAAGTGATCCCCAAGTTAAGTCCCCATATGGTCGTCTCTATAAGGTTATTCCCACAGAATAATCTTCAAGGATGAGGATCCAAAACCCTCAAAGACAAATTCATGGATATCCTCACAAAGTTGGATCCATGCAATTCCCAGCCAGAGTTTCAATCTCTGAAAAACTTCTCTCCAACTGAGTTGGTCTCAAGAATCCTCGAGGAGTTCTGCCAAAAGAAAACACCTCTCCGGCAGATTGGCTACATGGTTTATTTCCCCAACAAACTACAGATTACCCAGTTTGAGTTTTCCTCTCCAACTACTACAAATCAAGGGACCACAACCCCTCTTCCCCAGAAGACTCTTCTACAATCCCCAATAAATTGCTGCCAAACCTAGAAGACAACAAGATAACAGTTAACTTCTTTATCCCCAACAAGTTGTTAACTTCCTATCCCTTCCATCAAGAGATAATTCCCCAGTAGAGCAACGAACCACTAAGACTCCTAAACTCTTTTCCCCCAAGCAGGAATCAACACTATCCATAGAGTTTTCCTCAAGCAAAACCAACATTCCCCAGTGAAGTTCTCCTCAAACAACAACACAGGAATTCCCAGTGGAAACATTCTAAGCAAGGTTTGAAGATGGGCATACTCTTCATCCCCAACAGCAGTCCGGGAATCAACTTCCCAAAACTCCCCAACTTTTGTCAAGGATTTATTTTCCAAGACAAAATTACATTCCAACAAGATTTCATGCATCATATTTACATACATGATAAATGCATACAACATAATCTCATTTATTTTTAGAACATCATTACACCATGCATTTCATACATCATGACATTGCATGCAGCTAACTCTTTACCTTTTCAGAAAAGATCAATCAATATATGGCTATCAACAACCATTTTCAAGTTCAGAGATTAATACCTGAAACTAGACATGATAACTATCTCAACGACCAACATTTTCAAGTTCCAAATTAATACCCGTAACAAGCCAGGAAAACTATCTGTGGATGACTGATTGTAGATTAACACTTGTAACAAGTTAGGAAAACTATCTACATGAAGAGATTAAAGATTAATACCTGTAACAAGCCAGGAAAACTATCTTTCTTTCTCAGGTCAGAGATTAATACCTAAAACCAGATAGGACAACTATCTAAACGACCAACATTTTCAAGTTCCAGATTAATACCTGTAACAAGCCAGGAAAACTATTTGTGGACGACTGATTGTAGATTAACACATGTAACAAGCCAGGAAAACTATCTACATGAAGAGATTTAAGATTAATACCTGTAACAAGCCAGGAAAATTATCTTTCTCTCTCAGGTCAGAGATTAATACCTAAAACCAGATAGAACGACTATCTCAACGACCAACATTTTCAAGTTCCAGATTAATACCTGTAACAAGCCAAGAAAACTATCTGTGGACGGCTGATTATAGATTAACACATGTAACAAGCCAGGAAAACTATCTACATGAAGAGTTTGAAGATTAATACCTGTAACAAGCCAGGAAAACTACCTTTCTCTCTCAGGTCAGAGATTAATACCTGAAACCAGACAGGATAACTATCTCAACGACCAACATTTTCAAGTTCCAGATTGTGATGCGGTGGGAGAACTGACTTGAGGTTTTGCGTTTGTGTTCGCAAATGTTTCCGTTTAGCAAGAGTCGCCACCGACTTTTTATTTTATCCAAAGGAAAGGTCAAAAAGCACAGGAAATACCTTTTAGATGTTTACTTGGGTTCGGGGGGTAGATTATGAAAAGGGAAGGTGCAAGCACCCTTTTCATCCATGGTTTTCCATGGGCTCTTAGTTACTTGTTTAGATCACTTGCTTTTGCTTTTCAATTGTTTGAAATGGTGCTTTGTGTGTGGTTTTGAAAATGTTTTAAAAAGAGGCCATCGTTGTGGCAACCTTTGTAATGATCCTTGTTTGAATGTATACAAAGGTTTATTGTCTTTCGAAAAGATGTTTCAATGTTTGAAAGTTTTGTTTTAGGAAATGTTTTGAAATTGTGTTGTGAGGTATGTTTGAAAATAGCAAGGATGTTTTTGCAAGTTTTGATCAAGTAACTAAGAGTTGTCTACCCTATCTACTCAAAGATCTTTCCTACACATTTTTAACCCTTTTACATTGTTGTTTTACCATTGCATTTGGTAGACAACCTTGTATTTTGGATGTTAAACGGGACAGGTGCGGGTCATCGTATTGACCATGATAGCAATATTGCCAAGTATCTTAGCAAATTTTTTGAGGGGCTAGATCATTTTGTATAGGCAACCAAGATAGTGTCATCGAGGGACTATGATCTTTTGTTTTGTTTTTGTTTTGCCAAGATACTCAACATGCATAACATGGACATTTTAAAGGCAACAAGTGGATGAAACCCTAGGGGTGCATGTGTGCATAGTGTTATCATTTTCATGCATTTTTGTCTTGTATTAGGTCTAACTATTTGTTTTGATTTTGGATATTGCATACAAACCCTAATCTCTATCATGGCATATTTGAAAGCATAAATGCATAAAAATAACCTAGGCTATTACAACATTGATATGGGGAGAGGGATACAATTTTGAATGGGGAGTATTTGCCAGAAAATAAAACCCTAATATTTACTATTACATCCAAATTGAACTCTTTGCATCAAATAATAAATAAGCAATATTTAAATAAGCAATTTAAATATAAATATGAAAAATATTATAAATATGTAAAAAATGTTTTTGTTTATTTTTATGTATGTAAAAAATATAATTCTTAATGTGTTAAAAAAAATAAGAAAATAAAAAGTTATTTTTGTTAAGGGAAAAACCCTAAATTTTGTTTTAAGAAAGTATATTTATTAATATTATTTATTTATGTACAATAAAAACAATAAAAATAATACAAGTGTCAAAAAATAAAAATATATTAGAAAAATATTATTTTTAATAAGGGTGGAAATCCTAGTTTTTTGTTTTAAGATAATATATATTATATTATTTATTTTATGTACAAGAAAATAAATATAAATATATACAAAGGTATTAAGAAATAAAACATGTGAAAAAATATTATTTTATATGTATAAATAATAAAAGTAAAAATATATAATATTTATATAATATTTATTTGTTTTTATTAAAGAAAATAAAGGTATATACTATTTAAAAATTATTTTTATGTCTAAAAAATAATAACAAATAATAAAATAAAATATGAAAATTTATGAAAATGTTTTTAATATTTTTTATGTTTAGAAAATAATAAAATAAAATCAGAAATGAAAAATAAATACAAAAATACAAAAAATATAAAGAAATGGGCCAGGGGGGTATGAACAGCAAAGAGGGGGTGTCAAAAACAAGCCAAACCAAGCCCAGCCCAGATCAGCTTCATCTTCAACCTTTGAAACTCAAAAACGCGCGCCTGTGTACAAATATGGAAATCCTGCATACGTGCTCTAAAGCAAAAACTCATAACACAAAAGTCATAGCATTTTTCAAGACGATTCCAACCATATAAAGAACTTAATCTAACTCTCAAAGACCAGAGAGAATTTCTCTGGCCCTAATTTTTAACCTAATTTTTTCAGGAAGTTCATCACTCAATTTCTCTCAGCACACTTAACTTAAATGAAAACTAAGCATAGGTACAACTTAAGGGCTGTGAGTACTACATTTTTTATTCACAAACCTAAGCCTAATGATTCCTAAATAGGGAGATAGGAAGTTGGAAAATACCTGTTTCAGTTGAACACGAGTATGGCAATGTAGCAACTTTCAGTGAGGCCTGATGTTCTTTTAAGCTTGCCTGAACTTCCTCTGACCTTCCCCAATACTTAGTTTTCTTTGAGCTTGCTTGAATAAGCCTATAGAAGTCAACCTGCACAAGCTGAAAACAGAAATGGTGAAGCTTGAAAATGGAGCTACAGTCAATGGCCAATGGTTGGGATAGAACAAGTGGGTTATATAGAAGGTATTGGAGCAGGTTTGGGGCAAAACGCACGAGTAGTTTTTGCTATGGAACTCAAAGTGCAGAAACTGTCCTGTTTTGCAAGAAGAAGGTGATTTTGTGTTTTGGAAGGCTTGAGGGTTGAATAACTCGTGTTTCAAGATCAAGGAAATGTGTAAAACTTGTTTGGAATGCTTACAACCTTTGGTTATATCAGATTTCAAAGATGTGGACTTTTGGCACAAATGACTTGTTTTTGAAGAAAAGGTAGGAAGTGACAAAGGCCAAGGTTGTACAAGCTAGCTCAAGGTTTACATAGGGTTGGTGAGCTTTTTCTGAAGTTTGTGGACTTTGTTTGTATCAAAAGATCAGGTCCATGACTCAAGAAATACAAAATTGCAAAAAGTAAGCTTTATGGAAATGGTATTGCAACCTTTATGCCATAAATGGATTAATTCATTGTGCCAAGCTTCAAAGATCAGAATAAGACCATTGTCCATTGTATTTGCATTTAAATTTTGAGTATGGAAGGGTTTAGAGACCTGTAATCAAGTACAAAGCAAGTTTGGACAGATTTTGCAACTTGTGTCAACATGAAAATGCCATGGATCAAAGTGAGTTTTTGCCAAATTCAAATCTTCGATTCTCCCTAACCATAAATGATTTTGGAGAGTTCTTGGACATTTTGGAAATCTTGTAACATACTCTACAATCCATATTTGAAATGCATTTTGAGATTCCAAGTGGAACTATGTGAAAATGGTCATGAAGATAGGTCAAAATCTTGCCTAAACTAGGGCAAAATTTCACTAAGTTAAAAGTTTCATGGACCCTTGTTCCAAAAATCATAACTTGAGATCCAAGATTCTTTTGGGAAAACTTTTTTAATAAAAGTTGTAGACTTTTTGGAGGACTACAACTTTCATGTTGGAAGTTTTGTTTGAATCTAATTGCATCATGGTGAAAATGCTGGGCAAAGTTGGGAAAAAATAAGAAAATTTCATAACTTAGAAAAATTCTAAGTTATGAAATTTTTCAATCTTAAACCCTAATTTGCAAAATTAGGTTTCTTGATGAACAAGTTTCATGTTTTGACATATTTTGATGAAAAGTGACCCTTTTCACTTGATTTTGACCAAAAAGTCAAAGTTTGACTTTTCAGTGTACAGTCAAATTTTGATCAGTTGACTGAAAAATTCATCTGTCAATCCAATGCATTTGAGATCTTTTGAACCTTGTGAATGGGTCAAGATGATGCCATTGAGTCCTTGAATCCATTCTTGAACCCAATTTGCCATTGGCTAGGTTAAAAATCAGAAATTGCCCTTTCTGCAGTCAAAACCCTAAAAATGACCATTTTGCCCTTTTGATGATCTGATAAAATTTCTTGATGAGTTGTGGTCCAAACTTGATCAAATGGTTCATATGAGTCTATAATGTTGATGTGGATAAAAAATTGTGAGGTTTGACTGTAAA
Source organism: Vicia faba (assembly GCA_948472305.1). NCBI lineage: Eukaryota > Viridiplantae > Streptophyta > Magnoliopsida > Fabales > Fabaceae > Vicia > Vicia faba. Next base: position 476,427,998 of record OX451740.1, read on the forward strand.
TTGGCCACAGTTGACTTTTTCCCCAATATAGTTGATTTCTAGGTCAACTACCCAATTGATTGGGCAAAAATTTGATTAAAAGCTTGAAACTTGGTAGAGGCAATCTTATAAGTCCAAGATGAAGTATGAAAGCCACTTTGAGCATTGACATTCCAAAAATCTCTGTGCAAACTCAAACCCTAATTTAGGTCATCAGTGCAAGGAGATGTCTTGAGCAGAGCAAACCCTGATCCTGTCTGAGTTCAAAGAGTCTTGTGAGGGGAAATCTGGATAAAATGAGAGGGAAAGTTTTGGGGTACAACACAGATTAATACTGTAACAAGCCAGGAAAACTATTTGTGGACGAATGATTGTAGATTAACACCTGTAACAATCCAGGAAAACTATCTACATGAAGAGATTGAAGATTAATACTTGTTACAAGCTAGGAAAACTATCTTTCTCTCTCAGGTCAAAGATTAATACCTGAAACCAGACATGACAACTATCTCAATGACCAACATTTTCAAGTTCCACATTAATACCTGTAACAAGCCAGGAAAACTATTTGTGGACGATTGATTATAGATTAACACCTGTAACAAGCCAGGATAACTATCTACATGAAGAGATTGAAGATTAATACATGTAACAAGCCAATAAAACTATATTTCTCTCTCAGGTAAGAGATTAATACCTGAAACCAGACAAGACAAATATCTCAAGGACCAACATTTTCAAGTTCCAGATTAATACTTGTAACAAGCCAGAAAAACTATCTGTGGATGACTGATTGTAGATTAACACTTGTAACAAGCAAGGAAAACTATCTACATAAAAAGATTGAAGATTAATACCTGTAACAAGCCAGGAAAACTATATTTCTTTCTCAAGTCAAAGATTAATACCTGAAATCAGACAGGACAACTATCTCAACGACCAACATTTTCAAGATCCAGATTAATACCTGTAACAAGCCAGGAAAACTATATATGGACGACTGATTGTAGATTAACACCTGTAACAAGCCAGGAAAACTATCTACATGAAGAGATTGAATATTAACACCTGTTACAAGCCATGAAAACTATCTTTCTTTCTCAGGTCAGAGATTAATACCTGAAACCAGACAGGACAATTATCTACATGACCAGCTGGAGTAATCCTACACGGGCTCCTTCTCATACACACTTCTAGAAACAGTTCAGATACGCTCCATATATGGACGCCATTCTGATACTTATTCAAATTCAGCTTTCAGATACAATTCAGATACGCTCCAGATACGGATGCCATTCTGATACTCATTCAGATTCAGCTTTCAAATACAGTTCAGGTACGCTCCAGATACGGACGCTATTCTGATACTAATTCAGATTCAACTTTCAGATACAGTTCATATACGCTCAGATACGGATGCCATTCTGATACTCATTCAGATTTAGCTTTCAGATACGCTCTAGATATGGACGCCATTCTGATACTCATTCAGATTCAACTTTCAGATACAATTCAGACACGATCCAAATATGGATGTCATTTTGACGCTCATTCAGTACATCTTTCAGTATGAATCAACTGGAGATTTGTTCTGATACTTCAGTTTAATTTCTGCCAACAATCACCTTTAGATGGCATCAATAAGCCCATCTCTGACAACTCTCCATCATCTCTCCAAATGGCATCTTTAAGCCCATTCCCTACACAATCAACCATCACATCATCAAGTGCAAAATTATGGGCACTCTAGTGTTCAATCATCTTCCACCTTCAAGTCACGAATGGCAGACTCGTCAATCAAACTCTTCAGGTTTAAGAAGATTGAACAAGGGCAGTTGTTGTACCCCAAAATTTTCCCTCTCCTTTTTCAAGGCATTTTTCACAAGGATTCTTAAAATTCAAGCTTGCACAAGTACAACTGGATTTTCCAGCATCAAGTTAAAGAAGAAACTGTTAAAAAAGGGGGGAAAACTGATAAAAATAATCTTTTTGACAAAATTGGAGAAAAAGCAAGTTTGCTTCGAATTCACATCCTTCGATTGGATTTTTGACCTTCTTCGATGCAAGCTTGGCTTGCATCCTTCGATTGGGCGTTGGCCTCTTACATGCTGGCTTTGATTCACAAGGCAGGAGCTTCCTGCATGCAACCTTCGATTGCATCTTTGGCCTCACATGGTTCACAATGCAATGGCTGCCTATATGCCTGCTTTGATTGGACGTTTGATGTTTGCATGCCTATGTTGATTAGGAAAATATTTCCCTCCACGTTTGCTTTGATCCACATAGTTGATGAATGGCTGCATGCAGCCTTCGATTGAGACATAGATTTCTTCTTGCACGCAAGAGACTCCCACCAGACCAGTAGGCATAAGGCAATGAACCTCATGTATCCTCCTTCGATTCAAAGAGGAAAATCCTCCTGCGCGCAAGTTTCGATTGCACCATTGGCCCCTTACATGTTTTCCTTGAGTCACAAAGCATTGACCCCCTACATGCAGGCTTCGGCAGGGAATTGACTCTTCATTGCAAACCTTCGTTTAAACAATGACCTCTTGTATGCTTGCAAAGTGGTGACCACTTGCATGCAGGTTTCGATAAGGCATTGGCTGTGTTTATACTAGCTTCGACTGGACAACATTTCCCTTTTGTATGCTTCAATTCCACCCTTGACAACCTTCAGCACACGTGGTCAGTGGCCCCCCCTTCAAAGGACATGTATTGGTGGATCTGAAGGGCATACATAGGAGTCCCTGTCGAAGGATATATCTTACTAGCCCATTCGAAGAATAACGTAGTTCGTTCGAAGGAAACATTTGGCCCTTTCAAAGATACATACATGACCCATTCAAAGGACATGTTTGGGTGTCCCATTCGAAGGACATGTTTGATGGACCATTTGAAGGACTTATAAGACCCCCTTAAGGCATACTTTTGTGATCCATTCAAAGGGCACACATTTGGCTCCTCCGAAGGATGCACAAAAGTGACCCATTCGAAAGACACTTGTTGGGTGAAAATAAAATAATGTTGTTTGAAGGAGAATTTGGTCGAAGGAGGTTAAAATGGAAAATGAAATATTCAAAAGATGCTTACTGTTAAGTTCAAGTCTGGTACACTGGCCATAATGCTCCAAAACTTCTGCACAGAAGTCCTGAAACACTTCCCCATTCTTGCACCAAAATGGCATACAAACACTGCCCCTCGAAAGCTATATAAAGTAGTTTACGCAATTTGTTCAAATTGTTTGTTTTCCCTCCAAAACCTCAGCTACATTCACCTATAAATAAGAGGCTCCATAACATCTAAAAGGGGCTGGACACACATCCAAAGACTTGGACGTGTGGAGAAAGAAATCATCAAACTCTCAAATTATCAAACATTCTCAAACACTTAAACACCTATTCAAATCCAGAATCCATAAGAAACACAACACTTGTTTTCTTGACCCTTCTAATCTAAAGAAACACAACACGTGTTTCTTTTTCTCTTTCGAATATGAAACCATCCCTCACATATCCCGACCTTCGAATCCAATACAAGAAGCATAACCCATGTTTCTTCCATTAGAATCCAGGAGTACTCAGGGCAGCCACTCAAGGTCCAGCACACGTTCCAGCTTCAAGCAAGGTAAGTCACTCTTAACCTTGTACCTTTCGTTTCTAGCATAACATGTGAATATTCTTCCCTTTCGTTTCAAAAACATGTACATAACATTTTTCTTATTTTCGTTTCCATCTTTTCAGTTTGTTATCATTGACACTCTTATGGATTATTTTCTTTGTTTAATAAATATGCTTTAAGAACTAACTTGGCCATGAGACAATACTAGCATGGCCTCAGGCCATGTTGCTATTTAAAATCTCAAACGAAAGAAACAGGAGGAAGGAAGTATGAAACGAAGCCTTAGGCTTCCACACTGACTTCCAGGCCCCAATCGAAGGAGGCAGCAAGGGACTTGAGGTGAAGAGTTTACTTCATGCTGATTCCAGGCCCAGTCGAAAGGCATGCCTTCACTACTTTCAGGCCCCAACCGAAGGAAGCAGAAAGACATACTACATCTCATGATTCATTGCTAAGCCCAAATCGAAAGGCACGCCCTTAGTACTTTCAGGCCAAATCGAAGGAAGCCAGGAAGGGTAGAATCGAAGGGTTATGCTGCCCAAATCGAAGCATTCATTTTTCCTCTTTTATTTTTTTTGTCTTTGCATTTTCTTGCTATTCAATATGGTTGTAATAGTGTAGGATTTATTTTCTGCATTTTTATTGCTTTTGTACAAATGTTAGTAATTAGGATGTATGGCAAGGCAAAACCAACAAGTAGACAACCTAAAATTCAAAGACAAAATGCATGCAAATCAAACACATTATTCACGCACATGCACCCTTAGGGTAATCTCACTTGTTGCCTCGGAAAAATAGTCATGTCCCTCAAATATGGGTGTTTTAGTAAAGACCCTCGATAAAAGATCGTAGTCCCTCGATGACCCTCAATGTTGCCTTCGGTAAACAATCTAGTCCCTAAACAACATTGCTAAAACATCTCATAGGTTTCCTTCTATGACTATACAAATGTCGCACGCCCGTCCCTTCACATCCAATGACGGGGCTTCTTACCAAATCAATGGTAAGATAGCAACATCTAAAGAAAGAGGAAAAGAACATTAGAACTTTTAAGTAGGTAGGATGCTCCTAGTTGCTCGCTTGCTCATAACAAAAAGCATTTTTACACACCTAAACTTTCATTTGAAACTTTTTCAAAAGACAAAGCTCTTTGTACGCGTTCTGATAGAGACGAGAACCATTACAAAGACACTTTTCAAAATCACTTTCAAAAACACATTCCACAAACACCTTTTTGAACTATTTTCAAAACCAACACTTTGTACGCGTTCTTATAGAAACAAGAACCATTACAAAGATGTTTTCAAAATACTTCCAAAACCCACACCACAAACCCATTTTCAAACAAAAGCAAGTTATCTAGAAAGCAATTAAGAGCTTGTAGATAACTATGGATGAAAAGGGTGTTAATACCTTCCCTTTTCATAACCTACCCCTTGAACTCAAGAAATAATCTCAAAAGGTATTTCTTGTTCTTTTCACCCTTTCCTTATTGGATAAAAGAAAAGTCGATGGCGACTCTTGCTATCCGCGACAATTGCGAACAAACGCAAAACACCTAAGTCAGTTCTCCCACCGTATTACACTCACCGTCATATTTGAAAATCTAAGAATGAAGGATGATGAAAGTATTAATGACTTTCATATGAACATTCTTAAGATTGCTAATGCATCCAGTGCTTTAGGAGAAAAAATACCCGAAGACAAATTGGTAAGAAAGATGCTTAGGTATCTCCCCAAGATATTTGATATGAAAGTGACTGCCATAAAAGAAGCACAAGACATTGACAAGATGAGAGTGGATGAACTTTGTGGATCCCTTCAAACATTTGAATTAAGCATCAACGAAATATCTGAAAAGAAGAACAAAAGCATAGATTTTGTAACCAATACTAAAGATGAAGAGGAGGATTGTGATATGGATACAAATGAAGGAATATCTAATGCTTTAGTTCTACTTAGAAGACAGTTTAACAAAGTGATAAAGAAGATGTATAGGAACCCAAGATCAAATGTCAAGAACATCTCATCTGACATCCGTAAGTTAAATGAGTTTGGAAGAAAAAGGGTTGAGGAAAAATCCACTCAAGGGAAGGGAATACAGTGTCATGGATGTGAAGATTTTGGTCACATTAGAGCTGAATTTCCTACATATCTTAAGAAACAGAAGAATAATATATCTTTTACTTGGTCTGAAGAGGACTCTGAGAGTGATCTTGAAGAAGAATCTGCCAAGTATGTTAAAGCATTCACAGGACAATATGTTTCTGATGAAGATTCTAGTGATGGTGAACTAACCTTTGATGAGTTAGTTGCCTCGTACAGAGAACTGTGTCTCAGAAGTGCATAAGTTTGCTAATAAGGGGAGAAACAAAAAGCTCTCATAACTCAACTGAAGGCAGAAAGGAAAGAGCATATGAGAAATATCTCTAGTCTGGAAAGTGAAGTGACTTCTCTGAATTTGAATCTTGACAGAATGGTCAAATCATTCAAGATGCTGAATAATGGGTCTGACACATTAGATGAAATTCTTCAAGTGGGAAGAGTGTCAAGAGACAAGAGTGGTCTAGGGTTTAATGAGAAAAAGGAACCTTATTGAGAAGAACCTTCATCAGATTCCACTCATGCCAAGTCTAAACCAAATATGTTGAATCAAATGTCTCAACATCATGGAAAACATCATGGAAAGAAAAGACATCATGGGAAGAAAAAATTTAATCACACCAGAGAGAAATCCCAGCCCTGGAGGTGCCACCACTATGGAAGGTTTGGTCACATAAGACCTTTCTGTTTCAAGTTGTATGGGTACCCTAAAAGTGCTCCTCTTCCCAAGACTGATCAGATCTCTCAAAATAGCAAAAAGAAGAAACAGTGGGTTCCCAAGACTATTGTTGCTACTCTCATAGATCATACCTCTCTCAGTCTCAACCAAATATGACTGCTACTTTGACAGTGGTTGTTCTAGAAACATGACAGGTGTTAAGAATCTGTTGGTAGATATCAAATTTCACTCCACTAGTTATGTGACTTTTGGTGATGGAGCCAAAGGTGAAATCAAAGGAGTTGGAAAGCTGGTATGTTCAGGAGTCCCGAAACTTGATAATGTGTTACTTGTTACAGGGTTAATAGCTAACCTAATAAGTATAAGTCAACTGTGTGATCAAGGGTTCGAAGTAAACTTCACCAAGACAGAATGTCTCGTTTGCAATGAAAAGAATGAAGTTATTATGAAAGGAATCAGACCTAAAGACAATTGTTATTTATGGGTTCCCCAAGAGTTGAACTTCTCCTTGACATTTGCTTTATCCAAAGAAAATGAAGTTAAACTGTGGCATCAAAAACTGGGACATTTGCATCTGAAAGAAATGAAAAGAATCATATCTATAGAAGCCGTGAGAGGGATTCCTAAGCTCAAGATAGAAGAAGGGAGAGTATGTGGGGAATGCCAGATTGGAAATCAAACTAACATGTCACATCAAAAGATCCAACATCTCACCACATCAAAAGTTTTGGAACTTCATTACATGAACTTGATGGGACCTATGCAGGTTGAAAGTCTTGGTGGAAAGAAGTATGCCTATGTTGTTGTAGATGACTTCTCTAGGTACACATGGATAAGTTTTATCAGAGAAAAATCATAAACTTTTGAAGTTTTTAAAGATCTATGTCAAAAAATTCAAAGAGAAAAGGATAGTCATGTCATCAGAATCAGAAGTGATCATGGAAAGGAATTTGAGAACAATAAATTTTGCTGATTTTTGTTCTTCTGAAGGAATCAGTCATGAATTTTTCTCTCCCATTACTCCTCAGCAAAATGGAATTATGGAACGCAGAACATAACTCTTCAGGAATCTGCCAGAGCTATGATTCATGCTAAGAAGTTACCCTACCACTTTTGGGCTGAAGCTATGAATACTGCATGTTATATCCATAACATAGTCACTCTAAGAAAAGGCACCTCAGCCACCTTGTATGAAATATGGAAGGGAAGAAAACCTATTGTCAAATACTTTCATGTTTTTGGAAGTAAATGTTACATCTTAGCTGATCATGAATAGAGAAGGAAGATGGATCCTAAGAGTGATGGGGGGATATTCCTAAGTTACTCTACAAATAGTAGAGCTTACATAGTCTTTAACTCCAAAACTAAGGTTATGATGGATTCCATAAATGTTATTATTGATGATAGATGATGGAATGATGAAGAAGATGTCTTAGAAGATGTTGGAACATATTTGTCAGACATTCCAAAAAAATCTAATGATAGAAGTACTGATCCCAATCCAACTCAAGAAGATCCTGAGCCCAATAAACTTAATAAAGGGCCTTCAATCAAAACTCAGAGAGATCATCCTAAGGAACTTATTATAGGAGATCTAAATAAAGGAGTTACTACTAGATCAAGAGAAGGGATGTCAAACTCTTGCTTTGTTTCAAAAATAGAGCCTAAGAATGTCAAAGAAGCCTTAATTGATGAGCTCGGGATTAATGATATGCAAGAAGAGCTAGAACAATTTAGAAGAAAAGAAGTTTGGTATCTGGTTCCAAGACCTGAAGGGACAAATGTGATTGGTACTAAATGGGTGTACAAGAATAAATCCTATGAAAATGGGGTGGTTACTAGAAATAAGGCAAGATTAGTTGCACAAGTATACACTCATATTGAAGGAGTTGATTTTGATGAAACCTTTGCCCCTATGGCTAGACTTGAATCAATCAGACTACTCTTAGGAGTTGCTTGCATTATGAGATTTAAGTTGTTTAAAATGGATGTAAAGAGTGCCTTCTTAAATGGCTATCTGAATGAGGAAGTTTATATGGAACAGCCTAAGGGATTTGTTGATCCAAGATTTCCTAACCATGTGTTTAAACTGAAGACAGCTCTGTATGGATTAAAGCAGGCTCCAAGAGCTTGGTATGAGAGATTGACAGAATTTCTTGGTGAGAATGGATAAAGGAAAGGTGGCATAGACAAAGCTATTTTTTTCAAGGAAGAAGAAGGGAATATCATGATTACTGTGATACGATGGGAGAACTGACTTGGGATTTTGCGTTTGTGTTCGCAAATGTTTCGGTTTAGCAAGAGTCGCCACTGACTTTTTATTTTATCCTAAGGAAAGGTCAAAAAGCACAGGAAATACCTTTGAGATGTTTTCTTGGGTTCAGGGAGTAGATTATAGAAAGGGAAGGTATTAGCACCCTTTCTATCCATGGTTATCCGTGGGCTCTTAGTTACTTGCTTAGATCACTTGCTTTACTTTTCAATTGTTTGAAATGGTGCTTTGTTGTGTGATTTTGAAAGATGTTTTTGAAAAGAGCCCATTGTTTGTGGCAACCTTTGTAATGATTCTTGTTTGAATGTATACAAAGGTGTTTTTGTCTTTTGAAAAGTTTTCAATGTTTGAAAGTAGGGTTTTGAAATTGTGTTGTGAAGTGTGTTTTGAAAATAGCAAGGATGTTTTTTGCAAGCTTGATCAAGTAACTAAGAGTTGTCTACCCTATTTTACTCAAAGATTTTTCTTATGTTTTTAACCCTTTTAACAGTGTTGTTTCACCATTGTATTTGGTGAACAACCTTGTGTAAGGATGTTAAACGGGACAGGCGCGGGTCATCGTATAGACCATGATAGCAATTGTGTCAAGTATTTTTGGAAATTTTTCTTGAGGGACTTGATCATTTTGTTTAGGCAACTCAGATTGCGTCATCGAGGGACTATGATCTTTGTTTTATTTTTGTTTTGCCAAAGTACTTGACATGCATACCATGGCCCATTTTTGAAGGCAACAAGTGGATTGAAACCCTAGGGGTGCAAGTGTGCATTGTGTTTGTTTTTCATGCATGTTTATCTTGGATTAGGTCAAGCTAGTTGTTGATTTTATTTGGCATACAAATCCTAAGTCTAATCATGGCATAATTGAAAGCATAAAAAGGTGCGAGAATTTAAATTCTACACTATTACAACATGATATAGGGAGGGGGGTACAAATTTGAATTGGGGGTATTTGACAAGAAATTAAATTCTAAATTATTACAACCAAATCGAATGTATAAGACAATATTTAAATGTGCAATAATTAAATAAAATACAACAAATAAATGTTAAATAAAATGTATTATGCAAAAAGGTTTTATGTATGTAAAAAGTATTTTTTAATATGAAATGTAAGTAATAAAGAAAAAGTCAATTTTAATTATTTTGTTATTTAGGGCAAAAACCCTAATTCTTAAATAAATAGTAATATTTATTAATTATATACAATAATATATTAATCTATACAAAAAATAAAAGTATATTGTAAAAAAGATATTTTTAGTGTAAGATATTAATAAAAAGGAAAATATATTATTTTTTGTATTTTTGTCCTAACTATTTAATAAAATAAAATATATATATATTCAAGAAAAGTGTATATTAATTAAATATATAAAAATTAATTATTTACAAAAAAAGTGTATATTCAAGAAAATATTTTTAAACATAAATAAAGTAATAAATGAAAATGAACATACTTTTTTACATTATTCTTTTAAGTTTTAATAAAAGGAAAATAACTTATTTGCATATTTATACTAGTAAAATAAAAATAAATATCAAATAAATATGAAAAAATATAAAAATAATTTTTTGGCATTTCTTATATTTGGACAAAAAATAATAAACTCGAAATAAAAAATAAAAATATCAAAATGACAAATATTCAAATAAATGGGCCAGGGGGTGTAAACTGAAAAATGGGGCGCTAGAAGCAAAAAACAACCAGGCCCGGCCCAGTCAGACTTCATCTTCTTCCTCTGAACTAAAACACGCAAGCTTTGTACAGAAAATGCTATATCCTGATTCTTTAATTTTTTGACAAAACTCATAACATGAAACTTGTAGAGCATCAAACAAAGAATTCAACCATATAAAAAACTTGAGTTAACTCTCAAAGACCAGAGAGAATTTCTCTGGCCCTAATTTCTAACCTAGTTTTTCAGAAAGTTCATGGGTGAAATTCTCCTAGCACGATTAATATAAATGAAAACTAAGCATATGTATGGCTTCAGGGCTATGAGTACAACATATTTCATTCACAAACCTAAGCCTAACTATTCCTAAATAGAGAGATGGAAGTTCATGAAATACCTGTTTCAATTGACTTCGAGTTGGCTAATGCCGCAACTTCCAAGGGTGTTTGAGGTTCTGTTGAGCTTGCCTGAGGTCCACTGAAGCTTTTCCGATGCTTGGCTTGTTTTGAAGTAGCCTAAATCGTGCTACAGAACTCAACCTGCAAAGCTTTGAAACAAAAATGGCAATGTGTGTTAAAGGTGTTACAGCTAGCAATGGATGATCTGGATAGCTTAGGTATGTTGGTTGGAAGGTGTTTGAAGTGGTTTTGGACAAAACGCACGATGGAATTTGGTTATGGCTTGAATTTTGCAGAACTGACTCTGTTTTACAAGAAAATGGGGAATTTGTGCACTAGGAGTTTTGAGAGGCAAAGGGGTCGTATTTCTGGCTTGTTAGGAGGTATCAAACTTGTTTGCAATGTTTGTGTAAGTTAGTTTTTATCAGATGTGGAAGATGGCTTGTATTTTGCAACTTTCTTCTTCTTGAAGCAAGAGTGTGTATCTGTCCAATGCAGGCCTGTACAAGTCCTATATCATGCTGCATATTTTTCCCTTGGTTACTGGAATTGGCATATTTGATCTTGCCTCAAAGATATGGCCCCATGCCTCAAGGACTTGTTTTGACATAAAGTGAAGTTTAAGCAAAAATGGCAATGTCACTTTTTCTATTTAAGGCTTAATCTAGTGTACAATGCCCTAATGACCAAGACAATACCTTAGCTCAATGGATATGCATTAGATTATGGAGTAAAAACTGGTTTTGAGGTCTGTAATTGTGAACCGAGCTAGCTAGATCAAATTTGCAAATTGGTATGAACATGTATTGACCATGGATCAAAGTGAGTTTTTGCCAACTTCAAGCATTCGATTCTCTCTAACCACAAGGGTGTTTTAGGAGTTCTTGGACAATTTGGAAAGCTTGGAACATGTACTATAATCCATCTTTGAAATGAAATTTTAAACTCCAAGTGGAACTATGTGAAAAATGGCCAAGAAGATGGGTCAAAATCCTGTCTAGATTAGGGCAAATTTTCTCTAAGTTAAAAGTTTTAGGTACCCTTGTTCCAAAAATCATAACTTGAGATAAAAGCTTCTTTTGAGAAAACTTTGTGAATCAAAGTTGTAGACTTTGTGATGGACTACAAATTTCATGTTTCAAGTTTTGTTTGAATCCCTTTGCATATTGGTGAAAAAATGGGACAAAGTTAGGAAAAAATAAGAAAATTTCATAACTTAGAAAATTTCTAAGTTATGAAATTTTTCCATTTTAAACCCTAATTTGCATTTTTGGGTTTCTTGGTGAACAAGTTTCATAATTTGACATGTCTTAATGAAAAATGACCCTTGGCACTTGATTTTGACCAAAAAGTCAAAGTTTGACTTTTCAGTGTACAGTCAAATTTTGATCAGTTGACTGAAAAATTCATCTGTCAATCCTATGCATTTGAGATCTTTTGAACTTGTTGAATGGATCAAGATAATGTCATTGAGTCCTTGAGTCCATGGTTGAGCTTGATTTACCATTGGTTAGGTCAAAGAGTCAAAAATTGCCTTTGTACAGTCAAAACCCTCAAAATTACCATTTTGCCCTTTTGGTGATCTGATCAAATTTCTTGTGGAATTGTGATCCAAACTTGATCAAATGGTTCACATGAGTTCATAATGTTGATGTGGATCAAATTTCATGAGGTTTGACTGTCAATTGGCTACAGTTGACTTTTTCCCCAATACAGTTGATTTCTAGGTCAACTGTCCAATTGACTGGGCAAAAATTTGAATCAAGGCTTGAAACTTGATATGGACAAACTTGTGAGTCCAACATGAAGTATGAAAGTCACTTTTGGCATTGTAGGTCAAAAAATCCCTGTGCAAACTCAAACCCTAATTTAGGTCAACAGTGCAAGGAGGTGTCTTGAGCAGGGCAAACCTTAGCTTGATCTTGAGTTCCAATAGTCTTGTGATTGAGAAAATGTTAATGAAATAAGAGGGAAAATTTTGGGGTACAACAGTTGCCCTGTTCAATCTTCTTGAACCTGAAGAGTTAGATTGGCAAGTTTGCCTTTCGCGACTCGAAGGTAAAAGAGGATTGGACACTAGAGTGCCCGTAAATTTGCACTCGTCAAAATAATGTTGAGGGAATGGGCTTAAAGATTCCATTTGGAGATGGTAGAACCTTGATGGAGATGGGCTTAAAGATGCCATCCAAGAGTGTTTATTGAACTGCAAGGTGGTAGGTCAGAAGAATGAGCATCAAAATGGTATACGTGTCTGGAATGCATTTGAACTGTATCTGGGGACTGAGTTTGTATGAGCAAAAGAAAGGCACTCGTGTATGGAGCGTATCTGAGCTGTAACTGTATTTGAGCTTTGAATGAATATCAGAATGACTGACGTGTCTGGAGTGTATCTGTATTGTATCTGAGTTCTGAATGGGCGAGCATCTCTGGGCTGGGGATAAATTCTGAATGAGTGACAGAATGGAAACCGTGTCTGGAGTGTATCTGGACTGTATCTGAAGTTGAGATCTGTATGAGTAGCAGGATGACTTCCGTGTCTGGAGTATATCTGAGACTGTAACTGGGATCTGAATAAGTGACAGAATGACTTCCGTGGCGATTGCACTAGGGAGAATCAAGCTGCTGGTTTAAGGGTCAGAATGGCATCCGTGTCTGGAGCATATCTGAACTTGAGGTTGATAGTTGAATCTGAATGAGAGATAGAATGGTCGTCGTGTCTGGAGCGTATCTAGTCTGTATCGGATTGCTGAAGTCTGAATGAGTAGTAGAATGACCTACGTGTCTGGGGTGTATCTGTACCGTATTTGACTTGAAATTCTGGATGAGTAATAGAATGACCACTGTGTCTGGGGTGTATCCATACTGTATCTGAATAATTGTTAACAATAGTCTTTTAATCTTATCCTGAAAAGGGTAAAATGTTAGCTAAAACATAGAGTTATGTTGCATGATATCTATGATGCAAAGAACTGTATTTCATCAGTGTTTATGATATATGAATGTAATGGATGTTTATGTAAGCTGAGTAGTTGTCTTGCTGAGGAAAATAAATCCTTGACCAATGTTGGGGATTGAAGATCTCTGATTACTGAGAAAGGGGAAATCCTGGTACCACCGCTGGAGAATGAAAATCCTTGGCAACTTGTGGGGATTAACAAAACCTTTGACAGCACCTGCGGGGATGTGAGAATCCCTCATGACTTTCCTGGGGAAATAGGGAAAACTCTGATGATCTCTACTGGGGAATTGAAGCCTGGGAGGCTTCTGCTTGGAGAAATGAGACCGAGAATCTTCGATCTTGCTGGGAGATAACTCTGTGGGGGAAATGTTCATTATTCTGGCTCCGCTGGGGAAGAAGGTTTAGAATATTCTGACTCCGCTGAGGATAGGTTCTTCAGGGTTTTCAGGCTCCTCTGGGGATCGGGAGTTTGAATTCTGATGAGAATTTTGAAACTTAACTTAGCTGGGGAATTAAGTTTAGAATGCATTGGCTCCGCTGGGGAATAATACTCCAAATTTAGCTTTGTTGAGGATCTGAATGATGTATCGTAGGGGATTTCTTCTGGAATGGCATAAATATTTCTTCCTACTCCTTCAACCTATCAGTAATTATCCTTTTTCAGTTTCGTTTTATTTGTAAGCAGTGATTATATTCAAATGCATATTCCTATTTAACAAAACATTGGACGTTTTCAAATAAAACATAAGTGTAAAAAGAAAAGAAAGGCAAGCGAATTTCTGCACTTTGAAGTATATTTGTATTTAATTTTTGTGAGTATCTTTGTACAAAGGATACAGACATCCTAGTAAGAGAATGTTGTCGTAAAAATTGAAAAAATTTATACAAAAGAAAGATGGCTATGTGTAACAATTCTATGGGATTCCCATTCTGCTATAGCCTTCACAACTCTGAATATCTTGTCCATTTGCTGCTTCGTCCGCTGATGACTGGATTGATCAGAAGCTTAGTGCTTGTTGGTGAAGAGATTGTTCCTAAAGTGATCCGACGAGACATAGTCATACGCTTTAATTCCCTAACTTTTTCCTGGACCGCCCTTTCGGGTTTTCGATCCACCAGGAAACCCCTTTTTGCCCAAGTCGCCCTTTCGGGTTTTCAACTTGCCGGGTGTATAGATTTTTTTTTTGTTTTATCCCTAATTTTTGCCTGAACCGCCCTTTCGGGTTTTCGATTCACCGGGATGCCCATTTTTGTCCAAGTCGCCCTTTCAGGTTTTCAACTTGTCGGGTCGTTTTATGCGTAGTATCTTTTGACTATGTCTGTGTTCGTAGGGTGCGGCAAATCGTCGCCGTCCATGGTGGTCAGAATCATTGCTCCACTAGAAAAGATGCTCTTAATCACAAATGGTCCTTCATAAGTAGGAGTCCACTTTCCCCTGGGATCACTTTGCGGCAAGATGATCCGCTTGATTACAAGATCTCCGACTTGATATACCTGACGCCTAACTTTCTTGTTGAAAGCCTTGATCATCCGTTTTTGATACGTCTGGCCATGACAAACAACAATAAGTCGCTTTCATCGATCAAATTAAGTTGATCAAGCTGGGTCTGAATCCAATCGTCTTCACTCAAACCAGCGTCTTTCATAATCCTTAAAGAAGGAATCTGAACTTCCATGGGTAGCACAGCTTCCATGCCATATACCAAAGAAAATGGGGTTTCCCCTATTGAAGTACGTGTCGTGGTACGATATCCATGCAGAGAAAACGGTAACATCTCATGCCAGTCTTTGTAGGTGACTGTCATCTTTTGAATGATCTTCTTGATATTTTTGTTCGCGGCTTCAACAGCACTGTTCATCTTTGGCCAGTAGGGAGATGAATTGTGATGATAAATCTTGAACTGCTCGCACAAGGCGGTGATCATAGTGTTGTTCAAATTCGTACCGTTGTCTGTGATGATCCTGTCGGGGACACCATACCGGCATATGAGGTTCTGCTTGATGAAGCGGGCAACCACATTCTTTGTAACTGAGGCATAGGAAGCTGCCTCAACCCATTTGGCGAAGTAATCAATAGCGACCAAGATGAAGCAATGTCCATTGGATGCCGTGGGCTTGTTCTCTCCAATCATGTCAATGCCCCACATTGCGAATGGCCAAGGAGCTGTCAGAATGTTGAGAGGAACAGGAGGAATATGTACCTTGTCGGCGTAGACTTGGCACTTGTGGCAAGTACGGGAATGTTGATGACAATCAGTTTCCATGGTAGACCAGTAGTAGCCTGCCCTTAGAATCTTCTTAGCCATCGTATATCCGCTCAAGTGGGTGCCAAATGTGCCATTGTGTATCTCAGTCATGATCAACTCTGCTTTAGCTTTGTCCACACAACGAAGTAGAACACAATCATGGTTGCGCTTATAAAGGATGCCATTGCTTAGGAAGAACTTGGCAGCAAATTTCCTTAAGAACTTTTTGTCATTGACGAAAGCTCCTTCAGGATATTATCTAGTCTGAAGATACCTTTTGATTTCATGAAACCAGGGTTATTCCACTACTTCTTCGGTATTAATCTCATGACAGTGCGCAGGTTCATCCATTCGTTCGATGGTGATTTGGGGAGCCTCGTTATCCCAGTTGAGTTTAAACATGGAAGACATTGTAGCCAGAGCATCAGCTAACTGGTTTTCTTCTCGCGGAAAATGCTCGAAGGTAATCTGCTCGAAATGAGGCAACAACGTCAAGACATGTTCTTTGTATGGGATAAGATTAGGATGTTTGGTGTCCCACTCTTCTTTGACTTGACTGATAACCAAAGTCGAGTCCCCAAATACGACCAAAGATTTGATTCCCAAGTCTATAGCAGCCTTGAGACCAAAGATGCAAGCTTTATATTCAGCCATGTTGTTGGTACAGCTGAAGCAAAGTCGGGCAGTGAAGGGTGTATGGCAACCTTCCGGAGAAATGAGCACCGCACCGATACCGCTGCCAAGTGCATTTGAAGCACCATCAAAGTACAGGGTCCATCGGGATCCTTGTTCAGGTCCGTCATACGGTCCGTTATCTTTAATGTTGTCCAATGTCATGATGTCCTCGTCAGGGAAGTCGAATCTCATAGACTGGTAATCTTCGACGGCTTGATGAGCTAGATGGTCAGCTAGTACACTCCTCTTTATAGCTTTTTGGGTAGTATACTGGATATCATACTCAGTCAGAATCATTTTCCATCTAGCGATTCTTCCAGATAAAGCAGGCTTCCCGAAGATATACTTGATCGGATCCATTTTGGAAATCAGCAAAGTGGTGTGAATCAACATATACTGCCTTAGCCGGCGAGCAGCCCATACCAAAGTGCAGCAAGTTTTCTCGAGCAGTGAGTAGCGGGTCTCACAGTTGGTAAACTTTTTGCTAAGATAATAAATAGCATGCTCTTTTCGGCCAGACTCGTCATGTTGGCCCAGCACACACCCCATTGAGTTATCCAATACAGTCAGATACATGATTAACGGCCTTCCTTCGACGGGTGGCATCAGAATAGGAGGTTCTAGCAAATACTCCTTGATCTTATCAAAAGCAACTTGGCCATCGTCATTCCATTCAACCACCTGATCTTTCTTCAACAACTTGAAGATTGGCTCACAAGTAGACGTCAGGTGAGAGATTAACCTCGCAATATAGTTCAAGCGTCCCAAGAATCCTCTAACCTCCTTTTCGGTGCGGGGGGCAGGCATTTCTTGTATAGCCTTCACTTTAGCTGGATCAACCTCAATGCCTTTGTTGCTGACAATAAATCCCAAAAGTTTACCAGACCTAACTCCAAAAGTGCACTTGCTTGGGTTCAGTCTGAGCTTATACTCCTTCAACCTGGCAAACAGCTTTTGCAAATGACCAAGGTATTCTTCTTCTGTCTGTGATCGAGCTATCATGTCGTCTACGTAAACCTCGATCTCATGATGTATCATATCATGAAACAAAGCTACCATGGCGCGTTGATAAGTTGCCCCTGCATTCTTCAGTCCGAATGGCATCACTTTGTAGCAGAAGGTACCTCATTGCGTGACGAAAGTAGTTTTCTCCATGTCCTCGGGGGCCATTTTAATCTGGTTGTATCCCGAGAATCCATCCATGAAGGAAAATACCTTATGCTGAGCTGTGTTGTCAACTAAGATGTCGATATGTGGCAGCGGCAAATCGTCTTTAGGGCTAGCCCTGTTCAAATCCCGATAGTCTACACACATTCTGACTTTTTCATCCTTCTTAGGCACGGGCACGATGTTAGCAACCTATTGTGGATAGGAGGTAACAGCCAGAAAGCCAGCGTTGAATTGCTTCATTACCCCAGCTTTAATCTTCTCAGACATGCCAGGCCTCATTCGGTGGACCTTTTACTTGATCGGTGGACAGTCTTCTCTTGTAGGGAGACGGTGAACCACGATATTGGTGTCTAACCCTGGCATGTCTTCATAAGACCAGACGAAGATTTCAACATATTCATTCAACAACCGCACTAAGCGCTCCTTGACACTTGGTTCCAGGTTGGCACCCACTTTTACTTCTTTCCTGTCTTCCTCTGTCCCCAAGTTGATGGTTTCTAGCAGCTCTTCATGAGGCAGAATGGCCCTCTCTTCTTGTTGTAGAAGTCTGGCTAACTCTCCCGGTACTTCACAATCTTCGTCAACTTCGTACTCAGCATGATTGACCAAATCTTCAGAGTTATCAAAGGCTAAAGTAGAATAGTCACCCATGGAATCCGGAGTGGATGGGTACCTGCATTTGTGAGTGTGGGTGTGTGTAAGGGATAGCCATCCTTAAACAAACAAAAAATGCAAAAGGAAATAAAAATGAACACAATAGTTTATAGATGAAAAAACGTCCAATGATTCGTTAAAACATGGCATATGATTATGAAGAATATCAAGCCCTTACAAATGGACCTACATGCCTCGGGCAAGGCATGAGGTGAAAATAGTGTGCGAATTGTTTTAGTTATTACAGACTATAAAAATGGGAAATTGTTCAAAGATAAAATTACTGGTTGATAAAGGTGATGGGAACAAAATCCTTTGCTTCCCAATTGTTCAAACCCCCTTCGACGGTCGGGAAGATCCAATCCTCAAAGTGGCTCTCTTCATCTTCATCTTCTACAGCATTGATTCCATGGTGAGAGATCTTGACGGGTGGCCCTCCAGCCTTGGAGCGACATATAGCCTTTTGTCCTGCAGCAGTGAACCCTAACCCAAACTTGTCTGTCTCCCTTCTTTAATTACAGCCTTTGCGTCCTTGAGAGATGCCATCTTAGATACATGCTTGGGAATGATAGGCACCTCAACCATTGTCTTCGCAACCGCTATCTCGAGAGAAACCTCCTCCAAATGCTGGAAAGGCGTTTCAATGAACTCGCCATCCAACTCCACATAGCGGAAGGAATTGAGATGACTTATCATGTATTCTTCCTCGCCGTGCACTATTATTATCTTACCCTTAACAGGATATTTCAGCATTTGGTGCAAAGAGGAGGTAACTGCCCCGGCATAATGGATCCACGGTCTTCCTAACAAACACGAGTATGACGGACGGATGTCCATCACATAGAAGGTAAAGCTGAAAACTTCTGTGCCTACTTTGATAGGAATATAAACCTCTCCATGAACCGTTCTTTTGGAACCATCAAAAGCCCTAACAACGATGTTACTAGGTTTGAGCGTCAGTCCTTCGCAGTCTAAACGGTCTAAGGCTTTCTTCGGCAGAACATTCAAGGAAGAACCAGTATCAACTAAGACATGGGCGAGGGTGGTTCCCCTGCATTCAACTGAAACATGTAGTGCGCCGTTGTGTTTCCTTCCTTTGGGAGTTAAGTCAGCATCGGAAAAGCCAAGGCCATTATCAGCAGTAAGACTGGCCATACATTCCTGAAACTGGTCAGCTGAAGTCTCTTGGGGAACATGTGTCGCCTTCAAGAATTTAATTAGGGCCTTAGCATGGGCCTCAGAACAGAGCAGAAGAGCCAACATTGAAATTTTAGAAGGGGTGTGCCCTAACTGTTCCACAACGTCGTAGTCACTTTTTCTGATTATTTTCAAGATTTCATCCATTTCTTTGAGTGGTCTCGGGGATAACCACAACATGGGCCTTCGTCCTAACAGGAACTTCTAGTATCCCCTTACCCTTGTCGGTAGTATTAGCAGATGGTCTTACTTCAGGAGTATCCAATTCTTCAATCACTGGGCCTTGCACAGATGGTCCAACAGGTACAGAAGCTTTCAAGGGTCCGAAAACTGCTCGAGGGGGAGCAATCTCTGGAGAAAAGATCCGGCCGCTGCGGGTTATCTTGCTTGTACCCGCAATGTTCCCTATATCAGAGCTCTCTTCTTCAGAAATCTCTTGGACTGTTTCGATTTGTTTGATACCATGGTAGAAGATTTCTCCCCCATAGTTCCATGGTATCATTTTGCTTGATTGGTACGGGACAGGTCCCGGCATGGTGATCTTTAAAGGTACACATTCAGAGTTGGGTGTAATCCTGGTAGGCCTTTTGCAAGCCTTGGGAGGATTGTCGAAAATGGTTATAATTGCAATATCGTTGGTTGAAGTAGCAAAAGTATCAAGAGTAACAGGATTGAAGGTATCGACAGGGGTCTTCTGGAAAAGTATCTCTTGAGTGTCCATCAGGCGTTGGACACCTGACTTCAACATTGGGCAATCACCTCGTATGTTCAAACAAAAATAACAGTCTTTACCACAACCAGGAAAGATCCCGGCTCTCAACAAATTTTCTTTAATCACAAGTAACAGCGTCAGCAGGTCAATAACATCAGTAACATGAGTGTCCTCCATAACAGCATGAATATTGTGGCCGTGTTTGGGTATTGGAGCAGATATAACATTGGGCTTCTCAGGAGCATCAAATTCTACTTCCTTAACATCAATCAGATCCTGGATTTTATTCTTAAGCGCCCAGCAATTATTGGTATTATGCCCAGCACTGTCGGAATGGTAAGCACACTTGGAATTGGAGTGGTAGTATGGAGAGGAGGTGTTAGGGTTCTTTGGCGCTTCCTTCAAACTGGTCAGATTCAGCTTCAACAAATGAGGAAGTACATGAGCGAGCGTCATGTTGATGCGGGTGAACTGCCGTTGTGGCCTTTCCACCCGTTGTTGATCAGGTCTCGACTGATTGTTACGAGGTTGATCATTTGACGAGTTTTGAATCATCACAGCCCCTACAGTCGGTCGTCGCTCAGTTCTTCCCTGTCCCTTCTGGGAATACACAGCAGATGCTTCCTTCTTGGCTGGGAAGGGTTTCTTAATAGCCATGGATGCAGAAGCATCCTTTTGAATCTTTCCACTTTTAATACCGGCCTTAACCCTTTCACCGGTCAAAATCATTTCAGTAAATCCCGCGGAAGAACTTCCTATTAGATGATTGAAGAAAGGGCCAGACAGGGTCCCCATAAACATGTCAACTAACTCCCTATCTGACAAAGGCGGCTGCACCCTTCCAGCCAGATCACGCCATTTCTGAGCGTACTCTTTAAACCCTTCATTGGAAGACATCCCCATACTTTGTAACTGAGTACGAGTGGGCGCCAAATCAGCATTGTATTGATACTGACGGTAAAAAGCAACTGCTAAGTCTTCCCAATTGTGAACCTCTGATCTCTCGAGTTGATAAAACCAGTCTAACTTCGTGTCAGACAAGTTGTCTTGGAAAAAGTGTACCCAGAGGTCTTTATCGGATGAGTGGGGTTGGATTTTTCTGACATACAACCTCAGGTGCATCTTTGGGCATGACAGACCGTCATACTTGGAAAATGTTGGCACCTTGAACTTGGGAGGGATAACAATCCCAGCTACCAGCCCTAGTTCTTCAAAATCCAATCCGGGCACCCTCTACAACTCTATGGCTGCCAGTCTATCTTCAAGATTCTTATATTTGTCATCCGCTGGTGGATACTGTTGTTCGGAGTAGTCTTCGTCTTCTTCCTCTTCCTCCTCTTCAACCTCAGATTCAGAAGGTACAGCAGCCCCTTTCCCTTTACCGGCCCCTTCGTTAGACGTTGAGGGGAACTCGAGAACTCTCCTGGCCTGATGCTTAAATCTTCTTCCCAAAGTGGCTACTCCAGGTCTCTTTTTCTTTTTATCTTTATTCTTCTCCAACAAAACTTTGAGGTCCTCTTGACCCTTTGCCAAGGTCATGAGGAGTTGTTGGAACTGTGAATTTTGTGCCTGCAGATCCTTTACCGTCTGCTCCAAATCCATCTCGCTGAAATAAACAGCAGAAAGATAAGGAAACCTGGCATGAAGACCTGTTTATGCATATGATGAATGGTATGTTATTCATGTAATGCATTCAAGGGTTCAGAAATTCAAATTTGTTGCAAACAAAAAAAGAACGCACATCATATTAAAAATAAATTTGTTAGTACATAAGTGCCCCATGGGCGAAATATTACAAAAATCTTAATGTAAAAAGACATTGCGCATCCTCTTTGGCGCGATGTAAGTGTTGAGAGTTTCCTCTTCATGAAGTCGGCGGGTAAGCTCCAAAACCTTCTTCTCACTTGCATAGAAGCTGGCTTCAAAGGTATTCCGTTCTTCCTTGAGTTAGATCCAACTCTTTTGCATTTCTTCCCATGATGTTGGCATGTCAGGATGTAGGATGGTGTATGGAACCTCTCCTTCCATAACAGGCTCTTTGATCAAGGGGAGAATGTGAGGGTATGGCATCATAAGATTCTAGGAGCGGGTTCGTACCCACTTGAGGTAAGGCTCAAGGGGGATGGAATTCTTGTGCCCCAGTGTCTTACTATCCACTTTGTTGGGCATCCTCCAAGCTCTGATGAACCTTTGTCGAAGTCCTTGCGCATCTTTGTCGAAGTCAAAGACTAGGTCAGGAATCAGCATGTCATGAGGGTCATCCCTCCGAGCATATCCAAATTGTCTTAAAGCTAGACAGGGGTTGTAGGTGATGCCTCCCCTAATGCCAAGTAGTGGAACATTAGGGAATTCTCCATAACAATCAATGATGATGACATTTTCTCTGGACCGAGAACACCAATGTACATCAGAATGTGTGAGGGTCATCAATCGTTGTGACCACCTTAAACCCTGCTCATTCTTCAAAATTGATTGTGGAAGGTGAGAAATAAACCACCTTGCTAGGAGAGGAGTACAGCACATGAGAACACCTCTTTTCCTCATTGTTCGTGTGTAAAATGAGTGTAGGATGTCCCCGAGCAATATAGGTATAGGATTCCTGGACATGAAAATCTTGACAGCATTCACATCTATAAGCTGATCAGGGTTTGGGAACAAGACCAACCCATAGATGAGGAGTGCCACAATCTCTTCAAAGGCTTGTAGATAAAGAGAATTCCAGCATTCTTGTGCCTTCTCAAACAGGAACTTTTCCAAGAAGCCCTTAACACCACTTCTGGTTTCCCAATGCCCCTTGATGTCAGATGGTTGCAAGTGTAATGCTTGAGCAACATCTTCAGGCTTTGGTTCTTTTTCCGTACCGTTGTAGGGTAGTTGATGAAGAATACGAATTCTCAGGAGTTGAGAAAACTCCTCCAAAGTAGGAACCAATTGATAATCAGGAAATGTAAAACAGTGGTGTAGGGGGTAAAAGAACTGGAAGAGGACTTTCACCATGTCTTCTTCAATGTTGGTATTGACCAAGTTGAGGAGTCTACCATGTCTTTCACTGAAGAGAGAATTCTCTGGAATCCTGGAAGTAAGCTCTTTGAGTTGAGGAGGGATTCTCACAAGGTTGACTTGAATTGTTTTCCTGCGAAGCGATTCCATGACCTACAAAACAAGAACAAAGATGAAGATCCAAACCCTGGAAATGGTTAGTGGATGCATATGATGCTTTATGATGTTCATGATAAATGCACAAGCACATGTACAAGCAAGTCACACAAAACCCTATTTTCAGGCTTACATGAGGCTTCATAGGTTAGTACCCTCTTGAGTTTAGTTGGCTCAAAACCTGTCCTATAAATAGTAACCGGGTTCTAAGGAGCTCAATATCACTGGATTGTTTTCTATGTTCATTGTTTTGGTTTAGCCACTTAACTAGCGACCAAAATATTCCAAGAAAACAACCCTCAATGAGTGTAGTATCGAGTATCTACCAACTTCGGACTGCACCAAAGCCGGTCATCTCACTACCCTAATAAAAGGCCAAGATGGTCAAGTAAGATTCTAGTTCATTAGTGCTTCATGACATCACTCAGCGGCCCCGTATTCTCTTTGATTGACTCAAAGGCTACCGGTACTCACAAATATGTCGCACTAATATAGCTATTGCTTCAACCGTGTTGGTATACCCCACACAGTTTCCAGAACGTATTGCTATTTACCTATGAATCTTTCCTAAATCCGGGTGGAGGATTTCAAGCCCAAACAAGAGAACCAAAATGTAAAGCAATCAAAGCAAACAATAATCCTGCAAAGGGTGATCTAAGCCCTAAGGTTACTCCACTTTTAAAGTCTTCCCCAGCAAAGTCGCCAGTTCTGTGATATGGTAGGAGAACTGACTTGGGATTTTGCGTTTGTGTTTGCAAATGTTTCGGTTTAGCAAGAGTCGCCACCGACTTTTTATTTTATCCTAAGGAAAGGTCAAAAAGCACAGGAAAGACCTTTGAGATGTTTTCTTGGGTTCGGGGAGTAGATTATAGAAAGGGAAGGTATTAGCACCCTTTCTATCCATGGTTATCCGTGGGCTCTTAGTTACTTGCTTAGATCACTTGCTTTGCTTTTCAATTGTTTGAAATGGTGCTTTGTTGTGTGATTTTGAAAGATGTTTTTGAAAAGAGTCCATTGTTTGTGGAAACCTTTGTAATAATTCTTGTTTGAATGTATACAAAGGTGTTTTTGTCTTTTGAAAAGTTTTCAATGTTTAAAAGTAGGGTTTTGAAATTGTGTTGTGAAGTGTATTTTGAAAATAGCAATGATGTTTTTTGCAAGCTTGATCAAGTAACTAAGAGTTGTCTACCCTATTTTACTCAAAGATTTTTCTTATGTTTTTAACACATTTAACAGTGTTGTTTCACCATTGTATTTCGTGAACAACCTTGTGTTAGGATGTTAAACGGGACAGGCGTGGGTACTCCTATAGACCATGATAGCAATTGTGTCAAGTATTTTTGGCAATTTTTCTTGAGGGACTTGATTATTTTGTTTAGGCAACTCAGATAGCGTCGTCGAGGGACTATGATCTTTGTTTTGTTTTTGTTTTGCCAAAGTACTTGACATGCATACCATGGCCCATTTTTAAAGGCAACAAGTGGATTGAAACCCTAGGGGTGCAAGTGTGCATTGTGTTTGTTTTTAATGCATGTTTATCTTGGATTAGGTCAAGCTAGTTGTTGATTTTATTTGGCATACAAATCCTAAGTCTAATCATGGCATAATTGAAAGCATAAAAAGGTGCGAGAATTTAAATTCTACACTATTACAACATGATATAGGGAGGGGGTACAAATTAGAATTGGGGGTATTTGACAAGAAATTAAATTCTAAATTATTACAACCAAATCGAATGTATAAGACAATATTTAAATATGCAATAATTAAATAAAATACAATAAATAAATGTTAAATAAAATGTATTATGCAAAAAGTTTTTATGTATGTAAAAAGTATTTTTTAATATGAAATGTAAATAATAAGGAAAAAGTCAATTTTAATTATTTTGTTATTTAGGGCAAAAACCCTAATTCTTAAATAAATAGTAATATTTATTAATTATATACAATAATATATTATTCTATACAAAAAATAAAAGTATATTCTAAAAAAGATATTTTTAGTGTAAGATATTAATAAAAAGGAAAATGTATTATTTTTTGTATTTTTGTCCTAACTATTTAATAAAATAAAATGTATAAGTATATATATATATATATATATATATATATATATATATATATATATATATATATATATATATATATATATATATATATATATATATATATATATATATATATATATATATATATTAAATTTATAAAAATTAATTATTTACAAAAAAAGTGTATATTCAAGAAAATATTTTTAAACATAAATAAAGTAATAAATGAAAATGAACATACTTTTTTAAATTATTCTTTTAAGTTTTAATAAAAAGAAAATAACTTATTTGCATATTTATACTAGTAAAATAAAAATAAATATCAAATAAGTATGAAAAAATATAAAAATAATTTTTTGGCATTTCTTATATTTGGACAAAAAATAATAAACTCGGAATAAAAAATAAAAATATCAAAATGACAAATATTCAAATAAATGGGCCAGGGGGTGTAAACTGAAAAATGGGGTGTTAGAAGCAAAAAACAACCAAGCCCAGCCCAGTCAGACTTCATCTTCTTCCTCTGAACTAAAACACGCGCGCTTTGTACAGAAAATGCTATCTCCTGATTCTTTGATTTTTTGACAAAACTCATAACATGAAACTTGTAGAGCATCAAACAAAGAATTCAACCATGTAAAAAACTTGAGATAACTCTCAAAGACCAGAGAGAATTTCTCTGGCCCTAATTTCTAACCTAGTTTTTTCAGAAAGTTCATGGGTTAAATTCTCCTAGCACGATTAATATAAATGAAAACAAAGCATATGTATGGCTTCAGGGCTATGAGTACAACATATTTCATTCACAAACCTAAGCCTAACTATTCCTAAATAGAGAGATGGAAGTTCATGAAATACCTGTTTCAGTTGACTTCGAGCTGGCCAATGCAGCAACTTCCAAGGGTGTTTGAGGTTCTGTTGAGCTTGCCTGAGGTCCACTGAAGCTTTTCCGATGCTTGGCTTGTTTTGAAGTAGCCTGAATCGTGCTACAGAACTCAACCTGCAAAACTTTGAAACAAAAATGGAAATGTGTTTTAAAGGTGTTACAGCTAGCAATGGATGATCTGGATAGCTTAGGTATGTTGGCTGGAAGGTGTTTGAAGTGGTTTTGGATAAAACGCACGATGGAATTTGGTTATGGCTTGAAGTTTGCAGAACTGGCTCTGTTTTGCAAGAAAATGGGGAATTTGTGCACTAGGAGTTTTGAGAGGCAAAGGGGTCGTATTTCTGGCTTGTTAGGAGGTATCAAACTTGTTTGCAATGTTTGTGTAAGTTGGTTTTTATCAGATGTGGAAGATGGCTTGTATTTTGCAACTTTCTTCTTCTTGAAGCAAGAGTGTGTATCTGTCCAATGCAGGCCTGTACAAGTCCTATATCATGCTGCATCTTTTTCCCTTGGTTACTGGAATTGGTAGATTTGATCTTGCCTCAAAGATATGGCCCCATGCCTCAAGGATCTTGTTTTGACATAAAGTGAAGTTTAAGCAAAAATGGCAATGTCACTTTTTCCATTTAAGGCTTAATCTAGTGTACAATGCCCTAATGACCAAGACAATACCTTAGCTCAATGGATATGCATTAAATTATGGAGTACAAATTTGTTTTGAGGCCTGTAATTGTGAACCAAGCTAGCTAGATCAGATTTGCAAATTGGTATGAACATGTATTGGCCATGGATCAAAGTGAGTTTTTTCCAACTTCAAGCATTCGATTCTCTCTAACCACAAGGGTGTTTGAGGAGTTCTTGGACAATTTGGAAAGCTTGGAACATGTACTATAATCCATCTTTGAAATTAAATTTGAAACTCCAAGTGGAACTATGTGAAAAATGGCCAAGAAGATGGGTCAAAATCCTGCCTAGATTAGGGCAAATTTTCTCTAAGTTAAAAGTTTTAGGTACCCTTGTTCCAAAAATCATAACTTGAGATACAAGATTAACTCTGTGAATCAAATTTGTAGACTTTGTGATGGACTACTACTTTCATGTTTCAAGTTATGTTTGAATCCCTTTGCATCTTGGTGAAAAAATGGGACAAAGTTAGGAAAAAATAAGAAAATTTCATAACTTAGAAAATTTCTAAGTTATGAAATTTTTCCATTTTAAACCCTAATTTGCATTTTTGGGTTTCTTGGTGAACAAGTTTCATAATTTTATATTTATTGATGAAAAATGACCCTTGGCACTTGATTTTAACCAAAAAGTCAAAGTTTGACTTTTCAGTGTACAGTCAAATTTTGATCAGTTGACTGAAAAATTCATCTGTCAATCCTATGCATTTGAGATCTTTTGAACTTGTTGAATGGATCAAGATAATTTAATTGAGTCCTTGAGTCCATGGTTGAGCTTGATTTGCCATTGGTTAGGTCAAACGGTCAAAAATTGCCTTTGTACAGTCAAAACCCTAAAAATGACCATTTTGCCCTTTTGGTGATCTGATCAAGTTTCTTATGGAATTGTGATCCAAACTTGATAAAATGGTTCACATGAGTTCATAATGTTGATGTGGGTCATATTTCATGAGGTTTGACTGTCAATTGGCCACAGTTGACTTTTTCCCCAATACAGCTGATTTCTAGGTCAATTGTCCAATTGACTGGGCAAAAATTTGAATCAAGGCTTGAAACTTGATATGGACAAACTTGTGATTCCAACATGAAGTATGAAAGTCACTTTGGGCATTGTAGGTCAAAACATCCCTGTGCAAACTCAAACCCTAATTTAGGTCAACAGTGCAAGAAGGTGTCTTGAGCAAGGCAAACCTTAGCTTGATCTTGAGTTCCAAGAGTCTTGTGATTGAGAAAATGTTGATGAAATGAGAGGGAAAATTTTGGGGTACAACAATTACACAGATTTATATTGATGATATTGTGTTTGGTGGGATGTCAAATGAGATAGTTTAACATTTTGTCAAGAAAATGCAGTCAGAATTTGAGACGAGCCTTGTTGGTGAGTTAACCCACTTTCTTGGTCTAAAAGTTAAACAAATGGAATATTCCATATTCTTATCTCAGAGAAAATATGCGAAGAATATAGTAAAGAAATTTTGGATGGAAAATACCAGTCACAAGAGAACACTTGCTCCCACACATCTAAAGTAGTCTAAAGATGAAAAAGGAGTAAGTGTGGATCAAAGTCTTTACATAAGTATGATAGGCAGTCTTCTATATGATAGAACATAGTTTGATTCTACAATCCTTAATTAGATTTTTGATGATAACAAACACAAAGAACAAATATGAACTATAAAATTGTGTTACTGTGTATGCAGAAGTTCTGACCAAAGCAGCATTAGAAGTTAAGCTATAGAAGCTTTCATGCTGAGGTAATCAGAATCTGCACTGAAGAATGATGATCAGAACATGCACTGAAGTGAAGAATACTCTGATTCTGAACAGAAGGTTCATATACAATCAGATCCTCACAACTCTAAGTCATCAATGTTCTAAAGCAATTGCAGCATAAAAGATTGTAAGATTCTGAAGCGTTACTATTCAATCAAGACAGCATTACATGCAACGGCTTCATTCAGACAAGAATCTTCTCAATATGGAAACAGCTTAAATGTCCATTATCACGCTTTATGTTGGACAAGATTCCATTGCCTATATAAACAAGCTAAGAGGACAAATCGTTTACGATTTTTCAACACCACTGCAATACATCTCTAAATGCTGCAAGCTTACATACTCTTTTCACGCTCAAAATTGTGTAAAATATCGCAGTTATGATAACTGTTTTTTGTAAAGAAAAACAATGATACACGGAATTCTTTTATCTTGATTAAGCCAATTTTTCCTTGAGATTGACCGGGTTGTGGTTGTACTCAAGAGGACTTTGGCAGTTGTCAAAGTAGTGATTGTAATCAGTTTTTGATTAGTGAATTAAGTCCTTGTTGGAGAGAGGTGAAATCACCTTGATGGGTGGACTGGAGTAGTTTGAGATCAAACAAACCAGGATAAAAATATTGTGTCTTTGCGCATTTGGTTTTAAGTTTTCAATTCACCCCCCCCCCCCCCCCCCCTTCTTGTGTTTTTCACTTCTTCAATTGGCATCAGAGTGCCTGGTTCGGAGTCCATACACTTAACCGTAACAGTACAAGATCCAAGCTTCAGAAAAACACTATGGTGGGACCAAGCCAAAACATCAGCAATGACTATCATGAGGACAAAGACATAATCAGTGGCAAACCTCCAGTCTTTGATGGAGAAAATTTTGACTACTGGAAAGACATAATTGAGAGCTTCTTTCTGGCCCATGATGTTGATCTATGGGACATGGTAATTAATGGATACACGCATCCAGTGGATGAAAGTGGTCAGAAGATAGACAGAAAAAGGATGTCTGATCAGCAAAAACGTGATTTCAAAAATCATCATAAAGCCAAAACAATACTTCTCAATGCTATCTAATACTCAGAATATGAGAAAATCTCAAACAGAGAGACAGCCAAAAATATGTTTAACTCTCTGAGAATGACGCATGAAGGTGTGATGCGGTGGAATAACTGACTTGAGGTTTTGCGTTTGTATTCGCAAATTTTGCGGTTAGCAAGAGTCGCCACCGACTTTTATTTATCCAAAAGGAAAGGTAAAAAAGCACAGGAAAGACCTTTGAGATGTTTTCTTGAGTTCGGGGGTAGATTATGAAAAGGGAAGGTACTAGCACCCTTTTCATCCATGGTTTTCCATGGGCTCTTAGTTACTTGTTTAGATCACTTAATTTGCTTTTGAAATTGTTTGAAATGGTGCTTTGTGTGGTTTTGAAAGTATTTTGAAAAGAGGCCATTCGTTTAGGCAATCTTTGTAATGATTCTCGTTCATAAGAATGTATACAAAGATGTTTGTCTTTTGAAAAATGTTTTAATGTTTTGAAATATGTTTGGAAAATGTTTTGAAATGTGTGTGTTTGTTTTTGAAAATAGCAAAGATTGTTTTGAAATGATCAAGTAATTAGAAGCTATCTACCTACTCAAATGTCTTTCCTATGTATTTTTAATCCTTTGACATTGTTGATTTACCATTGATTTGGTAAACAACCCTATCTTTGGATGTTAAACGGGACGGGCGTGGGTCATCATATGACCATGATAGCAATGTTGCCAAGTATCTTTAGCATTTTGAGGGACCAAGATCATTTGTTTAGGCAACCTTTTGATAGCGTCATCGAGGGACTATGATCTTTTGTTTTATTTTGTTTTGCCAAGATACTTTGCATGCATACCATGGCCATTTTCTTTTAGGCAACCAAGTGGGTGAAACCCTAAGGGTGTTTGTGTGCAATGTGTGTCATTTTACATGCTTTTGATTATCTTGGATTAGGTATTTTCTATTTGTTTGATTTTTGTCTTATCATGCAAAACCCTAATTTACTACATAAGTATAAATGCGATAAATTGCGTAAAGTAAAAATAAACTATTACAACAATTATTATGGGAGGGGGGATACAAGTTTTTGAATGGGGATATTGCACAAAATAAACCCTAAAATAACTATTACAACCCAATTGAATTAAGTACAAATTAAATAAATATACAAATATCAAAAATGCAATAAAAATGTATTTATGCAAAAAAAAATGTTTTGTATTTTTTTATAAGAGAATAATGATTTATTTTTAAGCCCTAAAAATAAGAGAAAAAATATTGTTATTTTTGGAAGGGGAAAACCCTAGTTTTCAAATTAAAAGAAAAATATGTTCCATATTTATTATTTTTGTCCATTCTTTGTATAAGAAAATAATAAATAATATTATGCACAAATATTAAAAGTTAAAATATGTATGAAAATAAATATTTTATGTGTAAAATAATAAAATAAAAATGTATAGTATTTTATTAAATGTATTTATAATTTATTCAAGAAAATAAAATCTATTATCCTAATAAACTATTATCTATGTAAAAAAATAATAAAATAAAATAAAATAAAATAAAATTGCAAAAAATTAAGAAGTTATTTTTATGATTTTTTAATGTTCAGAAAAAATTATTAAAATCAATAAACATAAAAATATGAGAAAATATGGAAAAATAGACAAAATATGCAAAGGGGGTGCAAATATCAAGTCAGGGGGTGTGAAAAACAAAAGCAAGCAGGCTCAGGCGCGCCAAGGCCCAGACAGTCGTCCCTGTCCTCCATCCATTCCATTTGCGCGTGTTTTTGCTTCAAACCTGTATCTCTCTATTGCTTGCACAAAAACAAAAACTTGCAACATAAAAAATGTAGCTTGGAATCTCACGATTCCAATGATATAAAATTCATAATCTAAGTATCAACGATCAGGGAGAATTTCAGTAGCACTAATTTCTGACCTAATTTTTTCAGCATGTTCAACATTCAAATTCTCTTAGCTCAGTTAATATAAATGGAAAGTATGCACATGTACAACTTCACCATGTTAGAGACTACATTTTTGCTTCACAAATCATGGCTTGAGGATGCCTAAATAGAGAGATAAAGTTTTGAAAAATACCTCCTTCAGCTGGATTTGGATATGGCAATGTGGGGACTTTGAGTGAGGCCTGAGGATCGTGTGAGCTTCCTTGAAGTTCCCTCAAGCTATTCCAATGCTTAGCTGGCTTTGTGGATGGATGAAACTCCCTGTAGAAGTCAAGCTGCAACCTTCCAAAGTGAAAATGGAAATGGCTGAAACAGAGCACACAGTTACAAGATGAATGCTTGGATAGCTTTGATATGATGTATGGAAGGTGTTTGAAGTGTTGAAAGGCAAAACCCATGAGCCAAAATTGAACTTGCTATGATTTTGCAGAAACTGCAATGTTTGGGCAGAAATTTGTGTTTTTTGAGTTTGAGAGTGTTTGGGATGTTACACCTTCGTGTTCTGGCTTGTGAAAAGTTTTTTGAATCTGTCTAGAATGATGCCAAGTCCACCCTTTATCAGCTTGTACAAGTTCTGGTCTTTTGGCAACTTTTCTTGCCTTTGAAGAAAAGTGAAGTGACTTAAGCCAACATGCTTGTACTGGCTAGTTCTAGGGCTTCCAAGGGTTGGTAAACATTGCTTGATATCTGTGGACATTGCTTGTAACAAAAGAACAGGTCCAAGGCTCAAGGTTTGTAAAGTTGGAAAAGCTTGCCTTTATGAAAATGGCAATGTGCACTTTTGGCCATTTATGGAATTGTTTCTTGTACAATGCTTCAAAAGTGAAAACAAGGACTTTATCCATTGAGTTATCATTTAATTATGGAGTTTACAAGGAGTTTAGGACCTGTAATGCAAGGTACAAGCATGCTTGATCAGATTTTCAACTTTATGCATTGTGAAAATGGCTTGAACAAAAGTGACAAATGCCAATTTCTCTTCTTCGATTCTCCCTAACCATAAATGATCTTGGAGAGTTCCTAGACATTTTGGAAAGCTTGCAACATGCTCTATAATCCATATTTGAAATGAATTTTGAGATACCTCTTGGAACTAGGTGAAAAATGTCCATGAAGTTGGGTCAAAAACCTGCCTAAATTAGGGAAAATTTTCACTAAGTTATTTAGTTCATGGACCCCTATTCACAAATTCATAACTTGAGATCCAAGCATCTTTTGGGAAAACTTTGTGAATCAAAGTTGTAGATTTCATGGAGGAATACAACTTTCATGTTGGAAGTTTTCTTTGAATCAAATTGCATCATGGTGAAAAAGTGGTGAAAAGTTAGGAAAAAAATAAGAAATTTTCCATACTTAGAAAAATTCTAAGTTATGAAAAAATTTTAAATTAAAACCCTAATTTGCAATTTTAGGTTTCTTGGTCAACAAGTTTCACATTTTGACATATCTTGATAAATTATGACCTTTGGCACTTGATTTTGATCAAAAAGTCAAAGTTTGACTTTTCAGTGTACAGTTGACTTTTGATCAGTTGACTGGAAAATTCATTTGTCAATCCAATGAACTTGAGATCTTTTAAACTATGTAATTAGGTCAAGATGATGCCATTGAGTCCTTGAAATCATGTTTGAACCCAATTGGTCATTGGCTAGGTTAAAAATCAGAAATTGCCCTTTCTCAGTCAAAACCCTAATTTTGACCATTTTGCCCTTTTGATGATTTGATCAAATTTCTTGAGGAGTTATGATCCAAACTTGATCAAATGGTACATATGAGTCTATAATGTTGTTGTGGATCAAAATTTATGAAGTTTGACTGTAAATTGGCCATGGTTGACTTTTTCCCCAATACAGCTGATTTTTAGGTCAACTGTCCAATTGACTAGTCAAAATGTGATTCAAGGCTTGAAACTTAACATGGAAATCTTAGGGGTCCAAGATGGTGTATGAAAGTCACATGAAGCGTTGATGGTCCAAAAATCCTTGTGCAAACTCAAACCCTAATTTCAGGCTATCAGTGCAAGGTGATGTCTTGAGCTGACCAAGCCCTAATCTTGTCTTGAATCCAAGAAGTCTTGTGAGGAAAATATTGATAAATGAGAGGGCAAATTTTGGGGTACAAAATCTGCCCATGTTCAATCTTCTTGAACCTGAAGAGTTAGATTGGCGATTTTGTCGTTCGTGACTCGAAGGTAAAAGATGATTGGACACTAGAGTGCCCGTAAATTTGCACTCGTCAAAGTGTAGTTGAGGGAATGGGCTTAAAGATGCCATTTGGAGAGGTGATAGAATCTTGTAGATGCCATCCAAGAATGTTTTCTGAATTGTAAGTTGTAAGTCAGAAGAATAAGTATCATAATGGTATCTGTGTCTGGAACGTATCTGAGTTGTATCTAGAGACTTGAAATCTGAATGAGAAACAGAATGGCATCCGTGTCTGGAGCGTATCTGAACTGCGAGAATCTGAATGAGTGACAGAATGGCTTCCGTATCTGGAGCATATCTAAGCTGGGGAAAATCAGAATAAGTGGCAGAATGGCATCCGCGCCTGGAGCGTATCTGGACTGTATCTGAACTAGGATTTGAATGAATAACAGAATGACTTCCGTGTTTGGAGTGTATCTGAACTGTATCTGAGGTTGAGATCTAAATGAGTATCAGAATGGCATCCTGGTCTGGAGCGTATCTAAACTGTATCTGATATCTGAATCTGAATGAGCAACAGAATGACTTCTGTGTCTGGAGTGTATTTGTTCTTGAAATTTGAATGAATAGAAGAATGACTTCCGTGTCTGGAGGGTATTTGTATTGTATCATGATTTCATATTTTTAAATGGTAGCTGTTAATCTTATCCTGAAAAGGGTAAAATGTTAACTAAAACACAAAGTTATGTTGCATGAAATGTATGATGCAATATATGTGTTTTATCAATGTTTATGACATATGGATGTAATGTATGTGCATGTAAGCTGATTTGTTGTATTGCTGAGGAAAATAAATCATTGACTGCTGCCGAGGAAAATAAATCCTTGACTGCTAAGGATAAGAAAATCCTTGGAGACTGTTGGGGATATGAGGATCCTTTATGTCTTGAAGTTGGAGTACTGGTAAGAATTCTATTGTGAGCAATGCCATATACTGCCTGAGTAATCTGCTTGGGGAATTCAGAGAACTTTTAATGACTTCTAATGGGGATTACACAAAGGAAATCCTTGTTCTGCTGGGGAATAAAGAAAACTCTGATGACTTCTGCGGTGAATTAAGAATGTGAATCTTCATTCTGTTGGGGAGCAATGAAAACTTTGGCGACTGCACTGGGGAATTAAGAATGAGAATCTTCATTCTGTTGAAAAATAAAAAATCTGTTGGGGAGAAGGCTTACTGCTGGGGAGTAGGTTCAGGATTCTGGGTTGTCTGCCATTCTACTGGGGAGTTATCCTAGGTTGGGGAGAGACAAAAGTTAACTGTTATCTGATTGATTTCCAGGCTTCAAGATAACTTGCTGGGGAAATTGGATTGACTGAAAGGTTTCCGCTGGGGATTGATAGTTAGAAGTTTTGGCTCCACTGTGGATCGGGAGTTTGAAGTTTTAATTTTGATGGGGATTAAGGGTTTAGAATTTTGGCTCCGCTGGGGATCTAGATGGTGTACTGTAGGTATTTCTTGTGGAATAGCCTAAAGACGTCTTCCTATCCTTTCAGTCTGTCAGTAATTATTCTCTTCCATCCTGTTTATTTGTAAACAGCAATTATGTTCAAATGCATATGTTCATCAATGAATCATTGGACGTTTTTGCAAATAAAAACACAAGTGTAAAAGAAAGAGGCAAATAGTTTTTGTACTTTGAAAGAGACATCTTTGTATTTACTTTGAATAAGTATTTGTGTATAAAGGAGACAGACATCCTAGTAAGAGGATGGAGTCATAAAAAAATGAGAAAAAATTTATACAAAGAAAGATAGCTATGTGTATATAAAAAATCCCATGGGGTTCCCATTCCACTATAGCCTTCATATCTCCGAATATCTTGTCCATTCGTTGCTTCGTCCGAAGATGATTGGATTGATCAGAAGCTCAGAGTTTGTCAGTGAAGAGATTATCCTTAAAGTGATCCGACGAGACATAGTCATACGCTTTAATTCCCTAACTTTTGCCTGGACCGCCCTTTCGGGTTTTCAGTCCACCGGGAAACCCTTTTTTGCCCAAGTCTCCCTTTCGGGTTTTTAACTTGTCGGGTGTACAGATTTTTTTGTTTTATCCCTAATTTTTTCCCGAACCGTTTTGGTTCACCGGGATGCCCTTGTTTTGCCTAGGTATGTCAACCTAGCGGGTCATTTATGCGTAGTATCTTTTGACTATGTCTGCGTTCGCAGGGTGCGGTAAGTCGTCGCCGTCCATGGTGATTAAGATCATTGCCCCACCAGAAAAGATGTTCTTGATTACAAATGGTCCTTCATAGGTAGGAGTCCATTTGCCCCTAGGATCACTTTGCGACAAGATGATGCGCTTGATCACTAGATCTCCAACTTGATAAACTTGGCGTCTGACTTTCTTGTTGAAAGCCTTGATCATCCATTTTTGATACGTCTGACCATGGAAAACAGCAGTAAGTCTCTTCTCGCCAATTAAGTTCAGTTGATCAAGTCGGGTTTGAATCCAATCGTCCTCACTCAAACCAGCATCTTTCATGATTCTCAAAGAGGGAATCTGAACCTCGATAGGTAAAACAGCCTCTATGCCATATACTAAGGAATAGGGTGTTGCCCCAATTGATGTGCGTGCCGTGGTACGGTACCCGTGGAGAGCAAACGGTAACATTTCATGCCAGTCCTTGTAGGTGACTTTCATCTTTTGTATGATCTTCTTGATATTTTTGTTAGCAGCTTCGACTGCACCATTCATCTTTGGCCGATTGGGGGATGAATTGTGATGTTGAATCTTGAACTGCTCGCACAAAGCGGTGATCATAGTATTGTTAAGGTTTGTACCGTTATCAGTGATGATCCTTTCGGGGATACCGTACCGGCAAATGAGATTCTGTTTGATGAAGCGGGCAACAACATTCTTAGTAACGGATGCGAAGGAAGTTGCTTCGACCCACTTGGTGAAATAGTCAATGGCCACCAGAATGAAGCGGTGTCCATTGGATGTTGTAGGCTTGATCTCTCCAATCACGTCGATTCCCCACATAGCGAAGGGCCAATGAGCTGTTAAGACATTTAGAGGAACCGGAGGCACGTGCACCTTGTCTGTATAGATTTGACATTTATGGCAGGTCCGGGAGTGTTGATAACAGTCAGCTTCCATGGTAGACCAGTAATAGCCTACCTGTAGAATCTTCTTAGCCATCGTATGCCCGCTAGAGTGAGTGCCAAAAGTGCCCTCATGCAATTCAGCCATGATCTTTTCAGCTTCAATCTTGTCCACACAATGGAGCAGAATAGAATCATGATTGCGCTTGTACAGGATGCCATTACTTAGGAAGAACTTAGCCGAGAATCTCCTTAAGAACTTTTTGTCATTGACCGAAGCTCCTTCTGGGTATTCTTGAGCCTCAAGATACCTTTTGACTTCATGAAACCACGGTCGGTCCACTACTTCTTCGGTATTAATCTCGTGACAATGTGTTGGTTCGTCCATCCGTTCGATGGTGATTTGGGGAGCCTCATTATCCCAGTTAAGTTTAAACATGGATGACATTGTAGCTAGAGTATCTGCTAGCTGATTTTCTTCTCGCGGGAAGTGCTCGAAGGTAATCTGCTCGAAATGTGGTAACAATGTCAAAACATGTTCTTTGTAAGGGATAAGGTTTGGATGCTTAGTGTCCCACTCTCCTTTGATCTGAATGATGACCAAAGTTGAATCCCCAAACACAATCAAAGATTTGATTCCCAAGTCTATGGAAGCCTTGAGACCAAATATGTATGCCTCGTATTCTGCCATGTTGTTCGTACAGTTGAAGCAAAGTCTGGCGGTGAAAGGAGTATGGCATCCTTCTGGAGATATGAGCACAGCATCGATACCGTTACCAAGCGCGTTGGAGGCCCCATCAAAGTACAGGGTCCATCGGGATCCTTGTTCAGGTCCGTCATATGGTCTGAAATCTTCAATGTTGTCCAATGTCATGATGTCTTCGTCAGGGAAGTCGAACTTCATGGACTGGTAATCTTCGACAACTTGATGGGCCAAATGATCAGCTAGCACAGTCCCCTTTATAGATTTTTGGGTCGTGTATTGTATATTGTATTCCGTTATGATCATCTGCCATCTAGCTATTCTTCCAGACAAAGCAGGCTTCTCAAAGATGTACTTGATCGGATCCATCTTAGATATCAGCAAAGTGGTATGAGTCAACATATATTACCTTAGCCGGCGAGCAACCCATACCAAAGTGCAGCAAGTTTTCTCGAGCAGTGAATATCTGGTTTCACAGTCGGTAAACTTTTTGCTAAGGTAATAAATGGCATGCTCTTTTCGGCCAGACTCGTCATGCTGCCCCAGTACGCACCCCATTGAATTCTCTAAGACGGTCAGATACATGATTAGCGGTCTTCCTTCGACGGGTGGCATCAGGACAGGAGGTTCTAGCAAATACTCCTTAATTTTATTGAAAGCAACTTGACATTCTTCATTCCATCTGACTACCTGATCCTTCTTCAATAGCTTGAAAATTGGTTCACAAGTAGACGTTAGGTGAGAAATGAACCTAGCAATGTAGTTTAGGCGTCCCAAGAAACCTTTGACCTCCTTCTCAGTGCGAGGAGCGGGCATTTCTTGTATAGCTTTGACTTTGGGAGGATCAACCTCGATACCTTTGTTGTTGACAATGAAACTAAGAGTTTACCGGACTGGACTCCGAATGTACACTTGTTTGGATTCAATCTTAGCTTGTACTCCTTCAACCTGACAAACAGCTTTTGCAAGTGATCAAGGTGTTCTTCTTCAGTTTGTGATCGGGCTATCATGTCATCTACGTAGACCTCTATCTCATGATGTATCATATCATGAAACAAAGCTACCATGGCGCGTTGATAGGTTGCCCCGGTATTCTTCAGTCCAAATGGCATCACTTTGTAACAGAGTGTACCCCACTGTGTGACAAATGTAGTTTTCTCCATGTCCTCAGGTGCCATTTTGATCTGGTTATAGCCTGAGAATCCGTCCATGAAAGAAAATACTTTGTGTTGAGCTGTGTTGTCAACCAGGATGTCGATGTGTGGAAGTGGAAAGTCATCTTTAGGGCTGGCCCTGTTTAAATCTCTATAATCCATGCACATTATGACTTTGCCGTCCTTTTTAGGCACGGGCACAATGTTAGCAACCCATTGAGGATAGGAAGTAACAGTCAGAAATCCAGCATCGAACTGCTTCATAACTTCTACTTTGATCTTCTCTGACATGTCAGGTCTCATGTGGAGGACCTTTTGTTTCACTGGTGGACAGTCTTATCTTGTGGGTAGACGGTGTACCACAATGTCTATATCGAGTCCTGGCATGTCTTCGTATGACCATGCAAAGATCTCCATATAATCATGCAATAGCTGAATTAGGCGCTCCTTGACACTCGGCTCTAGATTGGCCCTATCTTGATTTCCTTTTTATCATCCTCAGTACCCAAGTTGATTGTATCCAACTGCTCCTCATGAGGCTGAATTGCTCTTTCCTCTTGCTGTAGTAATCTGGCCAATTCCCCTGGCACCTCACAATCTTCCTCACCTTCGTATTCGGCTTGGTAGATCAGATCTTCAGAGTCACTGAAGGCTATAGCAGTATCGTTACCCATGGGATCCGGAATGGAAGGATACCTGCATTTCTGAGTGTGGGAGTGTGTAAGGGTATAGCCATCTTAAAACAATAAAATGTAAAAGAAAGACAATGAGCATAAAAGGTTTATATGTGAAAAAGCATCCATGATTCATTGAATGACATATGTAGATGAAATAAAAACCCTTACAAATGGACCGATGTGCCTCGGGTAAGACACGTGGCTTTTAAAGTACGAATTATTTGTGAATTATTAAAGATCCAACAGAAATGGAAAAGATAAATTACTGAGATATGAAAGTAATTGGAACAAAGTCTTTTGCTTCCCAGTTGCACAGTCCTTCGCTAACAGTAGGAAATATCCACTCTTCCAAGCTTCCCTCCTCTTCATTGTCTTATATTGCACTGACGCTTTGGTTGGTAAT
Organism: Vicia faba; assembly: GCA_948472305.1. Taxonomy (NCBI): domain Eukaryota; kingdom Viridiplantae; phylum Streptophyta; class Magnoliopsida; order Fabales; family Fabaceae; genus Vicia; species Vicia faba. The sequence goes on from OX451740.1 coordinate 476,468,074, forward strand.
CTTCACAGGTGGCCCCCCAGCATGGGTGCGACGCACAGCCTTCTGACCAGTCAAAGTAAACCCCAAGCCAAACTTTTCTGATTTGTAAGGAATGTCTGGAAGCTGACCCCAGATTGTGCATCCCCCTTCTTCCACTACCGCTCTTGCATCCTTTAAAGATGACATCCGAGGTGGAGGTCTGGTGATTTTAGGAATTGAGGATACCGCTTTGGTCGCCGCTATTTCCTTAGAGACTTCTTCAAAATGTTGGAAAGGGGTCTCTATGAACTCGCCATCTAACTCCATATAACGGAAGGAATTCAGATGACTAATCATATACTCCTCCTCCCCATGGGCAGTTATGATCTTCCCTTGGACGGGGTACTTGAGCATCTGATGCAAAATGGAAGTGACAGCTCCGGCATTGTGAATCCAGGGGCATCCCAACAGACAGGAATAAGAATGAAGGATGTCCATCACATAGAATGTTGAATTGAAGACCTGAGTTCCCACCTTGATTGGAATGTCCACCTACCTGTGGACCATTATCTTCGAACCATCAAAAGCTCTGACCACTATATTACTGGGTTTTAGAGTCAGCCCCTCGCAATCTAACCTATCAAGGGCTTTCTTTGGCAACACATTTAAAGATGACCCAGTATCAACCAAGACATGAGCTAGGGTTGTTCCTCTGCACTCCACTGAGACATGTAGCGCATCATTGTGTTTTCTCCCTCGGGGTGTCAAGTCAGCATCGGAGAAGCTCAGGCCATTATCAGCTGTCAAACTGGCCACACAGTCCTCGAACTGGTCAGCAGACGTTTCTTGCGGCACGTGAGCTGTCTTCAGAAATTTTACCAGTGCTTTGGCATGTGCTTCAAAGCACAACAGCAGGGCTAGCATAGATATCTTGGAAGGGGTCTGCCCCAATTGTTCAACCACATCATAATCACTTTTCTTAATGATCCTTAGGATTTCTTCCATCTCCTTCTTGGATGTTTCAGGAATAACTAGTGATTGAGCCTTCGTCAGGACAGGCTCCTCTTGAACATTCTTTCCTTTATTCTCAGCAGCGGAAGTAGGGGTAGGAATTGCATTGTCTTTGTCGGCAGGTACACTTGCAGGTACAGAGGTTATCTTCGGAATGGCCACGGGTCCAAAGACTTCTATTGGAGAAGCAATCTCTGGAGAAAAGATTCTTCCACTACGGGTAACCTTGCTTGTTCCGGCAATGTTACCAATGTCGGGATTATCCTCTTTGGAGCTTTCTTCTTCGGCAGTCAATTCAATTTGTTTAATACCATGATAGTAGATTTCTCCACCATAGTTCCATGGTACCATTTTATCTGATTTGTAAGGGGCAGGCCCGGGCATTGTTATCTTCAACAGAGTAGTCATTGGAGCAGATGTAATCCTAACGGGTTTTTTAGAAACCCTGGAAGGATTGGCGTATATGGTTATTATTAAAACTTCTAGAACTGGAATGGGCGAAATAGGAGCTTTCTCAAACAAAATTTCTTGATTATCAATCAGTTGTTGGATTCCTTTCTTCAACCAAGGGTAGTCAGATGCTGAGGACAGGCAAGTATGGAAATCTTTGTCACAACCTGGGAACACCCCAGCCTTTAACAAATTCAACTTGATGGTTAGAAGCGGAGTTAACAGTTCATCCACGGTAGCAACAAACAGATCTTCTTCAACAGCGTTGGCATTATGACCATGCCTCGACATTGGAGCGGAAATAACATTCGGTTTTTCAGGAGCTTCAAATTCAACTTCCTTTGCGTCAATCAGATCTTGAATCTTATTCTTCAGAGCCCAACAGTTGTTGGTGTCGTGCCCTGGAATTACTGAATGGTACGCGCATCTGGCGTTGGGATGGTAATGTGGAGAAGCAGTGTTAGGATTTTTAGGGGCCTCTTTTAGCATGGCCAGATTCAACTTCAAGAGATGTGGTAGGAGTCATGTTTATCTTGGTGAATTGCCGTACAGGCCTTTCCATCCTTTGCTGGTTATTTCTCGGTTGATTGTTTCTTGGCTGGTCTGATGCAGGCTTTTGAATCATAATAGCCCCCATTGTTGGTCAGCGCTCAGTTCTTCCATGATTTCTCTATGCATAGACAGCAGACACTTCCTTCTTTCCAGTGAAGTTCTTTTTTACAGCAGCTGATGCAGACGCGTCCTTCTGAATTTTCCCATTTCTTATACCAGCCTCCACTCTTTCGCCAGTTAGAATCAATTCGGTAAACCCTACAGAGGAGCTTCCAATCAGATGATTAAAGAAAGGACCTGACAGAGTCCCCAAGAACATGTACACTAGCTCTCTTTCAGATAAAGGTGGTTGTACCCTTCCAGCTAGATCCCTCCACTTTTGGGCGTAGTCTTTGAAGCCCTCATTGGTAGCCATAGCCATACTCTGTAGCTGAGTACGGGTTGGCGCCAAGTCGGCATTATATTGATACTGTTTATAGAAGTATGCTGCCAAGTCTTCCAAATTGTGAACATCTTCCCTCTCCAACTGGTAGAACCAATCAAGCTGCGTTCCTGATAAACTGTCCTGGAAAAAGTGGACCCACAGGTCTTTGTCAGCAGAATGTGGTTGAATTTTCCTGACATAGGATCTGAGGTTCATTTTGGGACAAGACACCCCATCATACTTAGAAAACAGCGGCACTTTAAATTTAGGAGGGATTACAATTCCAGAAACCAACTCTAACTCCTCAAAATCCAGCCCCGGTACTCTTTGCACTTCCATAGTAGCTAGACGCTCTTCCAGGTTTTTGTATTTGTCATCGGCCGGAGGGTACTGTTGTTCAGAGTAGTCCTCTTCATCCTCTTCTTCTGCTTCAGAATCTGATGGCACTATCATTCCTTTTCCTTTTCCCTCCCCCTCTTGAGATGTTGATGGGAATTCCAAAGTCCGTCTGGCTTGTCCCTGAAATCTTCTACCCATGAGAACCACACCAGTTGGCTTCTTCTTCTTTTTCTCTTTTTCTTTCTCTAGCAAAGTCTTCAGTTCCTCCTGCACCTTGGCTAAGGTCATGAGCAACTGTTGAAATTGTGAATTCTGAGCTTGCAAATCTTTGACCGTTTGTTCAGTATCCATCTTGCTGAAATAAACAGCAGAGAGATGAGGAAACTTGGTGTGAAGACTTGTTTATGTTTATGATGAATGATATGTATTCATGAAATGCTTTCAAGGATTCAGAAATTCAAATTTGTTTTAAACAAAAAAAAGAAACACACGTCATATTAATAAGATAGAATTGTTAGTACATCAATGCCCCTTGGGCAAAATAGTACAAAATCCTAAGATAAAAAGATGTTGCGCATCCTTTTTGGTGCAATGTAGGTGTTGAGAGTCTGCTCTTCATGAAGTAACCGAGTGAGTTCTAAAACCTTCTTCTCGCTTGCGTAGAATTGGGCTTCAAAAGTATCGCGTTCTCCCTGGAGCTGTATCCAACTCCTTTTGTAAATCTTCGAGTGATGTTGGCATGTCAGGATGTAGGAGGGTGTATGGAACCTCTCCTTCCTTAACAGGATCCATAATCACAGGGAGAATGGAGGGGTAAGGCATCATAAGACTTTGGGCGCGGGTTCGTACCCACTTGAGGTAAGGCTCAAGAGGGATGGAATTCTTGTGTCCCAAGGTCTTACTGTCTATCTTGTTTGGCATCCTCCAAGCTCTGATGAACCTTTGACGGAGTCCTTGATCGTCGTTGTCGAAGTCAAAAACCAATCCTTGAATCAGCATGTCATGTGGGCCATCCCTTCGGGCATAACCAAACTGTCTTAGAGCCAAGCATGGGTTGTAGGTGATGCCTCCCCTAATGCCAAGTAGAGGGACATTATGGAATTCCCCACAACGGTCAACAATGATGATATTCTCTTTGGATCGAGAACACCAATGGATATCTGAATGTGTAAGTGTCATCAACCGTTGTGACCACCTCAAACCTTGCTCATTCTTCAATACTGATTGGGGAAGATGAGAAATAAACCATCTTTCCAGGAGAGGAGTGCAACACATGAGAACACCTCTTTTCCTCATTGTACGAGTGTGAAAAGAGTGGAGGATATCCCCAAGCAATGTAGGTACCAGGTTGTGAGACATGAAGATTTTGATAGCGCTCACATCTATAAGTTGGTCAGGGTTAGGGAACAAGACCATCCCATAGATGAGAAGAGCTACAATCTCCTCAAAAGCTTGCAAGTCTAGAGAATTCCAACAACTTTGGGCCTTCTCAAACAAAAACTTTGACAAGAAGCCTTTGACACAACTTCTAGTTTCCCAATGTGTTGTGACATCAAATGATTGCAAGTGCAAGGCTTGAGAAATCTCTTCTGGCTTTGGATCTCTTTCCGTACCGTTGAAAGGTAGTTGATTGAGAATAGGAATCCTCAAGAGTTGAGAAAATTCCTCCAAAGTGGGCACAAGTTGGTAGTCAGGAAATGTGAAGCAATGATGCAAAGGGTCAAAGAACTAGAAGAGAACTTTCAGCATATCCTCCTCTGTGTTGGTGGTGACCAAGTTAAGTAGGCGACCATGTCTCTCGGTGAACGGAGAATTCTCAGGAATCCTTGAAGCTAGCTCCTTGAGTTGTGGAGGAATTCTTACAAGGTTGATTTGGACAGTTTTTCTGCGAAGTGAATCCATAACCTACAAAACAAGAACAAAGATGAATCTCCAAAATCCTTGAAATGGTTAGTGGATGCATATGATGTTCATGATGTCCATGATGTTTTGCACAAGTATATATGTACAAGAAAGCCACACAAGTTCCTAGTTTAGGCTTGCATGGGGTTTCATAGGTAAGTACCCTCTTGAAGTTTAGTTGGCTCAACCTATCCTAGAAATAGTAACCGGGTTCTAAGGAGCTCAATATTACTGGATTGTTTCCTTGTTCATTGTTTCAATTCAGCCTCTTTACTGGCGACCGAAATATTCCAAGGAACCAACCCTCAATGAGTGTAGTATCGAGTATCTACCAACTTCGGATTGCACCAAAGCCGGTCATCTCACTACATCCTAAAAGGCCAAGTTGGTCAAGTAAAGGTTCTAGAAGTTCGTTAGTGCTTCATGACATCACTCAGCGGACCCGTATTCTCTTTGATTGACTCAAAGGCTACCGGTACCCACAAATATGTCACACTAACATAGCTATTGCTTAGACCATGTCGGTATACCCCACCCAGTTTCCACAACGTATTGCTATTTACCTATAATGTTTCCCAAATCCTGGTAGAGGATTCAAACCCAAACAATAGAACCAAGATGTAAAGCAAACAAGTCAAGCAAGATAAGCATGTAAAGGTGATCTAAAAACCCTAAGGTAACCCCACTTTTATTATTTTTCCCCAGCAGAATCGCCAGTTCTGTGATGCGGTGGGAGAACTGACTTGAGGTTTTGTGTTTGTGTTTGCAAATGTTGCGGTTAGCAAGAGTCGCCACCGACTTTTATTTTATCCAAAAGGAAAGGTAAAAAAGCACAGGAAAGACCTTTGAGATGTTTTCTTGAGTTCGGGGGGTAGATTATGAAAAGGGAAGGTACTAGCACCCTTTTCATCCATGGTTTTCCATGGGCTCTTAGTTACTTGTTTAGATCACTTGCTTTGCTTTTGAAATTGTTTGAAATGGTGCTTTGTGTGGTTTTGAGAGTATTTTGAAAAGAGGCCATTCATTTAGGCAATCTTTGTAATGATTCTCGTTCGTAAGAATGTATACAAAGATGTTTGTCTTTTGAAAAAATGTTTCAATATTTTGAAAGATGTTTGGAAAATGTTTTGAAATGTGTGTGTTTGTTTTTGAAAATAGCAAGGATTGTTTTGAAATGATCAAGTAATTAGAAGCTATCTACCTACTCAAATGTCTTTCCTATGTATTTTTATTCCTTTGACATTGTTGATTTACCATTGATTTGGTAAACAACTCTATCTTTGGATGTTAAACGGGACGGGCGTGGGTCATCGTATGACCATGATAGCAATGTTGCCAAATATATTTATCATTTTGAGGGACCAAGATCATTTGTTTAGGCAACCTTTTGATAGCGTCATCGAGGGACTATGATCTTTTGCTTTGTTTTGTTTTGCCAAGATACTTTGCATGCATACCATGGACATTTTCTTTTAGGCAACCAAGTGGGTGAAACCCTAAGGGTGTTTGTGTGCAATGTGTGTCATTTTACATGCTTTTGATTGTCTTGGATTAGGTCTTTTCTATTTGTTTGATTTTTGTCTTATCATACAAAACCCTAATTTACTACATAAGTATAAATGCGATAAATTGCGTAAAGTAAAACTAAACTATTACAACAATTATTATGGGAGGGGAGATAGAAGTTTTTGAATGGGGATATTGCACAAAATAAACCCTAAAATAACTATTACAACCCAATTGAATTAAGTACAAATTAAATAAATATACAAATATAAAAAATGCAATAAAAATGTATTTATGCAAAAAAAAAATGTTTTGTATTTGTTTTTTGTAAGAGAATAATGATTTATTTAAGCCCTAAAAATAAGAGAAAAAATATTGTTATTTTTGGAAGGGGAAAACCCTAGTTTTCAAATTAAAAGAAAAATATGTTCCATATTTATTATTTTTGTCCATTCTTTGTATAAGAAAATAATAAAAAATATTATGCACAAATATTAAAAGTTAAAATATGTATGAAAATAAATATTTTATGTGTAAAATAATAAAATAAAAATGTATAGTATTTTTATTAAATGTATTTATAATTTATTCAAGAAAATAAAATCTATTATCCTAATAAACTATTATCTATGTAAAAAAATAATAAAAAAATAAAATAAAATAAAATTGCAAAAAATTAAGAAGTTATTTTTGTGATTTTTTAATGTTCAGAAAAAATTATTAAAATCAATAAACATAAAAATATGAGAAAATATGGAAAAATATGGAAAAATAGACAAAATAAGCAAATGGGGTGCAAATATCAAGTCAGGGGGTGTGAAAAACAAAAGCAAGCAGCCCCAGGCGCACCAAGGCCCAGACAGTCGTCCCTGTCCTCCAGCCATTCCATTTGCGCGCGTTTTTGCTTCAAACATGTATCTCTCTATTGCTTGCACAAAAACAAAAACTTGCAACATAAAAAATGTAGCTTGGAATCTCGCGATTCCAATGATATAAAATTCATAATCTAACTCTCAAAGATCAGGGAGAATTTCAGTAGCCCTAATTTATGACCTAATTTTTTCAGCATGTTCAACATTCAAATTCTCTTAGCTCATTTAATATAAATGGAAAGTATGCATATGTACAGCTTCACCATGTTAGAGACTACATTTTTGCTTCACAAATCGTGGCTTAAGGATGCCTAAATAGAGAGATAAAGTTTTGAAAAATACCTCCTTCAGCTGGATTTGGATATGGCAATGTGGGGACTTTGAGTGAGGCCTGAGGATCGTGTGAGCTTCCTTGAAGTTCCCTCAAGTTATTCCAATGCTTAGCTGGCTTTATGGATGGCTGAAACTCCCTGTAGAAGTCAAGCTGCAACCTTCCAAAGTGAAAATGGAAATGGCTGAAACAGAGCACACAATTACAGGATGAATGCTTGGATAGCTTTGATATGATGTATGGAAGGTGTTTGAAGTGTTGAAAGGAAAAACACACGAGCCAAAATTGAACTTGCTATGATTTTGCAAAAACTGCAATGTTTGGGCAGAAATTTGTGTTTTTTTAGTTTGAGAGTGTTTGGGATGTTATGCCTTCGTGTTCTGGCTTGTGACAAGTTTTTTGAATCTGTCAAGAATGATGCCAAGTCCACCCTTTATCAGCTTGTACAAGTTCTGATCTTTTGGCAACTTTTCTTGCCTTTGAAGAAAAGTGAAGTGACTTAAGCCAACATGCTTGTACTGGCTAGTTCTAGGGATGCCAAGGGTTGGTAAACATTACTTGATATCTGTGGAAATTTCTTGTAACAAAAGAACAGGTCCAAGGCTCAAGGTTTGTAAAGATTGAAAAGCTTGCCTTTATGAAAATGGCAATGTGCACTTTTGACCATTTATGGAATTGTTTCTTGTACAATGCTTCAAAAGTGAAAACAAAGCCTTTATCCATTGAGTTAGCATTTAATTATGGAGTGTAGAAGGAGTTTAGGACTTTTAATGCAAGGTACAAGCATGCTTGATCATATTTGCAACTTGATGCATTGTGAAAATGGCTTGAACAAAAGTGACAAAATGTCAATTTCTCTTCTTCGATTCTCCATAACCACAAATGATCTTGGAGAGTTATTGGACATTTTGGAAAGCTTGCCACATGGTCTACAATACATATTTGAAATGTATTTTGAGATACCTCTTGGAGCTAGGTGAAAAATGTCCATGAAGTTGGGTCAAAAACCTGCCTAAATTTGGGCAAATTTTCACTAAGTTATTTAGTTCATGGACCCCTATTCGCAAATTCATAACTTGAGATACAAGCATCATTTGGGAAAACTTTGTGAATAAAAGTTGTATATTTCATGGAGGACTACAACTTTCATGTTGGAAGTTTTCTTTAAATCAAATTGCATCATGGTGAAAAAGTGGTGAAAAGTTAGGAAAAAATAAGAAATTTTCCATACTTAGAAAAATTCTAAGTTATGAAAAAATTTCAAATTAAAACCCTAATTTGAAATTTTAGGTTTCTTGGTCAACAAGTTTCACATTTTGACATATCTTGATGAATTATGACCTTTGGCACTTGATTTTGACCAAAAAGTCAAAGTTTGACTTTTCAGTGTATAGTTGACTTTTGATCAGTTGATTGGAAAATTCATCTGTCAATCCAATGAACTTGAGATATTTTAAACTATGTAATTAGGTCAAGATGATTCCATTGAGTCCTTGAAATCATGTTTGAACCCAATTGGTCATTGGCTAGGTTAAAAATCAGAAATTGCCCTTTCTCAGTCAAAACCCTAATTTTGATCATTTTGCCCTTTTGATGATTTGATCAAATTTCTTGAGGAGTTGTGATCCAAACTTGATCAAATGGTACATATGAGTCTAGAATGTTGTTGTGGATCAAATATTATGAAGTTTGACTGTAAATTGGCCATGGTTGACTTTTTCCCCAATACAGCTGATTTTTAGGTCAACTGTCCAATTGACTGATCAAAATGTGATTCAAGGCTTGAAACTTAACATGGGAAATCTTAGGGGTCCAAGATGGTGTATGAAAGTCACATGAAGCATTGATGGTCTAAAAATCCTTTGCAAACTCAAACCCTAATTTCAGGCTATCAGTGCATGGTGATGTCTTGAGCTGACCAAGCCCTAATCTTGTCATGAATCCAAGAAGTCTTGTGAGGAAAATCTTGATAAATGAGAGAGAAAATTTTGGGGTACAACAGAAGGCAACATACAAGTCAAAGAAACCAAGGCCCTTGCGCTCATTCAAAAGTATGAAGCATTCAAGATGGAAGAAAGTGAATATATAGAAGTAATGTTCTCAAGATTCCAGATCCTTGTTGCTGGGATGAAGGTTCTTGACAAAGGATATTCTACTGTTGATCACGTAAAGAAGATCATTAGAAGTCTACCCAAGCAATGGAGGCCAATGGTCACAGCACTTAAGCTATCCAAAGATCTCAACAAGATATCTCTGGAGGAACTTGTCAGCTCCCTCAGAAGTCACGAGATAGAGCTAGAATAAGATGAGCCTCAAAAGCAAGGTAAGCCACTAGCATTAAAATCTAACAAAAAATCTGATTCTAAGGTTTTGTAGGCTATGTAAGAAACCTCTGATGAATCCTAATCAGAAGAAGATTTATTGTCTCTCCTCTCCAGTAGGGTGAATCAACTGTGGAAGCAGAGACAAAGGAAATTCAGAAATCCTAGAAGATCAGGGAATCAAAATGAATCCTCCTCCAGATACAGAAAGTATGCGTCTTCCTCTAGACATAGAAGATCTGAAGGTTCATCAGGACATAGAAAGTCAAATAACAAGGACATCATCTGCTATGAGTGCAATGAGCAAGGGCACTACAAAAGTGATTGTTCAAGGCTTCAGAAGGAGAAGCCCAAAAAGAAGTTCTTCAAGGAGAAGAAGAAAAGCCTCATGACAACATGGGACGATTCAGACACTTCTGATGCTGACTCAGAGTCAGATGATGAAAGAGAAAAGATAGCTCTCATGGCAAAAGTGTCAGAAGATAGTGAAGCTTATGGTTCAGACTCAGAATCAGACACTAAAGAGGTATTCCCTGACTTCACTATTAATTTTACTAAAGTTGAACTTGCAGAAAGTCTAAATGAAATTGTGGAAAGGTATCAGCAACTCAGGGTCAAATTCAAGAACCTAAAAAGGGATTTTGTCTCTGACTCTGAAAAGACTGAGAGCTCAGATTAGAGAATTCTGAGTTAAAAGAAAAGGTTTCAAAATTAGAAAACAATTTGCAAAACTCTCAGAAGGAAATAATCTCAGAGACTCCCAGTAATGCTGATGAGATCATCAAAGAGTATGATCACAGCTTTCAGAAGTTTCTGGCTAAAAACATAGATAGAAGCAAGATGGCTTCAATGATCTATGGAGTTAGCAGGAATGGCAGAAAAGGGATAGGATATCAAGGTAAGGTATCTACACCTAAGAAAGTCTTGGAACTAGTCATAAAACGCACACCACTTAAATCACACTTCATATATGGGCACACACACGACCTAAAACACACTAGTAATGATTACTCTGTCAAACCAAAATTTAACCAGAATTTTGGTAAAACTAACATACCAGGACCCAAGAAGATATGGGTACCTAAGGACAAAATTATATATGTAGCAGATATCTTTAGCAGCAAGGATAAAATACCATTCATGGTACCTGGAATCTGGATGCTCTCGACACATGATGGGAAGAAAGCATATGTTCCAAAGCCTGGAACTTAAACCTGGAGGCTACGTGGGCTTTGGGGGAAACCAAAGAGGAAAGATCATTGGCTCCGGAACAGTAGTTAATGTAAATCTTCCCTCTATAAATAATGTGTTATTAGTTGATGGATTAATGCATAACCTGTTATCCATAAGCCAATTAAGTGATAACGGTTATGATATAATGTTTAATCAAAATTCATGCAAAGCAGTTAGTCAGAAAGATGGAACTATTCTTTTTAATGGAAAGAGGAAAAACAACATTTATAAGATAAAACTTTATAAACTAAAAAGTCAGAATGTAAAATGTCTTCTCTCTGTTAACAACGAGCAATGGGTCTGGCACAGAATATTGGGGCATGATAGTATGAGAAGAATATCTCAGATTAACAAACTCAATCTGGTCAAAGGACTTCCAAATTTGAAGTTCAGCTCAGATGCTCTGTGTGAAGCATGTCAGAAAGGTAAATTTTCAAAACCTGCTTTTAAATCTAAAAATGTTGTTTCCACCTCTAAGCCATTAGAACTTCTGCACATAGACTTATTTGTACCAGTAAAAACTGCGTCTGTTAGTGGCAAGAAGTATGGGTTAGTGATCGTAGATGACTATAGCAGATGAACATGGGTAAATTCTTAAGACACAAGGACGAGTCACACTCTGTGTTCGTTGCATTCTGTAACCAAGTTCAGAATGAAAAGGATCTTATAATTTTCAAAGTCAGAAGTGATCATGGTGGAGAATTTGAAAATAAAAATTTTGAATCATTTTTTAATGAAAAAGGCATCTTGCATGACTTCTCTTGTCCTAGAACTCCCCAACAAAATGGAGTTGTAGAACGAAAGAACAGAACACTGCAAGAAATGGCCAGAACCATGATTAATGAGATTAACATTGCTGAGATCTTCTGGGCAGAAGCAATTAACACAGCGTGTTACATTCAGAATAGAATCTCTATAAGACATATTTTGGAAAAGACTCCATATGAACTATGGAAGAACAGAAAGTCCAACATTTCTTATTTCCATTCGTTTGGATGCACTTGTTTCATTATGAATACTACAAATTATCTGAACAAGTTTAACTCTAAAGCACAAAAGTGCATTATGTTAGGATACTCTGAAAGCTCAAGAGGGTACAGAGTATACAATACAGAAACACAGATTGTTGAAGAGTCAATCAGTGTTAGATTTGATGATAAGCTTGACCCTCAAAAGTCAAAGCAGAATGAATTCTTTGCAGATATAGAAGTTAAATTCACAGGTACTGAAGATAACTCATCAGAAGCTCTCAACAGAGACGCTCTAACAACTTCAGAAAGAAATGCTACAAGAAATCCAGCACCTTCTGTTGATCAACTCCAGAAAAGGTTTTCCAGAATCAGCATAGCTCACCCAGAAGATAAAATCCTGGGAAAGAAGGATGATCCAATCAGAACAAGATCAACATTCAGAAAATCTGAAGAATCCCTCATGGGACTGGTCTCTCTGATTGAACCAACAATAATTGATGAAGCTCTTCTAGATAATTACTGGATTCTGGCAATGCATGAGGAATTAAATCAGTTCACCAGAAATAACGTATGGGATCTGGTTCCCAGACCAAAAGGATTGAACGTCATTGGAACAAAGTGGGTGTTCAGAAACAAACTGAACGAGCAAGGAGAAGTCATCAGAAATAAAGCACGACTAGTGGCACAAGGTTATAGTCAGCAAGAGGGGATAGAATATACAAAAACCTTTGCTCCAGTCGCCAGGTTAGAATCTATCAGACTTCTGGATGTAGCACTCAAATGCTCTGGATGAAAAGTCAACTTGAAGACTTCAACATATTTGAGAGTAACATTCCTATCTTCTGTGATAACACTTCAGCTATATGTCTCAGTAAGAATCCTATTTTGCATTCTACGGCTAAACATATAGAAATAAAACATCACTTTATTAGGGATTATATCCAGAAAGGAATTCTTACCTTAAAATTTATTAACACAGACAATCAATGGGATGATGTATTTACAAAAACCATTTCTGAAGATAGTTTCAATTTCATTCTGAAACATCTCAGCATGAAGTTATACCCAGGATAAAATGTTTTATTTTCATATCTTAACCCTCAGAACTTTATTGTTTTCTGTGAACATCTGATTAACTTGTCTTCAGAAGTTAGAAGTACAGTTGCTTCAGAGTCTATCTATGAAGATCTGAACGTTTCATTTCAAGGATAGAGGCATGCAGTTCACATAATCAAACATCTGTCATCCTCTCACAAGCTACCTTCTGAAGCTGAACACGTATCCAAATTCTGAAGGGTCCAAGGCTCTGATTGGATGCATTGAGACACTTGTCAGTGGTAACTGTTCAATATCTTTCTAAATCCCCTAATCTCAGGTCTCATTAATGAATATAATCATCACTTATTTTCTTGCTTACTGTTTACGTTTTCAAAAAACCTATATAAATTCAACTTACTATTTCATTCATTCACATTTTACTCTCTTCTATATTCTCTCTTGTTTCAAGTTACATTTTCAAAAACCCTTTCCATCTTCTTCAAAGAACCTGTGTGAAAAATGACATCATCATCAAGTCTCAAGAATCTCAGTGCTCTTGAATCTTCATCAATGGAACAATATGAAAAACCCATTAGAACGCTTCTCACTCCTGTTGACAACCTGGAAGTTCTCTCTGAGTTGATCATTGATTTTGAAAGTTTACAAGAAAATGGGTTTAATCTCTATGAAGACGTAACTGCAAAGGGTTGGAACAGATATTTTGACCGTCTGTTGGGTCCAACGTTTCCCATTCTCGTCAAAGAGTTCTAGATTCATGCTACCTCATCCAACCACCAAGTTACATCGTATGTTATAGGAAAGAAGATAGTGATAACAGAAGATTTAATTGGGAAACTCATTGGATACAATGGTGGTGGAGTCATATGCATTGATATGGTTGATAGATGTCATAACCTAAAATCTATTGCCAAGGAAATCTTCACTTCTGGACAGCCATCCAGCAAGATCAGAGACTTGAAGGATCATCACAGAATCTGGGCTATAATAATTCTGGGATGTATCAATCATAGGAAGCCTACAAGCTCTCCTGATTACATCAATATTGATCAGCAGTTTCTGATTTACTTCATTGCAAATAAGACCAAGATAAACCTTCCACACTTGCTCTTCAACCATGTCAGAACAAGTATGAAAGAGACAAGAGGAAGAAGAAAGAACTAAGAGGGATTGGATTCCTCTAGGAAGATTAATTTCAGATATTCTAACGAAAAACAGGCTGATAGAACATCTGACAGAGGCTCAAGAAATAAGCACTCTGGAAGCAACCGCTGGGAAACCTTTGAACGCCAAGAATCTGAAGAAAATGAAGATTATTGAGAAAATTAAGAGGGAACCAACTATTACTTCTCATGAGGCCATCACTTCTAGGAGAATCCCTCTGAAGGATTTCCCACTATTCTCTGAAATAGATGCCTCCCCAGAAATCATAGTCAGATACCTTGAAGCTTGCAAGGCTGATGGGACTATTCCAGAAATCAACATCCAAGATCTACACAGGCCAGCTCCAGAGGTTGTGCTAAAGAAATACAAAAAGATGAAACCAGCAGGAGAAGGATCCTCTCAGAAGACACCTAAAGCTGCGAAAAAGAAAGGTAATTCATCTTTTGTTTCTGTTATAGAATCAATAGTTGTTCCAACATCGGAAACCACTCCCCCTCAACCAACAGAAAATCCTTCACCCCAAACATTTGAGGATTTTGACATAGAGTTTGACCCATCTGTAACTCTTGGAAACTTTTTGAATGAACCTCACTCCCCCAATCAAAATCCAAATCTAGAACATCATCAACCAGAACTTGCCAAAGTTCTATCTGACATTGAACTGTTTGACCAAGACTTTTCCTCTCCAATACCAGAAAATCCAAACTCTCAACAACAACCAAAAAATCCACAACCACACTCTCCTCAACCAGAACATATGAATCTCAACTCACCACAACCATAAAATAGACACTCTCTCTCTCCACCTTCTGAAAACACATCCTCTGAAATTCCTGAACCAGAAACTCAACACGCTACCGCAAACCAATCTGAAGACTCTCCTTCAGATTTTGATACCACTATCCCAATCCCTGGAATAACAGAACCCCTTACGGTTCGCTTACCTCTCACTATTCATGATATTCCAGAAATCCCTTCACCATATGAATCTACACCACCAAACACCCCTAACACACTAATTCTAATTTCTGACTCTTCCACTCCTTCACCCATCAACCATCCAGCTGACAACCTTAGAATTGTCATTGATCCACTAGTGCTGGACCGACTAGCTTCCACCTCAAACAAAATTGCCATTCCCAAACCAAAACCAATCGCAACCAAATTAGATGTTGGTAAGAGTCTGTTTATTTTTGAAACAGAAATGCAGGAATGGATCAATTCTTTGAAGCAAGCAAGCCAAGAGATTTCTAATCCTGCTGCTTCTGATTCTCTGTGGGAAAGATTCATAAAATGGCTCAACTCTGAAACTCTGAAGCTGAAAGAATTGGGATATGAAAGGGCTCAGCAGAACTTCAGTGATCAACTGAAAGCCTTCCAAGATCAATTTCTAAGCCAATAGTGCAAGAAAGAAATTCTTCCGCTGGATAATGCTCCCTCGAAAGAGCACCATCCTTCAGAAGTTGCTGAACCAGATTCTGATAGTCTCTCTCTGACTACTGCTCCAGAAAACATGATTGCATCAGAAGAAGTGGTTCAATCAGAAGAGGCTGCAGAATGTTCTGAACAATATACAACCCCTGAAGATACACCAGCTTCGTCTCTAGTCATGCAAACTCTAGAAGAGTTGAAGAAAGAGAATGCATTAATCCATGCCAGACTGGATAAGCAAGAGGATACAAAAAAAAAGAGATCAAAGGTATTCTGGATAAACAAGAAGATACTACAAAAGAAATCAAAGACATTCTGGGAAAGCAGGAAGAATCAAGCACTCAGATCAAGAGCTTGTTGGAAGCGTTGTTCACACGTCTTCCCCCTCCTTCTTAGATTTTCTTTAAAACTGTTTATCTGTAATTTTTTATCTTTACCTCCTTGTTTCTGAAACTTGTCATTGCATTTTGTTTTCAATATAATTCATCTTTTTGAATTTGATTATATCGCTTTTTGATACCTGACAAAAAGGGGGAGAAAGTAAGATATTTTCAATAACAGTATACTGGGACAAAGTCTCAAACATTCTGAATATCTTAACTTCTTATTTTTTTCTGAAAGCATAAACAGGAACAAAATTTTGATAAAGACAGAAGGAGATGCATCAAAAGCTTAGATGAGAAGGAACTTCAGGGAAGTAATCAACTCAGGGGGAGTCTCTCTTAAGTTTTTTGTTCTATTTTTTTTTTATTGAAAATTCTAGTTTTTGTCATCATCAAAAAGGGGGAGATTGTTAGAACATGGTTTGATTCTACAAACCTTAATTAGAGTTTTGATGATAACAAACACAAAGAACAAATATTCACTCTAAAATTGTGTTACTGTGTATGTAGAAGTTCTGACCAAAGCAGCATCAGAAGTTAAGCTATAGAAGCTTTCACGCTGAGGTAATCAGAATCTGCACTGAAGAATGATGATTAGAACATGCGCTGAAGTGAAGAATACTCTGATTCTGAACATAAGGTTCATATACAATCAGATCCTCACAACTCTAAGTCATCAATGTTCTTAAGCAATTGCAGCATACAAGATTGTAAGATTCTGAAGCGTTACTATTCAATCAAGACAGCATCACATGCAACGGCTTCATTCAGACAAGAATCTTCTCAATATGGAAATAGCTTAAATATCCATTATCACGCTTTATGTTGGACATGATTCCATTACCTATATAAACAAGCTAAGAGGATAAATCATTTACGATTTTTCAACACCACTGCAATACATCTATAAACGCTGCAAGCTTACATACTCTTTTCACGCTCAAAATTGTGTAAAATATCACAGTTGTGATAACTGTTTTTTGTAAAGAAAAACAATGATACACAGAATTCTTTTATCTTGATTAAGCCAGTTTTTCCTTGAGATTGATCGGGTTGTGGTTGTACTCAAGAGGACTTTGGCAGTTGTCAAAGTAGTGATTGTAATCAGTTTTTGATTAGTTAATTAAGTCCTCGTTGGAGAGAGGCAAAATCACATTGACGGGTGGACTGGAGTAGTTTGAGATCAAATGAACCAGGATCAAAATATTGTGTCTCTGCGAATTTGATTTTAAGTTTTCAATTCAACCCCCCCCCCCCCCTTCTTGTGTTTTTCACTTCTTCACTATATCTCACAGCTAGTAGACCTGACATTGCCATTGTGTAGGGGTGTGTGCTAGATATCAAGCTAATCCAAAAGTTAGCCATGACAACCATGTGAAAAGAAATCTTAAATATGTGAATGGGACAAGTGACTATGGTATGCTATATTCTCATGGATCTGGCTCTGCTTTAAGTGGTTATTGTGATGTTGATTAGGCAGGAAGTGCTGATGATAGAAAAGAACATCACAAGGATATTTCTTTCTGGGAAATAATCTCGTATCTTGGTTTAGTAAGAAGCAAAATTGTGTGTCTTTGTCCACTACTGAGGGTGAGTATATTGCTGCAGGAAGCAATTGTTCTCAGTTGGTTTAGATGAAACAAATGTTGATAGAATATAATGTCAAAAAGGATGTCATGACATTATTTTGTGACAATCTAAGTGCCATAAATATATCAAAAATCCTATTCAGCACAACAAGACTATTGTACCCTAAAATTTGCCCTCTCATTTCATCAAGACATTCAAAATATGAAATTTGATCATCAAAAAAATCAAGAAAGTCAAAAATCAAACTTTGCAAGACTTGGAAAAATTTTCTAAGTATTTTCTATACATGATTAATTTCAGTACCTCATGACATATTTTTTCATTATAATTCAAAATAATTCAAGTTATTACAAGGTTGCATTTTTGCAAGATTACAAACCCTAAGCTTTGTCTTGTTTGAATTTTTCCCTTTGACTCAATGTCCAAACTTTTCCACTATGCTATCCACAAAACAAACTCGTGTCATGCTACAAACAATGTTGTCCAAACTACTGCTGAACAAAGCCCTATATGCTGTCAAGTTCAAGCCTGTTGTACTATCCACATAACAGCCCAAAACCATGTCAAAAACAGTTTGTTGTACTGCTATGAAATAGCCTTGCACCAAGCTGCCACAACACTCCAAAATTGTTGCAAAAATAGCCCTGTTATGCTACTACCAACCCAGTCTAAGCCTGCATTATCTCAGCCCCATATTTGCACACAATTTGCATATGAGAGTTGTACCTAAAAAGCTATGAAGAAAGAATACCTAAACAGTTCGAATTTTTATTTGTTTCCCTCCCAAAATCTCAGTCAAGTTCATCTATAAATAGACTATTTTCATAACACACAAAAGGGGTTGGCTTTTGGAGAGAGAAAAGAGAGAACAGAAAAAACAACATTCTTTGTAAACTCTGATCATTTCACAAAAGACCCTTACTCATACTTATCTTTATTCTCAGTCACAAAAACAGAACCTCCATCCATTATTTCATCTTACAAACTCTCCCATAAATCAACCAGCCAAACACTTCACATCACATAGAGATTGTTAAAACATAAAAGTAGTTTCAGTGGTGCCATTATCTTCCCCTTCCAAACACAAAAATAGTACTGTACAACTTGATTGGGTTGGTATGGTTCAAACAGCTTGGAACAACTTCCTGGAGGTTCATTGAAGCCCTCACAGCACCTTGAAAAGTATCCAGACTCAAAACACTAAGTGAAGTCTCAAGGTAAGTCTTCTTGACTTTTCATTTTATTTCATACATCACTAATGATTCATTTTTGAAGATAAAACGTAGTAATCATTGCCCCTTTGAAGCTAACAATTTACTTGCTATTTATTCTTATCAATCATATGCTGTAAACTGACACGTACAGACCATAAAACAATGATAGAGGCAAAAAATTGCAGCATGAGTAGACACATACTCACATGAGTCAACTCATTCTAGTGACAAAACAGGGTATGAGTCGACACATGGCCTTATGCATTGACTCATAGTGTTATCCAGGCCCCAAAACAGAAGGATGAAAGGTGCATGAGTCGACACAAAACGTGTATGTGTCGACACAAATAGGTGCATGATTCGACACATCTTATTATGCATTGACTAATACTGGGCTGATTTTCTTTTACAAAAACAAGTAAAGTTATGTGTCGATGCAAAGATGCATGTGTCGACGCATAATGGTTGAAAAACATTCTTCTCTTATTTTTACACTATTTTACATTTCCTTTATATTTTCTTCATTGTTATTCAATATGGTTGTAATATTTAAGTTTCTACTTCATCCCCATTTGTAAATTGTACTCCCACTCCCATAATGATGTAATAGTGTAGGATTTTAATTTCCGTAAATTTATCATTTTTCATATAAATTGTTAGTAATTAGGGTGTGTATGACAAGATTAAATCAACCGCTAGAAAACCCTAATCTCAAAGACAATGCATGCAATCAAACACACTATTCACACGTGCACCTCTAGGGTAACCTCGCTTGTTGCCTCGGAAAATAGTCATGTCCCTCGAATATGGGCGCTTTAGCAAAGACCCTTGATTAAAAAAGATCGTAGTCCCTCGATGTTGTCTTTGGTAAAATGATCTTAGTCCCTACAAAAATTGCTAAAGCGTCTCATAAGTTACCTTCTATGACTATACGATTGACCCACGCTCGTCTCTTCACATCCAATCATGGGGCTTAATACCAATCAATGGTAAGATAGCAACATCTAAAGGAGGAGGAAAAGAACAATGACCTTTTGAATAGGTAGGATGCTCGTAGTTGCTTTCTCACCAAACTAAAAACCATTTTCACACTTACACTTTCAAAACATCTTCCAAAACAAACATCTCTTTGAACTATTTTCAAAACCAACACTTTGTATGCATTATTATAGAGACGAGAATCATTATAAATTTTGCCGCAACAATGGAGTTTTCAAAATACTTTCAAGATCCACCATAAACACATTTCAAACAAAGCAATTTCAAAAGTGATCTAACAAGCAACTAAGAGCCCGTAGATAACTACGGATGAAAAGGGTGCTAACACCTTACCTTTTCATAACCTACCCCCCGAACTCACGAAAACATCTCAAAAGGTCTTTCCTGTTCTTTTCACCCTTTCCTTTATTGGATAAAAGAAAAGTTGGTGGTGACTCTTGCTATCCGCAACATTTACGATAAAATGCAAAACACCCAAGTTAGTTCTCCCACCGTATCACAAGGAACAAACACATTGATATCTGTCATCACCTCATAGGAGAGCTTGTTGACGAAAAGATTTTTGCCTTAGAACATGTAGCTACTGAATTACAACTGGCTGACATTTTCACTAAGGCTTTGGATGCAAACCAGTTTGAGAACTTAAGAGGAAAACTAGGGATCTACATATATGAGGGTTTGTATTAATTAAGGGCGTGTGGTAATATCATTAAAGTGATATTATATCATTTATTATGTTTCCAACAAATTAAGTATCTTAAGCAATCATTTCAAGATTATCTCAAATACTCTCCCACACGCTACGACATTACTTCTTTCTATTTTGACAACCTCTTCGTTCTCCTTTACAGAAAAAGAACCCTTGTTATTTTTCATCTCACTATTCAAAAATATTCAAAGATGTCGCAACATCATGCTTCGTCTCCTTCTAGGTCAAAGTTTGTCAACCATCCTAAGGATCTCTCCCTTAATAAAGTCATGTTCGTCGCTCCTCTAACAACTGTTCCACCTCTTGAGAAGCAGTTCAAGAAACCCAGATCGTCCCATGGAAAGAAATCCAAAGACGAGTTTGATACTTCTAAAGGTAATGCTCCTAATACTACTGATGATAGGTCAGAAGAAGACATTGTTATTGTTGATAGGAGTATTAGAAGGCTAGTAGATAGGGTGTTAAATGAGGGTTTTTTTTGTCTGGGATTTCTACTCCTCTTGCCTGAATGCCTGCTCAGGCTGACAAAGGTATTGATCCTCAAAATGCTGCTGAATCATCTATCTTAAAGAAAGATGTTGTTGAAAGTGAACTTGGCAAGTTTGCTACATCTGTTCTAGAAGAAGTGGAAGCTGATGTTGAACAAGATGTTGAGACATCATCTGCTGAGAAGGACTCTTCTGCTAAGGAAGATGTTGTTGGCTCTAAAACTGCAAAGAACCCAAATGCTAAGAATGTGGTGAATGTTGATGAGCTGTATGACAATGACCTTATTTCCAATGTGGTGCATGGAATTACTAAAAGGCTCAAGTCTAGAAAATTGAAGTTTGTGGATGTCACATCCCCTGCCAAGAGTATCAAGAAGAAGACTATGTATGGTCCCCTAAAGCCCTGGATTAAAGTGTTTCCTCCCTCCAACAAAAGAAAAATTATACCTGATAGTTCCTCAGATGATGATGAAGATGATGTCTAGGACATCTCTCCTGTGAAGAAGTCTGTAAGCAAGAAGCTTTTTGTCAGGGCGCCTGATGCTCCTCTTAACAAAATTTCTTCCATTCTATTGGCAATGCTAAAAAATGGAAATATGTCTTCCAAAGAAGGATTGCTCTTGAAAGAGAGTTCGGAGCAGGTGCACTAGAGTGCAAAGAGATTACGGAGTTGATTTCCTTTACTGGCTTGATGAAGACTATCACCAGGTTTGCAAAATGTTATGAGACTCTTGTTAAGTAATTTATTGTTAATATTCCTATAGATTTTGCTGATCAGAGAAGTAAGGAATATATGAAGGTGTTTCTTAGAGGTAGATGTGTTGAATTTTCCCCAGTTGTCATCAATAGATATTTGGGCAGGTCTGAAGATGATTATTGTGAGTTGGAAGTGACTGATAATCAGGTGTGAAAATCCATCATTGCAAACCAAGTGAGTGATTGGTCCATGAAGAATAAGCTTCATGTTAGTAAGTTAAGTCTGAGATATGCTATCCTTCATAGAATTGGAGTTGCTAATTGGGTCCTTACCAATCATACCTCAACCATTACAGTTGGTTTAGGAAAATTTATCCATGCTGTTGGAAATAAAAAATTATTTGATTATGGTGCTTACATTTTTGAACAGACTGTAAAGCATGCAGGAACTTGTGCTATCAAGATTCCTATTGCCTTTCCATCTCTTATTTGTGGAATTATTCTAAATCAACATCCTGGAATTCTCTGTGGCACTGATGTAGTTTTCAAAAGGGAGTCTGCCCTGTCCCTTCACTTCAAGTTGTTTTCAGGTAAACATGTCCCAGACATTTTCTTGACATCTACATCCTCTAAAAATAAGACCTCAAGCAAGGATGATATGATTACTGAGTTAATGGAAGCCTGCAAAGAACTTGATAAGGTAATCAGAGTTAGCTCAGCAAGAAAGCTAAAATTTAGAAAGCTGATTAAGGAGCTTGTTGTACCCCAAAATGTGCCCTCTCATTTCTTAAATATTCTCTCACAAGATCTCCTTTGGTTCAAGACTGCACAAGGGTTGATCAGCTCAAGACACCTCCTCTAACACTAATGACTAAAAATTAGGGTTTGAGATAGCACAAGGAGAAATGGACTTTTAATTCCTCATATGAATTTCATGGATCGTTTTGGACCCTCAAGATTGCTCATGTCAAGTTTCAAGTCTTGATCAGTTGACCTAAAATCAGTTGACCTAAAATCAGTTGTATTGGGGAAAAAGTCAATTATGGTCAATTTATAGTAAAACTTCATAATTTTGATCCATATCAATATTATAAACTCATATATGTCATTTGATCAAGTTTGGATCATAATTCCTCAAGAAATTTGATCAGATCATCAAAAGGGCAAAATAGTCAAAATTAGGGTTTTGACTAAGAAGATGCAATTTCTGATTTTTGACCTAGCAAATGATTGATTGGTTTGAGATATGATCTAAAGGATTCAAATGCATAATTTTTACCTAATGGAATTGTTCAAACCATCTCTCAAGATCAATTGGTTGACAATTGAATTTCAGTCAACTGATGAAAAGTCAATTGAACACTGAAAAGTCAAACTTTGACTTTTTGGTCAAAATCAAGTGTCAAAGATCACAATTCATCAAAAAATGTCAAAATATGAAACTTTTTCATCAAGAAATCAAAAATTCAAGATTTCATTTTGAAAAGTCAAAATTTCTAAACTTCAAATTTTTTCTAAGTGTTGAAAAATTCATATTTTTCATAACTTTGAGTCAAATTTTCACCATGATGCAAGATGATTCAAAGGAAACTTCAAACATGAAAGTTGTAGATCTCAGTGAGATCTAAAACATTTTAGAACCTAACTTCTTCTAAAAATTCATGGATTTCAAGTTATGAGTTTGTGAATACATGTTCATGAAACTTGGAAACTTAGTGAAATTTTGCCCTAGTTTAGGCAGGATTTTGACCTAACTTCATGGAAATTTTTCACATAGCTCCAAGATGAATTTTCAAAAATGTCCAAAATAGAGGTTGTAGAGGATGTTAAAATCTTTCCAAAATGTCCAAGAACTCATTGAGATCATGTTTTAGCAAAGAGAATCGAAGGCAAGAATTTAGGGTTTTCAAACTTGAATTACAAGTCATTTTGTGAAGAACACATGAACCAAATCCATGATACGCTGCATAATCTTTGCTTTGCATGCCTAAAACTTGTTTGTCACTCCATAATTAATGTTTTACACAACTTATAGGGTCATTGTCCAAGCATTTGAGTCATTATCCAAGTTGCATTTTCATTAATGGCACAAAGTAACATTGCCATTCTAGTAAAGAGGCTTTAATCACAAAGTCAACTTGTCTTGAGCTTTGCATTTGTTCTTTCTGCACAAGCATCCTCTACACAATCATATAAGCATGTTTGAAGTTCCTAACCACTCTAGATAGCTTTGTACTTGTGCATTGGAACCACACTTCTCAAGCTTTCTTCAAAATCAAGCAAAAAGCCATAACATGTGAACTTGTACTTTTGATCAGCCCAAGCTCTCAAAACCTTTTCCTATACATTGAGACACTATTATGCAACCTAACACACGAGCTTGAAGACCCTGAAACACTCCCAAACTCCCTCAAATCAGAAATTTCCCAAAAACTCCATTGTTGCATAGTTTCTGACTTTGAACCTCAAACTTCCATTTCCCTCGTGCGTTATTTGGCCTTTTAGTTCCTAAAGCTTCCTTACATCAAATACAAATCATCCTTGTCCCTGTTACACGACTGTAACTCCATTTCCCTCATCCTCCATAACCAAAAATAGAGCATTGCAGTTGGACTTTTCCAAGCCATTTCACCCACTCTCAACTCAAGCTAAGAATTGCGTTAGCTTCCTAGAGACTCAAGGAAGCTAACCTGATCATTGCAGCACCTTGAATCAAGCTCAAACTCATTTCACGATTTCTACTTTTGAGGTGTTTTTCTTGAACTTCTATCTTCTCATTTAGGCATTGTTAGGCTTGCATTTGTGAAGATAAAATGTAGACATCGTTGCCCTAAAACTATACATGTCCATAGATTTCATTTCTGTTGCTTGAGTAGGGAGAATTTTGAGTTTGAACCTCTGAAAATATTTAGGTCATAATTTGGTACTATTAGAAATTCATTCTCATCTTTGAGAATTAGCTTAAGTTATTTATATATTCAGAATCGTGAGGAAATTTCTAACATGTTTGATGTTGGAAGTTTTGTGAATGGATGAGAAATGAATGAGTTACAGGTTCTCTGGCTGGAGGTTGAAGATAAAGTTCATTCAGGACTTGATTTATGTTATATATTTATTGTTTTGTTTATATCAACGGATGTATAGCCATCCCAATGGTAAAGTGCATGCATGTTAACCTTTGGGACCTGGGTTCGAGCTCCAATGGTACCCTTTTGTTCAGCTTTTCAACATTTTCACTCTTTTTTTGATTCCAAACAGGCACCCGAGCCTCCAAACAACTGGGCTTTTGTTTTTTTCTTTTGTCTAACCCCATGTTTGCTTATGCAGCCTGGCCAAATCCTTTTATATTTTCATTTTTTTTATTTATTTTCTTTTTCTTATTTGATTTTTTATTTTCAGTTTTATTATTTGTATTACTATTATTATTATTATTATCATTTTTATTAATAAAAAACCCAAAAATATTATTATTATTATTTTCACACTTATTTATTTTATTTATAAAAAATAAAAAGAACAAAAAACATTTTCTTTTAATAAATTATTCTTTTTTTTAATTAATGTTTAGATAATTAGGTTTAATTATTATATTATCCTCTTGTAAATTAAAATTAATTTAGAACTTAGGTTTATTTTAATTGATTAACTTTCATTTTATTTTTATTAATTTAAAACCTTTTCATAAAAAACCCTAAAAACATGTTTAATTTAATTTCTTTCTTAATTAGCTTAAGTTTAATTTTGCTTATTTTTAATTAATCATTTTTCTTTAATTAGGTTAAAACCCTTTCAAAAAATCCAAACAAAAATTATTTCTTTTTCCATTTGCATTTGTACCTTATTTTTCAATTCTTATACATTTATTCAATATGGTTGTAATAGTTAATTAGATTTATTTTTTTTGCAAAATCCCCCTTTGTAAATTTGTATACCCCCTCCCCTAATGATGTAATAGCTTAGTATTTTTTTACTTTCCGCAGTTTATTGCTTTATATAAATGCTAGTAAATTAGGGTTTGTATGGAAAGACTAAAATCAACAAGTTAGCAAACCCTAATTCAAGATAAACAAGCATGTAAATCAACACATTTGCACACTTGTACCTTAGGGTAATTCCACTTTGTTGCCTTACAAAAATGGCCATATTATGCATATGGGATATCTTAGCAAAAAGCAATAAAAAATACAAGATCATAGTCCCTCAATGACGCTATCAAATATTGCCTTTCAAAATGATCTTAGTCCCTCAAAGAGAATTGTGAAGATATTTCACAATATTTCTATCATGGCTATACGATGATCCACGCCTGTCCCTTTACATCCAAAGATAAGGCTTCTTACCAATCAATGGTAAGATAGCAATACCAAAGGAAAGGAAGAAATGAACTAAGAATTTTGAGTAGGTAGATTGTTCCAAGTTGCTTGCTCATTTTCAAATCAAACACTCTTACTTATTTTCAAAACAAGCACCAACACTTTTAAAAACACTTTCAAAACATCTTCCAAACATGAAACATTTTAAAAAGATCAACACTCTGTATACGTTCTTACGAATGATAACTATTACAAAGTTTACCTAAACGATGGTGACTTTTCAAAATACTATCAAAACCACACAAAGCACACTTTCAAACAAAAGCAAGTGATCTAGAAAGCAACTAAGAGCCCATAGATAACTATGGATGAAAAGGGTGTTAATACCTTCCCTTTTTAGAATCTACCCCCTGAACTCAAGAAACAATCTCAAAGGTCTTTCCTGTTCTTTTTAGCCTTTCCTTTTGGATAAAAGAAAAGTCGGTGGCGACTCTTGCTAACCGCAACACTTGCGATAAAATGCAAAACACTCAAGTCAGTTCTCCCACCGTATCATAGAGCTACAGAAGGATACATTCTTGATGATAGAGTGGGTACTGAAGGAGGAGATTCTGATAATGAAGGAAGTTCTGAAGTTTCCAAGTCTACTGGTCCTGAAGACAGTTAGACTCTGTGCTGGTGCTTTTTTTTGTTTTTCTTTTGTGTTTTGATCCCTATGTTCTTTTTGGCACTTGTATGTGCTTTACACTTGGATATTCTAGTATGTACTTCTTTTCTACTACTCTCTTGAATGCATGTTTATTTGGCATATTATGTCTAAAAAGAGGGAGAGAAACTGACTGACTGACTGCTTACTGAGTGGTAAGTTTGAGGGGGAGCTTCATATCTCAGAAGATGTTCTGACATCTTCAACTGCTAACTGCTAACTGAATTTCTTTTGCTTGTGTTGCTGCTCTGATAATGTGCTCAAATAATGTTTTAGCCAAAATTTGCCAAAGGGGGAGTTTATAAGTGTTTGTTGGCAGCAATTTTGGTAAAACTCTGCTTTGGTAATGTTTTGCTTAATGTCTTGACATTTGAAGTAAATCATCTCAAATGATTTTGAATGATGTAAAAGTAGATGTCTTAACATCTTCCTTCTAATCTGAACGTTTTTTTAGATTTTCTATTTCCTGTTTTTAAGCGCACCTTATTCAGGTTTTGTGGTTTATAACTTGCGAAAAATATGGAGGAATATTTTTCGATCTGACTTATCTTTATGGATTATATCTTGGCCTATTTTCATGGAGATATTCAAGGGATTCAATATATTGCAATATTTTTTTTAGCCCAAGCCCATAAAGAAGATGTTGCGCCTTTATAAGGACTTGCAACCTTATTCGTACAAATGCAACAATTGAAGAAAATATATTCTTTGTGTTTAAAATTCTGAATCTTTTAATTGTAATACACTCTAGTATTTTTTTCAATACTTGAGTTGTAATTTGGTAGTTGAGTTGTAAATTGTGGATCGTTCATAAGCTTTTAAGTATTGAATGATTGAGGTTTTTCAAACTTAATAATTATGTTGTTTTTCATGGTTAGTGATTGAAGGGATTTGAGGAGGGCCTCATACCTAGGTGTGTCTTAGGTAGAAGTATAGCACGGGTAGTGATTAAGTGATTAGATCATAAACTGGTTGTTTACTGAGGGTCTATAAATTGATACTATTTAGTAGACTTATCCCTGGCTTGGTAGCCCCCAGAGTAGGTGTTGTTGTACACTGAACTGGGTTAATAATCCCTTGTGTTTTTACTGCTTTTATATTGTTACATTTTATATTGTCCTCATATATTTGTGTCGTGACATCTCGTTCGAAATCACATATCTGATACAAGAATTATAGTTTTATCAAATGCTTTTATTGGTATGTCAATTCCCCAAAATGATTTCAAACAATATTCACAAGAAATAATTGCCGTATTTTGTAAACAAGTCAAAAAAGAAAGAAACGCAATTGAAATATTTGAAGAAGACTTCAATGTTTTTATTGATAAATATGCCTCTGAACAGGCAAGTGTACCAGATGCAATCCCTAGAAAGAGGTAATTACATAAAGTTTTTTCATAAAAAGTTGTAAATGACAATGAGAATGATAATTGCTACTGCTATTTTCCCCAATATTCTTTTGATAGCTCCAATATTATTTTCTTTTGAGTCGAATGATTTAGATTAATCCCTTCCTTCGTGGTCCGTAGTCGTGGTTCTTAGATCGCTGTCTTTTTATTCTTTATCTCTTTGAATGAAATCCCTAACTTTTTCCCGGATCGCCCTTTCGAGTTTTCAATCCACCAAGATAAGTTTTTGTGTATGTCCCTAATTTTTTCCTGGATCATCCTTTTAGGGTTTTCAATCCAACGGGACGCTCCTTTTTGCCTAAATTTCCTTTTTAGGGGTCGAGCTTAGTGAGCTTTCTTATACATAGTATTTTTTGACTGCGTCTGTATTTGTCAGATGTGGTAATTCTTCCCCGTCCATTGTTGTAAGGATAAGACCACCGCCGGAGAATGTCATTTTTACCACAAATGGACCCTCGTAGTTGGGTGTCTATTTGCCATGTGAATCTAGACAAGGTAACAGGATCTTTTTCAGAACTAGATCCCCTTCTTTGAATATGCGAGGACGAACTTTCTTGTCAAAGGATTTCTTCATCCATTTCTGATATAATTGACTATGGCACACAGCTGTCAAACGTTTCTCTTCAATAAGGTTGAGCTGATCAAGTCGTGTTTGAACCCACTCAGCTTCTTTAAGCTTTGTTTCCATTAGCACTCGGAGTGACAGAATTTCTATCTCAACTGGTAGTACTGTCTTCATGCTATATACCAAAGAAAAAGGAGTTGCACATGTTGATGTGCATACAGAGGTACGATATCCATGTAAATCAAAGGGAAGCATTTCATGCCAATCTCTGTATGTCTTCACCATTTTCTGAATGATTTTCTTGATTTTTTGTTTGCGGCTTCGGTGGCGCTGTTCATCTTGGGTCAATATGGTGAGGAATTATGGTGCTTGATCTTGAAATCGTCGCATAATTCTTTCATCATTTTGTTGTTCAAATTAGACCCGTTATCAGTTATGATCATGTTAGGAACCTCATATCTGCATGAGATTTTTCTTGATGAAACGAGTGCCCACTTGGCTTGTTACATTTGCATATGATGATGCTTCTACCCACTTGGTGAAGTAATCGATGGTGACTAGTATAAATTGATGTATGTTGCATGCCTTCGATTTAATCATACCTATCATATCAATTCCCTATATTGAGAACAACCAAGGAGAGCTCATGACATTTAGAGGAGTAGGCGGTACATTCATTTTGTCGGCGTAGATTTGGCATTTGTGGTAGGTTTTTGTATAATGATAGCAATTTTCTTCCATTGTTAACCAGTAATACCCTGTCTGTAGAATTTTTCTTGCCATAGCATACCCATTTGTATGGGTTCTGAAAGTGCCTTCGTGGATTTCCCTCATAAGCGTGTTTGCTTCTTGTTTATCCACACACCTGAGTAGCACCACATCGTAGTTTCTTTTGTACAGTACATTACCACTAAGAAAGAATTTTGATGCTAGCCTTCACAAAGTTAGTTTGTCAATGATAGAGGCATTTTCAAGGTATTCTTGCTTTTCAAGATATCTCTTGATGTCATAGAACCAAGGCTTGTCATCTGGTCCTTCTTCAATAGTGAGGTAGTGTGCTAGCTCTTCAAAATGTCTGATAGTGATGTGCGGCTCGTGGTTGGGCCAGGTTGCTTTAAGCATAGCTGACAAGGTTGCCAGAGCATCTGCCATTTGATTTTCTTCTTGTGGGATGTGGTTGAAAGTAATTTCGGTGAATTCTGCATCTAGCTTTAAGACATGATCCCGATATGGAATCAAGTTTAGGTGTTTGGTGTCCCATTAACCTTTGATTTGGCATATGACCAATGCGGAGTCTATGAATACTTCAAGGTATTTTATTCTTAGATCGATGGCAGCTTCCAGACCTAGGATGCAAGCTTCATATTCGGCGATATTGTTGGTGCATTCGAAACATAACCTTGTAATATAAGGTTTGTAATAGTTCTTCGGAGAAGTTAAGACTTCCCTGATGCCATGTCCCAATGCATTTTAAGCTCCGCCGAACATGAGTGTCCAACGTGCCCCTGGTTCAGGTCTTTCATCGGGTCCTGGTATTTCGTAGTCATCTATAGCCATAACATCTTCATCTAGAAAGTCAAATTTCATGGGCTGGTACTCTGGCAATGGTTGACGGGCTAGATGATCAGCTAGTACACTACCTTTGATGGCCTTTTGGGTAACATATAGTATGTCGTACTCTGAAAATAACATCTGCCATCGAGCAATCCTCCCTGTAAGATCTGGTTTCTCGAACACATATTTTAAAGGATCCATCCTTGCTATTAGCCACGTGGTGTATGTTAACATATATTGCCTTAATCTTTTAGTAGCCCAAGCCAGTTCACAACAATTTTTCTCAAGGAGCGAGTACCTAGTTTCACAGTTAGTGAATTTCTTACCGGGGTAGTAGATTGTGTGCTCTCTTCTACCTGTTTTGTCTTATTGGCCCAATACACATACCATCAATCCTTCAAGTATTGTTAGGTACATAATGAGAGGTCTCCCCGGAACTGGTGGCATTAATATTGGTGGCTCTTTTAAATATTTCTTTATCGTCTCAAAAGTCGTCTGGCAATCCTCATTCTATGTTACTGTTTGATCTTTTCGCAGCAATTTGAATATAGGCTCGCACGTGGCAGTTAGATGTGATATGAACCTTGAAATATAGTTAAATCATCCTAAGAAACCACAAACCTCTTTTTCTATCTTTGGCGCTAGCATTTCTTGTATAGCTTTTACTTTGGCAGGGTCCACTTTGATACCACGCTGGCTTACAATAAAACCCAATGACTTGCCTGACCTGACACCAAAGGTACACTTTTTTGGGTTCAACCTTAATTTAAACCTTCACAGTCGGTCAAATAACTTCTGTAAATGTATAATTTGGTCCTCCTATGTATGAGATTTGGCGATCATATCATCTACGTACACCTCAACCTCCTTATGAATCATATCATGGAATAGTGTCACCATTGCTCATTGATAGGTTGCCTCTGTGTTCTTCAAGCCGAATGGCATTACTTTATAGAAGAAAGTTCCCCAAGGTTTCATGAAAGTAATCTTCTCCATGTCTTCGGGTGCCATTTTAATCTGTTTATAACCTGAGAAGACATCCATGAATAAGAATACTGAAGCTTGAGTCGTGTTGTCTACTAGAACATCTATGTGAGGTAGTGGGAAATCGTCTTTAGAACTTGCTCTATTTAGATCCCGATAATCCACACACATGCGTACTTTGCTATCTTTCTTGGGTACCAGTACGATGTTAGCTATCCAAGGTGGATAGTCTACCACTGCCAAGAACCCTGTGTCGAATTGTTTAAGAACCTATTCCCAAATTTTGCTGGACATATCTGGACGAGTTCTCCCGAGCTTTTGCCTGACCGATGGACAACCTTGTTTGAGAGGTAATTTGTGTACTACAATGTCTGTATCCAACCCTGGCAGGTCTTTGTAGGACTAGGAAAATATATCCACATACTTGTGTAATAACTTGATCAGTCTTTCTTTGACTCTTTCTTCTAACGTTTCCCCTAGCTTGATCTCTTTCGGATCCTCTTTCATGCCAAGATTAATAGTCTCAATAGGCTCTTGATATGGTTGTATATTGTCAGCCTTTTGTTCTATGCTTCTTGTTAGTTCTTCAGAAAGTTCAAGATCCTCAACATCTTCCTCTTAAACTTGGTTCACGGAAGTATCAAAATCATATCGGATAGTAGCAGTAACATTATTGGTGATTTTGGGCATGGATCTGCACATTTATCATGTTTTGGTGAGGTTTTTGTTTAGTACGTGAATTTGGAAAATACATATGAGAGAAAGTATTGCCATTGTTAAGTTTTATGTAGTATAAATGCAAAATAAAAACAAGGATCTTAATTGAATACAAAACACATTTTACTAATCATGAATACTAATTGAAACACACGGGGACCCTTACAAACAACCCCTATGCCTCGGGCTTGGCATATGTTCTTTCAAAAACAAAGAAAATTACTTTGGAAAGAAAATTTCAAGAATCTCCACAACTGTCCAGTTCTTCAACTCTTCGCCTAGGGCACATTCACGGATGAAATCTGATGCCCTTTTGATGTTGTTCTTGTGGGACACAATCGCCACTTGTTTACCATGCTCTACCCCTTTACTGATGTAGGTTTCCTAGATTGGTGGAAACTGTGCTTTCCCTTTTAGAGTAGCCTTTAATGATTCATAACCCAAACCAAAACGGTTCTTCTTCTCAAATATTTAAGGGAGCTTTCCCCAGCCTTTTGAGTCACAATTCTCCACTGTTATTTGTAAGTCTCTCCAAGAGGTCATAGTAGGCCTTTTGACTTTTTCTACCAATAAGGTTATTGTTAAAGCAACCTCCAATACTTGAAACAGTGTAGCTATGAAATCTTCGTCAGCACTGATATACCTGTAGGACTCAATGTGACTTACAAAGACGTCTTCTTCTCCACCAATTATGACCAATCTTCCTTCAACAAAGAACTTCAATTTTTGATGTAAAGTCGAAGTGATTGCCCCTGCTGCATGGATCCAAGGTCGTCCGACTAAACATGTATACGCAGGTTCTATATCCATGACTTGAAAGGTGATATAGAACATGTGTGGACCGATCTTGACAAGAAGATCTACTTCCCCAAATACTGTACTCTGAGAACCATCGAAAGCTTTGACTATCGTGGAACTTGGTCTTTTCACAACAACGTCTAGTGTTAACTTCATCAGGATAGATTTGGGTAACACATTGAGGGAAGAACCAGTATTAGTAAGTACTCTGGATAGACTCGTAGTACCTATCTGTATTGAAATGTGTAGTGCTTGATTTTTAGCTCGGCCTTGTGGAGGTAACTCACTATCATTGAAACCCAAATAGGACCCAGACGTCAGATTTGCTACCACATTATCAAATTGGTTCACAGTGATTTCTTCTGGAACATGAGCAGAACTTAAAACTTTCATCAAAGAATTTTGGTGCACTTCTGAATTGATGAGCAACGAGAGTATGGAAATCTTGGCTGGAGTTTGGTGAAGTTGGTCCACCACCCTATAGTCACTTCTCTTAATTATCTTCAAGAATTCGTCGGCCTCTTGGTCAGTGAAGATTTTGTTTGCAGGCTCTTGATTCACTTCTTCTACTGCTTTTCCTTTTTCTTTTGTCAACAAGTTGTTTTTTCTTTTCAATGCATTGTCACTCTTCTCCAATGGTTTAGTTCTGAACACCCAGCCACTACGGGTTATGCCCCATGTCCCTGCTATATTTGAAATCGCAAGTTCTTGACTTGATGATGGCTCACATTCTTATTTCGAGCCATTGACATATACAGTCGGATCATAACTCCATGGTATTGCCTTGTCACTTTTGTAAGGGATAGGAGATGACCCTCTAATTACCATTGTAGTCTTTGACGCTACTGGTATTTTTAGAGTTTGTTTTATCGTAGGGGTTTCTATTAAATCTCCCCATGGGATCACAAGAGTTTTCTTGTCATGATTTGGCTTTTGATAAGGAATTACCAATGGTTTCTTCATACTTCCTTCAATTGTTGCTATATACTTAACTTCAGGGTATGGTCCGAATTGGACTATCCCCTGATCCACAAGTTGTTGTAAGGTCTTTTCGAAAGCTTTGTTATGTTCAAGAAGGAATCCACATTCCAACAGATATTCTTTTAACAGATTTACCGGAGACTTTTCTTGTTTGCCCGCCCCACAATCGATGACTACTTCGGTCGCATTTATCGTCAGATCACCATGCGGAGGCATGGGGTTTGATTTGATGTTTGGCTTTTCGAAGGTAATATCTTGGGCCTCCAATAAGTCTTAAACCTTATGCCTAAAAGCCCAACATTTCTCTAGGGTGTGGACCGGATAATTTGCATGATATTCACATCTAGCATTGGTGTCGTATCTTGGTGGGAGTGCCCCAGCTGGTGGAACTAGTGGTTTGAGCTCTACCAAAGACGCTTTGACCAAGTGATGTAATAGTTGTCTATGTGGCATAGGGAGGGGATCAAACTTCCTCGAAGGTCTGTCAAACTTATTTTGTTTCTGCTGCTCTCGCGAAATCATCAATGGATGTTGTGCTCTTGGTTGTGAAGCCACTGTATTAACTTCACCTTCCTTCCTTTTTTGTAAAATTAGGGACCGGCCTCTTTGTATTGAAAGGGGAATTTGATGACCCCCTTGAATATTTCCGTTCTTTATTCATGTCTCAATCCTTTCTCCAATAGTTACTAAGTCAGAAAATCCTAAATATATGCTTCCTACCATCTTTTCATAGTATACCCCTTGTAGGGTTCCCATGAACATGTCGACTAGCTCTTTCTCCAAAAGTGGTGGTTGCACACGAGACGCCATCTCCCTCCACCTTTGAGCGTACTATTTAAATGACTCTTCCTTCTTCTGGGATAAGTTTTGGAGTTGTGTGCAGGTAGGCGCCATATCCAGGTTGTATTTATACTGCTTCAGGAACGCATTGGCAAGATCTGCCCACGTTTTTATATGTGTCCTTTCCAACTGCATATACTAATCCAGATATGCTCCACTCAAAATGTTTTGAAAGCAATGAATCATTAACTTCTGGTTCTGAGCGTAAGCATGCATTTTCCTATAGTACATGCGCAGGTGGTTTCTCAGACAAGTGAGTCATTTGTATCTTCCAAAGCTGGGTACTTTGAATTTTGGCGGGATTATTACATTCGCAACGAGATCCATCTCGAGGGAATCGACATCAAAAGCATCATATCCTTCCATGACTTTCAAACTTTCTTCTAGAACTTTGTATTGGTCCAGTGCCAACGGGTTTTCAATAGAAGGGGTGTTGGTCACTTTTTGTGGTGCCTGATTAACATCCTCTAAATCTTCATCTCCGTATTGTAAGTCCAAGTAATTGTCAGCATGATTAACCAGAATTTGCAGGGTGTGAGATGCCCCTGCCTTTGGTGGAGGCGGGATAAACCCTTCAGTTTCTTGACTCCTCTCATGTTGAGCCATAAGAGATTTCTGTGGCCCTGTCTCCAGTCCTTTTTTCAGTTGATGACCGCTCGATGCACCGATAGCTTGGGTTATTTCCTCGGAGGCTACTCTGGGAGTTTGTTCTTGTCTATCAATGATGTTCTTTAAAGCTATAAGAACCTGACTCGTATCTCCCTTCAATGAGTCGACGTTGCTTTTAACTTGCTCCAGATCTATTTTGAAAGCTGCTTGATTCTCTTCTATTTGTTCCATGGCTCTTAGTTGGTGAGCTCTTGTTTGATACGGTGGCCAAGAAGGTAGTGGCTTCCTTCTACCAATGGTTCAACAGGAGAATATTTTTGAAAAAAATGCGTTTTTAAGTGGAAAATTTATGAGATGTAATGTTTTTGTAAGTGCATGATTATGTATGCATGTTGTTAAAATTTATGCTTTACGTATCTTATTCACTTGTGTATATATATTATTTTTATAATATCGTGTATATATTTCTTTTAGGTTTTGCTTTTCTTATTTGGTGAGTATCTGGAAAATGAATATACAAACAAAATAGGAAACACAATGCTTTTTATTGAAACAACAATTGTCTTTAAAAAGATAATACATTTCAGATACTAAAAAATATTACAATTCTAAAACAGTAAATTTTCTAGAAGGGAAATAAACCAAAGGAAAACAATCTTCTAAGCCCATTTGCGAATATCTTCTCTGAAATGATCGACCATTGTCCTGCATAGCTTAAGAAAATTGTTAACGTCCTCTGGGAGAGGGACCATTACACTTTTTGTATCCTTTAAGCTTCTGGGAATGTCTTCGATGAGGTTTTTGGCCAAGAACGTGAGCTTCTCATGCTTTTCTTTGTAGTATCGGTATTCCTGGTAGAGGTTGGGAATTATCTTGTGGTTATCCCTTCCTGCTTGGGAAATCTTTGTATACTACTCTTCCCAATACATTTTTTTAGCTCTCAGCTCCATATAAAGTCTTCGTTGTATTAGGAAGTCCTTCCGGAGGCCTTCCAGCTCGAGGCATACCTTCTCGTACTCATCAGTTTTCTGGGCCAGATGTCTTTCTGCCCTTATTTTTGCAAGGCGCTCCCTAACTTCGGATTCTTGGCTATCCTGAAGCATGGTAGTGATATATTTCAACTGCTCTTCCTGATCTATATATACTTGGGCCAAGCTTTGGGTTTGAGCCCTCAACTCTTCCTCTAATACTTTCTTTTCTTGCACGGCTTTTTCATACCATCTGTTCAACTTACTGATTTCATTAGCAGCACCTTCCAGCCTCTGATTATGGGAATCCATATTAAAAGTAGCACTTAACAACCCTTCAATCGAACGTTTCCTTTTCAAACTTTCCTTTTCAAATGCTTCACATTATTTTTGAATATGTTGGTCTTTTGACTCGAGTATGCACTGCATTTGTCTTTTCTCTTTGGTCAAGTTAAGGAGATTGAGCTCTAGCTCTTTCTTTTCCCTCTGAGCCTATTTCAGTGATTTTTTCAAATCATCTACCTCTTCTAAAGACATAGGAAGAGTGACTGGGACCTTTTTCTTATATTTGGTATCTATATCAAAAGGAAGTTTGATAATTTACACCATGTTTAGAACCCATTAAGTGTAAGGTTCTTTTGCCACTACATTCTTCCTTTCCACTTTTATTTTTTTAACCCTACTCCAAGCCCGAATGATTTTGTTGAGTAGTTCTCGGTCATTTCTACCTATGTCATGAACGATCAATTGATGGAGTTGTTCATCCGAAGGTTTTCTTCCAGAGGATACCCTAGTTGTCGTAGGGCTAGGGAGAGATTGTAATTGATGCAGCCTTGTGACCCGATTAGTGGGACATTAGGAAAATCCCCAAAACTATAGACGATATCATTGATATCTAATTTCCTGGCATACCACAACACAAAACTAGAAGTGAGAGATCTTAACTTCTGAGGCCATTCATACCTTGTCAGATTCTGAACCAAGTAACTTTCCTTGTAAAGGTGGGTCATGAACTAGGAATATAGCAATGGAATACAGCAAGTTAGGATACTTCTTTTCTTTTCGTACCGTGTATGAATGGTGTAGTAGATATCAGCAAGCAGAGCTGGAGTGGGATCTGTGTTAAAAGTCTTTGTTCCCCAAAACACACTGATGGTTATGGGATCAATATAGTCTATAGTGCGTGGAAATAAGGCAACACCAAATGTAAGCAACCCTAGATAGTCGATACAAGATTCCCATTCTTTGTTATTTTCCAAATCAAAGGTTTTACTTTCTAGAAAACACCTCTTAATTCCTCGTACTTCTCCTTCTTTCTTATAATTAAGAGCAAACTCAGGATAATGGATTTTGAAACCTTTGGCTAGTATTTTAATATTGATGGTTTGCCCAATACCCGTATAAACCTTCTCTTTAGAGAAATTCAGAATTCTGTCCAATTCCTTTAAGGTCGGAGCTAACTGAAAATCTTGAAATGTGAAGCATCTCAGCGGAGGATCATAAAACTATACTAAAGACGAAATAACGTCCAACTGTACTTCGACTTTGGTTAAATACAAGATATCCCCATAGCGACGAGTAAATGTTTTCATAGCCCTTTTAGATAATCTTTCCCTTGTAACTTTGATTTGGGTCACATCTGGCTTAGTAACATTAATACGAACGAGTTGTTTTCCTTTAGCATTCATTTTCAAATACTCACAAAAAACCTTTGCTTTTTTTTATATTTTTCTTTTTACCCTGTGAATAAGACAAACAAAAGAAAAAGATGTAGGATGAACATGTGAAATGTAAAGATGTATGAATATATGAGTAAAAGGTTAAATGACGAAATTTGATAAATAGTAACCCTTAGAAGGTAGGATATTATCTTGGTTTTATGGATATTCTACCCTCCCTGTAAGGTGATTTCCTTAAGGGTATCATGAACAACACTAAAGGGAAAGGCGCAGGGGCCTCCCTTAAGTGGTGTCTCTTTGCAGACCGAAACTTTCGTCTCTAGGTCGTGAAAGGTCTTATCATGAGATTTTAGTTTGAGGTTTATACAAAGAGCCATTAGGCGTCATTCCAAAGTCCTACTTCCCAAGAGGATGTCTCTTGAGACGTATTTCTTTTGCGTAATTCCACCGACTCTAGGCGAAGTTGTCACATAAACTCATAGGGATGATGTATCCCCTTGGCTAATAGACGAACCTTCTTTCTAAGGTTTTTTGAAAATATTTTGCAAAATTTTAAATTCTGCCACAGATATAAGCATAATAAATAATAAAAACAAAATAAGCAATAAATATATAAATAAATAAATAAGAAAGAATAAAATCCAAAAAATAAGAAAAACCCTAAAACCTAAAGGAGAGGCTTCTAAACCTAGGGTTGAGTCCCCAGCAGATTCGCCAACTGTTGTAACTGGTTTTTAAATCATAGTCGTCACCCTTAATTTTTAACCTAATGGAAGGGAGTATAAAGGAATAACCCTAAAGTTCAGAGATTCTAGGTTTGGACTCGGTTCTAGACGTGGGGAAGGTGTTAGGCACCCCTTATCTACCTTATTCGCAAGGATACTAGGTTTAGAAACGTGTTTTTTGGATGTAAAATATTAAATTAATTTATATGGTGAAAAATGTTTTTACGTACATGATTTAAAAGATATGATTTAATATAAATGAATAATATTATATTTTAAGTAGGTTTAAAATAAATCATTTATAATAATAAACAATAACATAATATTATAATTATAAAATATAAAATATAACAACATATATATATATATATATATATATATATATATATATATATATATATATATATATATATATATATATAAATGAATATAATAAATGAAATCATTAAAAAAAATAAGCAAGTAAACTTTATTTCGCGAGGGGGTGAAAATTATCTTAAGGTAGTAAGACTAAGGGTTTCTAATAACATGGGCCTGAATTCAGATATTAAATTCAGGCCCAGGAGGCAGAGGGTGTGTGCTTTGTGTACAGTAGCAAAATGAGGAGTATGTTAAGTATGGGTCTTAGTCTATATTTTTGGACTTGGCCCAAATGAAGTTGTGGGATGCGTTTTGTGTATATTAGTAATATTGGGGTATCAGGCAGTAGGGCCTTAGTCCAGATTTTTGGACTAGGCCCAAATAAAACTGAGAGGAGCTGTTTATGCGTGTTTAGAAGAACAAAAATGAAGGGGGGTATGAATAACTAATGGGCTAGTCCCATAGACGCTTGGGGAGTCAGTTTGGACTCCATATGGCCCAGTACATCGTATTATTATGGACGCACGCATTTGTGAGCGTGTGATGATGATGAAACAATAGTGGTTGGAGGTGCATGGTAGTAACCATGGGTGACAAGCACTAGATCGTTGAACTTATTGTATTTTCAATTCACAACGCATGCACTCATTTCCGTCTTTATCCTTTCCCTTAAACTATCTCTCTCTCTCTTCTCTTAACCATATTCACACGAAACCCTACCCTCTCTCTCCCGTGGCAGCGCTCAGCCGTCTTCTTCATTTCTCGCCTACGATACAACCCAACCCCCATACAACAACATAAATTTAAAGAAAGGAAGACAAAAACATGATCTAACTGTCTTGCAGTGATTTGTCTTTCCTGCCCTTCGATCCCTTCCTCACTAATCTTCTCTTTTTTTCTTGATTGCAGATTCGGCGGGTAACGATTGGGAGCGGCAGTTTGGTGTGGTGGATTAGAGATGAGCGGCGGCTTCGAGACTTTGAAAACGGAGATTGGGAGAACTTGGTGAGACGGATCGAGATTCCTCCTCTGTCAACAAAAGCACTTCCCTGTAATAATGATTTTTTGATTTGTATATATTTTGTTATCACTGTCTCTCCCTCCTTTTCTGTTTTTTTTTACTGTAAAATCTTATTCTTTATGTGTACTCTTTCTTCTTTTCTCGTCCCTTTCCATGTAATCATTCGTCTATTTTTATAGTGATTTAGAATTTTAGCAAATTAGGAAATCAGTAATTTTGTTTGTAAGCTTAATTTCATAATTGATTAGGTTTTTTTAGAATTAGGAATTATTTGAAATTCTGTCTGTATTCTCAAGAACATTATACATGTTTCTGTTTTTGTACCGATCCTGCATTCAAGTCTTAGTTTATGTTTTGATTAATACAATATTGTTTTTTATTACACGCGCTCGTTTGATTGCTACAATGTATGTTTGTGAAATTTGATTTGGGCCATACGTTTGAATCAATAGTTTTTCTTTTAAATTAAATGGGCATGTGTACTAGCTTTGGGCTAGGTCATTTTAATACAGTAAAATGATATAATATTTAAAACAAAGAAAAAATCTTCAAAACAAATCCAAAAGAAACTTGAAATGGGTCTGGCGTTTGGGCTCTAACGAAAAAATACCTGTTGTTTGAGTTTAATGTTTCCATGTAACAACAAAAAAACTGTTTATAAGCATAATTAAGGATAATGACTTTAATGAATAATTGTCAAATGTTTAAAGAAAATTCTAATAGAATCCAAGAGAAATAGTTTGAGACAAAAATTGAATGGGCCAAATCACTTCATCTTATTGGGCCTTTGGGTAAAAATAATGGACAAGATAAACTCAGACAAGGAAAACGCCCCCCCCCCCCCCCCTTTATGCCCTTGCAAATGGATTTCTAAATTTCTTTAATGGGCCTTGAATAATGAAAACAAATTGTTTTGTTGAGAAAGAAACCTAAATGGGCCTCATGATTTGGTTTCATTGGGTCTTATTAATAAAGAAAAGTTTCATTACCTTAAAAAGAATGGAATTTAAATGGGCCTTGTGAAAAGAAAAAAAATCATTCACACCTCCCTTGAAACAATACACTTCCCTTCACTTTGAAATGGATTTTTAGAAACCTAATGGGCCATCAGATATTGATGGTCCATTTTGGGTCAATTGCACCTCTCTTCCATAATCTCGCGCCCTATAGAAATAAATAATGTGATTTATTTTAAAATAAATCTAAATAAGGGTAGGGTAAATTTGGGGTATGACAGATTGAATTCGCGTGCACCCTTGAAACATGAAAAGTGTGACTTGGTGCTCCTCCAAAACTCACTTAATTCGTGTGTTTTGGATGCTAAACACCTTATGGAAGCTTGATACACTTGATTAGAGGGAAAATTCTAATTTGTTTTAACAAAGGAGTTTAAATGATTCATAAATATGATCATGGTGCAAACTTCAGCTTCAAGCAACCATTTTCAAATTCATGGGGCATCATGCACATAAGGCTTTATGTTCTCATTCTTTTTACAATTGATAGAAAACATCACAAAGAAACAATATGCCAAAAAATGTTTCATGTGGATACTTGAGTAAAAAGTTATGGTATGTTGAAGTTGGAAAAAAAACTGACTTGATACTTAGAAAAAATTCTAAGCATAAGTGTCTTAAAATGACATGTAATGTCCCAATGAATTACATGGCCTTCCAAGCATTTTCAGAACTTGACCATTGAAGATAACTTGTAGAGGGAATCAAGAAGAGTATTGTGCAAAAAGAATGAGCTCCAAATGATAAAAATTGAGCAAGTTATAATTCTTGAAAGTTTGAGCAAAAATAACTTAGAAATAGGTCATAATTTCACAAAGTCCATAAATGACCTATAATGTCTTCAAACTTTTGATGGTCTTCCTCAAATAATTAGATCTTGACTTGTAAAGATAAGTTAGACACAATTTTAATGAGATTCATATTCAAAATGAACCATTTAAAAATGTTGAAAAATAAAGGAGTTATGGTCTTGAGAACCTTGACTTGAAAACTTGCCAAATTAGGTCAAACTCATTTGCACAACTTTGATACTTTTGATCTTTTATTGCATTTGAAAGCATGACGAGTCTCATATGAACTTAGA
Organism: Vicia faba; assembly: GCA_948472305.1. Lineage (NCBI taxonomy): Eukaryota > Viridiplantae > Streptophyta > Magnoliopsida > Fabales > Fabaceae > Vicia > Vicia faba. The sequence goes on from OX451740.1 coordinate 476,510,005, forward strand.
ATTATGAAGCCTTGATTTATCTATGATCACACCTGTCAAAACTTGAGGTTACTTGGTGAAGAAGGCATATAAATAAATACATGAACCTTGGACTTTCCTTGAGAAATAAGCAACCAAACTTGAATAGTTCTTGATAAATTGATTATTGAATGATGTTTGAAGATGATATGACTTAATATTATAGGCCAATCCTTGATGCACAAGCCCTTTAGAATCAATGTTGACCATACTTTGACTTTAATCAGATGAAAACCCTAGCTGAGGGAACTTGTTTCATCCACTTGGTTTATAATTGTCCTTGTAAAACAAACCAAAAGAAAATTAGACATATGTTGAATTTTGATCAGTAGTTAGTAAAACATGAAGCATTTATGTACAAGACACACAAATAGGTGCTTGGTGATACCTCAAAAGGCAAACTTAAAGAAGGGAGATAGAGCAAAGCGTGAGAGGTAACCCATAGTTCTGGTCTTGATGTGTTGCATAGATGCAAATTGATAGGGGATCTTATGGATAAAAATTAGGGTATAACACTATATCCCCGACAACCTGGGGATTTCTGTACTTCTTATCGTTATTTCCTTAGTTCAAAGACCTTCTATGAGTCTGCTTACAACGGCATTTTGTAGGATATCTTCTATATGAGTGAGCTTGTTTGCGATAACTTGTGATTTTTTTGTTGAGTCATATGAAACATACCGTTTAATTGGTCATTAGTTACTTCGGGATCGAGATTGACTTGCAAGAGTTGGAAACCAAGAAATGTTTCACACCCGATGACTGCGGGAGGTATCGCTAGTCTGGAAGATGACTCCCTACGTGAAACTGTGACGCATACATTAAGATTCGGGGAAACTAAGGAACTCCTTGGATTGTCTTTGGTTGCATAGGATTTGGTGATGAAGCAGAAGGAATAGGTGTTAAAGTATGGCCATCAATCCTCAGAGGAATTGGAGGAAGATTTCTTGTTGCTTTGGTGCTTGCACTACAACTGTCTGATATTAGGCAGCTAAACGAGTGGCTTTCAATGGTGGCATTGCATGGTTATTTTGGTGAGAGGATTTTGATTGCAAACTTGATGAGATTGACTTGGAGATGTTGATATATGCTTCAGTCGAGTGAGATATGGATCTAAGGTTAGTAGGTTGTGGTTATCGTAAGAATCCAAGATCGATATGGATGAGAGGTCAGTAGGTTGTGGTAATCGTAGGAACCCAAGATTGATTCCAATATACGGTGCCAATATTTTATTCGATAACAAAATCATTATTAGAAAGTTTAAGTTGATTGTTGCATTGAGGTGGAGCTGAGTTCTGATACGGTACAGTGGGACTGACCTGCAAAGTTAGGACTCCAATACTCAAGTTAGTGAGAGAAATGAATATTATAATCTCAAATAGGGAGTGAAAATCACACCTAGAAACTGTGATTTAATCCTCTTTAAATATGAGAGTTTCTTAGAAATTAAAATATGAAAATGAGCGTGAGAATTAGATGGCCACTTGATGGATTTGACAATGAGGAATATGTTTCTGGATGGAGTAGTACAAGAATGCTTGGTATAACATTTGTCTATTTTCATCATGCACCGTTTCCTCCGTGTATTGGGCCTCTTTGGTTGGCCTAAAACACCTCCAAACATAAAAAATTTGTGAAGTAATTAAGTAAAAGACACATGTTTGTTTATAGCCTCTCAAACACAAAAAAAAAATTTAAGTAATTAAATAAGACATGTGAATGTTTAAGCACCTCAAATGCATAAAACTTTGAAATTAAAAGTATTGATGTTGTCAATACATGGGCTTGGATTCTCTCCTTCCATCTTTTCTCTCTAACTTTCTCCTTCACTAATTTCTTTATATCTCTCTCTTATATTTCATCTCTCTTTAATTTATAACTTTTTTTCACTTTCTCTTTCATCATACACTAGTTTTGTGTGAAGAAAGGAGGGAAGAAAAGGATCCAAAGTGGTCAATACATAATGTTGAAAATGACTTTGGGTATGTTTTTTTTATGAACTAGAACACTTTAAATAAGATATCCGATTTTGTAGTTAAATGACTTCCAGGAGACTTGCCAAAAGAGTTCCGATTTTGGATGAAAAATTTTAATGGACCGGAACACTTGAAAAATGTGTTCCGCTTTTTACGTTTGTGTATACTAGAACTCTTTCTGCAAGTCTTCGGATTTGTGTTTTTTATGCATCAAAACACTTTTCTCAAGATATCTGGTTTGTATTATTTATTTGTTTAAAAAAAATTTATGTCAGATATGAAAATTCCTCTACAAATATGCGATAAAAACCAAATATGTGTAGATATCTCTGATGCATTCTCAACTGCTAAAAGATTCGATACACGAGAATATGTGATAAGGTGGTTAAAGTGATTGGAGTCAGAAATAAAGTAATTATTATCACTCATTCACACACCAAACCAGGAAAGACAACAAAGAAACAAAGTGATATTTGGTTGTGATAAAGGTGGGAAATACAAGGATACAAATAGTGGAACATAAAGAGCGACTAAGAAATATAGATGTCTATTCAAAGTCATGACGACTCCGATGAAAGATGTGTTTGGATAGAAGGTTGATGTAAAATATGGAGTTCATAACCATGGTTTATCTGATAGATTAGAAGTTTATTTCTTTGTTTGTAGGTTGACCACATATGAGAATTGGCATGTTATTGATTTAACAAATAAACATGTTCCATCTAGACACATATTTCTTTCCTTGTAAGAGAGAGATACGAAGAATGTCACATAGATCACACAAATATATAAACATAAGAGTATGTTAGAAAAAGAGATAAGAGGTCATAGAAGTGAGATAAAACATTTTTTTAAGCTTATGGAGGGCTCGAGCCATGTTTGCTGGAGTTAAAACAGAGATGACTCAAAAGTTGTGAGAGATATTTTTTTGGCTCATCCAGATTTAGTTAAGTTGTTGAATATTTTTTCTATTGTCAACTGCTTTCCAATTTTCTCCTCTTTTTCCAAGTGTTAGAAAAATACTTATGAATCCAGCATTATTACAAAATTAATAGTTTTAATAAACAAATTTAATAAAAATAAATAAACTAAATTAAAATAAATACATGTAGTAGAGTAGGATATCCATCAAGCTGCTTGCAATTGAATATGGATGCATCTCCAAGATATCTGTAGGGGGTAACCAATGTAGTTGCTCCCCAAATGTAACCCTCACATGTATCCATGTCCTTAAATAATAATAAATTTTGTGCCTCGACATGCATAAAAGTCTTGTCAGCAAAAATGATGGAACCCACCAACATCAGCATATACATTATGGTTGGACAGTCTCATCTAGAAGCAGCTCGATGATCTTTGAAAAATCGTATAACCACTCCAATTTATAATAAGCACCCCCTACAGCTACGAACTTATCATGTTGCATCATTATGTGACACTCCTAGGTAGTTAAAAATAAGTTTAACAACAACTTCTTCAGTGATAGGTCCAGGGCTCCATATCACTACCTTGATGAAGATGTCTCTAGATAGCATCTCCTACGATTGCGAATATCAGGTTTGTGTCTATCTTTGTCAAACTGGTTCTCTGAAGTGAAGATAGGTCAGACCTAGACATCTAAGCCTCCACCTTTGGTGGAAGACTATGAGGAACCCTCTGTGTAAGCTTCAGTCCATGTACAACAACCTTCAACTCTTTCTTCAGACCTCTCTCTTCGAAAAACAAATAAAAATACACATATTATAAAACAAAAAATTAAAAATTAAAAAATTATTTAATATAAAATAAATGTCATTTACTTACCTCATCGAACCATAAATGTCGAGCAATATGATGTTCGTACGGTCCTTCTGGAAACCCAACTGGTTGTGAGGCGGATGTTGATACACCATTATGCTCTTCCTCCCCTGCCAACATCGATGAAGCACCCCGTGCTGAACCATGATCTGGAATCTTACCATCCATGCCTCGTATTCGCGCAACTATTAAAATAACAAAAATACATTAAAAAGTATTTAAAACAACAAACTGGGACACATTTCGAAAGAGTCCCAGAGTGTTAAATTAAAAAAAAATGGGAACACTTTGTGAATGAGTTCCAGTGAAGTCTTCACCAAATCGGAAGAGTTGGCCTAAGAATTCTGGTGTAAAACATAAAACTGGAAGACATTACCAATGACATCTGGAATGTAACATTGAAAACTGGAATACTTGGTTTATGTGTTCCGGTGAAAAGCATAAATTCAGAAGACTCACTTAATTTGTTCTGGTGTGTTAATTGTAAACATGAAGAGTTGTTGAAAGTGTTCCGGTATATGCCAAAATTGTTCGTGTATCGGAAGAGTTCTGAAGCGTGAGTGAGGGAAAAGTGGAAATTTTTAAATATTAATTATTTATATGAGGGCATTTTGGTCAAAAAAATTAATGTCGGGGTATGGGTAAATGATTGGGTATGAGGTAAAATTAATGTTTTAAAAATCGGACTGGTCATCAAACTGATGAGGGTACTGAGTCACTGGTTCACTTGTCGAACCTCGGAATCACTTGTCGAACCACACGACTAAATCGGATAATTCGGTTGAATAAACTAGTATTTATAACAAAGTTATATAATTATTGAACAGTTCAAATAAATGACTCGATCTCTAAAAAATCACGACATCTACAAAATTTCAAAATATTATAACTTCACAAGATCATTCTTTAAATTTAAATTATACACATAGTCATCACATACAACAAAATTATAAATCTAAATAAATTTTGATTAAAGTCTAATTGCGACATAATAAAATAATTAAAGTATCTAATAAATTTAATTCTAAGAAGAAAATGGTGTTCCAAATAATTTTTTAACAAAATCTATTGTTTATATTTTTTTAAATTATCAAAACGACGTCGCTTTTTTGAAAGAAACAAAGCATTTAATTTGTCGATTTCCTAAAACTTTTGATTCTCCGACTTTTATTGATTTTGATCGATTATGAGAGATTCTTACCGGTTCAATAGCTTACTCAATCTAACAATTAAATTAGATCAAAAACCTCTCAGATTCCCGATTCAACCAACCAATTCAGTCTGATTTTTAAAAGATTGGATAAAATTTCTCATAATGTTTAATTTCGAAGAATATATCATATTTGACAAATATTATTTTAAGGCTTATATGTCCATTTTTGGTTGACTAAGTCACCAACGTTAAATTTCTGTTACAAAAACGCTTATGTGGCTAACGTTTACTGAGTTGACATTAATATTTTATTTTTTTATTTTTGATCAATTTCATGTAGATTCATTTATTAGTATTGTCTTAACCACTAAACCATTTGTGTTCCTTATTTAATAATTGGAATGCATGTGTATATAATGGATATAAGCAACGCGATGGATGAAATCTAAAATTTGAATGATTTTGCAACTTCTTCTTCCTCTCTTTAATACCATTGTCTTCTTCTTTCTCTCTTCAATACCATTATAACTGGTGGTACTTGCAGGCTACACAAAATTAGATTTTCTTTAGCTTCATGGATTTGTATGGATTTATTTCATTGTCAAGTCACAACAAAGAAGGCATACAAAATAGAAAATTGAATAGTACTTTCTAGTTAGATACTTCAATTTCTAGTGTTAGTCAAAAGCTTTGGAGTTGCACCATTGATTTAAAACTTTTTATTGTGAAATCAAGTGAATAAAATGCTTTAAGAGAACTCCATCATTAAGAACCAAAATCAAATTAATGCAGTAGCAAAAACCTAGAAATAGGGACCAAAACAAACAAAAAATGCAGTAGCAAAAATGCAGAATTAGGGATCTAATCCAAAAATATTTAGGGACTAAAATAAAAAACACACTAAGTTATAAGGATGATAAAAATATATAAGCCTTAAATTTTTCATCTCTAATTTTTATAGAAGCAATCCAGAACTAAGGCACAGAGAAAGAAGAAATATTACAAATGGATGACATTTCATTTATTTTGAGTATAATTTTTTTGGCAAAATAGATGAACATAATTACTGAACGGATCATTTGGCTTCAGTCTCAAATTAAATTTTATACATCAAATAAAAAGAAGAATACAATGGTATTGAAGAGAATAAGAAAAAGACAATGATATTAAAGAGAAGAAGAAGTTGTAAAATCATTCAAATTTTGAATTTTATCCCTCATATTGCTTATATCTATTATTTATATTACGCATTATAATTATTAAACAAAAAAACACAAATGACTTAATGGTAAAGACAATATTTTTTTAATCAAATGGGGTGAGTTTGGATCCTATATAATACAAAAGTTTTAGTTTTGAACGTTTAACACTCAACTAGAGAGAGGGGTGAAAATATTATTTAAACCTTATTTTAATCTCTTTGTTACACTTTTATCTTCACACTTAGATTTGATTTTTTGTTTTGGTAAAACTTTTTTATCAAATCCTAATTAAACCGCTTTATGGACCAATGTGTATTTTCCTTAAGTAAAAAACGGGTTAATTACCTAAAATAAAATGACAAAAAATTTGCAGCTCATTGTATGATTCGTTGTGTTCCAAATCCAACACAATCCAATCTTCCATGTACCTTTCCTCATCTGTCTTGTTTCCAAACCTATTTGTTTCTCCATCCTTTTTCCAGAACCCAACTCAACTTTGACCTCATGTTCTCTTTCTCTCTCCTTATTTTCTCTCTCCAAATTTATTATAGATTCCACCATCACATTACTATTAGTACCAACCAACACTCACTTCCAACATACTCTCTCTCTTAGAAAATATAACAACAAGACAAAGCAACCCATCAGATCTCTTCTCTCATGCTGCTACATCAACAAACACACGCAACGGCGTCGTATGTAACACAACCATCAAATGAGGTGTAAGAAACATATCACAGACTTCACCAGCACCGTCGGTGTCTGCTCCACCTGTCTAAGAGAACGCCTCATACTCTTAATTCAAGCCCAAGCCCAAGCCCAATTAACCAGAGCCACCTCACGCGCTTCCGATGAATCTTCTAGAAACTCCGAAGCCAATCCTCCACCACCGTTAATATTTCCACGCTCCGCTTCGCCTTATGTCTCCCGCCGGAAATCGGATTACACTCCGGCATGGAACGGTCATGACCGCCGTGAAAAGCTGTTTTACAGCACTCCACAGCTTGGACCGACGTTTTACGGAGGTTTCACTGAGAACTCCAAAGCTAGGTCGATGAAGAAGCGTTTGAGCAAGTTTTGGATTTTCTCGAATCTGTTTAAATCCAGATCGGAGAATATCCAATCTGATCCGTCGTGTGAAGAACGTTCATCGTCAGCGTCGCCGTCGTGGTTCTCTTCTATTTTACCTCCTCGTCGGAAGAATAAGAATAAGAACCAGACTGCGATGACGAAGGAGGAATTTTCCGTTGGAGCGAGAAGGCGATACCGTCAGTCGGATCGTGGAATGTCACCTGTAAGAACAGCTGAGGATTTCGCTGATGAATGCGATCAGTGTCCGTCTGGTAGTGGCTACTCGTCGGAGTCTTCGCCATGGTGGAAGAAAACGCCGTCGGCAAATGTTCCTTCGTCACGGCGTTCGCGGCTTGGGCATGGGAAGAGCGCGTCGGGTTCGGGTATTTTTTGCATGAGTCCTCTGGTTCGGGCGAGTCCGAATCGGAGATGGAACAACAAGGGATTACCGCCGGAGATGGCTGCGGCATCGGACGTTAGGGCTACTCCGGTGAAACCACACCTCTCCGCAGCGGCGTCGTTTTGTGCGAACCGTTCCAGAAAACTTGCTGATTTTGGAAGAGTCAGTCATAACCGTTGATTTCGTTGACTTTTCTTAGCGACCATGGTGATTTGATTTTTCATTTTTTTTTATTTTTTATTTTTATTGCGGCAGTTGTGCTAGTTTTCTTCTTTGAAAGTACAACATGCAAAATTTCAATTATTTTTTCGTCATTTTGAATTCTATTATTTGTATAGAGTGTTAATTAATTACATAAAAAACAAACTGTATTTTTCTTTTGTATTTTTATTTTTACAATAGTAATTTTTTAGCGATAATTTTTATGATATATAATTAACATTCAGTATGTGATTTTGCAGTTGCATGTTTGATCTCAATTAAAATTCTACATTTTTTTACATTTCTAAGTTGACTTGCTTTAAGGTAATTTTATACACAAAAAAAGAAGAAGAAGTAAGGCTATAACTAGTTTATATTGGACTTGAAATAAAAAAACCCAATTAAAAGTACTTTAGGAAGCTGTTTAAACTAGTTGTTTATTTGTTGTAATTTTAATTCATTTCATACTGTTTGATATTGTATAAATTAAAGTACTAGTTAATAGAGTTTAAACAATTAATTTAACTGTCTATAACTACATTTTAGCAGTTGCCCTTTTTAATTTTTAATTTAGAGTAGAAGTTACAATGATATTGGATGCAGTAAATCAGAAGTTACTACAAGTATATTGTAAACAAGATTAAGTTAATGCTTCAAAAGATTATAAAGACACCAATTTGAATATTGAGTTATTGCTTCAAAAGGGGTCATTAAGACACCAATTTTAATATTGAAAACAACGTCTATAAGGTAGTTTTTCATTTATAGGGTCATTAAGACACCAATTTTAATATTGAAAACAACGTCTATAAGGTAGTTTTTCATTTATATTATAAATAATATGAATATGGATGTTTATTGATGGAGAGATTTTATATTGATTTTATATTTATTATATATGTTTTATAAATATAAATTATATTGTATTTGAAGCATCGATTCAGAATATGAATAATAAAATATATTTTTTTAATTTCTTTCTCTCTTATATTGTTTTATTCAATTTCATAACATGTTATCAGTATGAAATTTCAAGACTTAAAAGAATCTTAGGGTATTATAAGGTAATATTATTTTTTATTTATTTTTATAATATATATATTTTATCTGTTATTTATGATATATTGATTAAAAAAAGAAAAAGAAAATTAATTATGATTATCAATAGGGAAAGAATATTTGTATACGTTTCTGAAAAACATCTTTGAAAGATAATATTAACAATTTCAGAAGGATTGCGCCTATAATATTAACGAATCTTAGAAGTATAATATTAAGGAATTTCAAAAAGATTGCATCTATAATATTAACTAATCCTAAAAGAATTGCATCGATTATATTAAAAATTAGCAAAATGATTGTATCAATAATATTATTCAATTCGAGAAAGATTGAAAGAATAATATTGAATACCCCAGAAAGATTTCATAAATATTTTTTGTTATATCGATCTAAAAATTTGTAATATGCTCATAAAATGATTGTCATTCCAGAAGAATGACACAAATAATTTTAACGCATTTCAAAAGGATGGTTATATTTTTTATATCATTATCTATAACAAATAATTTTAACACATCTCAGTAGGATGATTATATTTTTTAGATCATTGTTTATAACAAATAATTTTAACGCATCCAAGAAGAATGGTTATATTTTTTTAGATTATTATTTATAATAAATAATTTTAACGCATCCCTAAAGGATGATTATTTTTTTTAGATCATCATTTATCAACTAATAATTTTAATGCATCCCAAAAAGATGATTATATTTATTTTAGATTATTGTTTATAAATATTTATATTATTCTAAAAAATTTCTCTAACATTTGACAGTGTTAGAAACTTCTTCAAATTGTTAGAATCTAATTTGTTACATGTTTGAGATTATAAATCTATATATTTTCTGGAAAAAAATCACAACATCCTTGAAGAATTGTTCAAAGAATGTATTTTTTTCATTATTTGTTATAACGTTCATTAAGAGCTATATATTTCACTAAAGGATTGACTATATAATTTTTTTTATTGTCTTTAATGATTGAGTCATTGTCTATGTATTTGATGTTAAAATATTTTACTAGAAGAAATCTCGTTATGTTTAATATATCATTTAATATGTTTATATATTAATTAACCAATGTTATGTATTTTATTGTTGCTATTAAATTTTTAAATTAAGAAACTTTTTTCAAATATTAAGGTGTGTTTGATGTTTTAAGATAATTTTTATATTTCTTAATTAATATTTTATTTTTATGATAAAACAAAATTGAATTGCATAGAGTTTTTTTGGCTAAATGTGTGTGACATAAATAATATTATTATGAAATAAATTTTGATTTAATTAAATCATATAAAAACATGTATGTATGGTTTATGAAGATTCATTTATTAGAGAATAATATGATTGATTCAAACAATTTAGAATAATTAAAATACATATGTGTATTAGTGTAAACCAGAAATTTATAAATCACACTTAAATATGTTGTTGGCATGTGTTGTTGGCAAAATCGGTTGAGTCGTCTCGAATATATTATGATGTAGAAATTAATATTGAAGAACATGAAGTTTCTTCAATGCAATAAGTTTTGTTTGTTCCTAAAGGAAATTAAAATTTTATAGGTTAAGTTTTTATATAAAACATATAAGGTGATATTTGTGAATCAATACACAAATCATGTAGACGATTTAAACATTTTATGATATTAATTATTGCATTGACGTAAAGATTATGCATATATTTTTTGTCTACTCACAACCAGAAATTTGTGAATTGTTTTCTCAACTAAAAGATCATGAATTTGTATCATGATGTGAAAACTCGTGATGAAGAACCAAAAGTTTCTTCAATCCAATAAATTTTGTGTGTTTCTACAAAAACTAAAAATCTGATAGATTTAGCTTTTCATGATATTAATTGTTGCATCGACTAAAATATTATGCAAATGTTTATTGTCCACTCACCACAATCAGAAGTTTGTAAAGTTGTTTTCTCAGACTAAAATTAATATTGAACATCTTGTAGCATATGTTCATAAAAAATAGACTTGAAGATCCATTCTTTAGACGTCTAAAGTTAATTGTATGATTGATATTTGTGAGATCATAAATTCTAAATTAGATATTTGAAACACACAAAATATAAATATTAATATATTTATTCGTATTAAGCCAACAAGATAGTATATGTTAACTCTCCTCTTAACTTACAAATTATTTTAGATTAATAACCTAATACGTCTCATCTAAGTAAACTTTTGGATGTGTTGTGATTATTCAATTGCTCTAATATAGTATGCTAAGATGAGTTTTGAAAGAATATTGAGAAAATGTGTTTTATATGAATCTCATATCTGAGGATGTATCTTGATCCAATAATTAGATACTTGTTTGAAATCTAGTAGGTTGATTATCAATTGATAAATTAATTTTCTCAATATTAAGGAGAGAGAATAAACAGCTGAAAATGTGAACTTGAAGTTCAAATAAACAATTTGAAATAAAATATTATCATATCATTTTGATCTTTGAAGTTCAAAACATAATTCATTTGCAAAGTTTATGAAAAAATTATTAGCTGCTAATACTCTTCTCAAAGTGGATTATCATATTGGACAACCTAATATTGCAAATGAGTTATAACCGCACCTGAAGCATGATAGAAAAGTCATCTTCAATATTAAAAGTTCTCTACCAAGAAAAGAAACTAAAGTTAAAGATGACCCAAGTGAGAATACATACACTGCAAGCTCAATCATGGAAAAAATATGGTGGTTCCAACAAATTCAAAGTCAAATTCGACAAGACTCATAGCAAGAAGTTTTGGTCGAATTCCCATAAGAATAAGGTCGAAGATAGATCTTCTGAATCCTCGAAAAAGGGAGGAGGAAACTATCGAAAGGACAAAGAAGATAAGAAAGGTATGCAGTGTTATAACTGTGAAAAGTGGGGACACTTGGCCAAGAATTGTTGGTACATAAAAGACAAGGGATCGAAAGACAAGGACGAAGGAGTGAACCTTGCACGCCAAAATTCAGATGATTCTGAAGGTGGTATGATGGTTATGGATGCAATTGCAGATAACCATGTTGAATCTAATATCTGGTTTCTCGACTCAGTTTGCTTGAACCACATGACTGGTCGAAAAGAGTGGTTGGCAGATTTTGACGAGTCGAAGAAGAGCAAGGTAAAACTTGCTGATAATAGTTTGTTGCAAGCAAAAGGTACTGGCAACATAGTCTTTAAAATGAGTAATGGAGGGAAAGCTATGATCAAAGATGTGCTCTATGTACCTGGAATGAAATGTAACTTGTTAAGTGTTGGACAACTAGTTGAAAAAGGTTTCTCAGTTTTCATGAAAGATAGAGTTTTGAAATTGTTCGACACTAAGAACAATTTGGTTTTAAAATCTCCATTTTCGAAGAACAGGACATTTAAGACTATGATCAGTTCGACAGAAGTTCAATGTTTGAAAACTGTTGTAGACCACAAGGATAGTTGGTTGTGGCATTTTAGGTTTGGACATTTGAATTTTCGATCACTTAATCAACTGATTACTCAAGATATGGTTACTGGTATTCCAAGTCTTGAGATGCCTGAAAAACTTTGTGAAGGTTGTTTAGTGGGAAAGCAATCCATAAATTCTTTCATTTCGACTATGTCAATGAGATCATCCTGCATTCTCGAAGTGGTGCACTCAGATGTATGTGGTCCATTTGAAGAACATACAATTGGTGGAAACAAATATTTTGTTTCCTTTGTCGATGAGTTTAGTCGAAAGCTGTGGATCTATGTGATCAAACGAAAGGACGAAGTATTCAAAATCTTTAAGAGATTCAAGATACTTGTCAAAAACCAGAGTGAGAAGAAGATCAAAATTCTACGAACAGATGGAGGTGGCGAATACACGTCCAAGATGATTGAAGATTTCTGTGCAGAACATGATGTTGATCATGAGGTAACTGCTCCTTACACACCTCAACATAATGGAATTACTGAAAGAAGAAATAGAACCATATTAGATATGGCAAGATGCATGTTGAAGCAAAAGAATTTTCCAAAATCTTTATGGGGAGAAGTTGTTTCGACTGCAATTTATATTTTGAATAGGTGTCCTACTAAGATATTGAAGAACAAGGTTCCTGAAGAAGTATGAAGTGGTAAACGACCATCAGTAAGTCACTTGAAGGTGTTTGGCTCTATGTGTTACAAGCATGTTCCTGATGCAAGGAGAAGGAAGCTTGATGACAAGAGTGAACCTATGATTCTGGTAGGATATCATAAAACGAGTGCATACAGACTATTCAATCCAGTTAATGAAAAGATTGTGTTGAGTCGAGATATTGTGATTAATGAAAATTCTGTCTGGGATTGGAATTCTAGCAATTCAATTAACAAATTATTAATGAACTTTGATTTCGACGAAGAAACTAATGAAGTAGAGGCCGAAGGAATTGTTGAGAATCCAGTCGAAGTCGAAGAAGAAGCGGTTGCTGACATTCCCGTCACAGTCAAAGTCGAAGAGGTTGTGGCTGAAACAAGCCAAAGACCTCAAAGAAATAGAGTTCTTCCAACAATACTTCATGATTATAAAGTGATGGGTGATGATGAAATCACACCAGATGGAGAATTAGTTCATTTTGCTTTACTTGCAGGTGCTGAACTAATCAACTATAGCGAAGCTTTGAAGATTAACAAGTGGAAGTTAGCTATGGTCAAAGAGTTACAAGCAATCGAAAGAAACAACACATGGGAGTTAGTCGAATTGCCAACACATACAAAAGCTATCGAAGTAAAGTGGGTGTTCAAGTTGAAACACAATGCAGATGGGTCAATAGCAAGACATAAAGCAAGATTAGTAGCTCGAGGTTTTCTTCAAAGAGCAGGACTTGACTACTCTGAATTATTTGCTCCAGTAGCAAGATTAGAGATTGTTCGATTAGTAGTAGCATTGGCATGTGTGATACGGTGGGAGAACTGACTTGAGGTTTTGCATTTATGTTTGCAAATGTTTCGGTTTAGCAAGAGTCGCCATCGACTTTTTATTTTATCCAAAGGAAAGGTAAAAAAAGCACAGGAAAGACCTTTGATATGTTTTCTTGGGTTCGGGGGGTAGATTATGAAAAGGGAAGGTGCTAGCACCCTTTTCATCCATGGTTTTCCATGGGCTCTTAGTTACTTGTTTAGATCACTTGCTTTGCTTTTTTTAATTGTTTGAAATGGTGCTTTTGTGTGTGGTTTTGAAAGTATTTTGAACAGAGGCCTTTTGTCTAGGAAACCTTTGTAATGATTCTTGTTTGAATGTATACAAAAGTGTTTGTCTTTTGAAAAATGTTTCAATGTTTGAAAGTTTGTTTTGGGAAATGTTTTGAAATGTGTTGTGATGTGTTTTTGAAAATAGCAAAGATGTTTGCAAGTTTGGTCAAGTAACTAGGAGCATCTACCCTACCTACTCAAAATCCTTTCCTATTCATTTTTAACCCTTTGACATGGTTGTTTTACCATTTTATTTGGTAAACAACCTTGTATTTGGATGTTAAACGGGACAGGAGCGGGTCATCGTATGACCATGATAACAATATTACCAAGTATCTTAGCAAGTTTTTGAGGGACTAAATCATTTTTGTATAGGCAACCAAGATAGCGTCATCGAGGGACTATGATCTTTTGTTTTGTTTTTGTTTTGCCAAGATACCTAGCATGCATACCATGGCCATTTTTTAGGCAACAAATGGATGAAACTCTAGGGGTGCTTGTGTGCACTGTGTTGTCATTTTCATGCATTCTTTGTCTTGTATTATGTCTAGCTATTTGTTTGATTTTGGATATTTGCATACAAACCCTAATCTTTCTATCATGGCATATTTGAAAGCAATAAAAGCGTAAAAGTAAATATACAACTATTACAACATGATTATGGGGAGGCGGGTACAAACTTGAATAGGGGGTATTTGCAAGAAATTAAAACCCTAGTCAACTATTACAAACCAATTGAACTCAATGTGCAAACAAATAAATAGACAATATTTAAATATGTAAATAAATATGAATATGCAAAAGTGTTTTTTGTATTATTTTTATGTATGTGAAAATAAACTATTTAATGCATCAAAAATAATAAAATATTAATGATTATTTTTATTAAGGGTGGAAACCCTAGTTTTTGTTTTAAGAAAATATATATATTATACTTATTTCTTTATGTATAAGAAAATAAAATAAAATATATACAAAATGTTAAAAAAAATAAAATATGTATGACAATATTATTTAAGTGTAAAAAATAATAAAAATAAAAATATATAATATTTTTTTTTATAATATTTACAAGTTTTTATTTAAGAAAATAAAAGTATATTATTTAAGAAACTATTTTTATGCTAGAAAGAATAATAAAAATAATAAGATAAAATATGAAAATTTATGAAAATATTTTTAGTAATTTTTAATATTTAGAAAAATAAATAAAAGTCAGAAACTAAAAAAGAAATGAAAAAATATGAAAATATAAAAACAATGGGCCAAGGGGATGTGAACAGCAAGCCTAGGGGTGCAAATAGCATGGAATAGCCAGGCCCAGCCCAGATGGCCTTCATCTTCAACCTCTGATCAAACAAAAACGCGTGCTTGATGTTCAAACCTGGAAATCCTGCATACGTGCTCTAAAGCAAAAACTTGCAACATGAAAGTTATAGAGCATAATCACACGATTCTAACCATGTAAAAAACTTAATCTAACTCTCAAAGACCAGAGAGAATTTCTCTGGCCCTAAATTCTAACCTAGTTTTTTCAAAAAGTTCATCATTCAAATTCTCCCAGCTCAGTTAATTTAAACGAATTCTATGCATATGTACAGCTCAAGGGCAATGAGTACTACATTTTTTATTCACAAACCTAAGCCTAATGATCCCTAAATAGAGAGATAGAAGTTTGAACTTTACCTGTTTCAGTCAAGCTCGAGTATGGCAATGCAGGGGTTTTCAGTGAGGCCTGAGATGCTTGTGAGCTTGCTTGAAGTTCCTTTGAGCTTTCCCAATGCCTAGCTAGCTTTGAACTTGCTTGAATCTCTCTATAGAACTCAACCTGCAAACTCAAAATTTAGAAATGGTGAAGTGTGTAAATGGAGTTACAGTGACTTGGGAGTGGTTGGGATAGTTTAGGTAGGTTGTATGAAGTGTGTTGGAAGAGGTTTGGGGAAAAACGCACAAGGAAATTGGAAGATGGAAGTGAAACTACAGAACTTGCCCTGTTTTGCAAGAAAATGTGATTTTGGTGTTTTGGAAGGATTCAGGACTTGCTAGCTCGTGCTTCTGACTTAGTGTGAGATGCAAAACTTATTTGGAATGTTTACAACACTTGGTTATATCAGATTGCCCCGTTATGTGCTTTTTGCAAGTTGACTTGGTTTTGAAGTAAAAGTGAAAAGTGACCAAGGCCAGGCCTGTACAGGCTAGCTCCAAGCATGCACATAGTTGGTGTACTTTCCCTGATATTTGTGGATGTAGTTTGCTGCAAAAGACTTGGTGCAATGCTCAAGAGAAACAAAATTGCATAAAGCAACCTTTATCAAAATGGCATTGTTAACTTTTTGCCATTTTTAGATTAATCCTTTGTGTAATCTTCCATTGATCAGAACAATGCCTTAATCCATTGTGTTTGCATTCAATTTTTGAGTGTGGAAGGGTTTAAGGACCTGTAAACAAGTACAAACAAGGCTGGACAGAAATTGCAACTTGTAGCAACATGAAAAATGCCATGGACCAAAGTGACATTTTGCCAAATTCAAACCTTTGACTCTCCCTAACCACAAATGATTTTGGAGATTTCTTGGATATTTTGGAAATCTTGTAACATTATCTACAATCCATCTTTGAAATGAATTTTGAGATTCCAATTGGAACTATGTGAAAAATTGCCATGAAGATAGGTCAAAATCCTGCCTAAACTAGGGCAAAATTTCACTAAGTTAAAAGTTTCATGAACCCTTGTTCACAAAACCATAACTTGAGATCCAAGCATCTTTTTGGAAAACTTTGTGAATAAAAGTCGTAGATTTTGTGGAGGACTAATACTTTCATGTTGGAAGTTTTGTTTGAATCCAATTGCATCATGGTGAAAATGTTGGGCAAAGTTGGGAAAAAATAAGAAATTTTCATAACTTAGAAAATTTCTAAGTTATGAAAATTTTCCATTTTAAACCCTAATTTGCAAAATTAGGTTTCTTGGTGAACAAGTTTCATGTTTTGACACATCTTGATGAAAAATGACCCTTGGCACTTGATTTTGACCAAAAAGTCAAAGTTTGACTTTTCAGTGTACAATTGATTTTTGATCAGTTGATTGGAAAATTCATCTGTCAATTCAATGCAATTGAGATCTTTTGAACCTTGTGATTAGGTCAAGATGATGCCATTGAGTCCTTGAATCCATGCTTGAACCCAATTTGCCATTGGCTAGGTGAAAAATCAAGAATTACCCTTCTGTAGTCAAAACCCTAAAAATGACCATTTTACCCTTTTGGTGATCTGATCAAATTTCTGAAGGAGTTGTGATCCAAACTTGATCAAATGGTTCATATGAGTCTATAATGTTGATGTGGATAAAAAATTATGAGGTTTGACTGTAAATTGGCCACAGTTGATATTTCCCCCAACACAGTTGATTTTTTAGGTCAATTATCCAATTGACTGGGCAAAAATGTGATTCAAGGCTTGAAACTTGGTATGAGCAATCTTATGGGTCCAACATGAAGTATGAAAGTCAAATTGATCATTGAAAGTCCAAAAATCCATGTGCAAACTCAAACCCTAATTTCAAGTCATCAGTGCCAGGAGAGGTCCTGAGCAGAGCAAACCCTAATTCTGTCTGGAGTCCAAAGAGTCTTGTGAGGGGAAAACTTGATAAAATGAGAGGGAAAATTTTGGGGTACAACAGCTGCCCCTGTTCAATCTTCTTGAATCTGAAGAGTTATATTGGCGAGTTTGCCGTTCGTGACTCGAAGGTAAGAGAATGATTGGACACTAGAGTGCCCAAGAATTTGCACTCGATGAAGTGTAGTTGAGGGAATGGGCTTAAAGATGCCATTTGGAGATGTGATAGAATCTTGTTGGAGATGGGCTTAAAGATGCCATCCAAAATTGTTGATCGCATAAGAGATTCCTTTGCGAAAGCCTGTATTCCTGTTGTTGAGGAGGATTACGCTGGGGAATGCTGATCTCTGTCGTGGTAGAAATAGAATTTTAGGAGCTTCAGTCGTCCGTTATTCTACTGGGGAATCATCTCCTGGTTGAAGAGGTGAAAATGAACTGCTATCTGGTCATGCTCCAGGCTTTACAGTGACTTACTAGGGGTGAGATTAAACTTGTTATCTGGACGTTCTCCAGGCTTCATAATTTCTCAATTCTTATCTGGTCATACTCCAGGCTTTAAAAGGAATTAAGTTGTTATCCGGTCGCCTCTGGGCTTCAACTTGAATTTAAGGCACACTAATATCCGATCAACTCCGAGCTTCTTAGTAATTAGCCAAGTAAACTGCTATTTGGTCAAAATCCAAGCTTCACAGTATCTTAAACTGTTATCTGGTCAAAATCCAGGCTTCACGATACCTTACTTCCTATCTGGTCAAAATCCAGGCTTCAGAAGAAAATCAAATGGTTATCTGGTCACCTCCGAGCTTCCCTTTGATTTTGGGGCCTACTAATATCCGGTTGAATCCGGGCTTCAAAGTAATCGGCTGAGTAAACTGCTTTTTGGTAGAAATCCAGGTTTCACAGTGTACCTCACTGTTATCTGGTTAAAATCCAGGCTTCACAGTGTTTTGTAGAGATCAAGATACTATCCGGTCGAACCCGAGATTCATAGCTTGAACTTAAGATGTACCACAATCTGGTCGATTCCAGCCTTCATGGTGCTTTATACTTCTATCTGGTCGATTCCAGGCTTTACAGTAATTTGCTGGGGATTCAACTATTTTTTTGATCGATTTCCGGGCTTCAGTATGATCAAGATATTATCCGGTCGAATCCGGGCTTCATAATTTGAACTGGAACATGAATCTGAGCGTTGATTCGAATAAGCAATAGAATAGCATCCGTGTCTGGAGCATCTCTAAGTTGCATTTGAACTTTGAACATTCGTTATAGATAACTGTTAATTTTATCCTGAAAAAGGTAAAATGTTAGCTGAAACACAAAGTTATGTTGCATGAAATGTATGATGCAATATATGTGTTTTATCAATGTTTATGATATATGAATGTAATGTATGTGCATGTAAGCTGATTTTCTGTCTTGCTGAGGAAAATAAATCCTTGACTGCTGGAGATAATAAAATCTTTGACTGCTGCCGGGGAAAATAAATCCTTGACTACTGCTGGGAAAATAAATCCTTGACTGCTGATGGGGATAGAAAATCCTTGACTGCTCGTGGGGATTATCAAAACTTTGACAACTTCTCTGGGGATTAGGGATCCTTCAAGTCCTTTGAAGTTGGAAGATGATAGACATTCTGTCGTAAGAATAATGCCGAGTGGCATTTGAGAAACCTGCTTGGGGAGTCCCGAGAATCTTAATGACTGTGGCTGGGGATTGAGAATCTTCAATCTGCTGGGAAATAAGAATAATTCCACGGGGGGAAGTTTAATCTGTTAGAGAGTAGCTATATTGCTGGAGAGTTTTAGGAGACTCTGGGGGGAACAGCTCATTCCTGTTATGGAGAGAGTTCAAGAGTTTGGGTTGTATGCCAATCTACTGGGGAACTATCCGAAGCTGTTGTCTGGTTAGCTGTCAGGCTTCACAGCAGCTTGCTGGGAAGTTATCAGGTTCTAAGATAACTTCCAGGGGAATTATCTGGTTTTAAGACAACTCTCTGGGGAATTTGGAGGAAGCTGGATGGTTTCTGATGTGGTTAAGGGTTGAAGTTTTGGACTCCGCTGGGGAAGAATGTTTCATATTTGCTGAGGGTCTGTAATTCAAAGTTTGGCTCCACTAGGGATTTCGAAATTTAACTCCGCTGGGGATATGTATTTCAAGGTTTTAGCTTCGTTGGGGACCTAGATGATGTACTGCAGGGGATTTCTCCTAGAATAGCCTAAAGACGTCTTCCTATACTTTCAACCTATCAGTAATTATTCTTCCCATTTCATTTATTTGTAATTAGTGATTATATTCAAATGCATATGCCCATTTAATTAACCATTGGACGTTTTCAAATAAAACACAAGTGTAAAGAAAAAGAAAAGGCAAATAGTTTTCTGCACTTTGAAGTATCTTTGTATTAACTTTATGTAAGTATTTTGTACAAAGGAGATAGACATTCTAGTAAGAGAATGTTGTCATAAAATTGAGAAAATTTTATACAAAGTAAGATAGCTATGTGTAAAAAATTCCATGGGGTTCCCATTCTGCTATAGCTTTCGTAACTCTGAATATCCTGTCCATTTGTTGCTTCGCTCGAAGATGACTGAGTTGATCAGAAGCCTTGAGTTTGTCTATGAAGAGATGTTCCTTAAAGTGATTCGACGAGACATAGTCATACGATTTAATTCCCTAACTTTTTCCTGGACCGCCCTTTCGGGTTTTCGATCCACCGGGAAACCCTTTTTTGCCCAAGTCGCCCTTTCAGGTTTTCAACTTGCCGGGTGTACAAATTTTTTATTTATCCCTAATTTTTGCCTGAACCGCCCTTTCGAGTTTTCAGTTCACCGGGATGCCCATTCTTTCCCAAGTCTCCCTTTCGGGTTTTCAACTTGTCGGGTTATTTTATGCGTAGTATGTTTTGACTATGTCTGTGTTTGCAGGGTGCGACAGGTCGTCGCCACCCATGGTGGTCAGGATCATTGCCCCACCAGAAAAGATGTTTTTGATTACAAATGGTCTTTCATAGGTAGGAGTCCATTTTCCCCTGGGATCACTTTGCGACAAGATGATCCGCTTGATTACAAGATCCCCGACTTGATATACATGGCGCCTGACTTTCTTGTTGAAAGCCTTGATCATCTGTTTTTGATACGTCTGACCATGTCAAACAGCAGTAAGTCACTTCTTGTCAATCAACTTAAGTTGATCAAGTCGGGTCTGAATCCAATTGTCTTCACTCAATCCAGCATCCTTCATGATTCTCAAGGAGGGAATATGAACCTCAATAGGTAAAACAGCTTCCATGTCGTATACCAAAGAATAGGGTGTTTCCCCTGTTGATGTACGCGCCGTGGTACGGTACCCGTGGAGAGCAAACGGTAACATTTCATGCCAGTCCTTGTAGGTGACGGTCATCTTTTGAATGATCTTCTTGATATTTTTGTTCGCAGCTTCGACAACACCGTTCATCTTTAGCCGATAGGGAGATGAATTATGATGTTGAATCTGGAACTGCTCGCACAAAGCGGTGATCATAGTGTTGTTCAGGTTTGTACCGTTTTCAGTGATAATACTGTTGGGAATACCATACCGGCAAATGAGGTTCTGCTTGATGAAGCGGGCAACCACATTCTTTGAAATGGAAGCGAAGGAAGCTGCTTCGACCCACTTGGTAAAGTAGTCAATGGATACTAGAATGAAACGATGTCCATTAGATGCTGTAGGCTTGATCTCTCCAATCATGTCGATTCCCCACATAGCGAATGGCCAAGGAGCTGTTAAGACATTGAGAGGAACTGGAGGTATGTGTACCTTGTCGGCATAGATTTGACATTTGTAACAAGTCCTGGAATGTTGATGGCAGTCAACTTCCATGGTAGACCAGTAATAGCCTGCCCGTAGAATCTTCTTAGCCACCGTATGTCCACTAGAGTGAGTGCCAAAGGTACCATTATGCAGTTCAACCATGATCTGTTCAACTTTAACCTTGTCCACACAACGGAGCAGAATGCAATCATGATTGCGTTTGTATAGGATACTGTGATCGGTGGATCTGGAACTGACTGTTTAATGCTGGTTCGCGAAATGTCGCGGAAGCAAGAGTCGCCACCGTCTTTTATTTTCTCCAAATGGAAAGGACAAAAGCACAGAAAAATTCCTTAAAGAGATTGCTCTCGGTTCGGGAGGTAGGTTATAGAAAGGGAAGGTGTTAGCACCCTTTCTATCCATGGTTATCCATGGGCTCTTAGATACTTGCTCATTTGTGTTTTCAAAAATGGTTTGTTTGCTTTTCAATGTGGGTTTTAAAAAGTTTCTTTGAAAAATCTCTAAGTAACTCTTGTATCTGTCCTCAAGAGTGTATGAAAAATTTGTTTGAAAACTTTTAGAAATGTGTAGGTGTAAAAAGTATTTTGTTCGTTTTTTGAAAAGAGCAAGTATCTATGAGTATCTACCTACCCTAAGGAATTCGTCTGTGTAAATGTCCTTAAAGTAGTGCCATCCCACCATTGAGAGGTAGGTAGCACCACCGTTGGAGGTGTTCGGGTCAATTCGAGTTTAGGGACATTTGTGGTCACCGACACCTTAGAAGCTACCCTTATGCCATTGATCTTTTATTCCGAGGCAACCGTTCCGAGGCAACTTATCCGAGGCAACTTTGTTTTAGGCAACTAGATCAATGGACACAAGGACTTACTAAGACGTCCTATAGTCGACGGCCACGTTTCGAGGGACAAGGCAACAGTGTGATCACCGGAGTAATGGGAAGACACCTTAGAAGCTACCCTCATGCCAGGTTCCCGGATCATGAGGACTTACTAAGACATCCTCTACTCGACGATCACCTTTCGAGGCAAGGCAACAGTGAGGCGTACCCTAGGGGTGGTGTGTGCGATTCGTGTGTCGTTTTCATTGGTATTTGTCTTGTCAGGTTAAAGTGTTCTACGCTTGTTTTTATTATGGCCATTCATGCTTGGTTTAACAGTTAAAATATTTGCGGGAAAAATAAATCTAAAGCTATTACAAATGGCGCGGGTCCACATCGCCAAAATTAAACCGGACCCGATTTGACAGAAAATAAATAAAGCAAATAAAGTAAAGTGCGAGAGGTAAATGTTACAAAGCTTTGGGAGAGGTACATAATTATTTAAGCGAAATAAAATAAAGATGCGAAATTAAAGAATTATCGAAACGAGGGCGTTGGACCCTTTTGTAAAATATCAAATTACATGAATTAATTAATTAGAATTAATGAGGAATTAAGATTAAAAATTAAAAGAAGAATATTTTTGGTATTTTTAGTGTTTTTAGGAATTTGATGAAAAAAAGAGATAGTTAAAATTAAACTAAAAGGCAAACCCTAATTCTAATAGCTTTTAAATTTATTGTGAAAATATTAAATTGAAACTTAAATTAAACCTAATTTTTATGTACAATTAATTATAAAAATAAATAATATTATTAGAAAGAAAAAGAAAATAATTAAAAGGAATAAAATTTATTAACCCTAATTCTACATTTTTTAGATTTTTGTTAAAAGAATTAAAGTTAAAACACCTAATTTAAATTAATTTATTTACATGCAAGTTTATTTATAAAAATACTAAAATAAGTAATGTTTTATTATTTTTCCCTTTTTCTGATTTTTATGTGTTTTCATATTTTGTAAAAAATAATTAATTAATTTACAACAATAAAGCAAATAAAATAATAATTAAAAATAAAATATAAGAAAATATAGAGAAGGCAAACCAGGGGGGGTATTAGTCCCAAATTAGGAGGTACAATGATGCAATTCTGGCCCATTTAGCTTTGGATCCATTGACTTTTGCCACTAGCGTGTTAACACTTTGACCAAGCTTATGATGTACATCCAATCTCAGCCTTTGATTTGAATTGGTTAGATATGTGGATGGCTAGATGATGAAGGAATATGGTGCGCCTTAATGTTGTGCCTGCATAGGAATCATTGTGGAAAAATAATATTGAAATTACACAGACCTGGGATTCGAACCCAGGTCTTGGACATTGCAAATCAACACCTGTGCCACTAAGCCATTACTACGCGTTTTGATATATAATAAGCAAATAAATATAATAAAGGAAAACAATCTCTTAATGTATCCAGCGCGCGAAATTTTGAATTGGCCTATCCCCTCTTGCCACGACTCTATCTTCTTCGTTTTCCTGAAAACAAAAACATGGGGCAACGGTTTTCCATGCGTTGCTTAAGGTTAGTTTCAAGAAAATAGCGACTAGCGCTATGGTGTCCATAAATTGGGCGCGATAGGTGATTCCTGTTCGTCCAGATACACTGATGCCAATGGTCATGGTCTTGAGTCCTAATTTTACTTCGTTTCAAAAGCCCCAAATTTACAACCCTGTAAACCCTAGAAATCGCGCATGGTACAATTGTATATACAGCATAATAATCAAATTAAACATCATGGTTAGCTTTAAAACATCACAATGAGTATAAATCCACAATTAGAATGCCATGAGAATGCCTAGAATTAAAAATACGATCGTGACTTTTTCTCTGTACAGGGAAGGTTCTCGTTACCAATTCTTGGGGTTTGAATGGATGTTAATGATTGGAATGTATTCAGGGAGACTTGAGGAAGCTAATGGGATGGTTTTTGTGCTTCGAATCAACCTGTAAAGGGGTTTACAGTTTTGAATTTTTTGGCCAAAATTTCAAGTTTGTTCTTAGCTTTTCTGCGCAGCTTTTAGTCTATCTGCATTAGGGTTATGATCAAGTATTTGTATGGAATGCATTAGGTTAAAAATATTGCTCAAAATCTCTTGAATTCATGAATTGGAGATTTGATTTGTTAAGGATCTTTTTTCAATCTTTTCCATGTGCTCTTGTATCAATTATGCTCAAATCAGACCAAATCTTTCCCTATTGACCTATGCACGAAATATTGAAGGCAAAATATGCATGAAAAGATTTATTAGGTCAAGTTATATATTTTTCATATATTTAAATGATTTAAATGAATTAATATAAATAATAATTCAAATAAATAAATAAAAAATGAGAAAATACTTCCCTTTGGGCCAAGTGGTCGTGCACATGCTTGGAATGATGAATCATGGAAGAAAAATGGGCCCATTAGCAATTTTAGGTCATTTGAAGTAGTGTTGACTTTTCAAAATATCCAAAAATTTCCCAACTTCTACAAGGCATAACTTGCTCAATTTTTAAGCTTTTCTCATGTTCTTGGACATTTTGGAAAGGTCTTTGAGTCCTCTAACCAATGCCTTTGGTCCCATGTCATTTTGATTTACCAATATCAATTTATGGCCTTTGACTTAAAGTCCCTTTTTGTTGACTTTTGAAAATGACCTATAATGTTGAAATTGATAACTTTTTGTGAGAGCATTTCTTGGACTTGAAGTATGAAGATGAGTTGTAGGAAATGTCTTTCTCTTCAAAATGAGCTTTGGATGGGATTTTTCTGATAATCCATGTGAAAGTTATGCCCTGGTCAATTTCAGTTGACTTTTTCAGCTGTCCAAATAAGGAAACTTTTGCATCTTTGATGATTTCTGAGCCAAATTTTGAGAATCATGATCAAGCATTGATCAAATGATGTTTGTGGCTTCAAAATGATATGTTGACCAAAAATTTGAACTTTTGACTGTCAAATGACCATTTTGCCCCTATAGTTGACTGTAGTGCAATTAGGGTTTTGACTGTGCAATTTTGTGCTGAATGCCTTGAAACTTGATATGAGGATGCTTGACCATATTTGTAGGCATATGAGACTTGATTGGGCCTTTGAAAACTTCCTTTTCTTGATCAGGACACAAACCCTAGTTTTGACTGTATGGGAGACCTTGGCACTGTGCAACCCTTGGGGAATTTTGTGACTTGGCTTGGCAATTTCTTGAAGAATATGGGAGGGCAAATTTTGGGGTACAACAGTTGCCCCTGTTCAATCTTCTTAGACCTGAGGATGCAGATTGGCTGACGTGCCTTTCGTAATCCGAGGGTGGAAGATGATTGAACACTAGAGTGCCCAGAAATTTGCGCTCACATAGTAGCAATGATGGTGGAATGGGCTTATAGATGCCATTTAGAGGTTGCTGGATAGGATGATGGGATTATAGATGCCATCTGGATGTTGATCGCGTAAGAGATTCCTTAGCGAGAACCTGCATACCTGCAAAACAGAAAACGAGTACCTGACACGTTGCAGGAGTTGTTTTTAGATGCTTGGTATAGATGCGTCCTGACTGGTTACAGGAGTTGAGTATGGAGCTTCAAACGATGATGAATGAACCAGGTATGGTTACTGTCTTAGCATGAAGGGTAAGAGAACCTTAGGCGACTTTAACTTCAACAACGCTCGTTGAGAAAAATATTGGATATCTTCTACTGGGATAAGAATCAGGGAGATCTTAGGGTCGATCTGACTGAACCAGAGAAGGCCTTTGACTGGATAAGCATCAGGAAAATCTTAGGGTCGATTTAACTGAACCGGTCTAGGTCTTGAAATCTTCAACTGGATAAGCATCAGGGAGATCTTAGGGTCGATCTGACTGAACCAGAGAAGGCCTTTGACTGGATAAGCATCAGGAAAATCTTAGGGTCGATTTAACTGAACCGGTCTAGGTCTTGGAATGTGATTGAGAATTTAAACTGCATCTTTCCTGAAAGGTAAAAGTCAGTCATATGCAATGCATGATATGGATCAAGCAATGATGTTCTCAACATAAATGAGATTTGTATGATATGATGCGTTATGCATGCTATAATGATATATGTGATGTCTTATGTATGCTTTTGTCTAGGGAAGTGAATCCTTGACGGGTGCTGGGAAGTCGTATCCTGGGCTGATGTTGAGGAATAGATTTTGCTCCCGCTGGGGATGATAACTGCAAGGATACCGATAGGAGAAGATGACTCCGTTGCGGAATAAACTTAGCAAATGGAGGATTCTGCGGGGAGAAAAAGATGCTCTAGCGACCATGCTGTGAAGCAATACTCTGTGGGGAGAGGGCTGCCTTGCTGGATGTTGATGATAGTTTGCTGAGGATACCCTTGTTGTTGGAAGTGTTGATGGACTTCGCTGGGGTAAGAAGACTTCGTCGGGGACGCTCTTTCCGTGGCTTTTGGCTGAGGATAACCCAGTTATATCCTGGTAAGGAAATAACTCTTTGAATAAAGCCGGGGGACGCGTTCGTGCTCTGCAGGGGGGAAGCTTCCAGAATCTACTGGGGATAAGCTTACTGCTTGGGGATATGAATTCCAATCTTCCTGGGGAAACTGGATTGGACTCTTCTGGGGAGTTTTGGAATGTAATTTTGTAAGTTGAAAGGGGGAACCTATGTAGGGTTGCATGATGATGAGTTTGTGTAAAACTGTATCTGAAATGGAGAAGGAACCTGGGTAGGGTTACTTTGATGATGAGTTCGTGTAAAACTTCGTTCTTGGAAAGGGAGAACCTGTGTAGGGTTTCTGGGTGACGAGTCCATGTAAAACTGCATCTTGAAGAGGGGGAACCGGTGTAGGGTTGCTTGATGACGAGTCCATGTAAAACTACGTCTGGAGGAGGAGAACCTGTGTAGGGTTGCCTGGTGAGGTAAGTTCGTGTAAAACTTCTTGCCGAACCGGGGTTAGGTCATCTTGAGATAGGTCCATGTAAGACTTCTGGAGGAACCGGGGTTAGGTTACTTTGATAAATTTGTGTAAAAACTTCTTGATGAACCGGGGTTAGGTCATCTTGAGATAGGTCCATGTAAGACTTCTGGAGGAACCGGGGTTAGGTTACTTGGATAAGTTTGTGTAAAAACTTCTTGATGAACCGGGGTTAGGTCATCTTGAGATAGGTCCATGTAAGACTTCTGGAGGAACCGGGGTTAGGTTACTTGGATAAATCCATGTAAGATTTCTAGGGGGAACCGGGGTAAGGTTGCTTCGGGATAAGTTCGTGTAAAACTTCTGGATGAACCGGGGTAAGGTTACTTGTGGAGGATGAGTCTGTGTACGACTTTGTTTGAAAATTGAGAAGGAACCGGTGTAGGGTTACAAGATTTTGATTAAGTGGATGATTGTCCTGTTTGGTTTCGGATGTTAACCCACGATCTGGAATTTGTAAAGGTAGATGGTAATCATCCTTATGTTGATCTTTCCTTTATACTTTGATTGACAGAGCGATTGGATTGCCTGGATAACTCATTATTGCCCCTGCTTCGGAGATGAGGGAAGAGGATACCTGTGTGGGTGATTGACAAATCTTCGAGTAGGCAAGTGATGAGATACCGGAACATAATTGTACGCTTTGATCCCTAACTTTTGCCTGGGCCGCCCTTTCGGGTTTTTAGTCCACCGGGATACCCATTTTTGCCCAAGCCGCCCTTTCAGGTTTTCGACTTGCCGGGTGTACATGTTTTTTCATTCCATCCCTTCATTTTGCCCGAACCCTTTTGGTCCGCCGGGAAGCCCTTATTTTTGCCTAGGTGTGTCAACCTAGCGGGTCTTTGATTTTGCGTAGTATTTTTTGACTATGTCCATGCTCTCAGAACGTAGGGAGTTGCCCCTGTTGGAAGTATTTTGCCATGCCCCAGATAATGGGCAATGCTCCTACTGTGCCCCTTGATTGGAGGTACTTCTGTTCACAAGGTGTTCACCGTGCGAATTTCCCTGCTGTTCAAACAAATAGTCATATGCAAACAAGGTTATTTTAAGAATGCAAAAGCCTATGTCTGTCTTGAATTTTGAAAATGCATTTTTTTTTTTTTTTTTTTTTTTGTAATACAGTGCGGTGTCAACTCAAGATTTTATAGCAAACCTTCAGGAGTCAGGATACCTTCGTAACAGTATGCTTTCGAACTAACCCATGCTTCAGCTAGGACTTTTAAGGGTTGTAACGTGGCCTGGTTCACGGTTTAAGAAATAAAGGATAAAGGCTCAAATTATTTGTACCCACCCGCTCTTCGTGATGTTCTCCAAACCTAAACTCAGTTGATCATGCGTTAGACCTTGCTTGAGTCTTTGCTTTGATGTTCCAATAATGGGTCAGATGTTGATGATTTCTTTTGAATAGGAAGTCATTTTTGCTTTGGTTGTGAGACCTCTTGCTTGATTTTTGTTATCCCTTTCTTTTTTTGCCTGAACTGTTTCCTTTTTGGAATTACAGTCAGCGGGATGCCCCAGTTTGGTAAGTCTTCTTTATTGGTTTTGACTTTTTGGGCTTTTCATTTATGATTTTTTTTTTTGATAATGACTGCCTGTCCTTATGATTGTTCTGAAACATCACTGTCTTTTGTTTTTGAAAAACTCATTTGGTGCCATTCATTGTGCACTTGGATCTACTGAGAAAACTACCCTGCCCCAGGTTATGATTAAGGGTTTTAAATTTCGAAAAGAAAAACTCCTACTTCTTTGGCTCAGATGGGTTGACGAGGGATTATCATCCTTATAACTCCAGTGTTTAGGGATTTGAAACAATGCCTGTACCTCATCAGCGGGATTCGTTCAAAAGCATACTGTAGATTGTGGTATCGTTTTCGTCATCCTCCCTCAAGAGGTTTAGAATTTTCAATTTAAGAGTTGACCATCACAAAAATATGAAAGCAGTTTTAAGCATAGTAAACATAATTAAATCAAGACAGACATGTGTAATGCATTCATGAAATAAAAGAGTTTAACATGATAATTGTTTATCTGAACAAGAAAAGAAAAATACAACTTGAATTCAAATGAACAAAAATCTCTCGACCCTAGCCATGTTTTGGCAATGGAGCAGTGATCACGTTGGGAGTCTCGGCAGGCTCGAACTCGATCTCTTTGGCGTCGATCATGTTCTGAATCTTGTACTTTAGTGCCCAACAGTCCTCAGTATCGTGCCCCGGGCTATCAGAATGATAAGCACATCTGGCTTCTGGGTTGTAGCTTGGAGAGGAGGTCTTAGGATTGGCAGGAGGGTTGGTCACTGCAATCAGGTTCATCTTCAACATGTGTTGCAGTGCTTGTGACCATGGCATGTTAATGTTGGTGAACTGCCTTTTAGGCCCGTCCGACCTTTGCTGGTTTCCCCTTTGTGGTTGGCGGCGTGGTGCAGAACCAGAGATCATGACTGCCCCTGCATGTTGATCACGGCGACTCTTTTGACTGTATGCAGCATTAGATTCCTTCTTTCCCGTGTAAGGCTTTTTATGAATATCAGAAGATGTGGCCTCTTGAATTTTCCCACTCTTGATACCAGCTTCAATTCTTTCGCCAGTCAGGATGAGGTCGGTGAATCCAGCAGATGAATTACCAATGAGGTGATTGAAGAATGGCCCGGATAGGGTCCCTAAGAACATATCAACGAGTTCTCGGTCAGTTAACGGAGGCTGCACCCTTCCAGCAAGGTCTCTCCATCTTTGTGCGTACTCCTTGAAACCTTCACTTGATCCCAACGACATACCCTGGAGTTGGGTACGTGTAGGAGCAAGGTCGGCATTATACTGATACTGCTTATAGAAAGCAGTAGCCAACTCCTCCCAGTTACGAACCTTGGTCCCATCTAGCTGATAGAACCATTTGAGATGAGTCCCTGAAAGACTCTCCTGGAAGAAGTGGATCCACAAATTCTTGTCCACCGTATATGGTTGAATCTTCCGAACATAGGACCTGAGATGTAACTTGGGACAAGACGCCCCGTCATACTTGGTAAAGGATGGTGCTTTGAACTTCCGAGGAATAATCACACCAGTTGACAAATCCAGATCTCCAAAATCCAGCCCAGGTACCTGTTGGATCTCCATAGCATTCAGCCTATCCTCCAACTGTTTGTACTTGTCCTCAGCCGGAGGGTATTGTTCGTCGTTGAAATCTGTCTCGTTGTCGGAGACCACTGGACTAGGCACCTCTCTCTCATGGTGACTGCTTTCCCTCACAGACGGAGTAGTCCTCTCAGTTTCAGTCTGCGGTGTGTTCCCAGATCTGCGTCTAGGGCTGAACAAAACAGTCCTCTTCTTCTTCTTGTCCTTCTTCAAGAGCAGAGCCTTCAGATCTTGTTGCCCCTGGGTCAAATTCATGATCAGCCCTTGGAACTGGGCGTTCTGAGCCTGGAGGGCCTTGATAGACTGCTCAGCTGATGATTCAGGATTCATGACGATCGGCTGAAATAAACAGCGAAGAAGGGTAAGCAACCTGTCAAAGGGATACCTGCAATGCAATGAGATGTATGATATGCATGCAATGATTTCAAGGATCTCGCGGGGTAAACAGAGAAACTTGTTAGAGTTGAAAACCGGTAACTTGATTGAAGAAAGTTCTGTTGCAGAAAATCCCTCTTCAAGGGTCAAAGGCTCACCATATCCAGTGGGTCATAGCCCCTGACAACTTTGGCTAGAGGAAAATAAATCCTCTTTGCCTTTTGCTAGATGTTTGATTCATCATGACCTGCATCACAAGCCCTTGAGATCCTTGAAATGGGTTAGGATGTATGCAATAGTATGATGTCATGATGCATGGGGTAATGTGAGTAACCCTGTTATGAGTCCCGATTAAGGACTGCAAACCAAAACCTGCAAGAAACAAGTGTCAGGTAACAAGCATGCAGATAGTCAAGTACGAAGGCACACAAGTCACACAAAAGAGCCCTTAGAGTTTAGGCCAGCATGAAGTTTGGGGTACTACCCTCTTGAAGTTGGTGGGTTCGACCTGTCCTAATCAAAGTAACCGGGTTCTAAGGTTCCCAATATCACGGGATTGCTTTCATTGTTCATCATTTCGATTTAGCCACTGAACTGGCGACCGAAATATTCCAGGAAAGCAACCCTCAATTGAGCGTAGTATCGAGTATCAACCAACCTCGGACTGCACCAAAGTCAGTTATCTCACTACCCTAAAGAGGCCAAGATAGTTCAATTAAGGTTCCTAAGGTCTGTTGATGCTTCACGACACCACGCGGAGGCCCCGTACTCTCCTTGACTGAACTCAAGGGTTACCGGTACACACCAAAGTGCCACATCAACGTAGCAGACTGTTTCAACCATGTCGGTATACCCCGCACAGTTCCCTCACAGC
This sequence comes from Vicia faba, assembly GCA_948472305.1. Lineage (NCBI taxonomy): Eukaryota > Viridiplantae > Streptophyta > Magnoliopsida > Fabales > Fabaceae > Vicia > Vicia faba. The sequence goes on from OX451740.1 coordinate 476,541,715, forward strand.
CTTGTTGCTACTTTCTAAGAAGGTATCCCCCAGATCCGGGTTAGGATCTATAGAACTCCCAAGACAGTCCCACAATTTAAAGCAGGCAAATCAATACAATTGAAAACACAGTTATGAACTAGCCCTAAGGTACACCTCACTTTAAGTATAGTCCCCAGCAGAGTCGCCAGTTCTGTGATCGGTGGATCTGGAACTGACTGTTTAACGCTGGTTCGCGAAATGTCGCGGAAGCAAGAGTCGCCACCGTCTTTTATTTTCTCCAAATGGAAAGGACAAAAGCACAGAAAAATTCCTTAAAGAGATTGCTCTCGGTTCGGGAGGTAGGTTATAGAAAGGGAAGGTGTTAGCACCCTTTCTATCCATGGTTATCCATGGGCTCTTAGATACTTGCTCATTTGTGTTTTCAAAAATGGTTTGTTTGCTTTTCAATGTGGGTTTTAAAAAGTTTCTTTGAAAAATCTCTAAGTAACTCTTGTATCTGTCCTCAAGAGTGTATGAAAAATTTGTTTGAAAACTTTTAGAAATGTGTAGGTGTAAAAAGTATTTTGTTCGTTTTTTGAAAAGAGCAAGTATCTATGAGTATCTACCTACCCTAAGGAATTCGTCTGTGTAAATGTCCTTAAAGTAGTGCCATCCCACCATTGAGAGGTAGGTAGCACTACCGTTGGAGGTGTTCGGGTCAATTCGAGTTTAGGGACATTTGTGGTCACCGACACCTTAGAAGCTACCCTTATGCCATTGATCTTTTATTCCGAGGCAACCGTTCCGAGGCAACTTATCCGAGGCAACTTTGTTTTAGGCAACTAGATCAATGGACACAAGGACTTACTAAGACGTCCTATAGTCGACGGCCACGTTTCGAGGGACAAGGCAACAGTGTGATCACCGGAGTAATGGGAAGACACCTTAGAAGCTACCCTCATGTCAGGTTCCCGGATCATGAGGACTTACTAAGACATCCTCTACTCGACGATCACCTTTCGAGGCAAGGCAACAGTGAGGCGTACCCTAGGGGTGGTGTGTGCGATTCGTGTGTCATTTTCATTGGTATTTGTCTTGTCAGGTTAAAGTGTTCTACGCTTGTTTTTATTATGGCCATTCATTCTTGCATGCTTGGTTTAACAGTTAAAATATTTGCGGGAAAAATAAATCTAAAGCTATTACAAATGGCGCGGGTCCATATCGCCAAAATTAAACCGGACCCGATTTGACAGAAAATAAATAAAGCAAATAAAGTAAAGTGCGAGAGGTAAATGTTACAAAGCTTTGGGAGAGGTACATAATTATTTAAGCGAAATAAAATAAAGATGCGAAATTAAAGAATTATCGAAACGAGGGCGTTGGACCCTTTTGTAAAATATCAAATTACATGAATTAATTAATTAGAATTAATGAGGAATTAAGATTAAAAATTAAAAGAAGAATATTTTTGGTATTTTTAGTGTTTTTAGGAATTTGATGAAAAAAAGAGATAGTTAAAATTAAACTAAAAGGCAAACCCTAATTCTAATAGCTTTTAAATTTATTGTGAAAATATTAAATTGAAACTTAAATTAAACCTAATTTTTATGTACAATTAATTATAAAAATAAATAATATTATTAGAAAGAAAAAGAAAATAATTAAAAGGAATAAAATTTATTAACCCTAATTCTACATTTTTTAGATTTTTGTTAAAAGAATTAAAGTTAAAACACCTAATTTAAATTAATTTATTTACATGCAAGTTTATTTATAAAAATACTAAAATAAGTAATGTTTTATTATTTTTTCCCTTTTTCTGATTTTTATGTGTTTTCATATTTTGTAAAAAATAATTAATTAATTTACAACAATAAAGCAAATAAAATAATAATTAAAAATAAAATATAAGAAAATATAGAGAAGGCAAACCAGGGGGGGTATTAGTCCCAAATTAGGAGGTACAATGATGCAATTCTGGCCCATTTAGCTTTGGATCCATTGACTTTTGCCAATAGCGTGTTAACACTTTGACCAAGCTTATGATGTACATCCAATCTCAGCCTTTGATTTGAATTGGTTAGATATGTGGATGGCTAGATGATGAAGGAATATGGTGCGCCTTAATGTTGTGCCTGCATAGGAATCATTGTGGAAAAATAATATTGAAATTACACAGACCTGGGGTTCGAACCCAGGTCTTGGACATTGCAAATCAACACCTGTGCCACTAAGCCATTACTACGCGTTTTGATATATAATAAGCAAATAAATATAATAAAGGAAAACAATCTCTTAATGTATCCAGCGCGCGAAATTTTGAATTGGCCTATCCCCTCTTGCCACGACTCTATCTTCTTCGTTTTCCTGAAAACAAAAACATGGGGCAACGGTTTTCCATGCGTTGCTTAAGGTTAGTTTCAAGAAAATAGCGACTAGCGCCATGGTGTCCATAAATTGGGCGCGATAGGTGATTCATGTTCGTCCAGATACACTGATGCCAATGGTCATGGTCTTGAGTCCTAATTTTACTTCGTTTCAAAAGCCCCAAATTTACAACCCTGTAAACCCTAGAAATCGCGCATGGTACAATTGTATATACAGCATAATAATCAAATTAAACATCATGGTTAGCTTTAAAACATCACAATGAGTATAAATCCACAATTAGAATGCCATGAGAATGCCTAGAATTAAAAATACGATCGTGACTTTTTCTCTGTACAGGGAAGGTTCTCGTTACCAATTCTTGGGGTTTGAATGGATGTTAATGATTGGAATGTATTCAGGGAGACTTGAGGAAGCTAATGGGATGGTTTTTGTGCTTCGAATCAACCTGTAAAGGGGTTTACAGTTTTGAATTTTTTGGCCAAAATTTCAAGTTTGTTCTTAGCTTTTCTGCGCAGCTTTTAGTCTATCTGCATTAGGGTTATGATCAAGTATTTGTATGGAATGCATTAGGTTAAAAATATTGCTCAAAATCTCTTGAATTCATGAATTGGAGATTTGATTTGTTAAGGATCTTTTTTCAATCTTTTCCATGTGCTCTTGTATCAATTATGCTCAAATCAGACCAAATCTTTCCCTATTGACCTATGCACGAAATATTGAAGGCAAAATATGCATGAAAAGATTTATTAGGTCAAGTTATATATTTTTCATATATTTAAATGATTTAAATGAATTAATATAAATAATAATTCAAATAAATAAATAAAAAATGAGAAAATACTTCCCTTTGGGCCAAGTGGTCGTGCACATGCTTGGAATGATGAATCATGGAAGAAAAATGGGCCCATTAGCAATTTTAGGTCATTTGAAGTAGTGTTGACTTTTCAAAATATCCAAAAATTTCCCAACTTCTACAAGGCATAACTTGCTCAATTTTTAAGCTTTTCTCATGTTCTTGGACATTTTGGAAAGGTCTTTGAGTCCTCTAACCAATGCCTTTGGTCCCATGTCATTTTGATTTACCAATCTCAAGTTATGGCCTTTGACTTAAAGTCCCTTTTTGTTGACTTTTGAAAATGACCTATAATGTTGAAATTGATAACTTTTTGTGAGAGCATTTCTTGGACTTGAAGTATGAAGATGAGTTGTAGGAAATGTCTTTCTCTTCAAAATGAGCTTTGGATGGGATTTTTCTGATAATCCATGTGAAAGTTATGCCCTGGTCAATTTCAGTTGACTTTTTCAGCTGTCCAAATAAGGAAACTTTTGCATCTTTGATGATTTCTGAGCCAAATTTTGAGAATCATGATCAAGCATTGATCAAATGATGTTTGTGGCTTCAAAATGATATGTTGACCAAAAATTTGAACTTTTGACTGTCAAATGACCATTTTGCCCCTACAGTTGACTGTAGTGCAATTAGGGTTTTGACTGTGCAATTTTGTGCTGAATGCCTTGAAACTTGATATGAGGATGCTTGACCATATTTGTAGGCATATGAGACTTGATTGGGCCTTTGAAAACTTCCTTTTCTTGATCAGGACACAAACCCTAGTTTTGACTGTATGGGAGACCTTGGCACTGTGCAACCCTTGGGGAATTTTGTGACTTGGCTTGGCAATTTCTTGAAGAATATGGGAGGGCAAATTTTGGGGTACAACAGATACCATTGCTCAGGAAGAACTTGGCAGAGAATCTCCTCAAGAACTTTTTGTCATTGACTGAAGCTCCTTCAGGGTATTCTTGCGCCTCAAGATACCTTTTGACTTCGTGAAACCAAGGTCGGTCCACTACTTCTTCGGTATTAATCCCGTGACAATGTGCAGGTTCGTCCATCCGTTTAATGGTGATTTGGGGAGCCTCATTATCCCAGTTAAGTTTAAACATGGATGACATTGTAGCTAGAGCATCTGCTAGCTGCTTCTCTTCTCGTGGGAAGTGCTTGAAGGTAATCTGCTCGAAATGTGGTATCAATGTCAAGACATGTTCTTTGTAAGGGATGAGGTTTGGATGTTTAGTATCCCACTCTCTTTTGATTTGACTGATAACCAAAGCTGAGTCCCCAAATACAATTAAAGATTTGATTCCCAAGTCAATAGCGGCCTTGAGACCAAAGATACAAGCTTCATATTCGACCATATTGTTGGTGCAGCTAAAGCAGAGTCTGGAAGTGAAAGGTGTATGGCAACCTTCTGAAGAAATAAGTACCGCGCCGATACTGTTGCCAAGTGCGTTGGAGGCACCGTCAAAGTACAGGGTCCATCGGGATCCTTGTTCAGGTCCGTCATACGATCCATTATCTTCAATGTTGTCCAATGTCATAATGTCTTCGTCGGGGAAGTCAAACTTCATGGATTGGTAATCTTCGACAGCTTGATGAGCCAGATGGTCAGCTAGCACACTCCCCTTTATAGCCTTTTGGTTCGTGTATTGTATATCGTACTCAGTAAGGATCATTTGCCATCTAGCTATTCTTCCAGATAAAGCAGGCTTCTCAAAGATGTACTTGATCGGATCCATCTTAGATATCAGTAGAGTGGTATGAGTCAACATATACTGCCTTAGCCGACGAGCATCCCATACCAAAGTGAAGCAAGTTTTCTCGAGCAGTGAGTATCGGGTCTCACAGTCGGTAAACTTTTTGCTAAGGTAATAAATGGCATGCTCTTTTCGGCCAGACTCGTCATGTTGGCCCAATACGCACCCTATTGAATTATCCAAAACAGTCAGATACATGATTAGTGGTCTTCCTTCAACGGGAGGCATCAAGATAGGAGGTTCTAGAAAATACTCCTTGATTTTATCGAAAGCAACTTGACAGTCATCATTCCATTTAACCACCTGATCTTTCTTCAACAGCTTGAAGACCGGCTCACAGGTAGATGTTAGGTGAGAAATGAAACTTGCAATGTAGTTTAGGCGTCCCAAGAAACCTCTGACCTCCTTCTCAGTGCGAGGGGCAGGCATTTCTTGTATAGCTTTGACTTTTGTAGGATCAAAATCGATGCCTTTGTTGCTGACAATGAAACCCAAGAGTTTACTGGACCTGACTCTGAAAGTGCACTTATTAGGGTTCAGTCTGAGCTTATACTCTTTCAACCTGACAAACAGATTTTGCAGATGGTCGAGGTGTTCTTCTTCTGTCTGTGAACGGGCTATCATGTCGTCTACGTAGACTTCAATTTCATGATGTATCATGTCATGAAACAGAGCCACCATGGCGCGTTGATAGGTTACCCCGACATTCTTCAGTCCGAATGGCATCACTTTATAGCAGAACATACCCCACTGTGTAAGAAAAGTAGTCTTCTCCATGTCTTCAGGGGCCATTTTGATCTGGTTGTAACCTAAAAATCCATCCATGAAAGAAAATACCCTGTGCTGAGTTGTGTTGTCAACCAAGATATCAATGTGCGGTAGTGGAAAGTCATCTTTAGGGCTAGCCCTGTTTAAGTCTCTGTAATCCACGCACATTCTGACTTTTTCGTGTTTCTTAGACACGGGCACAATGTTAGCAACCCATTATGGATAGGAAGTAACAGCAACAAACCCAACATTGAACTGCTTCATCACTTCGACTTTGATCTTTTCAGACATATCGGGCCTCATTCGGCGGACTTTCTGTTTGATTGGTGGACAGTCTTCTCTTGTAGGGAGACGGTGAACCACAATATCTGTATCGAGTCCCGACATATCTTTGCAAGACCAGGCGAAGATCTCAACATATTTATTCAATAGCTGAACTAAGCGCTCTTTGACACTTGGCTCTAGGTTGGCACCCACTCTGACTTCTTTTCTGTCTTCAACAGTACCCAAATTGATTGTCTCTAATAGCTTTTCATGGGGCAGAATAGCCCTTTCTTCCTGTTGTAGCAGTCTAGCCAATTCTCCAGGCACTTCACAGTCTTCATCACCTTCATATTCGGCATGATTGACCAGATCTTCAGAGTCACTGAAGGCCATAGCAGAATTGTTACTCATGGAATCCGGAACGGAAGGGTACCTGCATTTGTGAGTGTGGGTGTGTGTAAGGGATAGCCACCTTTAAACAAATAAAATGTAAAAAGAAAGAAAATGAAGACAAAGGTTTATATCTGAAAACGTCCATGATTCATTAAAATGGCATATGAAGATGAAAAATTAAACCCTTACAAATGGACCTATGTACCTCGGGTAAGGCACAAGGCAAAAAGTGTACGAATTGTTTAGAAATTATTACAGACCAACAAAAATGTTTGAAAGATAAATTACTTATTGATGAAAGTAATGGGAACAAAGTCTTTTGCCTCCCAGTTGTTCAGTCCTCCTTCAACAGTAGGGAAAATCCAGCCTTCAAAGTTGCTCTCTTCTTCACCATCCTCCAAAGCATTGACTCCACGATGGGTGATCTTCACTGGTGGCCCTCCAGCCCGGGAGCGACGCACAACCTTTTGAGAAGCAGCAGTGAAACCCAAGCCGAATTTATCAGATTTGAAAGGAAAGTCTGGTAGATGACCCCACATTGTGCTTCCTCCTTCTTCAATCACAACCTTCGCATCTTTGAGGGATGACATCCGAGGCATAGGTTTGGTAATCAAAGGCACAGAAGACACTGTCTTAGTTGCTGCAACTTCAGGAGAAACCTCTTCAAAGTGCTGAAAGGGGGTCTCGATGAATTCACCATCCAATTCAACATAGCAGAATGAATTTAGATGGCTTATCATATACTCCTCCTTGCCATGAACTGTTATAATTTTTCCCTGGACTGGGTATTTGAGCATTTGGTGCAAATAAGAAGTGGCGGCCCCAACATTATGGATCCAGGGTCTTCCCAACAAGCAAGAATAGGAAGGACGGATGTCCATCACATAAAATGTGGAGTTGAAAGTTTCCGTTCCCACTTTAATCGGGATGTCCACCTCCCCGTGGACCATCCTTTTAGAACCATCAAAGGCTCCGACGATGATATTGCTGGGCTTTAGAGTTAAACCTTCACAGTCCAATCTGTCCAATGCTTTCTTCGACAAGACATTTAAAGACAACCCAGTATCAACCAGAACGTGAGCTAGAGTAGTCCCTCTGCATTCCACCGAGACATGCAGAGCGTCATTATGCTTTCTCCCCTTAGATGTTAAATAGGCATCGGAGAACCCGAGACCATTGTCTGCAGTTAGGCTAGCTACACATTCCTGGAATTGGTCCGTGGAGGTTTCCTGAGGCACATGGGTCGTCTTCAAGAATCTGATCAAAGCTTTAGCATGAGCTTCGGAACAGAGCAATAGGGCCAGCATAGAGATTTTTGAGGGGGTTTGCCCCAATTGTTCTACAACATCATAGTCGCTTTTCTTAATTATTTTCAAAATCTCTTCTATTTCCTTTTGAGTGGTCTCAGGGATAACCAAAGGCTGAGCCCTCGTCCTGACGGGCGCTTCTTGGATCTGCTTCCCTTTATCAGCAGCAACAGCAGAACGCACAATCATGGGAGTTACAATTTCTTCAATAACTGGAGTTCTCGCAGATATGTTGACCGACACAGGAGTAACCTTAGGAGCAATTGAGGGTCCGAAGATTGCCCTTGGAGGAGCAATCTCCGGAGAGAAAATTTTTCTGCTGCAGGTGATTTTACTCGTTCCAGTAATATTTCCAATGTCAGGAGTTTCTTCATCGGAACTTTCTTCAACTGATTCAACCTGCTTAATATCGTGGTAGAAGATCTCTCCCCCATAGTTCCACGATATTGATTTGTTGGACTTGTACGGGATAGGCCCCGACATGGTTATCTTCAGAGGTACAATCTTTGGATCGGATGTAATCTTAACAGGTCTTTTGGAGACCTTGGAAAGATTGGCGGATATGGTAATTATAGCAACATCATTGGTAGGAGTCGGTGTAACATGAGTCTTTTCAAAAAGGATATCTTGATTATCCATTAGGCGTTGGATGCCTAACTTCAACAGCGGACAGACGGTTGGTAAGGATGAACAAAGGCATCAATCTTTTTCACATCCTGGGAAAATCCCAACCTTCAACAAATTTAGCTTGATTATCGGTAACATAGTCATCAAATCATCAACAACAGCAACAAAAAGATCTTCTTCAATAGCATGGGCATTGTGGCCATGCTTTGGCACTAGAGCAGAGATCACATTCAGCTTTTCAGGGGCGTCGAATTCCACTTCCTTAGCGTCTATTAAATCTTGAATCTTATTCTTGAGGGCCCAACAATTGTTGGTGTCGTGCCCCAGGTTGTCTGAATGATAAGCACATTTGGCGTTGGCATGGTAAAAAGGAGAAGTTGTATTCGGATTTTGCGGTGCCTCTCTCAAGGTTGTAAGGTTTAACTTCAAGAGATGAGGGAGAAGCTGAGCAGGCGTCATGTTTATTTTGGTGAATTGCCTAGCAGGCCTCTCCGCCCTTTGTTGGTTGGTTCTGGGTTGATTGTTTCTGGGCTGATCAACCGCAGACTTATGAATCATTACGGTCCCCACTGCTGGCCGGTGCTCAACTCTTCCTCGACCTCTTTGGGAGTAAACAGCTGACACTTCTTTCTTTGCTGGAAAAGGCTTTTTGATGGCAGCAGAAGTAGATGTATCTTTCTGAATTTTCCCGCTCTTGATTCAGGCTTCAACTCTTTCACCAGTCATAATTAACTCGGTGAACCCCGCAGACGAACTTCCGATCAAGTGATTAAAGAATGGACCTGACAGGGTCCCCAAAAACATATCCACAAGCTCTCTCTCAGATAATGGTGGATGCACCCTTTCAACCAAGTCTCTCCATTTCCGGGCATACTCCTTAAAGCCTTCATTAGAAACCATGCCCATACTCTGTAATTGAGTACGGGTTGGTGCTAAATCCGCATTATATTGATATTGTCTGTAGAAGGCAGCAGCCAAATCCTCCCAATTGTGCACATCAGACCTCTCTAGTTGGTAAAACCAATCCAACTACGTCCCCGACAAACTATCCTGAAAAAAGTGGACCCACAGGTCCTTGTTAGAAGAATGTGGTTGAATTTTTCTGACGTAAGACCGTAGGTGCATCTTTGGACAAGACAAACCATTGTATTTAGCAAAAAGAGGCACTTTAAACTTGGGGGGAATGACAATCCCAGAAACCAAACCCAGCTCTTCAAAGTCCAGCCCAGGCACCCTCTGCACCTCCATAGCTGCCAGACGTTCTTCCAGATTCTTATACTTGTCATCTGCAGGAGGGTACTGCTGTTTAGAATAGTCTTCATCCTCCTCCTCTTCTTCTTCTTCCTCAGACTCAGATGGCACTGCAACTCCCTTTCCTTTTCCTACCCCTTCATCATATGTTGAGGGGAAGTCCAAGACCCTTCTATTTTGACCTTCAAATCTTCTACCCAAAGTAGCCACACCAACTCTCTTCTTTTTATTCTTCTCTTTTTCCTTTTCCTTTTCCATCAAGGTTTTGAGATCCTCCTGACCCTTAGCCAAAGTCATGAGTAGTTGTTGGAACTATGAATTCTGCGCTTGCAAATCTTTGACCGTATGCTCTATATCCATCTTGCTGAAATAAACAGCAGAGAGATAAGGAAACCTGATGTGAAGACCTGTTTATGCATATGATGAATGAAATGTATTCATGTAATGCATTCAAGGATTCAAAAATTCAAATTTGTTGTTAATAAAAAGGAGCACACGTCATATTAATAAGATAGAATTTGTTAGTACATAAATGCCCCATGGGCAAACATAATACAAAATTCTAATGTAAAAAGACATTGCGCATCCTCTTTGGCGCAATGTAGGTGTTGAGAGTCTGCTCTTCGTGAAGTTGACGAGTAAGTTCTAAAACCTTCTTCTCACTGGCGTAAAATTGGGCTTCAAACGTATCGCGTTCTCCCTTGAGCTGTATCCAACTCCTTTGTAAATCTTCCAATGATGTTGGCATGTCAGGATGTAGGAGGGTGTATGGAACCTCTCCTTCCATAACAGGCTCTTTGATCACGGGGAGAATGTAGGGGTAAGGCATCATAAGACTTTGTGCACGAGTTCGTACCCACTTGAGGTAAGGATCAAGGGGGATGGAATTCTTGTGTCCCAATGTCTTACTGTCCACCTTGTCGGGCATCCTCCAAGCTCGGATGAACCTTTGTCGAAGTCCTTGATCATCATTGTTGAAGTCAAAAACCAAGTCTAGAATCAACATGTCATGTGGGCCATCCCTTCGGGCATACCCAAACTGTCTCAGAGCCAAGCAGGGGTTGTAGGTAATGCCTCCCCTAATTCCAACTAGAGGGACATTAGGGAATTCCCCATAACGATCAATGATGATGACATTTTCTCTGGACCGAGAACACCAATGAACATCTGAATGTGTAAGAGTCATCAATCATTGTGACCACCTCAAGCCTTGCTCATTCTTCAAGACCGATTGGGGAAGGTGAGAAATAAACCACCTTGCTAGAAGAGGAGTACAACACATGAGAACACCTCTTTTCCTCATTGTTCGTGTGTGAAATGAGTGTAGGATGTCCCCAAGTAATGTAGGCACAAGATTCTGAGATATGAAAATCTTGACAGCATTCACATCTATAAGTTGATCAGGGTTTGGGAACAAGACCAACCCATAGATGAGAAGTTCTACAATCTCCTCAAAAGCTTGCAGATCTAGAGAATTCCAGCATTCTTGAGCTTTCTCAAACAGGAACTTTGCCAAGAAACCCTTGACACCACTTCTGGTTTCCCAATGACCTTTGACATCAGATGGTTGCAAGTGTAGGGCTTGAGCAACATCTTTAGGCTTTGGATCTCTTTCCGTATCGTTGTAGGGTAGTTGATGGAGAATAAGAATCCTTAGGAGTTGAGAAAATTCCTCCAAAGTAGGCACTAACTGGTAATCAGGAAATGTGAAGCAGTGGTGTAGGGGGTCAAAGAACTGGAAGAGAACTTTCACCATGTCTTCTTCAATGTTGGAGTTGACCAAGTTGAGAAGTCTGCCATGTCTTTCGGTGAATGGAGAATAGTCTGGAATCTTGGAAGTAAGTTCTTTGAGTTGAGGATGAATTCTCACAAGGTTGACTTGGATTGTTTTCCTGCGGAGTGATTCCATAACCTACAAAACAAGAACAAAGATGAAGATCCAAACCCTTGAAATTGTTAGTGGATGCAAATGATGCCTCATGATGTTCATGATGTATGCACAAGTATATGTACAAGCAAATCACACAAGTTCCTAGTTTCAGGCTTGCATGGGGTTTCATAGGTAAGTACCCTCTTGAAGTTTAGTTGGCTCAACCTGTCCTATAAATAGTAACCGGGTTCTAAGGAGCTCAATATCACCGGATTATTTTCTGTGTTCATTGTTTCAGTTTAGCCACTTTACTGGCGACCGAAATATTCCAAGAAAATAACCCTCAATGAGTGTAGTATCGAGTATCTACCAACTTCAGACTGCACCAAAGCCGGTCATCTCACTACCCCTAAAAAGGCCAAGATGGTCAAGTAAAGGTTCTAAAAGTCCATTAGTGCTTCATGACATCACTCAGCGGCCCCGTATTCTCTTTGATTAACTCAAAGGCTACCGGTATCCACAAATATGTCACATTAATATAGCTATTGCTTCAACCATGTCGGTATATCCCGCACAATTTCCACAACGTATTTCTATTTACCTATGAATGTTTCCTAAATCTGGGTAGAGGATTTCAAACCCAAACAATAGAACCAAATGTAAAGCAATCAAAGCAAACAAGATAAGCATGTAAAGGTGATCTAAACCCTAAGGTAACCCCACTTTTCTTGATTCTCCAGCAGAGTCGCCAGTTCTGTGATACAGTGGGAGAACTGACTTGAGGTTTTGCGTTTGTGTTTGCAAATGTTTCGGTTTAGCAAGAGTCGCTGCCGACTTTTTATTTTATCCAAAGGAAAGGTCAAAAAAGCACAGGAAAGACCTTTGAGATGTTTTCTTGGGTTCGGGGGGTAGATTATGAAAAGGGAAGGTGCTAGCACCCTTTTCATCCATGGTTTTCCATGGGCTCTTAATTACTTGTTTAGATCACTTGCTTTGCTTTTTTCAATTGTTTGAAATGGTGCTTTTGTGTGTGATTTTGAATGTATTTTGAACAGAGGCCTTTTGTCTAGGCAACCTTTGTAATGATTCTTGTTTGAATGTATACAAAAGTGTTTGTCTTTTGAAAAATGTTTCAATGTTTGAAAGTTTGTTTTGGGAAATGTTTTGAAATGTGTTGTGATGTGTTTTTGAAAATAGCAAGGATGTTTGCAAGTTTGGTCAAGTAACTAGGAGCATCTACCCTACCTACTCAAAAGCCTTTCCTATTCATTTTTAACCCTTTGACATGGTTGTTTTACCATTGTATTTGGTAAACAACCTTGTATTTGGATGTTAAACGGGACAGGCGCGGATCATCGTATGACCATGATAATAATATTGCCAAGTATCTTAGCAAGTTTTTGAGGGAATAGATCATTTTTGTATAGGCAACCAAGATAGCGTCATCGAGGGACTATGATCTTTTGTTTTGTTTTTGTTTTGCCAAGATACCTAGCATGCATACCATGGCCATTTTTTAGGCAACAAGTAGATGAAACCCTAGGGGTGCTTGTGTGCATTGTGTTGTCATTTTCATGCATTCTTTCTCTTGTATTATGTCTGGCTATTTGTTTGATTTTGGATATTTGCATACAAACCCTAATCTTTCTATCATGGCATATTTGAAAGCAATAAAAGCGTAAAAGTAAATCCGCAACTATTACAACATGATTATGGGGAGGGGGTACAAACTTGAATAGGGGGGTATTTGCAAGAAATTAAAACCCTAGTCAAATATTACAAACCAATTGAACTCAATGTGCAAACAAATAAATAGACAATATTTAAATATGCAAATAAATATGAATATGCAAAAGTGTTTTTTGTATTATTTTTATGTATGTGAAAATAAACTATTTAATGCATCAAAAATAATAAAATATTAATGATTATTTTTATTAAGGGTGGAAACCCTAGTTTTTGTTTTAAGAAAATATATATATTATATTTATTTCTTTATGTATAAGAAAATAAAATAAAATATATACAAAATGTTAAAAAAATAAAATATGTATGACAATATTATTTAAGTGTAAAAAATAATAAAAATAAAAATATATAATATTTTTTTATTATAATATTTACAAGTTTTTATTTAAGAAAATAAAAGTATATTATTTAAGAAAATATTTTTATGCTAGAAAAAATAATAAAAATAATAAAATAAAATATGAAAATTTATGAAAATATTTTTAGTAATTTTTAATATTTAGAAAAATAAATAAAAGTCAGAAACTAAAAAAGAAATGAAAAAATATGAAAATATAAAAACAATGGGCCAAGGGGGGTGTGAACAACAAGCATAGGGGTGCAAATAGCATGGAATAGCCAGGCCTAGCCCAGATGGCCTTCATCTTCAACCTTTGATCAAACAAAAACGCGCGCTTGATGTTCAAACCTGGAAATCCTGCATACGTGCTCTAAAGCAAAAACTTGCAACATGAAAGTTAAAGAGCATAATCACACGATTCTAACCATGTAAAAAACTTAATCTAACTCTCAAAGACCAGAGAGAATTTCTCTAGCCCTAAATTCTAACCTAGTTTTTTCAAAAACTTCATCATTCAAATTCTCCCAGCTCATTTAATTTAAATGAATTCTATGCATATGTACAACTCAAGGGCAATGAGTACTATATTTTTTATTCACAAACCTAAGCCTAATGATCCCTAAATAGAGAGATAGAAGTTTGAAATTTACCTGTTTCAGTCAAGCTCGAGTATGGAAATGCAGGGGTTTTCGGTGAGGCCTGAGATGCTTGTGAGCTTGCTTGAAGTTCCTTTGAGCTTTCCCAATGCCTAGCTAGCTTTGAACTTGCTTGAATCTCTCTATAGAACTCAATCTACAAACTCAAAATTCAGAAATGGTGAAGTGTGTAAATGGAGTTACAATGACTTGGGAGTGGTTGGGATAGTTTAGGTAGGTTGTATGGAGTGTGTTGGAAGAGGTTTGGGGCAAAATGCACGAGGCAATTGGAAGATGGAAGTGAAACTGCAGAACTTGCCCTGTTTTGCAAGAAAATGTGATTTTGGTGTTTTGGAAGGCTTCAGGACTTGCTAGCTCGTGCTTCTGACTTAGTGTGAGATGCAAAACTTTTTTGGAATGTTTATAACACTTGGTTATATCAGATTGCCCCGTTATGTGCTTTTTGCATGTTGACTTGGTTTTGAAGCAAAAGTGAGAAGTGACCAAGGCCAGGCCTGTACAGGCTAGCTTCAAGCATGCACATAGTTGGTGTACTTTCCCTGATATTTGTGGATGTTGTTTGCTGCAAAAGACTTGGTGCAATGCTCAAGAGAAACAAAATTGCATAAAGCAACCTTTATCAAAATGGCATTGTTAACTTTTTGCCATTTTTAGATTAATCCTTTGTGTAATCTTCCATTGATCAGAACAATGCCTTAATCCATTGTGTTTGCATTTAATTTTTGAGTGTGGAAGGGTTTAAGGACCTGTAAACAAGTACAAACAAGGCTGGACAAAAATTGCAACTTGTAGCAACATGAAAAATGCCATGGACCAAAGTGACATTTTGCCAAATTCAAACCTTCGGTTCTCCCTAACCACAAATGATTTTGGAGAGTTCTTGGATATTTTGGAAAGCCTGTAACATTCTCTACAATCCATATTTTAAATGAATTTTTAGATTCCAATTGGAACTATGTGAAAAATTGCCATGAAGATAGGTCAAAATCCTACCTAAACTAGGGCAAAATTTCATTGAGTTAAAAGTTTCATGGACCCTTGTTCATAAAATCATAACTTGAGATCCAAGCATCTTTTGGGAAAACTTTGTAAATAAAAGTTGTAAATTTTATGGAGTACTACAACTTTCATGTTGGAAGTTTTGTTTGAATCCAATTTCATCATGGTGAAAATGTTGGGAAAAGTTGGTAAAAAATAAGAAATTTTCATAACTTAGAAAATTTCTAAGTTATGAAAATTTTCCATTTTAAACCCTAATTTGCAAAATTAGGTTTCTTGGTGAACAAGTTTCATGTTTTGACACATCTTGATGTAAAATGACCCTTGGCACTTGATTTTGACCAAAAAGTCAAAGTTTGACTTTTCAGTGTATAGTTGATTTTTGATCAGTTGATTGGAAAATTTATATGTCAATTCAATGCAATTGAGATCTTTTGAACCTTGTGATTAGGTTAAGATGATGCCATTGAGTCCTTGAATCCATTATTGAACCCAATTTGCCATTGTCTAGGTGAAAAATCAAGAATTGCCCTTCTGCAGTCAAAACCCTAAAAATGACCATTTTACCCTTTTGGTGATCTGATCAAATTTCTGAAGGAGTTGTGATCCAAACTTGATCAAATGGTTCATATGAGTCTATAATGTTGATGTGGATAAAAAATTATGAGGTTTGACTGTAAATTAGCCACCGTTGACTTTTTCCCCAACACAGTTGATTTTTTAGGTCAACTGTCCAATTGACTGGGCAAAAATGTGATTCAAGGCTTGAAACTTGGTATGAGCAATCTTAGGGGTCCAACATGAAGTATGAAAGTAACATTGATCATTGAAAGTCCAAAAATCCCTATGAAAACTCAAACCCTAATTTCAAGTCACCAGTGCAAGGAGAGGTCCTGAGCAGAGCGAACCCTAATTCTGTCTGGAGTCCAAAGAGTCTTGTGAGGGGAAAACTTGATAACATGAGAGGGAAAATTTTGTGGTACAACAACATGCAACCAAGGCTGGTCAACATTTCATCTACATGTGAAATCAAACTTTTTGAATGGTCCTTTAGACGAAGAAGTTTATGTCACACAACCTCTTGGGTTTGTGATTCAGAAGGAAGCGAGTAAAGTATATAGATTGCACAAAGCGCTCTATGGCCTTAAGAAGGCACCTAGGGCATGGAACAAGAAGATCGACTCATACTTAGTCGAATTAGGATTTGTCAAATGCAAATCAGAGTATGGCGTCTATGTTCAGGTTGTAGCACAAGATATAACAATCATCTGTTTGTATGTTGATGACTTGCTAGTAACTGGAAATAGTTTAGAGAACTTATCGAAGTTTAAAGAGCTGATGATGAAGGAATTTAAAATGTCGGATCTAGGAAAATTGTCTTATTTTCTAGGCATGGAATTTCAAATGTCGAAGCAAGTTATGGTGCTACATCAAAGAAAGTATGTCAAAGAAATACTCAAGAGATTCAAAATGGATGATTCGAATCCTGCATCCTCACCTGTCAAACCACATGTGAAGTTGGAGAAGAATGGAGAGGAAGACAAAGTCTATGCAACTTTGTTCAAGCAAATTGTGGGATCTCTGAGGTATGTGTGCAATAGTCGACCTGATATAGGTTTCACAGTCGGATTAGTAAGCAGATATATGGGTGAACCAAGAGTGTCACATATGAAGGCTGTAAGAAGAATCCTTCGATACTTGAAGGGTTCAATAAATTGTGGAATACTATTTCGATGAGATTCTGAAGGCAAAGAAGCAATAGTTAATTTTTTCCAGATGCTGACTATTGTGGAGATAAGGAAGACCGAAGAAGCACAACTGGATATTTATTTCAAGTATTTGGTGCCCCAATCTCATGGTGTTCGAAGAAGAAACCTGTGGTGGCATTGTCATCGTGTGAAGCTGAATATATAGCGGGATCCTATGCTGCATGTCAAGCAATTTGAATCAGATCTGTACTTGAAGAAATGACTGTCGAAGTGAAGAAACCTCTAGTATTGCAAATTGACAACAAGTCAGCCATAAATCTGGCGAAGAATCCAGTTCTGCATGGAAGAAGTAAACATATTGAAGCAAGGTTTCACTTCTTGAGGGAAAAAGTAAATCAAGGTGAACTTGAAGTTAGGCATTGCTCAAGTGAAGCACAGTTGACCGACATTTTCACCAAAGGATTGCAGATCGACAGATTCCTGAATTTGAGAAAGAAATTAGGAATAGTTCAGATTGACTATTTTTGAGGATGTTCGACAACTTCGATTATGGGAGTGTGTTGAAATATTAAATTAGATTTGATTAGATTTAATATTTAATATAATCTAAGTTGTGTTAGCCCAAGCCCAATTAGGGTTGTATATAAATAGTCATAGTGTGTATCATTATTTGTACACTTGAATAATACAAATCCTTATTTTCCTTTATTATTATCTCTTTCTCTCCTCACTAAAAGTGCCTCACGCACTAACAATAATAAATTCTATATTATACCTTGGAAACATGCAGACAAGTACATTAAAATATTTATTGGCATCAAGCCAACAAGATACTATATCTTAATTCTCTCTTAACTTACAATTTATTCAAATAGTTCTCATCTAATTAAATTTTTAGATGTGTTGTGTATATTTCAATTACTCTAATATAATAAATTAAGACGAGTGTTGTACCCCAAAATTTTCCCTCTCATTTATCAAGACTTTTCTCACAAGATCTCTTAAACTCAAGACTACATTAGGGTTTGATCAACTCAAGACACCTCCTTATGCACTGATGACCAAAATTAGGGTTTGAGTTTGCACAAGGATTTTTGGACTATCAATGCTTCATATGTATTTCAAGTATCATCATGGACCCCTAAGATTACTCATGTCAAGTTTCAAGTCTTGAATTACATTTTTGATCAGTCAATTGGACAATTAACCTAAAAATCAATTGTATTAGGGAAAAAGTCAACTATGGCCAATTTTCAATCAAACTTCATAATTTTTGATCCACATCAACATTTTGTACTCATATGTATCATTTGATCAAGTTTGGACCATAATTCCTCAAGAAATTTGATCAAATCATCAAAAGGGCAAAATGGTCAAAATAAGGGTTTTGACTGAGAAAGGGCAATTTTTGATTTTTGACCTAGAAAATGACCAATTGGTTTGAAGCATGATTTCAAGGGTTCAATTGTATCATCTTGACCTAATGACATGGTTCAAAACAGTGCCATTTTTATTGGATTGACAAATGAAATTTGCAGTCAACTGATCAAAAGTCAACTGTATACTGAAAAGTCAAACTTTGACTTTTTGGTCAAAATCAAATGCCAAGGATCACAATTCATCAAAACATGTCAAAATATGAAACTTGTTCATCAAGAAATCAAAGATTGAAAATTTTGTTTTGAAATTTGAAATTTTCTTAACTATAGGAAATTTCTTATTTTTTCTCAACTTTAAGCCAAATTTCCACCATGATGCAAGATGATTCAAAGAAAGTTCCCAATATAAAAGTTGTATATCTCCATGAAATCTAAAACTTTTCTTCACACATTTTCTCCTAAAGATTCTTGGATCTCAAGATACAATTTTGTGAATACATGCCCATGAACTAAAATAACTTAGTGAAATTTTGCCCTAATTTAGGCAGGTTTTTTTACCTAACTTCATGGCAACTTTTCACCTAGTTCCAAGAGGAATCTTGAAATTCATTTCAAATATGAGTTATATATCACATTGCAATATTTCTAAAATGTCCAAGAACTCCTTGAGATCATTTTTGAGCAGCGAGAATCGAAGAGATGAAGTTGGCAATTTCTCACTTTGATTTCAAGCCATTCCATGAAGAACAAAATTCAAATCTGAACCTATGCTGCCTAATCCTTGCTTTACAGGCCTCAAACTTGTTTATCCTTCATAATTTAATGCTTACATAGTTGATAAAGCCTTAATCCAAGCATAAGAGTCTTTCTCCAAGCTTTAATTCCATAAATGGCACAAAGTTGCCATTGCCATTTTAGAAAAGCACCACTTTTGCATTTGTCAACTTCTTGAGCTTTGCACCTGTTCTCTCTGCACACAGAAGTCCTATAAACCAAAAGCAAATTGTCTAGGACTTGTATCAACTCCAAGAAGGTCTGTACAAGCATGTAGAGAGTTGTCTCCTCACTTTTCTTAAAGGACAAGCAATAGAGAAAAAAGCCTACAATTGAGAAATCTGTTATGGAGCTGACTTGAAACCTTCTCTATACTTATACACAAACACATTGCACCCTAACACACGATTATTCAAGGCCAAAAACTCTCTAAAACTCCCTATCACCAAAAACCTATCATAACTTGCAGTTTGAGGCCAAGCATAGAAATCCAAAAATCTACTCGTGTGTTTCATGTTCTAATCACTCAAACACTTAACCTACCTCATATCTAAGTGTTCCAGACCATCACCCCTTCACTGTAACTCCTCCTTCTCCATCTGCCATTTTTTGCATTTCAAGCTTGCAGGTTGACTTAGATAGAGAGATTCAGGCACTTTCAAAGCAAGGCAAGGATTGGAACACACTCAGGGAGGTTCAGGAAAGCTAAAGGAATCTTCAGGCCTTCATAAAACTCACTCAAACTCCATTCACAATCTCATCTGAAGGAGGTAAGAACTCTAACTTCTATCTCTTCATATAGACATCCATTGATCTCGATTTGTGAAAGGAAAATGTAGATATTATTGTGCTAAAGCCAACCATGTGCATAAATTTCATTTATGTTCATTATGTATAGAGAATTTTAGATTTCAAATTTCTATAAAAATTAGGTTTAAAATTAGGGCCATTGAAATTAGCTTTGATCTTTGACTAATAGTTTACATGAGTTACATGGTTGAAATCGTGGGAAAAAGTACTACCATTTTCATGTTTGAAGTTTCCATTTTCATGGAGAAATGAGAAAGATACAGAGGTTCTGGCTAGCTTGAGGAAGAAGATGAAGTACAGGGCAATGAGGCGTTATGTGTTATGTGTTTTTTATTTCATATGAACTAACAGATGTACAGTCACCCCAGTGGTAAGGCAGCGCGCTGAGAATGCCAAGGTCATGGGTTCGAGCCTTGGTGCCTGCCTTTTGCATATTATCTCATTTTTTGCCATTTTTCTCATTTTTGCAGCGCTGGGCTTTTGTTCATTTGGGCTTGTTTTTTCTAATGTTACCTCCTGATTACTCAGGACACCCCTGACCCAATTTATTTTCATTCATTTATTTTATTTTTGTTTATTTTATTAAATATTTTTCTTTTGCATAAAAAATCATAAAAAATATAAAACATGATAAATATTGCATTTTACTTGTTTTATTTTATTTTTACATAAAAAATATTTTTATTAAATTATATACTAACTATTTTTTTCTTAAATAAACTTGTAAAATAAAATAGATTTAGATTAATTTCTTATTTCTTTTCCTTCATACTCGTAAATATTTATTTTGACATATAAAAGGACTAAATATTTTCACAAATAATATTTATTATTTTCAAAGACAAAAATGCACAAAAATAATAGTTAAAGAACTTGATTTTATTTTAATAAACTAGAATTAGGGTTAACAAATTTATAAAAAAATAATTTCCTTTTCTTAATTTATTAGGTTTATTTCAAAACTCTTTTTTTCATATAAAAAAAAAACAAAAATCTTTTTCTTGCATACATACCATTGCATATTTATATTGTATATTATTTATTCAAATATTCGTACAAATTCGGTTTGGTTGTAATAGCTTAATTAGATTTACTTTATTGCAAACCCCCATTCATAATTTGTATACCCCCTCCCATAAAATATTGTAATAGCGTAGTAACTTTAAATTACGCAATTTACCGCTTTTATATACCATGCTAGTAATTAGGGTTTGAATGACAAGATCAAAACAAATCAAATAGAAAACCCTAATCCAAGACAAAATCAAGCATGAAAAAAATACACTTGCACACAAGCACCCTTAGGGTTACTCCACTTGGTTGCCTTACATAAAAATGGCCATATTACGCATGCGAAGTATCTTGGCAAAAACAAACAAGTATAAGATCATAGTCCCTCGATGACGCTATTCAAAGTTGCCTTACAAAATGATCTTAGTCCCTCAAAAAATGCCAAGATACTTTGCAACATTGCTAATCATGGTTATACGATGACCCACGCCCGTCCCGTTTACATCCAAAGATAGGATTGCTTACCAAATCAATGGTAAGATAACAATATCAAAGGAAAAGAAAATGAATAAGAAATACATTTGAGTAGGTAGATTACTTCTAGTTACTTGCTCCATTTCAAACAACTATCCTTTCTATTTTCCAAAACAAACACACACATTTCAAAACATCTTACAAACATTGAAAACATTTTCAAAAATACAAACATCTTTGTATACATTCTTACGAACGAGAATCATTACAAAGATTGCCTAAACAAATGGCTTATTTTACAAAATACTTTCAAAACCACACAAAGCACAATTTCGAAACAAAAAGCAAGTGATCTAGCAAGTAACTAAGAGCCCATGAAAAACCATGGATGAAAAGGGTGCTAATACCTTCCCTTTTCATAATCTATCCCCCGAACTCAAGAAACAATCTCAAAGGTCTTTCCTGTGCTTTTCACCTTTCCTTTTGAATAAAAGAAAAGTCGGTGGCGACTCTTGCTAACCGCAACATTTGCGATAAAACGCAAAACTCTCAAGTCAGTTCTCCCACCGTACCACAATGAGTTATGAAAGAATATTGAAAAAATATAATTGATATGAATCCCAATTTTAAGAATATAATTAGAGCAAATAATAAAATACTTGATTACGGACCAATAGGCTGATTATCACTTAATAAATTAATTTTTTCAATATTAAGGTGAGGGAATAAGAAGCTGAAATCATGAACAAGAAGTTCAATAAATAATTTTATATCTTGATCATCGTACAAACTAATATGAACCAGAAGTTTAAAAGAATATTCATTTGCAAATTTTAAACAACCAATTAGAACTGCTAATACTACAATCGAAATGAATTCTTTTGTTGGATAATCTAATATTACGAATGAATTGAAACCATGCATGAAGCATGGTAGGAAAGTTGGTTCCAATATTAATAATCATCTACCAAGCAAATAAGATAAAATTAAATATGTATCAAGTGAAGATATGCAAATTCTAAGAGTATTTTGACATAATTTATTTTGAGTTCCAGAAGAACTAATCAGGTACCTGGAATATATGAAAGTAAAGAGATCTCGATAAAAACATGTTATAAATAGAATTTGATGGAACCAAAATAAAGTCAATATTGACAAATGTGTTTGGATAAAATATAGCGCCAGAGATGATAAATGATAATGAGGATCATGAATCAAAGTCTATCAAAGATTTTAAACAAAGTGGGAATTGGCCAAAATAAATAGGTCCAATTGAAAAAGAATTAAACTCACTTTACAAGTGACTCGCTTTTGGACCTGTAGTCCGAACACCTCAAGGTGTGAAACCAATTGGATATAAATGAGTTTTTGTGAAAATACAAAATAATAATGGTATAAAGCTTGATTTGTTGCTCAATGATTTTTACAAATACTTAATTTATTTTGACCAAACATATCCACCCGTAGTAGATTCAATTGATTTTTGATATTTAATTAGCCTTGTAGTACATGAAGGGCTTAATTTGAATATGATGGATGTTATGACATCTTATTTATATGATTCACTTAATAGTGACATTTACATGAAACTTCATGAAGGATTCAATATACCAGAGACATATAATTTTGGATTCGAGAAAACTACTTCATCAAATTGAACAAGTGTCTCTATGAGTTGAAGCAGTCTGGACGCATGTGGTATAATCGTCTCAAATGAATATTTACTAAAGGATGGATATACAAATAACTCAATTTGTCCTTGTATTTTTATAATAGGATGTAAAAAAGGATTTGCAATAATAGTTGTCTATGTGGATGACATAAATATTGTTAGAACTCCTTAAGAGCTTCTAAAAGCTATAAATTACTTAAAGAAAGAGTTTGATATGAAGGACCTAGAAAAAAACAAAATTATGTCTAGGCTTACAAATTAAGAATATGGACAATGAAATATTTGTACATCAGAAATGTTATATAGAAAAATGTTGAAACGCTTCTATATGGATAAATCTCATCCGTTGTCCACTCCAATGGTTGTTAGATCATTAGAAGTAGAGAAAGATCCTTTCAGACCTCGAGAAAAGGATGAAAAATTGCTTGGTCCTGAAGTACCATATCTGAGTGCAATTGGAGCACTAATGCACCTTTCGAATTATACATGTCTTGATATATCATTTGCGGTTAATCTATTAACAAGATATTGTTATTCACCTACACGAAGATATTGGAACGAAGTCAAATATGTTATGCGTTATCTTAGAGATGCAGGTTACTTGTCAGATCTTCACAATGGTAGATCAAAAACAAGTTATTTGTTTATATGTAATGGTAAAGCCATTTCATGGAGAACTATGAAACAACTCATGGCAACAACTTCATAAAATCCTGCATAACTATTAACACTACATGAAGTCACTTCGAAGAAGACATTTTTAGCAACTACTACAAATAATATCATCTCACATATAAATATATGTATGAGGGGGAGAAATAAATATATTCTGCACTATTTTTCTCTTCACCATGGTTTTGTCCCACTGGGTTTTCCTAGTAAGATTTTTAACGAGGCAGTTCACATTCAAAGGATATTGTACTATTTTTCCTTCACTAATTTTTTTCCCACTGAGTATTTTTTCTAGTAAGGTTTTAACGAGACATATCTTCAATGAACATTCAAGGGGAGATGTTATGAATAATAGTAAATAGAGGTGGGTCTTCCTAACGTTTGTGTATCCCTTAAGTTAATGGTTGTTTATTAGTCATGTACTATAAATATGATTCATGTTGCAATGTTAAGTGAACTTGAAGAGAATAATACAATATCACTTTTCTTCTTCTCTTTTTCTCCTTCATCTCTATATTATTTTTTCGCTAATTTCATAACATATAATCTATAATTAAGCACATATGGAATAAATAAAAATGGACATATTCAATAAAATAAAAAAATAAAAAAATCATATTAAATTGTAAACTTCAAAAATAAATAAAATATTAAATACTAACAATAGGCTATAATTAAACAATAATTAAACAGATATGGAGTAAAGAAAAATGATCATCTTCAATAAAATAGAAAAAGGAAAATATCATATTAAATCGTAAACTTTAAAAACAATTAAAATATTAAATATTAAATAATAATGGGCTATATTAAGTAATATGGAGTAAAGAAAAACGGTCATATTCAATAAAATAGAAAACGGAAAATATTATGTTAAATTGTAAACTTCAAAAATAAATAAAATATAAAATATAAAATATTAAATATTAAATAACAATAGCCTATAATGAAGCACATATGGAGAAAATAAAAATGCTCATATTCAATAAAATAGAGAAAGTAAAATATCATTAAATTGTAAAATTCAAAAATAAATAAATTAAAATATTAAATAACCACAAACAATTAATTTTAAAATCAAACCAATTCTCTTCGCGTCGAATAAAGGAAAGATTAAATGAATATAAAATAATTAAAATAAAATTGTTGAATCTTTTTAAGTTCATATCATTTTTTCTTAGTAATAGATAGAGTTTAATCTCAACATAATCATCATTTTTTTGTTGTCAAATAGTAGGGTGAAGTTCATATCATTTTTTCTTAGTAATAGATGAACAATATAATAAATGGGATGTCCGGATTCAAACCCGTACTCTTGCATCTAATATTTTTGCATATCTATCAACTTAGTTTACTTAACAGAACAATATGATCATCATTTTGAAACAATAATGAATGAATTATAATTAAAAATTAATTAATATTTTTTATTATGATTCATTTTTTACAACAAATAAAAAGGAAGAAATAATAATGTAGATAAAAAATATGTTCTTAATAAACACTTGCATCTCCTAATTTATTTTAGATTGTTTTGTTCAAAAACAAAAAATGAAAGCTCTAGCTCCCGAAAGAATTAGAAATGATGAGAGGTTGATAATTGTTGATCTTGGACAGTGGCTCTGATCTACTTTATGGTAACGCGGAGTGTATATGCATGACTAACACTCCAACGTCCAAGTCAGTTCGAGGTTTGAGAGAAGTAAAATGAAATTGGAGATCAAAGATTGTGTACCTTCTCATAGCATGCAAACTGTTATATATGTTGGGTCGAGTAAAGTAGGTCTGACACGGATTGGGCATGAGTCACTTGGGCCTTGGGACAGTCCAAAATAATTCCTCTAAGGCTTTGTCGGGCGATGAACGAGTCGGGGTAAGCCTTAAGTATCGTTGATTGGCCTTTATTTTATAGTCCAATGTGAAGTAGAACTGAATCACTTGGGATCCGTTTGAAAAGTGATGTGGGACAAACACATTTAACGTGGTTCTATCAATGAGACGCTTAATCACTCATTCTTGACACGTGCGATTATGTGACCAGCTAGGGTGTTCTACAGTTCACAAGGGCTTGAGTTCACTTGAGTTGGGTGTGTTTATATGGGTGGAATTCTAGCTCTCGATATTTTTGTTCTCTGTTTGTAGTCGGAATCCTTTAGCAGTCATCACTTATAAATATGGTGAGTTGAATATTTTGAAGTTTTTCGCAACCTTTTAACCTTCAACCATTCATTCATTCTTTTAGAGAACATCACTAGAAGTGATTCAAAATTTCGCTTAAAGCTTCCACCTTATTTCTTTCCTCCCATTTCATCAATCTCTTTAATCAGGTATTCCTCTACTTCAAGCTTTATTTTTAACACTTCCTACTTTTAATTAGGATGACTCATAACATTATCGATTTAGTGAGTGACTCTGATATGGAGAATTCATCTTGGTCATCTCATGATTCTCATCATCCTTCTCATAGCAATGATCGCATAAAACTATAAATCATGCCTGTATCTGACAATTTTGAGTCAAGGAGGATATCCAGGGATTCCTTATATGAAAAGACCCCTCTTTTGGGTCATTAGAAGCCCTTGGAACAAATATATGTTAAGGAATAAATCGCTCTAATGTTCTACTGCCCCCTCACGTTCTGTCTCAGGAGGAGACAAGGGAAAACTTTTTAATGAAGAAATTTGCCCAAGGTTTCAGTCAAGTTCGTCTAAGAACCGAGGTCCGCGGGCCCAATGATGTTAAGGTGTTAGAGTATCTGAACCTTCGGCATCGGCCTGGTGTGCTGAAGTGTGATAGGGTAGACACGAAATAGGCACGACAACAAGGCAGCTCGCACCGGTCTGATGTACCAAAGTATGATAGGGTACGCAAAATAGGCACGACAACAGGGCGGGTCAGAACGGTTTTTACCTTCTCCAAATCCCCAAATAATCATCGTACCCTACTCCAAACTCCAACATGAATGAAGAATTAAAATCCAAACCCGATCCAAACGGGTTCGGGTATCCTCGCCTTTGTTGCACCCCAAAATATTCCCTCTTTATTTTAACCCTAATTGGCTTATACTTCATCATTATATGCATAAATACATGTCATTGGGTCTATGCTCATGGAATCAAGGGTTTTTTTCTGTGGAAAGAGTTGTAAAAATTGATTGTTCCGTAAACATCAATGTGAAGCAGAATTCAGGGTTTTCCACATTTTTATGCATGTCTCTTGTGTTACAAGCTATCCAATAAGAAATTAATCAAGGTATCATCATATCAAGCTCTTATGTGTTCCAACATTCTCTGAATTATGCAGAAAGTCGGGCGTTTCAATTGATTTGGGACAGTGCAGACAGAAATCCAGTATTGTGTGTTTCAAGCTCAGAAATTTATAACTTGAGATTAGAAAACTGTTCGAGAATGAATCTATAGTCATTAGAACTGTCTTGATATCTTCTTCAATTCATTTGTTCAGGTTGAAGGCTAATTTTGTGAGGAAGATTTTTTAAAGCGCAAAATACCTGAAATTTGTTATACAGTGGATTTGATGGTTATCTGGTTTTCGGATGCTTAAAAATTTGTAATTTCTGACCGGAAGATCATCTTTGAGTGTCTCTTGGAGAATTTGAACTGTCTTTTTATTTTCTTCAATTTTCGTGTTCGGCTCGGAAGCCAATTCATTGAGGAAAATATCCTAATGCACGAGTATTCAGAAGTTATACAGTTGAAATACCGTGAAAATAGTGTGCTGAACCGCTGTTTTTCAGATGTTCAAAAATTCATAACTTTCTCCCGGTTCGATGTTTTTGATTGGGTCTTTGGGAGAAAAATTCATCTTGATTTTATCTTCGATTCATATGTTCGGGTCAGAAGTTAATTCTTTGTAGAGGATCTCTGAAAGTGCGAATTATGAGAGAAAATTGCACTCCAAAATGGTTTTCTACCAAACCGTTTCTTGATATTGAAAAGTTTATAACTTTCTCAATTTTTACCAGTTCAATACGATTCTCAAAGTGTGAGTGTTGTACCCCAAAATTTTCCCTCATATTTCATCAACATTTCTCATCACAAGGCTCTTTGAACTCAAGATCAAGCTAGGGTTTGCTCTGCTCAAGACACCTCCTTGCATTGTGGACCTAAATTAGGGTTTGAGTTTGCACAAGGAATTTTGGAATTTTAATGCTCAAAGTGACTTTCATACTTCATGTTGGACTTACAAGATTACTTCTACCAAGTTATAAGCCTTGAATCCAATTTTTGCTCAGTTAATTGGACAGTTGACATAGAAATCAGTTGTATTGGGGAAAAAGTCAACTGTGGCCAATTTATAGTCAAACCTCACAATTTTTGATCCACATCAACATTATAAGCTCATATGAACCATTTGATCAAGTTTGGACCACAACTCCACAAGAAATTTGATCAGATCACCAAAAGGGCAAAATGATCATTTTTAGGGTTTTGACTGCACAAGGGCAATTTCAGATTTTTGACCTAGCCAATGGCAAATTGGGTTCAAGCATGGATTCAAGGACTCAAAGGAATTATCTTGACCTATTCACAAGGTTCAAAAGATCTCAATTGCATTGGATTGACAGATGAATTTTCCAGTCAACTGATCAAAATTTGACTATACACTGAAAAGTCAAACTTTGACTTTTTGGTCAAAATCAAGTGCCAAGGGTCATTTTTCATCAAGATATGTCAAAACATGAAACTTGTTCATCAAGAAACCCATTTTTGCAAATTAGGGTTTAAAGTTGAAAAATTTCATAACTTAGAATTTTTCTAAGTTATGAAATTTTCTTAATTTTTCCTAACTTTGCCCATCATTTTCACCATGATGCAATTGGATTCAAACAAAACTTCCAACATGAAAGTTGTATTCCTCCAAAAAATCTAAAACTTTGATTCACAAAGTTTTCCCAAAAGAAGCTTGGATCTCAAGTTATGATTTTTGGAACAAGGGTCCCTAAAACTTTTAACTTAGTGAAATTTTGCCCTAGTTTAGGCAGGATTTTGACCTATCTTCATGGCCATTTTTCACATAGTTCCACTTCGAATCTCAAATTGCATTTCAAATATGGATTGAAGAGAATGTTGCAAGCTTTCCAAAATGTCCAAGAACTCTCCAAACACATTTGTGGTTAGGGAGAATTGAAGGCTTGAAGTTGGCAAAAACTCACTTTTCATCCATGGCATGTTCATTGTGATACAAGTTGCAAATTCAAATCAGCTTGCTTTGCACTAGATTACAGGGCTCAAAACCATTCCACACTTAATAATTAAGTGCAAAACCATTGGTATAAGGCATTTTTTGGTCATTAGGGCATTGCACCCAAGATTAACCCTTAAATAGAAAAAGCAACATTACCATTTTTGCTTAAATCTTGCTTTATGTCAAAACTGATTTCTTGAGCATTGGTCCATATCTTATGCAGCAAATCAAATCCACAAATTGTAGGGGCCAAAGGCAAAGTGTGCAAGCATATGGATAGCCTGTACAGGCCTGTTTCACATCACTTCTCATGTTTGCTTAAAATACAAGAAAGATATCCAAAACACTAGAACTTGAGCATCAACTAAAACTAACTTGTGCAAGCTTTTGAAACATTTTTCTCACATCCCCTTGAACCAGAAACATGACCCTTTGAGCCCTCAAACATCCCATAGCTCAAAATCACCTTCCATTGGCAAAACAGGGCAGCATCTGCATCTTGACTTCCATAACATAATTT
Organism: Vicia faba; assembly: GCA_948472305.1. NCBI lineage: Eukaryota > Viridiplantae > Streptophyta > Magnoliopsida > Fabales > Fabaceae > Vicia > Vicia faba. The sequence continues at coordinate 476,571,115 of OX451740.1, forward strand.
GCTCGTGCGTTTTGCCCCAAACCTGTTCAAACACCTTCCATTCAATCCATCCAAGCTATCCCAAACCTTAAACACTAATTGTAACTCCATTTACAGGGTTTGCCATTTTCAATTTGAGCTTGTGTAGGTTGAGTTCTGTAGGCTTGTTCAAGTGCATTCAAGGCAAGCTAGACACTGGAGAAGGTCAAGTGAAGTTCAAGCAAGCTCCCAGACATCTCAGGCCTTGTTGAAAAGCTCCACATTGCCATACACGAAGTCAGCTGAAACAGGTTTTTATCAACTTCCTATCTCTCTATTTAGGAACATTTAGACTTAGGTTTGAATAAGAAATGTAGTATTCATAGCCATGAAGCTGTACATATGCTCAGTTTTCATTTTTATTAAGCATGCTAAGAGAATTTGATCCACGAATTTCTTGAAAAAACTAGGTTAGATTTTAGGGCTAGAGAAATTCTCTCTGGTCTTTGAGAGTTAGGACAAGTTTTTATTTGGTTGGATTCGTCTTGAAAAGCTCTATAACTTTGATGTTATGTGTTTTTGCAATAGAGCTCGTATACAGGATCTAGCAATTGTAAAGGGCGGGCGCGAAATTTAAAGTCAGAGGTTGAAGATGAAGTGGTTTGGGTTGGGCTTTGGTCCTCTCACTATTTGCACCCCCCTTTTGCTGAATACACCCCCTGGCCCATTTCTTCATATTTTTATGTTTTGTTATTTTATTTTCATTTATGATTTTATTTTATTATTTCCAAACATAAAAAATACCCAAAAAAATATTTTATAATTTTTTACATTTATTTTGCATTTTATTTCTATTTTTTCTAACATAAAAAACAATTTAATTAATATATATATATATATATATATATATATATATATATATATATATATATATATATATATATATATATATATATATATATATATATATATATATATATATTTCTTTTTTTTGAAAACTTGAAAATAATATAATTATACCTTTTATTTTTATTCTTTTATTTATACTCAAAAATATTATTCTAAATATATTTTTATTTTGTATATATTTTATTTTATTTTTTGTATATGATTAATATAATTAATATATATATACTTTTATTTTATTAGATATGAAATTCTGGCTGCAGATACTCAATGTCACGTTCAATGTTATGACACCGTATCTGACTTACTATATGACAGTAAATACAAAAGCAATAAAGAACACAGTCAATTGTTTACCCAGTTCAGTGTGCAACAACACCTACTCTGGGGGCTACCAAGCCAGGGAGAGAATCCACTATAAGAGATGTTAATTCAGGAATAAACCAACCAGTTTATCTCCTTCACTTAAGACCTACCCAATGCAATTCTAATCTAAGTACAACTTAAACATGAGTTCCTACTCACTCCCCCTCAATCACAACAGTGATACATAAACCAATTTGACTTAAGAATTGATGAAGACACTCTTCAAAAACAAACACTTGATTAAGCTTCACAGCTTTTTAATCAAGCAACACAATCACTCGTGCTTCACAGCTTTGAGTGATGTACACAACTAACTTGACTCTGCTTCACAGCTTTAGTCAAGGAACATTCAAACACTCTTGCTTCAAAGCTTTGAGTGCTACACAACGCTTACAAATAGAAACCTATTCCAAGGCACTTATCACAATGATAATTGCTTGGAGTACAAATAAACAAATCTATACAGATTACAAATGATCTTCTGATCAATCAGCAGCGATCCATGAAAAACAGCAGCTCTGTTGAATATATAGCAGCTGCAACTTCAGTTAGGGTTTCCAAAAACCTAGGGTTAATTCCGTTTGACCTAAAGACCAGGTCACAGGACTTTATTAACCAGGTTAGGGTTGAGCTAGGTTACCCCTCAGAAAACGCAGGATTCTGTTCAGAAAGGACTGAGTTATTTCCTGAAAAAATTCAGACTTATCCAATCCTGCAATCCTGTTAGTTCAGAACAGGATGTCATAACATCTGTTATGACATCTGAGAAAACCTGTCTACTGATTTAGCAAAATGTGATCATTTTGCAAAATGCTCAGATACACACTTGTAAACATCAGTATTTGAATTGCAATATTTTTCTGCAAAGGTACTTAATGAACCAGTACAAACTGAACTAGAATGTTATGACATCAGTCATGACATTCACACATACACTTGGGATTTACCAAAAATGCAAGCCAATACCTAAACACCTACAAACTCCCCCTTTGGCAGATTTTTGGCTAAAGACCCTAAACAATCAGAGATAGATAGCAGCAGAAATAAGTGACAGCAGAAAAATAGAACACAGAATGTCAAGTACTAATTAAGCAAGTACCAAAATATTCTCCCCCTCTTTAGCCACAAATGGGCCAAAGAAAACATGTTCAAAAAAAATTATACAGTTATCCAAAACAAAATAATAAGATCAGCAGCAGACAACAACAGAACACACTTCCAAACTCCACCAAACAGCAATCAACCTTCAAGCACTGTCATCAGATTCTGAGGAGCTAGTTTCTTCAATGTTGAGATGTCCTTCACCTTCTTCCCTTCTGTTTTCTTCAGCTTCCTCCTTTTCTAGCCTGGCAATTAGAAGTTCTAGGGTCCTTTTTCTAGTATCCAGCTCTTTGCAAGTTTCTTTTAAAACAGCTATGACATCTGATGTCTTGGACTGGGTCTTCACAGACGATGTCTCAGCTGATGTTATGACAATGTCTGGAGCATGAGATCCCTAAAACAGTTTGTAGTGCAGGCCAAGGGCAGGAGCTCTTTTGCAGACTGTATCTCTTGCCACAAGGATATCATGGAATTGTGCAAGGATGATTCCACAGAGGAGGGAGGGAAAGGCAATTGGTCCTTTGACAGCATAACTGCCAGCATGCTTTAAAGTTTGTTCAAAGATGTACCTTCCATAGTCAAAGGCAGTCTTGGTTCCTACAACATAGATAAATCTCCCTCATCCTGTGGAGATAGTTGATTTGTGATTTGTAGGCACCCAGTTTGCTGCACCTATTTTATGCAAGATGGCAAATTTCATGCTGAGTTTACTAGCATTCAGCTTCCCTTTCAATGGCCAGCACTTTACTTGCCTGGCTGTGATGGTTAGACACACTTCATTGTCAGTTGCCTCTAGATCAGGACAGTCCTTATTTGTTCTTCCAAGAAACTTGTTGATTTCTGATGGAGAGAACTTGACCCTTCTTCCTCTAACAAACACACTCTCAAAGTCAGCTGACCTTCCATCAGCACAATCATTTGACAAGTTCACTACAAACTCCTTAACCAGATTTTCATAACATTTGTTAAACTTCATCACTGTCTTCATTAGCCCAGCATTCTTGATCAGATCCATGATGTCTTTGCACTCCAAGGCATCATTGTTGAGTTCTCTCTCCAAGGCTATTCTCTTTAAGCAAACATACTTCCATCTGTTTGCATTGTCAGGATGATGAAAAGAGATGTTGTCTGTTGGCACTTCAGGCACTCTAGAAATCTTGCTGGAGGGGAGCTTCCTTCTGATGGGAGTTTCTTCAATATCAATCTCAAATTCTGATTCCTCATCAGAATCAGAAGTTTCAGGTTCTTTACTTTTCTTAGAGATTGGTTGTCTAGCAGTCTGCACCTGTGCCTTCTTCCCTTTTGTCTGAATACTTTTCTCAGCCATGCCTTCAGCCTTGGATTTCTTAGCATCAGGTTTATCATTCTGACTACTCTTTCTTTTCATCAATCTCCTAGCTATGCTAGGGTTCACATTAGCAATCAGTTCATTATCTGAGTAATCTTCATCCACATCAATGATAGGTGGATCAGCAGCCTTTTCAGAGGGGTTCTGAATGTTGTCTTTTGGTGTCACAACATCCTCAGTGACATCTACATTTTCAGAACCTTCCACATTTGGACTTTCTGATTGATTTAAAGGGATAGAAATCCCCGGTACAGATTGGTTGCCACTCAGAATGCTAGTAACCAGCCTAGCAATAGCTTGGTGTACTTGAACTGATCCTTCTCTATTAGGTACAGAAGACGAAGGATGAGAAGAATTACCAGAGGCTGTAGCTTGAGCTCTTCCTGCATGTCTGGTTCTGAGCTTTTTGACTCTGGCTGGGTCAGTTGCCATCTCCCTGAGAGGAGTGACCTCAAGAACTTCAGATTCTATGCATGTAGTGATTGCCCTAGAATCTTGATCAGATGATGCCGATGATGAGGAAGACGAAGCCGCCATGGTGGAAGACGATGTCTGAGACATTTTGATTGACTTTGAGTAATAGTAGCAGTTTGAGAAAAATCTTTGATTGGGAGGAGGAAACAGGTTGCAAGGATGAGAGAGGTAGGGGGTAAAAGGGAGTCTCTTCAACTTCTTAAAGCTTTTGAAGGAATTGTGAAAGAATATGATTAACCCACTACATATAGACTTAATAAAATTAATCCCTTCAACCCTTGTTTTAAGCAAAACTAATTGCTATAATTTCTCATGTTGGTGAATACCCAACCTGCCCCTCAAATTTTCAAGTTTATTTCCAACAAGAGCCTTGGTAGAAGAATCAGTCAGCTGAAGCTTAGAGAATCTGTGTTCCAGTTTAAATGACTTCTTCTCTTCAAAGTCAATAGGGTTCAAGGAAATGTTGAATGTTTTCAGATTGTCACAACACAATGTCACAACATCTTGTGTAACATTGTACTCAGGGAGCATCTGCTTTGACCAGATGTTTTGAGAACAGAATTTATGAGACTTGTTATTTCCAACATCCTTGTCAAGATGACTTAAGGTTCTGACAACACATTCTTCTTCAAGTTTATTTCCCACATCACAGATATCATCAGCCTGTAGTTTTGGAGTTCTTCTGACAGTTTTCATAGAGATAGCTCTCTTCATTCTTCTTAGATGAAGGAGACCAAGCTTATGCTGCCACAGTTTCACCTCTTTTTCTTCTTTTGCAATGGAATACACAGATGAGGAATTAGTGTTCTCAGCCTCCCACAAGTAGTAGTTGTCTTTGGATCTGACTCCTTTCATTACTATCTCTTGTTTGTCATTGATTACAAGGCATTCAGATTTTGAGAAATTGACCTTGAATCCTAGATCACACAGTTGACTGATACTAATGAGATTAGCGGTCAGTCCTTTCACCAGCAGTACTTCATTCAGACTTGGAACTCCAGGGCAGTCCAAATCACCAACTCCTTTGATTTCACCTTTAGCCCCATCTCCAAAGGTCACAAAACTGGTGGTGTGAGGCTTAACATTATTGAGGAGGTTCTTGATTCCAGTCATATGTCTGGAACATCCACTGTCAAAGTACCAGTCTTCCTTTGTAGAGACCCTCAGGGAAGTGTGAGCTATCAGTGCAGTAGCCTTTTTCTTCCATTGAGGAGCATGTGGTACCTTTTTAGACTTAGGTTTGACACCTGAGATCTGATTAGGGTATCCATGTAATCTGAAGCAGAAGGGCTTTATGTGGCCATATCTACCACAATGATGGCATTTCCATCTTTGGTACCTTTTCTTCATATGTCTCTGTTCCTGATGTTGAGAGTTGTGTTGAGACATCCGTTTTGACATTTGCTTACCAGTACCAGATTTCTTTGCTTCCATAAATCCTAGTCCAGATTTATTTCCCACATTTTGTCCAACCTGAAGGATCTCTTCCAATTTGTCTGTTCCATTGGTCAACATCTTGACAGATTTGGTCATTTGATTCAGTTGTGAGTTCAGCAGTTGAACTTCTCCTTCTAAATGACTTATAGTTTCAAGATTTGCCCTTTTTTCAGCCTCCAGCTTTATAATGAGTTTTGATTGTTTCTCATTCTGCACACAGACTTCAGCACTTCTGATACACAATTTCTTATAGGTATCAGCCAGTTCTTCAAATGTCACTTCTTCATCACTAGTGTCACTTTCAAAAGTACAAACACTAGTTAGGGCAGTAACTAGTTTGGCAGATTCTTCTTCAGAATTACTTTCTGAATCATAGTCAGACCAAGTAACAGTCATTCCTTTCTTTTGCTTCTTAAGAAAGGTAGGACATTCAGCTCGAATATGTCCATATCCTTCACATCCATGGCATTGAATACCTCTGCCTTGGTTTCCCTTATCTTCTGACCTTGGTCTTCTGCTGGAACTGTCAATGTCAGAGGGAATGTTATGAACATTAGACCTTGACTTTGGGTCCATTCTTTTGATGAGCCTGTTGAACTGTCTTCCAAGCATGGCAATAGCTTCTGATATGTTTTCTTCTTCATCCTCCTTGTATTCAACATCAGTGTTGGATACAAGTGCTATGCTTTTGTTCTTCTTGTCACCATTATCAGTGATCCCCATCTCAAAAGTCTGAAGAGACCCAATAAGTTCATCCACTTTCAACTTGCTAATGTCCTGGGCTTCCTCTATGGCAGTTACCTTCATTGCAAATCTTTTAGGCAAGGATCTGAGAATCTTCCTCACCAGTTTTTCTTCTGACATTTTTTCTCCCAGTGCTCCTGAGGTGTTGGCAATCTCCAAGATGTTCATGTGAAACTCATGAATGGTTTCATCTTCCATCATTTTTAGATTCTCAAATTTGGTGGTCAACATCTGAAGCCTTGACATTTTTACTTTGGAAGTTCCCTCATGAGTAGTTTTGAGAGTGTCCCAAACTTCCTTGGCCAGTTCATATTGATGTACTAGTCTGAAAATGTTTCTATCAATTCCATTGAACAAGGCATTTAAAGCTTTTGAATTTCCCAGAGCTAACTCATCTTCTTCTTTACTCCAATCTTCCTCAGGCTTCAGACTGATTGTCCCATCTATCTCAGTTATGGTGGGATGAATCCATCCTTTGTCAGCAGCTCTCCAAGCTTTTTTGTCCAGAGATTTTAGGAAGGCTATCATACGAGGTTTCCAGTAATCATAATTGGTTCCATCCAGAATGGGTGGTCTATTTCCAAAAACTCCTTCTTTGTCCATATTGCCAGAAAGTGATATCCCTAGATCTCACCCAGTAATACAGGCAGGGTGCCTGCTCTGATGCCAATTGAAATTCTGGCTGCAGATACTCAATGTCACGTTCAATGTTATGACATCGTATCTGACTTACTATATGACAGTAAATACAAAAGCAATAAAGAACACAGTCAATTGTTTACCCAGTTCAGTGTGCAACAACACCTACTCTGGGGGCTACCAAGCCAGGGAGAGAATCCACTATAAGAGATGTTAATTCAGGAATAAACCAACCAGTTTATCTCCTTCACTTAAGACCTACCCAATGCAATTCTAATCTAAGTACAACTTAAACCTGAGTTCCTACTCACTCCCCCTCAATCACAGCAGTGATACATAAACCAATTTGACTTAAGAATTGATGAAGACACTCTTCAAAAACAAACACTTGATTAAGCTTCACAGCTTTTTAATCAAGCAACACAATCACTCGTGCTTCACAGCTTTGAGTGATGTACACAACTAACTTGACTCTGCTTCACAGCTTTAGTCAAGGAACATTCAAACACTCTTGCTTCAAAGCTTTGAGTGCTACACAACGCTTACAAATAGAAACCTATTCCAAGGCACTTATCACAATGATAATTGCTTGGAGTACAAATAAACAAATCTATACAGATTACAAATGATCTTCTGATCAATCAGCAGCGATCCATGAAAAACAGCAGCTCTGTTGAATATATAGCAGCTGCAACTTCAGTTAGGGTTTCCAAAAACCTAGGGTTAATTCCGTTTGACCTAAAGACCAGGTCACAGGACTTTATTAACCAGGTTAGGGTTGAGCTAGGTTACCCCTCAGAAAACGCAGGATTCTGTTCAGAAAGGACTGAGTTATTTCCTGAAAAAACTCAGACTTATCCAATCCTGCAATCCTGTTAGTTCAGAACAGGATGTCATAACATCTGTTATGACATCTGAGAAAACCTGTCTACTGATTTAGCAAAATGTGATCATTTTGCAAAATGCTCAAATACACACTTGTAAACATCAGTATTTGAATTACAATATTTTTCTGCAAAGGTACTTAATGAACCAGTACAAACTGAACTAGAATGTTATGACATCAGTCATGACATTCATACATACACTTGGGATTTACCAAAAATGCAAGCCAATACCTAAACACCTACAAGATACTTTAGAATAAAAACATAAAAAATATTATACTTTTATTTTATTATTATTTATACTTAAAATAATACTTTTTCTAAATATATTTTATATTTATATATATATACTATTTTATTTTATTGTATATAAATAATATAATTAATATATTTATTTTCTTAAAGAAAATTAGGGTTTTACCCTTAACCAAAAAAAATAATAATCTTTTCATTTATTTCTTTCTTTTTTGCGTTAAATATTTTTACATACATAAAAGTAAACAAAACCTTTTTTTTATATTCATATTATTTCATATATTTATTTAATTTGTTTATTTAAATATTATTCATTTATTATTTATGCCATTTGATTCAATTTGGATGTAATAGTAAAACTAGGGCTTTAATTTCTTGTCAAATAATCCCCATTCAAAATTGTATCCCTCTCCCCATAATCATGTTGTAATAGTGGTAGATTTATTTTTACGCATTTTACGCTTTCAATTATGCCATGATTAGAGATTAGGGTTTGTATGCAAAAATCCAAAATCAACAAGTAGCATGACTAATACAAAGACAAAAATGCATGAAAATCAATACACAATGCACACTTGCACCCCTAGGGTTTCATCCACTTGTTGCCTTTTAAAATGGGCCATGTTATGCATGTTGGGTACTTTGGCAAAACAAAAACAAAACAAAAGATCATAGTCCCTCGATGACGCTATCTTGGTTGCCAAAACAAAATGATCTAGTCCCTCGGAAAATTGCTAAAAATACCTAACACAATTGCTATCATGGTCTATACGATGACCCGCGCCTGTCCCGTTTAACATCCTAATACAAGGTTGTTTACCAAATGCAATGGTAAAACAACACTATCAAAAGGGTTAAAAACGTATAGGAAAGATATTTGAGTAAAATAGGGTAGATAAACTCTTAGTTACTTGATCAAAACTTGTAAAATCATCCTTGCTATTTTCAAAACACACCTCACAACACAAATTTCAAAACATTTCCCAAATCAAACTTTCAAACATTGAATACCTTTTCAAAAGACAAAAACACCTTTGTATACATTCAAACAAGAATCATTACAAAGGTTGCAACAACGATGACCTCTTTTCAAAACATCTTTCAAAGCCACACACAAAGCACCATTTCAAACAATTGAAAAGAAAAAGCAAGTGATCTAAATAAGTAACTAAGAGCCCATGGATAACCATGGATGAAAAGGGTGCTTTCACCTTCCCTTTTCATAATCTACTCCCCGAACCCAAGAAAACATCTCAAAGGTCTTTCCTGTGCTTTTTGACCCTTCCTTAGGATAAAATAAAAAGTCGGTGGCGACTCTTGCTAAACTGAAACATTTGCAAACACAAACACAAAACCTCAAGTCAGTTCTCCCACCGTATCACAGAACTGGCGACTCTGCTGGGGAAAATATTTTAAAAGTGGAGTAACCTTAGGGTTTAGATCACCTTTGCATGCTTATCTTGTTTGCTTTGATTGCTTTACATTTGGATCTATTGTTTGGGCTTGAAATCCTCTACCCGGATTTGGGGAACATTCATAGGTAAATAGCAATACGTTGTGGAAACTGTGCGGGGTATACCGACATAGTTGAAGCAATAGCTATATTAGTGCGACATATTTGTGGGTACCGGTAGCCTTTGAGTCAATCAAAGAGAATACGAGGCCGCTGAGTGATGTCATGAAGCACTAATGAACTCTTAGAACCTTACTTGACCATCTTGGCCTTTTTAGGGGTAGTGAGATGACCGGCTATGGTGCAGTCCGAAGTTGGTAGCTACTCGATACTACACTCATTGAGGGTTGTTTTCTTGGAATATTTCGGTCGCCAGTTAAGTGGTCAAACTGAAACAATGAACACAGAAAATAATCCAGTGATATTGAGCTCCTTAGAACCCGATTACTATTTATAGGACAGGTTGAGCCAACCAACTTCAAGAGGGTACTTACCTATGAAACCCCATGCAAGCTTGAAATTAGGATCTTGTGTGACTTGCTTGTACATATACTTGTGCATACATCATGAACATCATAAAGCATCATATGCATCTACTAACCATTTCAAGGGTTTGGATCTTCATCTTTGTTCTTGTTTTGTAGGTCATGGAATCTCTTCGCAGGAAAACAATTCAAGTCAACCTTGTGAGAATCCCTCCTCAACTCAAGGAGCTTACTTCCAAGATTCCAGAGAATTCTCTCTTCAGTGAAAGACATGGTAGACTTCTTAACTTGGGCAACTCCAACATTGAAGAAGACATGGTGAAAGTTCTCTTCCAGTTCTTTGACCCCCTACACCACTGTTTCACATTCCCTAATTACCAACTACTACCTACTTTGGAGGAATTTTCTCAACTCCTGAGGATTCCTGTTCTCCATCAACTACCCTACAACGGTACGGAAAGAGAACCAAAGCCTGAAGATGTTGCCCAAGCATTACACTTGCAACCATCTGATATCAAAGGTCATTGGGAAACCAGAAGTGGTGTCAAGGGTTTCTTGGCAAAGTTTCTGTTTGAGAAGGCACAAGACTGTTGGAATTCTCTAGATCTGCAAGCTTTTGAAGAGATTGTAGCACTCCTCATCTATGGGTTGGTCTTGTTCCCAAACCCTGATCAGCTTATAGATGTGAATGCTGTCAAGATTTTCATATCTCAGAATCCTGTGCCCACATTGCTTGGGGACATCCTACACTCATTTTACACACGAACAATGAGGAAAAGAGGTGTTCTCATATGATGTACTCCTCTTCTAGCAAGGTGGTTTATTTCTCACCTTCCCCAATCTGTTTTGAAGAATGATCAGGGTTTAATATGGTCACAACGGTTGATAACCCTCACACATTCTGATGTTCATTGGTGTTCTCGGTCCAGAGAAAATGTCATCATCATTGATCGTTGTGGGGAATTCCATAATGTCCCACTACTTGGCATTAGAGGAGGCATTACCTACAACCCCTGTTTAGCTCTGAGACAATTTGGGTATGCTCGAAGGGATGGCCCTCGTGACATGCTGATTCCTGACTTGGTTTTTGACTTCGACAACGACACTCAAGGACTTCGACAAAGGTTTATCCGAGCTTGGAGGATGCCCAACAAAGTGGATAGTAAGACACTGGGACACAAGAATTCCATCCCCCTTGAGCCTTATCTCAAGTGGGTACGAACCCACGCCCAGAATCTTATGATGCCTTACCCCCACATTCTCCCTGTAATCAAAGAGCTTATTATGGAAGGAGAGGTTCCATACACCCTCCTACATCCAGACATGCCAACATCATTGGAAGAATTGCAAAAGAGTTGGATACAGCTCAAGGAAGAACATAACACTTTTGAAGCCAGCTTCTATGCCAGTAAGAAGAAGGTTTTAGAACTCACCCGCCGACTTCACGAAGAGGAGACTCTTAACACTTACATCGCACCAAAGAGGATGCGCAATGTCTTTTTACATTAAGAATTTTGTAATATTTTGCCCATGGGGCATTTATGTACTAACAAATTTCTTCTTATTAACATGACGTGTGTTCTTTTTGTTTGCAACAACTTTGAATTTATGAATCCTTGAATGAATTACATGAATACATATCATTCATCATATGCATAAACAGGTCTTCACACCAGGTTTCCTTATCTTTCTGCTATTTATTTCAGCAAGATGGATATAGAGCAGACGGTCAAAGATCTGCAAACACAAAATTCTCAGTTCCAACAACTCCTCATGACCTTGGCAAAGGGTCAAGAGGATCTTAAAGCACTGTTAGAGAAGGAGAAAGACAAAGAGAAAAAGAAGAAAAGGGCTGGTGTGGCCACTATGGGAAGAAGATTTGAGAACCAGGATAGAAGGGTCCTCGAGTTCCCCTCGACGTCTGTCAAAGGGGTTGGTAAAGGTAAGGGAGTTGCAATGCCCTCCGAGTCTGAAGCTGAAGAGGAAGAAGAAGAAGAGGAGGAAGATTACTCTGAGCAGCAGTATCCTCCTGCGGACAATAAGTATAAAAATCTGGAAGAGCGGCTGGCAGCCATGGAAGTACAAAGGGTTCCTGGGCTAGATTTCGAAGAACTAGGGTTGGTTGCTGGGATCGTCATTCCCCCCAAGTTCAAAGTACCTACATTTGCCAAATACGACGATTTGTCTTGTCCGAAGATGCATCTGCGGTCCTATGTCAGAAAGATCCAACCTCACTCTTATGATAAGGATCTGTGGGTCCACTTTTTTCAAGATAGTTTGTCGGGTACGCAGTTGGACTGGTTCTATCAACATGAGAGATCTGATGTACATAACTGGGAAGATTTGGCTGCTGCTTTCTATCGACAATACCAATATAGCGCAGATTTAATGCCTACTCGTACTCAACTACAGAGTATGGGTATGGCCTCTAATGAAGGATTTAAAGAGTATGCCCAGAAGTGGCAGGATTTTGCTGGAAGGGTGCAACCACCATTGTCGGATAGAGAGCTGGTTGACATGTTTTTAGGGACTCTGTCAGGTCCATTCTTCAATCACTTGATCGGGAGCTCATCTGCAGGGTTCACCGAATTAATTCTGACCGGTGAAAGGGTCGAAGCTGGCATTAAGAGTGGTAAAATTCAGAAGGATTCCTCCACTTCCACTGCTATCAAGAAGACCTTCCCAGCCAAGAAGGAAGTTTCTGCTGTTCACACCCAGAGAAATCAAGGGAGAACGGAGCGCCGACCAACGGTGGGGGATGTGATGATCCAGAACTCCTCAGCCGATCAACCTCGAAGTAGTCAACCTAGGACTAACCAGCAAAGGGTAGAAAGGCCACAATGGAAATTCACTCAGATCAATATGACAACGGTTCAGGTCCTCCCTCATCTGTTACAGTTAAACCTTACCAACTTGAAAGAAGCGCTGAAAAACCCAAATACCTCTTCTCCCTATTATCATTCAAATGTAAAATGTGCATATTATTCGGACAGTGTGGGGCATGACACCAACAACTGTTGGGCCCTTAAAAACAAGATCTAAGATTTGATAGATGCCAAGGAGGTAGAGTTTAATGCTCCAGAAAAACCTAATGTGATATTCGCTCCTATGCCAAAACATGGTCATAATGTCCATGCTATTGTAGAAGATCTTCATGTTACCGCTATTGATGACTTAATGACTCCATTGCCAATGATCAAGATGAATTTGTTTAAAGCCGGGATTTTCCCGGGCTGTGAAAAAGATTGTTACTTCTGTTCAACCTTGCAATCCGACTGTCCGCTGTTGAAATCAGGCATCCAACGCCTGATGGATACTCAAGAAATCCTCTTTCAGAAAACTCCTGTTGATACTATTACTTATGTTACTCCTGTTACTCCAATCAATGACATTTCTATAATCACCATTTCCGACAATATTTCCAAGACCTGCAAAAGGCCTGTTAAGATTACACCTGATCTAAAGTTTGTACCGCCGAAGATTACCATGTCGGGGCCTATCCCATATAAGTCCAACAAGACGATATCGTGGAATTATGGAGGAGAGATCTTCTACCATGGTGTCAAGCAGATCGAATCAGCCGAAGAGAATTCTGATGAAGAAACTCCTGATGTAGGAAATATTGCGGGGACGAGTAAGATAACTCGTACCGTAAGAATCTTCTCTCCGGAGATTGCTCCTCTAAGGGCAGTCTTCGGACCCTCAAGTGCTACTGTGCCTGTCAAGATATCTGTGCGAAGTCCAGTGATCGAAGAAATCGTTACTCCCAAAGATGTACCCTCTGCTGTTACTGACGATAAAGGTAAGGGAATCGAAGAAGCGCCCGTCAGGACGAGGGCTCAGACTTTGGTTATCCCCGAAACCACCCAAAAGGAAATGGAGGAAATCTTAAAGATAATTAAGAAGAGCGACTATGATGTCGTAGAGCAGCTGGGGAAAACCCCTTCAAAAATCTCTATGCTGGCTCTATTGCTCTGCTCCGAGGCTCATGCCAAAGCCTTGATCAAATTCCTAAAGATGGCGCATGTGCCTCAAGAAACTTCTGCAGACTAGTTTCAAGAGTGCATGGCTAGCCTTACAACCGATAATGGTCTTGGCTTCTCTGATGCCGATCTGACGTCCAAGGGAAGAAAGCATAATGATGCGCTGCATGTTTTGGTAGAGTGCAGAGGGACCACACTTGCTCATGTTCTGGTTGATACCGGCTCATGTTTAAATGTCCTACCAAAGAAAGCATTGGACATATTGGACTGTGAAGGTTTGACCTTAAAGCCCAGTAATATCATTGTTAGAGCCTTCGACGGTTCTAAGTGGATGGTTCATGGAGAAGTGGACATCCCAATTAAGGTGGGAACAAAAGTTTTCAACTCTAAATTTTATGTGATGGACATCCGTCCTTCATATTCATGCTTGTTGGGAAGGCCATGGATCCACAACGCTGGGGCAGTCACTTCTTCTCTACACCAGATGCTCAAATACGCAGTTCAGGGTAAAATCATAACAGTTCATGGTGAGGAGGAGTATATGATAAGCCACCTTAACTCTTTCCGCTACGTGGAGTTAGATGGTGAATTCATAGAAACACCTTTCCAACACTTTGAAGAGGTTTCTCCTGAAGTTGCGGTAGCCAAGACATTGACTAATGTGCCCATCATTACCAAGCCTGTATCTCGGATGTCATCCCTTAAAGATGCGGAGGCTGTAGTCAAGGAAGGAGGAAGTACAATATGGGGTCAACTGCCAGATTTTCCTTACAAGACAGACAAGTTCGGATTGGGTTTCACTACTGCTAGTCAGAGGGCTGTGCGTCGCTCCCGGGCTGGAGGACCACCCTTAAAGATCATCCATCATGGAGTTCATGTTCTAGAAGATGATGATGAAGAAGGAAACTTTGAAGATTGGATCTTTCCAACCATTGAAGGATGACTGAAAAACTGGGAGGCGAAAGACTTCGTTCCCATTACTTTCATCAATCAGTAATTTATCTTTTGAACATTTCCTATTTGGTCTGTAATAATTATTAAACAATTCGTACACTCTTTTCGCCTTATGCCTTACCCGGAGCATATAGGTCCATTTGTAAGGGTTTTGATTCTTCATTTTCATATGCCATTTTTAATGAATCATGGACGTTTTCATCTATAAACTTTTGTGTTCATTTTCTTTCCTTTTACATTTTATTTTGTTTAAGCATGGCTATCCCTTACACACACCCACACTCACAAAATGCAGGTACCCATCCACTCCAGATTCCATGGGTGACTATTCTGCTTTGGCCTTCAGTGACTCTGAAGATTTGGTCAATCATGCCGAGTACGAAGGTGATGAAGACTGTGAAGTGCCTGGAGAGTTGGCTAGACTTTTGCAACAAGAAGAAAGGGCTATTCTGCCCCATGAAGAGTTGTTAGAGACTATCAATTTGGGAATAGAGGAAGACAGAAAAGAGGTTAAAATGGGTGCCAACCTGGAGCCAAGTGTCAAAGAGAGCTTAGTTCAGCTGTTGAATGAGTTTGTTGAGATCTTCGCCTGGTCCTATGAAGATATGCCGGGACTGGATACAGATATTATGGTTCACCGTCTCCCTACAAGAGAAGACTGTCCACCAATCAAACAGAAAGTCCGCCGAATGAGGCCCGACATGTCCGAAAAGATCAAAGCTGAGGTGATGAAGCAGTTCAATGCTGGCTTTCTGGATGTTACTTCCTATCCATAATGGGTAGCTAACATTGTGCCGGTGCCTAAGAAGGACGGCAATGTCAGAATGTGTGTGGACTACAGAGACTTAAACAGGGCTAGCCCTAAAGATGATTTTCCACTACCACACATTGACATTTTGGTCGATAATACAGCTCAACATAAAGTGTTTTCCTTCATGGATGGATTTTCGGGATACAACCAGATCAAAATGGCCCCCGAAGACATGGAGAAGACTACTTTTGTTACACAGTGGGGTACCTTCTGCTATAAAGTGATGCCATTCGGACTGAAGAATGTCGGGGCAACCTATTAGCGTGCCATGGTAGCTTTGTTTCATGATATGATACATCATGAGATCGAAGTCTACGTAGACGACATGATATCCCGTTCACAAACAGAAGAAGAACACCTCGACCATCTGCAAAAGCTGTTTGTCAAATTGAAGGAATATAAGCTCAGACTGAACCCTACCAAGTGTACTTTCGGAGTTAGGTCCGGTAAACTCTTGGGATTCATCGTCAGCAACAAAGGAATTGAGGTTGATCCTGCTAAAGTCAAAGCTATACGAGAAATGCCTGCCCCCCACACTAAAAAGGAGGTCAGAGGTTTCTTGGGACGCCTAAACTACATTGCAAGGCTCATTTCTCACCTAACATCTACCTGCGAACCAATCTTCAAGCTGTTGAAGAAAGATCAGGTGGTTGAATTGAACGATGACTGTCAAGTTGCTTTCGATAAGATCAAGGAGTATTTGTTGGAACCTCCTATCTTGATGCCACCCATCGAAGGAAGGCCATTAATCATGTATCTGACCGTTTTGGATAACTCAATGGGGTGCGTACTGGGCCAACATGACGAGTCTGGTCGAAAAGAGCATGCCATTTATTACCTTAGCAAAAAGTTTACCGACTGTGAGACTCGCTATTCACTGCTCGAGAAAACTTGTTGCGCTTTGGTATGGGCTGCTCGCCGGCTAAGGCAGTATATGTTGACACATACCACTCTACTGATTTCTAAAATGGATCCGATTAAGTACATCTTCGAGAAGCCTGCTTTATCCGGAAGAATCGCCAGATGGCAAATGATCCTGACTGAGTATGATATCCAGTATACAACCCAAAAATCTATAAAGGGGAGTGTACTAGCTGACCATCTAGCTCATCAAGCTGTCGAAGATTACCAATCCATGAGGTTCGACTTCCCTGACGAGGATATTATGACATTGGACAACATTAAAGAAAACGGACCGTATGATGGACCTGAACAAGGATCCCGATGGACCCTATACTTTGATGGTGCTTCAAATGCACTTGACAACGGTATCGGCGCGATACTTATCTCTCCAGAAGGTTGCCATACACCTTTCACTGCTAGACTCTGCTTCAGCTGCACCAACAACATGGCCGAGTATGAAGCTTGTATCTTTGGTCTCAAGGCTGCTATTGACTTGGGAATCAAATCTCTGGTTATATTTGGAGACTCAGCTTTGGTTATCAGTCAAATCAAAGGAGAGTGGGATACTAAACATCCTAACCTCATCCCATACAAAGAACATGTCCTGACATTGTTACCTCATTTTGAGCAGATTACCTTCGAGCACTTCCCGCGAGAAGAAAATCAGCTAGCGGATGCTCTAGCTACAATGTCTTCCATGTTTAAACTCAACTGGGATAATGAGGCTCCTCAAATCACCATCGAGCGAATGGACGAACCTGCGCACTGTCATGAGATTAATACCGAAGAAGTAGTGGAACAACCCTGGTTTCATGAGATCAAAAGGTATCTCAAGACTCGAGAATACCCTGAAGGAGCTTCAGTCAACGACAAGAAGTTCTTAAGGAGATTTGCTGCCAAGTTCTTCCTGAGCAATGGTATCCTATATAAGCGTAGCCATGATTGTGTTCTACTTTGTTGTGTGGACAAGGTTGAAGCTGAGCTGATCATGACTGAACTGCATAGTGGCACATTTGGCACCCATTTGAGCGGACATACGATGGCTAACAAGATTCTAAGGGCAGGCTACTACTGGTCTACCATGGAAGCTGACTGTCATCAATATTCCCGTACTTGTCACAAATGCCAAGTCTATGCTGACAAGGTACATATTCCTTCAGTCCCTCTCAATGTTCTAACAGCTCCTTGGCCATTCGCAATGTGGGGAATCGACATGATTGGAGAGATCAAGCCTACGGCATCCGATGGACATCGCTTCATACTGGTGGCTATTGATTACTTTACCAAATGGGTCGAAGCGGCTTCCTTCGCCTCCGTTACAAAGAATGTGGTTGCCCGCTTCATCAAGCAGAACCTCATATGCCGGTATGGTATCCCCGACAGGATCATCACGGATAACGGTACAAACCTGAATAACACTGTGATCACCGCTCTGTGCGAACAATTCAAAATTAAACATCACAATTCATCTCCCTATCGGCCAAAGATGAATGGTGTTGTTGAAGCAGCGAACAAAAATATCAAGAAGATCATTCAAAAGATGACAGTCACCTACAAGGACTGGCATGAGATGTTACTGTTTTCTCTGCACGGATATCGTACCACGACACGTACTTCAACTGGGGAAACCCCCTTTTCTTTGGTATATGGCATGGAAGCTGTTTTACCTATGGAGGTTCAGATTCCTTCCTTGAGAATTATGAAGGATGTTGGTTTAAGTGAAAACGATTGGATTCAGACCTGACTTGATCAACTTAACTTAATCGACGAGAAACGACTTACTGCTGTTTG
Organism: Vicia faba; assembly: GCA_948472305.1. Lineage (NCBI taxonomy): Eukaryota > Viridiplantae > Streptophyta > Magnoliopsida > Fabales > Fabaceae > Vicia > Vicia faba. The sequence goes on from OX451740.1 coordinate 476,589,610, forward strand.
TCATGGTCAGACGTATCAAAAATGGATGATCAAGGCTTTCAACAAGAAAGTCAGGCGTCAGGTATATCAAGTCTGAGATCTTGTAATCAAGCGGATCATCTTGCCGCAAAGTGATCCCAGGGGCAAGTGGACTCCTACTTACGAAGGACCATTTGTGATCAAAAACATCTTTTCTGGTGGGGCTATGATTCTAACCACCATGGACGGCGACGACCTGCCGCACCCTGCGAACGTAGACATAGTCAAAAGATACTACGCATAAACGACCCGACAAGTTGAAAACCCGAAAGGGCGACTTGGGCAAAAAAGGGCATCCTGGTGAATCGAAAACCCGAAAGGGCGGTTCAGGAAAAAATTAGGGATAAATAAAAAATCTGTACACCCGACAAGTTGAAAACCCGAAAGGGCGACTTGGGCAAAAAAGGGTTTCCCGGTGGATCGGAAACCTGAAAGGGCGATCCTGGCAAAAGTTAGGGAATTAAAGCGTATGACTGTGTCTCGTTAGATCACTTTAAGGACAATCTCTTCATGGACAAGCTCCAAACTTCTGATCAATCCAATCATCTGCGAACAAAGCAACGAATGGACAAGATACTCAGAGTTATGAAGGCTATAGCAGAATGGGAACCCCATGGAATTGTTACACATAGCCATCTTTCTTTGTATAATTTTTTCTCATTTTTATGACAACATTATCTTACTAGGATGTCTGTCTCCTTTGTACAAAATACTTACACAAAGTTAATACAAATATACTTCAAAGTGAAGAAATTTGTTTGCCTTTTCTTTCTTTTTACACCTGTGTTTTTATTTGAAAACGTCCAATGATTTATTAAAAGAGCATATGCATTTGAATATAATCACTGCTTACAAATAAAACGAAATGAGAAAGGATAATTACTGATAGGTTGAAAGTATATGAAGATGTCTTTAAGCTATTCTAGAGGAAATCCCCTGCAGTACATCATCCAGGTCCTCAACAGAGTTGAAGCTTTGAAATGCATATCCCCAGCGGAGTTAAGTTTCAAAATTGCCATCAAAGCTAAGTTTCTAAACTCCCAATCCCCAGCAGAGCCAGAAGACTTTGAACTACAAATCCCCAGTGAAGATGAAACTTTCTTCCCAAGCGGAGTCTAAAACTTTAACCTCTAAACCACAGTGGAGATCATCTGGTTTCTCCAAATCCTCCAGCAAGTTATCTTAAAACCTGGAAATCAACCAGATAACAGTTAGCTTTTGTTCTATCCCCAACCAAGGATAAAACCTCAGAAGATTGGCATACTCCCAACCTCATGGTACCTTCAACAGAATGAAGATTCTCATTCTTAAAACTCCAGAAGATTGGCATACACCCAACCTCCTGATCCAAATGCCTGAATGAAGATTCTCATTCTTGCTTCCTCAATAGATTGGCATACAACCCAAGCTTTTGAAAACTCTCCAACAGGGTAAACATTCTCCCCACAAAGTTATTTCCCAGTAGAACAAAGATTCTTGTTCTCACTTCTCCAAGTTGAAGCCTCCCAGGTTTTAATTCTCCAGTAGAGATCGTTAGAGTTTTCCTTATTCACCAGGAAAGTCATGAAGGATTCTCAATTCCCCACAGAAGTTGTCAAAGTTCTTGTTAATCCCCACAGGTCACCAAGGATTCTCAATCCCCAGCAGTGGTCCCAAGATTTCTCATTCTCAACGATCAAAGGTTTTGAATCCCCAGCAGCAGTCAAAGGTTTATTTTCTCCGGCGGCGGTTAAAAGATCTCATTATCTCCAGCTATCAAGGGTTTATTTTCCTCAGCAAGACAGCTAATCAGCTTACATGTGCATCCATTACATCCATATATCATAAACATTGATAGAACATATTTTATTGCGTCATACATGTCATGCAACATAACTTTGTGTTTTAGCTAACATTTTACCCTTTTCAGGATAAGATTAAAAGATACCTTTAACAAATGTTCAAAGATTTCAGATACAGTATGGATACACCCCAGACACGGCGGTCATTCTAACTACTCATTCAGACTCCAGCAATCAGATACAGAATAGATACGCTTCAAACACGGGAGCCATTCTATTTCTCATTCAGATTCAACTATCAACTTCAAGTTCAGATACACTCTAGACACGAAAGTCATTCAGTCACTTGTCCAGATCCCAGTTACAGTACGGATACACTCCAGACACAGAAGTCACTCTGCTACTCATACAAATCTCAACTTCAGATACAATACAGATACACTCCATGCACGGTAGTCATTCTGATATTCATTCAAGAATCAAGTACAGTTACAGCTCGGATACACTCTAGACATGGACGCCATTCCTTTGCTCATACGAATCCAATCTCCGAATACAACTCAGATACAGATACCATTCTAATTATCATGCTCCTGATTTTCAACAAACAAATCTTGGATGAAATCTTTTAAGCCCATCTCCAGAAAGATTCTACCATCTCCAAATGGCATCTTTAAGCCCATTCCCTCAGTTACATTTTGACGAGTGCAAATTTACGGGCACTCTAGTGTCCAATCATCTTTTACCTTCGAGTCACGAAAGGAAAACTCGCCAATCTAACTCTTCAGTTTCAAGAAGATTGAACAGGGGAAACTGTTGTACCCCAAAATTTTCCCTATTATTTTATCAACATTTCTCATCACAAGGCTCTTTGAACTCAAGATCAAGCTAGGGTTTGCTCTGCTCAAGACATCTCCTTGCACTGTTGACCTAAATTAAGGTTTGAGTTTGCACAAGGAATTTTGGACTTTCAATGCTCAAAGTGACTTTCATACTTCATGTTGGACTTACAAGATTACTTCTACCAAGTTTCAAGCCTTGAATCCAATTTTTGCTCAGTCAATTGGACAGTTGACCTAGAAATCAGCTGTGTTGAGGAAAAAGTCAATTGTGGCCAATTTACAGTCAAACCTCACAATTTTTGATCCACATCAACATTATAAGCTCATATTAACCATTTGATCAAGTTTGGACCACAACTCCACAAGAAATTTGATCAGATCACCAAAAGGGCAAAATGGTCATTTTTAGGATTTTGACTGCACAAGGGCAATTTATGATTTTTGACCTAGCCAATGGAAAATTGGTTTCAAGCATGGATTCAAGGACTCAATGGAATCATCTTGACCTATTCACAAGGTTCAAAAGATCTCAATTGCATTGGATTGACATATGAATTTTTCAGTCAACTGATCAAAATTTGACTGTACACTGAAAAGTCAAACTTTGACTTTTTGGTCAAAATTAAGTGCCAAGAGTCATTTTTCATCAAGATATGTAAAAACATGAAACTTTTTTATCAAGAAACCCATTTTTGCAAATTAGGGTTTAAAGTTGAAAAATTTCATAACTTAGAATTTTTCTAAGTTATGAAAATTTCTTAATTTTTCCTAACTTTGCCCAACATTTTCACCATGATGCAATTGGATTCAAACAAAACTTCCAACATTAAAGTTTTAGTCCTCCACAAAATCTATAACTTTGGTTCACAAAGTTTTCCCAAAAGAAGCTTGGATCTCAAGTTATGATTTTTGGAACAAGGGTCCTTAAAACTTTTAACTTAGTGAAATTTTGCCCTAGTTTAGGCAGGATTTTGACCTATCTTCATGGCCATTTTTCACATAGTTCCACTTGGAATCTAAAATTTCATTTCAAGGATGGATTGTAGAGAATTTTTCAAGATTTCCAAAATATCCAAGAACTCTCCAAACACATTTGTGGTTAGGGAGAATCGAAGGCTTGAAGTTGGCAAAAACTCACTTTTCATCCATGGCATGTTCATTGTGATACAAGTTGCAAATTCAAATCAGCTTGCTTTGCACTAGATTACAGGCCTCAAACCATTCCACACTCAATAATTAAGTGCAAAACCATTGGTCTAAGGCATTGTTTTGGTCATTAGGGCATTGCACACAAGATTAACCCTTAAATAGAAAAAGCAACATTACCATTTTTGTTTAAATCTTGCTTTATGTCAAAACTGATTTCTTGAGCATTGGTCCATATCTTATGCAGCAAATCAAATCCACAAATTGGAGGGGCCAAAGGAAAAGTGTGAAAGCATATGGATAGCATGTACAAGCCTATTTCACATGACTTCTCATGTTTGCTTAAAATACAAGAAAGATATCCAAAACACTAGAACTTGAGCATCAACTAAAACTAACTTGTGCAAGCTTTTGAAACATTTTTCTCATATCCCCTTGAACCAGAAACACGACCTTTTGAGCCCTCAAACATCCCATAGCTTAAAATCACCTTCCATTGGCAAAATAGGGCAGCATCTGCATCTTGACTTCCATAGCACAATTTGCTCGTGCGTTTCGCCTCAAACTTGTTCAAACACCTTCTATTCAATCCATCCAAGCTATCCCAAACCTTAAACACTAACTGTAACTCCATTTACAGGGTTTGCCATTTTCAATTTAAGCTTGTGTAGGTTGAGTTTTGTAGGCTTGTTCAAGTGCATTCAAGGCAAGCTAGACATTGGAGAAGGTCAAGTGAAGTTCAAGCAAGCTCCCAGACATCTCAGGCCTTGTTGAAAAGCTCCACATTGCCATACACGAAGTCAGCTGAAACAGGTTTCTATCAACTTCCTATCTCTCTATTTAGGAACATTTAGACTTAGGTTTGTGAATAAGAAATGTAGTATTCATAGCCATGAAGCTGTACATATGCTCAGTTTTCATTTTTATTAAGCATGCTAAGAGAATTTGATCCATGAATTTCCTGAAAAAACTAGGTTAGATTTTAGGGCCAGAGAAATTCTATCTGGTCTTTGAGAGTTAGGACAAGTTTTTTATATGGTTGGATTCGTCTTGAAAAGTTCTACAACTTTGATGTTATGTGTTTTTGTAATAGAGCTCGTATACAGGATCTAGCAATTGTACAGGGCGCGCGCGAAATTTGAAGTCAGAGGTTGAAGATGAAGTGGTTTGGGCTGGGCTTTGGTCCTCTCACTATTTGCACCCCCCTTTTGCTAAATACACCCCCCATGGCCCATTTTTTTCATATTTTTATGTTTTGTTATTTTATTTTCATTTCTGATTTTATTTTATTATTTCCAAACATAAAAAATACCCAAAAAAATATTTTATAATTTTTTACATTTATTTTGCATTTTATTTCTATTTTTTCTAACATAAAAAACAATTTAATTAATATATATATTTCTTTTTTTTGAAAACTTGAAAATAATATAATTATACCTTTTATTTTTATTCTTTTATTTACACTCAAAAATATTATTCTAAATATATTTTTATTTTGTATATATTTTATTTTATTTTTTGTATATGATTAATATAATTAATATATATATATATATATATATATATATATATATATATATATATATATATATATATATATATATATATATATATATATATATATATATATATATATATATATATATATATATATATATATATATATATATATATATATATATATATATATATATATATATATATATATATATATATATATATATATATATATATATATACTTTTATTTTATTAGATACTTTAGAATAAAAACATAAAAAATATTATACTTTTATTTTATTATTATTTATACTTAAAATAATACTTTTTCTAAATATATTTTATATTTATATATATACTATTTTATTTTATTGTATATAAATAATATAATTAATATATTTATTTTCTTAAAGAAAATTAGGGTTTTACCCTTAACCAAAAAAAATAATAATCTTTTCATTTATTTCTTTCTTTTTTGCGTTAAATATTTTTACATACATAAAAGTAAACAAAACCTTTTTTTTATATTCATATTATTTCATATATTTATTTAATTTGTTTATTTAAATATTATTCATTTATTATTTATGCCATTTGATTCAATTTGGATGTAATAGTAAAACTAGGCCTTTAATTTCTTGTCAAATAATCCCCATTCAAAATTTTATCCCTCTCCCCATAATCATGTTGTAATAGTGGTAGATTTATTTTTACGCATTTTACGCTTTCAATTATGCCATGATTAGAGATTAGGGTTTGTATGCAAAAATCCAAAATCAACAAGTAGCTTGACTAATACAAAGACAAAAATGCATGAAAATCAATACACAATACACACTTGCACCCCTAGGGTTTCATCCACTTGTTGCCTTTTAAAATGGGCCATGTTATGCATGTTGGATACTTTGGCAAAACAAAAACAAAACAAAAGATCATAGTCCCTCGATGATGCTATCTTGGTTGCCAAAACAAAATGATCTAGTCCCTCGAAAAATTTCAAAAAATACCTAACACAATTGCTATCATGGTCTATATGATGACCCGCGCCTGTCCCGTTTAACATCCTAATACAAGGTTGTTTACCAAATGCAATGGTAAAACAACACTATCAAAAGGGTTAAAAACATATAGAAAAGATCTTTGAGTAAAATAGGGTAGATAAACTCTTAGTTACTTGATCAAAACATGCAAAATCATCCTTGCTATTTTCAAAACACACCTTACAACACAAATTTCAAAACATTTCCCAAATCAAACTTTCAAACATTGAATACCTTTTCAAAAGACAAAAACACCTTTGTATACATTCAAAAAAGAATCATTACAAAGGTTTCCACAACGATGGCCTCTTTTCAAAACATCTTTCAAAGCCACACACAAAGCACCATTTCAAACAATTGAAAAGCAAAAGCAAGTGATCTAAACAAGTAACTAAGAGCCCATGGATAACCATGGATGAAAAGGGTGCTTGCACCTTCCCTTTTCATAATCTACTCCCCGAACCCAAGAAAACATCTCAAAGATCTTTCCTGTGCTTTTTGACCTTTCCTTAGGATAAAATAAAAAGCCGGTGACGACTCTTGCTAAACCGAAACATTTGCGAATGCAAACGCAAAACCTCAAGTCAGTTCTCCCACTGTATCACAGTGAGATTAAAAATTTTATGAGCTACAAATTTGCTTCATATCTCGAGTTCTGATTGTGCTTCGAAGACTTCGGTTTGTGGCTTGCTTCCTTAAGCGCGCATGAAAATAAGCTGAAATTTTCAATGCAGTAAAAAAAGTCCACTGTTTCTCTTCATTCGAAAAATCATAACTTGTTTGCTTTTTATCGTATCAGGGTGATTCTTTTAGAACCGTGTCACAAATTTCATCACCAACGATTTTGTTTCAGGTTACTCGTCCGGATTTTGCACCAAACATCACGAGTTTGTGGTTTGTTTGCGTGCCGTACACAAAATAAGCTGTAAATTTTGCAATGTGAATTTTTACACTGCATTTCTCGCTGTTCAGGGCACTGTAACTTGCTCAATTTTTATTGTATCGAGACGATTCTTTCGGCACCGCGTCACAAATTTCGTCATCGACATCTTCATTTCAAGTCCTGCGTCAAGATTTCGCGATGATTTTCATGAGCTTGGTGTTTTGATATCGACTATGCATGAAATAAGCCAAAAATTCAAGTTTGGAGCCAAAACTATATATTTTGAAATTCGTATTTCAAACACAATAATACTCATTATCACAAAATTCTCCCAATTTTCTCTCTACTCTCTCTAAGATCAAACTCTATTCTCTCAAATTTTCTCTCAAATTTCTCATAAATTTCTTCAAGAACACTAAAGAAAAAACTCACAAAAAACTTGAATCTTCATCTTCCTCCTCACTCATTTCCACGTTCCACTCTCTTCTCATCCGCAAGCAACCGCGCATTGCGTTAGTACCATTACAAACCTCCTTCTCCTGCAAGCCACTCCGACGCACCTCCAGCCTCACTCGCCGCAACTTTCAGCGTTAATCCCCTTCGTCTGCAACCTACACCCTACACGCATCATACTCCTTCTGTCTGGTCCTCTTCGTGGCATCATCCTTCCGTCTCTGGTCGATTTTTCTGGCGATCTTCTCTGCTCCTTGCTCCGATTTATTTTTCGGTAATATTTCTTGAATCTCTAATTCAATTAAGTGCTTATCTTGATAATTGATTTTATGTATAGTGTTTAATTGAATTTATGAGTTGAATATTATTTTAGATCTTGAAATTAGAGTTTAATTAACATTGATGATGATGAATAAATGTTTAGTTGGATAGATCTTTGTTGAATTGATGATAATTGTGCGAATTCGATGGATTTTGTGCGTCGAAATAATGTGTTTCTTATGTTCAATTGAATTTGCGCATCGATTTTGTTTCTGATTAAATGTTTGTTGAGGATTATTGAATTTCATGTGTTAAAACATTAATTTGAATCGATTTGGTGATGATTTTAATTTTGTCAACATTAAAACTTTTGATTCAAGTAAATGTGTCAATATTTGAAATATGATGTTCATGATCAGAAACCTTTGCATTAATGCGGATTTAATCGTTACAAAGTGTTTGTAATTTTTTAGCAATGGTACATGAATCAATAAGCATCTTTTTGTATCCGTTTATGAGTTTTAAACTCATTTTTGCCCGATTTCGGTACATGTAAACATTGCTGCTCGGACATTATAAATACCTTGTAAATTTCTTTTCAAAAGTCGTTTGAGGCTTACTTGCACGTGCTTGGACGTTTTTGGATGGTTGATGTTGAATTTAATCATTTTCAATGTTATTTTTTGAGCAAGATTATGATACGGTGTAGTGCTTTTCGGTTTATGAAAAAGCACTTGGCATGTGATTTAATTATTGTTTAATGCGCAAGTGAGGTGGCTTTGATGTTTGGATGACATCGGTGTCTAGTTTTTTTGGTTTTGAATCAATGTTTTGTATGGTTCATGGTATTGATGAGTTGTTGTCCGGGATTTGTAAATGGTAGCATATGTTGGTTTAAATTCTTGAACATTGTATATGTGTGTTTAATCGAACATTTGTTTAGAATTAGCATCAAATTTATTTTCGCATTGTGACATTTGGTTCCTATATTAGAAATTGATTCTGACTATTGTGTTGTTGATGCTAGCTTGCACAAAGTTTCTCGGATTTCTTCGCTTTTGCTTGCTTGCTACGACTCTTGTTCGTTTGGTTTTATACTGATTCTGGTTTATTTTTATGCATCATTTACCACTTTTCTTGACATGAGAAGTAGGAATAGAAATTCATGACTGGGAGTCCTTACTTTAGGTGGGAAATCTGTTTAAAGTCATCAAGTGAGACGATGTTTGTTTTGTTAAAGACCTTGAAAAGGCAATGTTTGTATTTGCTTGCGTGCAAAAGACCCCAAAGGGGGAGATTTCGTGTTATTTGGTTAAAGACCTCAAAAGAGGCAATTTTTATAAAGACCTCAAAAAAGGTGATTCCCCTCCCATTTTACTTTGTGCTTGCTATCGAGTCAATCAGTGGAACAGAGGGTCCACAATCGACTCCCACGCATTCTAGTTTGTGTTGTTCCTAGCTCGTGTTGTACGTTGATGCTTTAAACTGTGCTACTCTTGTTATCGAGTCAGTCAAGTGGAAGACAGGGGTCCATAACCAACCCCCGCTCTTTTTCATTCATTTCGATAATGTTAGCTCACGTCGCTCGAAGTTAATGCTACAAGTTGTTACTTGATGTCAGTGCTCGAGCAAATCAAGTGAAAAGAGTTCCTTACTCTCACTTTTAGATCCATTGGGCTCATTTGTTTTTTGCTATCTCGCACCCGATGTCTGTTTTGGTTTTGGTTTGACTTTTCTTGATGGCTCTTATGCTTATTCTTTTCATTAGGAAATAACATTTGTATGTTCTCTTAGGATTCACTTGTTTCATTTTCGATGCAAGTTAGATATTAGGATCGTAATCCATGCATACTAACATAGGTAGAGTCTTCCCTTTCAAACTCAACTATAAGATCAATCATTTTATGATAATATTAGGGATAGAGTTAGATAGTCTCCCTTAGATGTTTTTCTTTCCTTTTGCATCTTTAAGACTAAAACATTTTTCTTTGAAACTGCATAAAACATCTAACACTTCTTAAATCCTTTTTCAAGGTAAAAAACATCAACCAATTCAAACTATTTTTCCGCCTTCGGGCCTTTCTTTGAAACTCTCAAAAGGATGTGTTAATTCTAGTCTATGCAATACGATGCATAAATCCCCAAAGGTCGGGTGACACCATGTCTACTTGCTAAAGAACAAATGTAGGATTATCTGCATTCAGGCACTTTTCTTTTGAAAATACCTCTTCAGGTAGAACATGTTAATTCATTTATGTACCAATGCGTGAGTCTCCAAAGGTCGAGCAGCGGCAGAAAGCAAAATTAATATTGTTCATAAAAAACAAAAAATAAACAGAACTTTTGAGCCGAACTACGATGCTCTGATTCCTTAAAAGGGATACATAGGAATTTGGTCATGGGGCTCAGGCGAGCGGAACTTTGTAAATATTTCCTTCTCTTCCCTGTGTTTTCTTTTGCATGCATTCCCTCTTTGTATTTTTTTTTCTTAGCTCGTAAGCTTTAGATTTGAACACACTCTTTGATTAGAACAACAAGAGTGGACCCCGTGAAGTACCACAGACATAAGGGGTGCTGATACCTTCCCCTTGCATAATCGACTCCCTTACCTGCATCTCTCGGTCGCACAATCATGATTTGACCCTTCTCAAGTTTACTCGATGTTTACCTTACCCTTCTTGTGGGATAAAAAATGTTCGATGGTGACTTCATTGATTTTCTCTCGACGATTGTTCGACCAGTTATTTCAGTTGGCGACTTCATTGGGGAAACGTTGATTAAATGTTGGTCCATACCAGAGTATCTCCTAGATCTTGTTTTCTTTTCATTGGGTGTTTATTTTTATGTTTTATAGCCTTTTCATTTGTATATGTTTGAGCATACATGTATGCATTGCATTTTATCACTTTCCATATACTGGTTATATCTGTTGTGCTGGCTATGTTGGTTTTCCATGTTGGGTGAGTGTTACTATTGAGGTAAAATGGCTAGTACCCAGGCCATAGTTCACTATCTAGGAAACCTAGGAATAAAGTAGAACATGATGGCTACTGAACAAAGTTCCTACTAGTGCGTTCATCTTGTCTACTCTCAGATGAGGTTCAAAAGGAGTGTTATCGTCATCCACGTTTGTGGCTTGATGGTAGTGCTTTTAGGCGAACCCGAGATTCTGAGTTAACATTAACCTTAACCTGACCTAGTCTTTACCCATGAGTTGGGAGGTGTGATACGGTGGCCAGAACCGGGACGTGTTTCCCCTTTTTTAAGGAATTTGCTGGTTTGCATTTTGCGTTTGTGTTCGCAAAATGTCGCGGTAAGCAAGAGTCGCCACCGTGTTTTATTTTATCCAACAAGGAAAGGAAAAAAGCACAGAAAAATTCCTTTTTTGAGATATTTCTGAGTACGGGGGGGGGGGGGGGGGGGGGGGGTAGATTATAGAAAGGGAAGGTATTAGCACCCTTTCTATCCGTAGTTATCTACGGGCTCTTAGGTACTTGCTCATCATTTTAAAAATTATTTTCTTTCTGTTTGCATGATTTGAAAAGCTTTTGTTTTGACTTCGATTTAACTCTTGCTTCTGTCTTCAAGAGTGTAATGAAGTGTTTTGAAAACTTTGTTTGTAAAGGAGTGTAAGTGTGAAAAAAAATTATTTTGTTTGAGCAAGTACTTAAGAACTAATCTACCTACTCAAAAAAAGAATCATTCTATGTTCGTTTCCTTTAGACAGCGCTATCCCACTATTAGTGAGTAGGTAGCACCATCGTTGGAGTTTGAGGGTCAATTCGAAAAGGGACGTACGGTCACTAAAGCAATGTTAGGACGTCTTAGTAGTAACCCTAATGTCCTAGATCAATTATCTGAGCCGACAATATCCGAGGCAACCATTCTGAGGCAACTTTGATCTTTGGACAAAAGGACGACCACTAAAGCTTCCTATACTCGATGACAATTTACCGAAGGAAACCAAGTGGGAGTGTACCCTAAGAGTGCGCATGTGCGAGTGATTCAATTTCATATTATTATCTTTGCATATTTTAGGGTTATCTAACTGTTTTAGTGTTTTACATACATTCTTGTCATGCATCCTAATATCATACATCTAACAGTTTAATAATTTGCGGAATTTAAAAGTGCGGAAATTAAACTACGCTATTACAAGACTTCGGGTATTTACATAGCCAAAAACAAACCCTTGAAAAATAATAAAGCGATAAATGAAAAAAAAGGTAAAAGTCCTAATTAACTATTACACCTTGTGAGCAGTTACAATAATAGGGTACAAATAAAATAATAAAGCGCGCGATGAAAATTAGAACGAGTGCGAATTAGGGTTTTGACCCTTCTAACCTAACTAAAAGAAAAATGTTTTTTTGTTGTTTTTAATTATTTTTAAGAAAAGAATTAGCTTTTCTAAATAAAATGTGCAATTAACTAGTTAATTAAATTAATTAATGAAAATAATTACATGGCCTATTTTTTGTTTTTTTTTTGTTATTTTTAGGAAAAAGAAAATATAATTAAATTTGGACAAAACCCTAATTTTCTAATTATTTTTAAGTATTTACAAAAAGAATAAAAATTATCTAGAATTAATAACCTAATTAAATTAATTTAATTTTTTTGATAAAAAATAAAATCTAACCTAATTTGTGAAAAGTGTTATTTTTTTTATGATTTTTTAATAAAAAGAAAAATAATTGATTGGTTAGTAAAATAAATACATTAATTAAGACAAATAAATAAAAAAATATAGAGAAAGAGATTTGGGCCTGAGTTTAGCAGTTTTGGGGGGTGTGAGAAGCAACTTTTGGGCCCAAAATATGGAGGTCCACGTTGACTTCCAGAATCCCATGCATGTACGTTTGACTAGGCCTTTGACGCTCCTTCATGGATGGCCTTTGGATCTGGCCATCTGGCCACTTGGCAGACTGGATCTTGAGGTCACATGATAGACCCTTGGCTTGTGCATGCGCTGGATCCTGAAAAGGCAAAATACATGAAATATTTGGGGGACCTGGGATTCGAACCCAGGTCCTGATGCACTATCCAACCACTCCATTACCACTGCGCCACTTGCTTTTGTTTGTACATAAAACATATAACAATGATAATATATGAAAAGTGAAAATACTGAGTCAGAAACGCGCAAAATTCAAACACGCCTATGGGAGGTTGCCACGTTGGTTGTCTTCTTCCGTGGATCTTTTGGTAAAAGTTTCAAACTTTTACCTATGGACGTTTGTCCGTAGCTACAAGTCCTGCAAATTCCAAAACTCAGCACAAGCGTTATAAATAAAAAGGAAGGCCATGGATGGCCTCGTCTGGCCTTGCTGAACACAAAGGTGGCCCTTTCATTGCCCAATTTTTCCTGCAAACGAAGTTCCTAAATTGAACCCTAAAACCCTAGCTATGGTGAAATCCAGTACAAGCCATGAAAATGCAATCAAATATTACAGGAAGCTTGCAAACATGATGGTGATCAAGAATATACAATTATTTTATGCTACAAGTGCAAGAATGATGTTATTCAATTTCAAAAAAGAAGCTATGCCATGGGCGACTTACAGCGTGATATAATGCCTGGAAATGCTTGCTTCTGATTGCTTTGGCTTGCTGATGACCTCAGGAAACGATTGGAATGGTCCAAGGGTCTTGAATTGGCCTCTAAGTGTGAATTCATGTTTGCACTTTTTCTTGATTTTTCAAGTTTGTGTTCTTGATCACACGCCTCCTTCTCTCGCCTCTTTTGGTCTGCAATGGTTCTATATGTATTGAGGAATGCATTAGGGTTGAAAGCCTGGCCTCAATCTTCCTCCATCAATGTCCTTGATCTTGATTTGAATCACCTTAAAATCTTTCCAAAAATGATCCAAATCCAATCTTTTTGTGCACACATGCCTTTACACGAATTTGATCTCATGCTAGCTGTAATTTAAAACCTGAAACAAGCACAAAATCTCGTGTTTTCAATATTTTGGATTTTCTATAATTTGTTTTGATTTAAAATGATTTAATTCAAATAAAAATAAAAATAAATAATAAAAATAAGATAATGACAAGTGGAAAAGGCTAGGGCTCGTGGATCATGTTGCCAACTCAAAACAAGTGAAAAAGATTGGGCCCATTTGGCAAAAATTGAAGTTTTAGGCATATTTGACTTTTGGCAATTTTGCAAAAAGGGTCAACTTCACCAATGCACAAATTCATCAATTTTAACTCTTTGGATGGGTTCTTGGACTTTTTAGAAATATTGATATGTCCTATAATCAAACCTTTTGGTCTCATCTTAATTTGATATTCCATGCTCATGTTTGATGCTTTGACAAAAAAGGTGTTTTTGTTGACTTTTCAAAATGACCTATAATGTCCAAATTCATAACTTCTTGTGAGGGCATATTTTGAAATTAGAAGCTGAAGATGGATTGTAGAGAATGGCATCCTCTTCAAAATGAGATTTGGATGGGTCATTTATCATAAAGTATGAGAAAGTTATGCTTGGTCAAAGTTGAGTTGACTTTTCCTACAAAACCCTAATTTAGCAACTTTTGAGTCTTGATGAATTATGAGAAATCCTTGATGAATCACGATCAACCCTTGATCAAATGATGAAATATACTTCAAAATTGGAATGTTGACCAAAAATCTTGAAGTTTGACTGTATGTAGGCCACAGTTGACTTTTGCCCTAACACAGTCGATTTTCAGGCCTTTAAGCAATTGACTGAGCAAACTTTCTCTGCAAGGCTTGAAACTTGATATGGATGATCTTAAGAATATATTAGGACAATGGTGATCATTTGGGGTCCCTTGGGATCAAGTATTTTGATGCAATATGAAACACTAATTTGAGGTAGACTGCCTTAGGAGAGAGCTTGTCTGGTTAACCCTTGGACTACCTTGAGCAACTTAAGTATCATTCTTTAAATGTTTTGAGAAATATGGGAGGGTAAATTTTCGGGTACAACAGCTGCCCCTGTTCAATTTTCTTAAACCTGAAGATTTAGACTGGCTTGTCTGCCTTTCGTGATCTGAAGGTGGAAGATGATTGAATACTAGAGTGCCCAAAAATTTGCACTCGCATGAAGTGGTAATTGTCTTGTGATGTCGGGAATGGGCTTAAATGATGCCATTTGGAGACTGATGACAGGAGATGGGCTTAAAAATTCCATCCGAAGGAGTGTCGATCGCATAAGAGATTCCTTAGCGAGAGCTTGTATACCTGTCGTTGAGGAAGATTCCGCTGGGGAAGGCTGATCTTTGTTGAGAGAAGTAGAATTTTAGGAGCTTCGGTCGTCCGTTATTCTGCTGGTGAGTCGTATCTGTTTGAATTTTAGGAACTTCGGTCGTCCGTTATTCTATCGAGGAATCATCTCTGTTGAATTTTAGGAACTTCAGACGTCCATATTCTACTGAGGAATCATCTCTGTTGAATTTTAGGAACTTCGGTCGTCCGTTATTCTACTGAGGGATCATCTCTATTGAATTTTAGGAACTTCGGTCGTCCATTATTCTACTGAGGGATCATCTCTATTGAATTTTAGGAACTCCGGTCGTCCGTATTCTACTGAGGAATCATCTCTGTTGAATTTTAGGAACTTCGGTCGTCCGTATTCTAATGAGGAAACATCTCTGTTGAATTTTAGGAACTTCGGTCATCCGTATTCTACTGAGGAATCATCTTTGTTGAATTTTAGGAACTTCGGTCGTCCGTATTCTACTGAGGAACCATCTCTGTTGAATTTTAGGAACTTCGGTCGTCCGTATTCTACTGAGGAAACATCTCTGTTGAATTTTAGGAACTTCGGTCGTTCGTATTCTACTGAAGAAACATCTCTGTTGAATTTTAGGAACTTCGGTCGTCCGTATTCTACTGAGGAAACATCTCTGTTGAATTTTAGGAACTTCGGTCGTCCGTATTCTACTGAGGAATCATCTCTGTTGAATTTTAGGAACTTCGGTCGTCTGTATTCTACTGAGGAAACATTTTTGTTGAATTTTAGGAACTTCGGTCATCCGTATTCTACTGAGGAACCACTCTGTTGAATTTTAGGAACTTCGGTCATCCGTATTCTACTGAGGAATCATCTCTGTTGAATTTTAGGAACTTCGGTTATCCGTATTCTACTGAGGAACCGTCTCTGTTGAATTTTAGGAACTTCGGTCATCCGTATTCTACTGAGGAACCATCTCTGTTGAATTTTAGGAACTTCGGTCGTCCGTATTCTACTGAGGAATCATCTCTATTGAATTTTAGGAACTTCGGTCGTCCGTATTCTACCGAGGAATCATCTCTGTTGAATTTTAGGAACTTCGGTCGTCCGTATTCTACTGAGGAACCATCTCTATTGAATTTTAGGAACTTCGGTCGTCCGTATTCTACTGAGGAACCATCTCTAGTGAATTTTAGGAACTTCGTTCGTCCGTATTCTACTGAAGAATCATCTCTATTGAAGAGTGTGATACGGTGGGAGAACTGACTATGGTTTTGCGTTTGTTTTCGCAAATGTTTCGGTTGAGCAAGAGTCGCCACCGACTTTTTATTTTATCCTAAGGAAAGGTTTAAAAAGCACAGCAAAAACCTTTGAGATGTTTTCTTGGGTTCAGGGAGTAGATTATAGAAAGGGAAGGTATTAGCACCCTTTCTATCCATGGTTATCCATGGGCTCTTAGTTACTTGTTTAGATCACTTGCCTTGTGTTTTCAATTGTTTGAAATGGTGCTTGTGTGTGTGGGTTTGAAAATGTTTTGAAAAGAGGCCAATGTGGTGGCAACCTTTGTAATGATCCATGTTGGGATGTATACAAAGGTGTATGTCTTTTGAAAAGGTTTTCATTTGTTTTTGAAAGTTTGTTTTGAAAGTGTTGTGAGGTGTGGTTTTAGAAAATAGGCAAGTGTTTTGTTTTTGCAAGTTTGATTCAAGTAACTAAGAGGTTATCTACTCCTAAATTTCTCAAAGATTATTACTATGTTTTAACCCTTTTGACAAGTTTGTTCCACCATTGTATTTGGTGGACAATCTCATGTTAGGATGTGAAAGGGACAGGCGCGGGTCATCGTTTAGACCATAATTGCAATGGTGCTAAGTATCTTTGGGCAATTTTCTTTAAGGGACTTGATCATTTGTTTAGGCAACATTTTGAAAGCGTCATCGAGGGACTATGATCATTTGATTTGTTTGTTTTGCCCAAAGAGACCTAACATGCAATATGGCCCATTTATTTGAAGGCAACAAAGTGGAATACCCTAGGGGGGTGCAAGTGTGATATGTGTTGTCCATTTTTCATGCTTTGATTATCTTGAAGTTAGGTCAAGCTATTTTGTTCTTTTATTTGCATACAAACCCTAATTCTAGCATGGTATATTTAGGAAGCGTTTAAAGTGCGAAAAGTAAAATTCCTACACTATTACAACACAATATGGGAAGGGGGATACAAATGTTCAAATGGGGGGTATTTAGACAAAGAAATTAAACCTAACTATTACATCATTTTTGGAATATTTACAAATAATTGATTGCATAAATTAGAAAATACAATAAAGATGTAAAAATGCAAAAAGGTTTTTATGTATATGAAAAAAAAAGGTATTATTTATGTCAAATAAATAAAAATAAAAAAAAGATTATTTTTGGAATATTTTCATATTTAGGGTAAAACCCTAATTTTCATTAAGTAACATATATATTATTTAATTTAATACAAGTATTTGTTTATTATGTACAAAAATAAAATAAAATGAAATATATTTACAAAAAAAAGTATTTTTATATTAAATATTAATAAAGTAAAAATATAGGTATTTTTGTATTTTAACCTAAATATACTAATAAATATATATATATATATATATATATATATATATATATATATATATATATATATATATATATATATATATATATATATATATATATATATATATATATATATATATATATATATATATATATATATATATATATATATATATATATATATATATTAATTTCTAGATATATATTATATATAAAAAATAATAATATTTAATATTTATATAAAAAAAAAGTATATTTTACATAAAATTTTTTCAAAAAGAAAAATGAAATAAAAATCAGAAATAAGTATATTTGCACTATTTTTTCTTAGTTTTCTAAATAATAGTATATATATTATTTATACACAAATGTCTATATAAACAAATAAATACCTAAAAAATGCAAAAATGGTGTGAAAATAATTTTTTATATTTTTAATATCATGAGAAAAAATAAATAAGTCAATCAAAAAAGGAAAAAGTCAAAAAGTCAAAGAAATAAGCAAAATGGGCTCAGGGGGTGAAGAAGTAAGTGTATGGTGCAAAAAGAAAATGTGAAACAGGCCCAGCCCAAAGGACCTTCTTCAACCTCCAGCATGTTTGAAACAAGAACAAAGCGCGCGTTTTCCATTGTCAAGCATAGATCCTGATTCTTTGACTTTCATCAAAAACTTACAACAGCAAACTTGTAAAGCATCATGTCACGATTCTAAGCATGTAAAAAAATCAATCTAACTCTCAGAAATGAGAGAGAATTTCTTCTCCCCCAAATTCTGACCTAGTTTTTATGCCATGTTCAGACTCAAAATTCTTGCAGCACACATAATATAAATGAAATCTAATCATATGGGCATGTTCAGAGCTATGATTGTGACATGTTTTCTTCACAAACCTAAAGCTAACAATGCCTAATAGGAGAGATACGAGTTCATGAATTTACCTGTTCAGTTGAAGTTGTATCTGGCAATGGAGAAGCTTTCAGTGCAAGGTGATGATTGGTATGAGGTCCAGGGATGCTATTCCAAGCTTTACTTTATCTTGAAACTTCTTGAATCGTGCTAGAGAACTTCAACTGCAAAACAAGAAAATGAAAATGGTGGAACTGGTTAGAGGAATTACAGGTCGTGTTTTAGGTTTTGGTTAGCTTGCATTGATGGTAGGGAAGGTGTGTGAAGAGCTTTTAGCAAGAAAGGATGACAGGGATGAGAGTTGGAACTCAATCTGCAGGGGTAGCTCTGTTTTTGCAGTTTGAGAGTGGTTCTGAGTTCTAGAGGGCAATGGAGGTATTGGAGTCGTGTGTTAGCTCAGAATGGATCTTTGGAATATGCTTGACAAGTTTTCTTAAGGGTTTTTGAGCTGATATGAGAGTTGTTGTATGTTATGGTATGTTTCTTCTTACTTAAGCAACAAAAGGCAAGTTGGTGTTCTAGACTGATGCAGGCCCCCATAACATGCTGCAAACCCTTGTCTTGATCAGTGCAATTAGCTCCTAAACTTGTGCCAATGAGATCCTAACTGTACTTGCTTGGATTTTCAATTTGACATAAAGCTTGCTTTTGCAAAAATGGATAAAGTACTTTATCTATTTTGGGATTAATCCACTATGCAATGCTAGAACACAAAGAACATGGTCTTGGCACAAAGAATATGCATTAAATTTATGAGTGTAATTGAGATAAAAGGCCTGTAATCAAGTTGTGCAAGCTGAGATTGAAATGCATAGTGCTATGAACGTGTAACTTGGCCTAATCAAAAGTGAGTTTTGGCCATATTGCAAAATTCGATTCTCCCTAACCATGAGGTTGTTTGAGAAGTTCTTGGACATTTTGGAAATCTTTGAATGTGTACTACAATCCATCTTTGAAATTCAAAGTGAAATTCCAAGTGGAAGTGTATGGAAAATGGCCTTGAAGTTAGGTAGAAAACCTTGCCAAAATAGGTTAAAATTTCACTAAGTTAAGAATGGTTTAGTACCCTTATTCCACAAATTGTAACTTGAGATACAAGCCTCATTTGGGAAAACTTTGTGAATCAAAGTTGTAGATTATGCAACAAGCTACAACTTTCATGTTTTGACTTTTGTTTGAATCCAAATGAATCTTGGTGAGAAAGTGGGGCAAAGTTGGGAAAAAATTAGGGTTTTCCATAACTTAGAAAAATTCTAAGTTATGAAAAATTTCCATTTCAAACCCTAATTTGTATTTTTTTGATTTCTTGGTAAACAAGTTTCATGATTTGGCATGTTTTGATGAAAAATGAATCTTGACCCTTGATTTTGACCAAAAAGTCAAAGTTTGACTTTTCAGTATACAGTCAAAATTGATCAATTGACTGGGAAATTCAATTGTCAATCTTGTGTACTTGGGATCTTTTGAACTTGTTAAGCATTTCAAGATAATTCCATGGGGCCCTTGAGTCCATATGTGAGCTTGGTTTGCCATTGGCTAGGTCAAACAGTCAAAAATTGCCTTGGTGCAGTCAAAACCCTAAAAATGACCATTTTGCCCTTTTGATGATCTGATCAAATTTCTTGTGGAATTGTGATCCAAACTTGATCAAATGGTCCATGAGAGTTCATAATGTTGATGTGGGTCAATTTTCATGAGATTTGACTGTCAGTTGGCCACAGTTGACTTTTTCCCCAATGTAGTTGATTTTTAGGTCAACTGTCCAATTGACTGGGCAAAATTTGGAATCAAGACTTGAAGCTTTGTATGGATAAACTTGGGAGTCCAACATGAAGCATGAAAGTCATCTTAGGCTTTTTGGGTCAAAACATCTTTGTGCAAACACAAACCCTAATTTGGGTCAACAATGCAAGGAGAAGTCTTGAGCAGAGGAAACCCTAACTGGATCTTGAGCTCCAAGGGTTTTGTGATGAGAAAATGTTGAGGAAATGGGAGGGCAAATTTTGGGGTACAACAGTTGCCCCTGTTCAATCTTCTTGAACCTGAAGAGTTAGATTGGCAAGCTTGCCTTTCGTGACTCGAGGGTAAAAGGAGATTGGACACTAGAGTGCCCGGAAATTTGCACTCGCATGTTGGAGTATCAACAAAGTGATGTCGGGAATGGGCTTATAGATGCCATTTGGATAGGTGGTGGATAGGGAGATGGGCTTATAGATGCCATCTGGAGATGTGACAGAATCTTGTCGGGAATGGGCTTATAGATTCCATTTGGAAGTGTTGATCGCATAAGAGATTCCTTAGCGAGAACTTGTGTATTTGAGAAAGACAGATGTTTTCCTGGCTTGTTACAGGTGTTTGATCTTCAATCTCCTTATGCAGATATGCCCTAGCTGGATACAGGTATTGAATCTACAATCGGTTGCTCACAGATGTTCCCTGGCTGGGTACATGAGTCGAATCTGGAAATAATCGTCAATAGATATCCCTGGCTGGATACAGGAATCGAATCTTCGAACTCTTCAGACGTGCCCTGGCTAGATACAGGAATCGAGTCTGGAAATGTGGTCAACAGATATGCCCTGGCTGGATACAGGAATCGAATCTGGAAATGTTGTAGTTGATAGATGTGCCCTGGCTGGATACAGGAATCGAATCTTTGAACTCTTCAGACGTGCCCTGGCTAGATACAGGAATCAAGTCTGGAAACTGATCACTCTCAGATATGCCCTGGCTAGATACAGGTATCGAATCTGGAATTGATCACTCTCAGATATGCCCTGGCTAGATACATGTATCGAATCTGGAATTGTGACAGTTGAAGGTAGTTGTCTTTGGGATTGTCTTTTTCCCTGAAAAGGCAAAACATAAGTTGTATGCAATGTCATGATGTATGATATGCATGATGTTTTAACATGAGATAGTGTTGTATGCACTTTATCATGTATGCAAGCAGGATGTATGAAAACGTGAAATGTTTATGAATGTATTTTCGTCTTAGGAAAATAAATCCTTGACGACCGGCCAGGGAATTGTTCTGTGGAAGAGATACTTTGCTGAAGTTTTTGATGAGAGGCCTGCTGAGGACTTCAATGATGGATTCTACTGGGGATAATGATGATAAACTCTGCTGGGGATACCAAAGATAAACTCCGCTGGGGATTGAAAGAACTTTGTTGAGGGCGATCTTCCGTGACAAATAGCTGAGGATAACCCAGTTATAAGCCCTTGTGAGGAATAACTTTGAATAAAGCTCGGGAGAGACGTCCGTATTCTGCAGGGGATAAGCTTCCAGAATCTACTGGAGATAAGCCTTGAGACCTACCGGGGAATGTTGTGTCTTTTCAGGATTGACGGGGAGTCAACTCCGCTTGGGGAAAGCATTGCTGAATCTTGTCTTATTATGCAGGGCGTTGAGATGATTTGGTCACATTCTTCAGTCGAATCTACCTTGGTACCTCGGTGGACAAAGCAACCAGACTGCATCAGACAACCTTACATTGCCCCTGTTTCTGATGTCACCTGTAATTAATCTTTTGTTTCATATGCAAATATTTATGAATCAGCAATTTAATATCAAATGCATATATCAAAAATGAACATTGGACGTTCTTCGCAAGACAAAACAGAAAAAGGAAAAACAATGGCAATTTGTATGGACAAGTGAATTTGTATTGATTTGAATTTTGCCTGTGACTAGGCATTTTTTGTACAAGAGGCTGACATCCTAGTAAGAAAACGCCGCCGAATAACACAGAATTTACAATTTTGAAAAGAAAACAAACAGCTATGTGAACAATCCCACTGGGTTCCAACTCTGCTATCGCCTTTATGTCTCCAAGCGTCTCATCGCTTTGCTGCCTAGTTGAAGATGAAGCTGATTGGTCGATGCCGAAATCTGATCCAGATAGTTGATGCCGAATTCCGGATGCGAAGTGATCCAATGAGACATAGTGTTACGCTTTATCCCTAACTTTTGCCTGGACCGCCCTTTCGGGTTTTCAGTCCACCGGGATACCCATTTTTGCCCAAGCCGCCTTTTCAGGTTTTCGACTTGCCAGGTGTACAGATTTTTCATTTCATCCCTTATTTTTGCCTAGGTATGTCAACCTAGCGGGTCTTTTATTCATGCGTAGTATCTTTTCACTATGTCTGCATTGGCGGGGTGAGGAAGGTCGTCACCATCCATGGTGGTTAGGATCATGGCTCCTCCTGAGAACACATGTTTAACCACAAATGGCCCTTCGTAAGTAGGGGTCCATTTGCCCCGGGGATCACTTTGAGGAAGGATGATGCGTTTGATTACCAGGTCCCCAACCTGATACTCTTGTGGTCTGACTTTCTTGTTAAATGCCCTGATCATCCGTTTTTGATACGTCTGACCATGACAGATAGCGGTGAGTCTCTTTTCGTCAACCAGGTTTAATTGATCAAGTCGAGTCTGGATCCAGTCATCTTCATTCAAGTCTGCATCCTTCATTATTCGGAGAGAGGGGATCTGGACTTCAATTGGCAAGACTGCCTCCATGCCATATACTAAGGAGAAAGGAGTTGCCCCGGTTGACGTCCTTGCTGAGGTACGGTACCCGTGAAGAGCGAACGGCAACATCTCGTGCCAATCTTTATAGGTCACTGTCATCTTCTGCACAATTTTCTTGATATTCTTATTGGCTGCCTCTACAGCCCCATTCATCTTCGGCCAGGGAGAAGAATTGTGGTGCTGTATCTTGAATTGTTCGCAGAGCTCAGTGATCATCTTGTTGTTGAGATTGGTACCATTGTCCGTAATGATTCTTTCCGGGACGCCGTACCGACAGATCAGATTATGCCGGATGAAACGTGCCACGACGCTCTTGGTTACCGTTACGTAGGAAGCTGCCTCAACCCACTTCGTGAAGTAATCGATCGCCACCAAGATGAAGCGATGCCCATTGGATGCCATCGGTCAGATCTCACCGATCATATCAATGCCCCACATTGCAAAAGGCCAAGGTGCCGTCAGGACGTTCAGAGGAACTGGAGGAATATGCACCTTGTCAGCATAGATCTGGCATTTATGACAAGTTCGAGAGTGTTGGTAACAATCGACTTCCATTGTGGACCAGAAATATCCTGCCCGAAGGATTTTCTTTGCCATGGTATGTCCACTGGAATGTGTTCCGAACGTACCTTCATGCAGTTCTATCATGATTTTCTCTGCTTCAGCCTTATCCACACAACGTAGTAGAGTTGAATCATGATTCCGTTTGTAGAGGATGCCGTTGCCGAGGAAGAACTTTGCCGCAAACCTCCTCATGAACTTCTTGTCATTGACAGATGCACCTTCAGGGTATTCCTGAGCTTCCAAGTACCTCTTCACCTCATGATACCAGGGTTTTTTAGTCGCCTTCTCGGCCTCGAGGTCACAACAGTATGCCGGTTCGTCCAACTTCCAGATAATGATCCGGGGAGCCTCATTGTCCCATTTAACTTTGAACATTGAAGACATCGTAGCTAGTGCGTCCGCTAGCTGATTCTCCTCTCTTGGGAAGTGCTCAAAAGTTATCTCTTCAAAGTGGGGAAGCAAGGTTGACACATACTCCTTGTAAGGAATAAGATTCAGGTGTTTCGTATCCCACTCGCCTTTGATATGATTGATCACGAGAGCGGAATCTCCGAAGACACTCAGAAATTTGATCCTTAAGTCGATTGCAGCTTGTAGACCCATGATACATGCCTCATATTCTGCCATGTTGTTGGTGCAGTTGAAACACAATCGGGCGGTGAGTGGGGTATGAGTTCCTTTGGGAGATATGATTATAGCGTCGACGCCGTTACCCAAAGCATTGGAGGCTCCATCAAAATGCATAGACCATCGGGATCCTTCCTCAGGTCCTTCATCCGGTCTAGGTATTTCACAGTCAGTTACCACCATGATGTCTTCGTCCGGAAAATCAAAGTTCAATGATTGGTAATCGTCTACAGGTTGGTGTGCCAAATGATCTGCCAGTATACTTCCTTTGATTGCTTTCTGAGTTGTATACTGGATATCATATTCTGTTAAGATCATTTGCCATCTCGCTATTCTTCCAGATAGAGCGGGCTTTTCAAATATGTACTTGATGGGATCCATCTTTGAAATTAACAGAGTAGTGTGAGTCAGCATATACTGTCTCAGCCGGCGAGCAACCCATACTAGAGCGCAGCAAGTTTTCTCAAGCAGTGAGTAACGAGACTCACAGTCGGTAAACTTTTTGCTCAAGTAATAAATAGCGTGCTCTTTTCGGCCAGACTCGTCATGCTGTCCCAGCACACACCCCATTGAATTGTCAAGTACTGTCAAATATAGTATCAGAGGTCTTCCTTCCACTGGAGGCATAAGAATGGGTGGCTCTTGGAGATATTCCTTTATCTTTTCAAAGGCAGCCTGACATTCATCGTTCCAGCGTACTACTTGATCTTTCTTCAGTAATTTGAAGATTGGCTCACAAGTAGCAGTCAGATGTGAGATGAATCGGGCAATGTAATTCAGTCGTCCCAGGAAGCCTCTGACTTCTTTCTCTGTCTTTGGAGTTGGCATCTCTTGTATGGCTTTTACCTTGGCGGGGTCCACCTGAATACCTTTATCACTTACAATGAAACCTAGCAATTTTCCGGACCTCACCCCAAAGGTGCATTTGTTGGGATTCAACCTCAGCTTATATAACTTCAGTCGGTCAAATAGCTTCCTCAGATGATGAAGGTGCTCCTCCTCAGTTTGAGACCTTGCAATCATGTCATCAACGTATACCTCAATCTCATGATGGATCATATCATGAAATAAAGCAACCATGGCACGTTGATAGGTTGCCCCAACATTTTTCAATCCGAATGGCATGACCTTGTAACAGAAGGTGCCCCACTGAGTCACAAAGGTAGTCTTCTCCATATCCTCCGGAGCCATCTTGATCTGATTATACCCCGAAAAACCATCCATGAAGGAGAAAACCTTGTGTTGAGCAGTATTGTCAACGAGAACGTCAATGTGAGGTAGAGGAAAATCATCCTTGGGGCTTGCCCTGTTTAAATCCCTGTAGTCAACACACATTCTGACTTTACCGTCCTTCTTCGGCACTGGCATCACATTGGCAACCCACTGAGGGTAAGAAGTTACTGCTAGAAATCCGGCATCGAATTGCTTCATAACCTCAGCCTTGATCTTTTCGGACATCTCTGGGCGCATGCGGCGAACCTTTTGCTTTACTGGAGGGCAGTCTTCCTTAGTTGGCAGGTGATGAACTACAATGTCGGCATCCAAACCAGGCATATCCTCGTATGACCAAGCAAAGATCTCCATGTAATCATGTAGCATCTGGATCAATCGTTGCTTCATGCTGAGCTCTAGATTAGCCCCAATCTTGACCTCTTTCCTATCTGTCTCTGTACCCAGGTTCACTGTTTCCACCGGCTCTTCATGGGGTTGAATAGCCCTCTCTTCCTGGAGTAGCAGTCTTGCGAGTTCACCAGGCACTTCGCAATCATATTCACCTTCGTCTTCGGCCAAGTTGATCGGATTTTCGAAGTCATAACTGGCGGTAGCAGAGCTGTTACTAGTGAGATCCAGAGTGGATTGAAACCTGTATAAGTGAGTGTGTGTAAATATAGCTGTTTTGCAATATATAACACAGAGAGAAAAAGAGCACAAGATTTGAAATGCAACAAACGTCCGATGTTTTGATTGATGATATATGGAAATGACATACAAAAAGCCCTCACAAATGGAGCCACGATGCCCCGGGTAGGACACGAGCCAATAAAGTTTTAACATATTGTTTGTTACAAATTGGAAATTAAAAGAAATAATTACTGCGTGACAAATGTGATAGGTGTAAAATCTTTTGCCGTCCAGTTGCTTGGTCCGTTGCTGGTAGTTGGATAGATCCAACTGTCAAACTCTGCTTCCTCTACATCCTCCTCAATAGCATTCACCCTTGGACTGGTGATAAACACTGGAGCCTTTCTAATCTTTTCCTTGCGCACAGCCCTCTGAGCCTCTGCAGTAAAGCCCAGCCCAAACTTGTCGTTCTTTTGAGTGAAGTCAGGAAGCTGACCCCAGTTTGCACAATTGCCTTTCTCGATTACAGCCCGGGCATCCTTCAAGGACGCCATCTTCAACGGAAAGTCTTCTTCAACCACTGCTTCAGCTGATGCCAAAATTGGAGGTACTTCCTCAAAATGCTGAAAGGGGGTTTCAATAAACTCCCCGTCCATCTCGATATACCGGAATGAATTCAAGTGACTAACCATGTATTCCTCCTCACCCTGCACAGTAAAAATCTTCCCTTTGACAGGGTATTTGAGCTTTTGGTGTAGAGTGGAGGTTACTGCCCCAGCTTTGTGAATCCAGGGTCGACCCAACAAGCAGGAGTAAGATGGACGAATATCCATTACATAGAACGTTGAGTCGAAAACTTGGGAACCCACACGAATAGGAATGTCTACTTCACCGTGCACCATCCTCTTAGAACCGTCGAAGGCTCTAACAATGATGTTACTAGGTTTCAACTCCAGACCCTCACAATCCAAGCGATCCAATGCCTTCTTGGGCAAGACATTCAGGGAAGAGCCGGTATCCACTAACACGTGTGCGAGAGTAGTGCCCCTGCATTCTATGGAAACATGTAGGGCATCATTGTGATTTTTCCCTTTAGCGGTAAGGTCAGCATCTGAGAACCCCAAGCCATTGTCAGCCGTCAAATTAGCCACACAGTCGGTGAATTGATCCGCGGAGGTCTCTTGCGGCACATGGGCCATTTTCAGAAATGAAATCAGGGCTTTTGCATGGGCCTCTGAGCATAGCAGCAATGATAGCATAGAGATTTTGGAGGGAGTATGCCCCAACTGTTCAACAACGTTAAAGTCACTCTTTTTGATTATTCTAAGAATTTCCTCCATTTCTTGTTGGGAGGCTTCTACAGCAGTCTTTTTTGGTGCCTCCGTCCTGGAAGGCAAACCGGTAGCAACTTCTTTGCCCCGAGTATCAGAGGACTCGGCGGCAGTAGTAGACACAGGAACTTGAATTGGAACATGCACACTTGCGGGTGTGATGGTGAGAGGTTTTCGGATAATTGGCGGTGCAATGTCAGGCGAGAAGAGCCTGCCACTGCGGGTAATCTTGGCGGGACCAGTGATGTTACTGATACTGGTATTGGTGTTGAACTCCTGCTTCACCCCAAGCACATATACGTCGGCCCCATAATTCCAGGGGACCGCTTTATCAGACTCATATGGGAGAGGCCCCGGAACAGTAATAGTAATGGGTGCAACAAACATAATTTGGACTGGTTTCTTCATGGGAGCCTTGGCAGGATTGTAAATTGTGACAACAAATATTTCTTCAACGGAAACAAACGGAACAACAGTTTTCTTAAACAGAATTTCCTTGCTATCCATCAGACTTTGGATGCCTGATTTTAGCAGCGGACAACCGGTAGGGATAACAGCCCATAGGAGACAACCCTTGTTACAACCCGGAAATAAACCGGCTAGTAGTAAGTTCCTCTTAACAGTCAACAGAGGGGTAGCAACATCATTTACTGAAACAGCATACAACTCTTCCTCAATGGCATTTACTCTATGCTGGGGCATAGGAGCAGTTACAACATTTGGCCTCTCAGGCGCCTCAAACTGAATTTCCTTTGCGTCGATAAGATCTTGCACTTTATTTCTCAAGGCCCAGCAATCATCAGTAGTGTGCCCGGGGCTATCGGAGTGATAAGCACAACGGGCATTTGGGTTATACTTAGGAGATGCAGTATTCACGACCTTAGGAGCTTCTTTGATGGTCACCAAGTTGGTTGATAACAGTTGTGGTAAAATTTGAGATAAGGTCATACTCAACCGAGTATACTGTCTCTTGGGCCTTTCACCTCTTTGTTGATTGTACTGCTGAGAAGCAGCAATAGGTTTGGAAATGACCAAAGCATTGACGGCTTGGCGACTTTCTGGCTTGACTTGTCTTCTAGGACCATAGACGGCACTTGCTTCTTTCTTAAAAGGCCTCTTCTCAGTACTTGCAGCAACACCCTTCTGAATCTTTCCTGACTTGATGCCAGCTTCTATTCTTTCGCCTGTTAAGATCAAATCGGTAAACCCCGCTGAAGAGTTACCAATCAGATGATTGAAAAATGGCCCAGATAGGGTCCCTAGAAACATATCAACGAGTTCCCGATCGGTTAAAGGAGGCTGCACCCTGCCAGCCAAATCCCTCCATTTTTGTGCGTATTCTTTGAATCCTTCGCCAGTTCCTAACGACATACCCTGAAGTTGGGTACGAGTAGGGGCAAGGTCAGAATTGTATTGGTATTGTTTGTAGAAAGCGGTGGCCAAATCTTCCCAATTTCGAACGCTGGTTCCCTCTAGCTGATAAAACCACTCCAATTGAGCTCCAGAAAGGCTGTCTTGAAAGAAATGAATCCAAAGGTTTTTATCTGCCGTATAGGGCTGGATCTTTCTCACGTAGGACCTAAGATGCATTTTTGGACAGGACAACCCATCATACCTTACAAACACTGGCACTTTGAATTTTGGGGGAATCACAATCCCGGCAACCAAACCCAAGTCTTCAAAATCCAAACCCGGTACTCTTTGTAGCTCCATGGCGGCCAATCTGTCTTCTAGCCCTTTGTATTTATCATCAGTTGGAGGGTGTTGTTGATCAGTATAATCTTCATCCTCTTCGACCTCTTCTTCTTCCGCATCAGACTCGGAAGGTACCGCAGCTCCACCTCCTTTGCTGGTTCCTTCATCAGAAGTAGGAGGAAATTCAAGCACTCTCCGAGCTTCTCCGTCAAATCTTCTCCCCAAAGTAGCCACCCCGAGTCTTTTTTTCTTCTTTTTCACTGGGTCTTTGTTCCCCAATTGAGTCTTGATATCTTCCTGACCCTTAGCCAAGGTCATCAGGAGTTGCTGGAACTGTGCATTCTGAGCTTGCAGGTCTTTGACTGTTTTCTCGAGATCCATCTTACTGAAATAAACAGCAGACAGATAAGGAAACCTGGAGTGAGACCTACTTATGCACATGATGAATGATATGCTTATGTATGCAATGCATTAAAGGATTTAGGACATTCAAAATTGTTTCAGACAAAGAAGCACGCACGTCATATTAATAAGAAGAAATTTGTTAGTACATAAATGCCCCATGGGCCAAATATTACAAAATAACTTCTCAAGGCAAAAAGACATTGCGCATCCTCTTTGGTGTGATGTAGGTGTTGAGGGCCTCTTGCTCATGGAGTCGGCGGGTAAGCTCTAGAACCTTCTTCTCACTGGCGTAGAAGCTAGCTTCAAAAGTATTCCGTTCTTCCTTGAGCTGAATCCAACTTTTCTGCATTTCCTCCCACGATGTAGGCATGTCTGGATGTAGGATGGTGTAGGGAACCTCTCCTTCCTTGACGAGCTCTTTAATCACAGGGAGAACATGAGGATAAGGCATCATCAGACTTTGGGCTCGGGCTCATACCAACTTGAGATAAGGCTCAAGAGGGATGGAATTCTTGTGTCCCAGAGTCTTGCTATCAACCTTGTTGAGTTTTCCCCAAGCTTTAATGAATCTTTGGCGAAGTCCTTGCGCATCGTTGTCGAAGTCAAAAACTAGGTCAGGAATTAACATTTCGTGAGGGCCATCCCTCCGTGCATATCCAAATTGCCTCAAAGCTAGGCAAGGGTTGTAGGTGATACCTCCTCTGATTCCAAGTAAAGGAACATTAGGAAACTCTCCACAACGGTCGACAATGATGACATTTTCTCTGGACCGAGAACACCAATGTACATCAGAGTGAGTAAGAGTCATCAACCATTGGGACCACCTTGAGCCTTGGTCATTCTTCAGGACATATTGTGGAAGGTGCGAAATAAACCACCTTGCAAGGAGAGGAGTACAGCACATGAGAACACCCCTCTTTCTCATTGTTCGTGTGTAAAATGAGTGAAGGATATCCCCAAGCAATATTGGTATTGGATTTCTGGATAAGAAGATTTTGACGGCGTTGACATCTACCAATTGGTCAGGATTTGGGAACAAGACCAACCCATAGATAAGGAGTGCCACAATTTCTTCAAAGGCTTGTAGGTCCAATGAGTTCCAACATTCTTGTGCCTTCTCAAACAAGAATTTTGCTAAGAATCCCTTGACGCTGCTTCTGGTTTCCCAATGCCCCTTGATGTCGGATGGTTGTAGATGTAATGCTCGAGCAACATCTTCCGGCTTTGGTTCCTTTTCCGTACCGTTGAAGGGTAGTTGATTAAGGATAGGAATTCTCAGGAGTTGAGAAAACTCCTCCAAAGTGGGCACCAACTGGTAATCGGGGAAAGTGAAACAGTGGTGAAGAGGGTCAAAGAACTGGAATAGCACTTTCATCATGTCTTCTTCAATGTTGGTGTTGACTAGGATGAGCAGTCTACCATGTCTTTCACTGAAGGATGGATTTTCTGGAATTCTTGAGGTGAGCTCCTTGAGTTGAGGGGAGATTCTCACAAGGTTGACTTGAATGGTGTTTCTGCGAGGAATTTCCATGTCCTACAAAACAAGAACAAAGATGAAGATCCAAAACCCTTGAAATGGTTAGTGAATGCATATGATGTTTTATGATGTTTATGATGTATGCACAAAACATATGTACAAGCAAATCACACCAAACCCTAGTTTCAGGCTTGCATGGGGTTTCATAGGTAAGTACCCTCTTGAGTTTAGTTGGCTTAAAAACCTGTCCTATAAATAGTAACCGGGTTCTAAGGAGCTCAATATCACTGGATTGTTTTCATTGTTCATTGTTTTGGTTTAGCCACTTAACTAGCGACCAAAATATTCCAAGAAAACAACCCTCAATGAGTGTAGTATCGAGTATCTACCAACTTCGGACTGCACCAAAGCCGGTCATCTCACTACTCCTAATAAAGGCCAAGATGGTCAAGTAAGGTTCTAGGTCATTAGTGCTTAGTGACATCACTCAGTGGCCCCGTACTCTCCTTGATTGAACTCAAGGGTTACCGATACTCACAAATATGTCGCACTGATATAGCTATTGCTTCGACCGTGTCGGTATACCCCGCACAGTTTCCACAACGTATTGCTATCTATGGATGTTTCCCAAAATCCGGGTGTAGGATTGCAAAACCCAAACAATAGAGCCAAGATATAAAGCAAACAAATCAAACAATTAGTCATGCAAGAGGGTTATCTAAGCCCTAAGGTTACTCCACTTTTACAATTCTCCCCAGCAGAGTCGCCAGTTCTGTGATACGGTGGGAGAACTGACTATGGTTTTGCGTTTGTTTTCACAAATGTTTCGGTTGAGCAAGAGTCGCCACCGACTTTTTATTTTATCCTAAGGAAAGGTTTAAAAAGCACAGCAAAAACCTTTGAGATGTTTTCTTGGGTTCGGGGAGTAGATTATAGAAAGGGAAGGTATTAGCACCCTTTCTATCCATGGTTATCCATGGGCTCTTAGTTACTTGTTTAGATCACTTGCCTTGTGTTTTCAATTGTTTGAAATGGTGCTTGTGTGTGTGGGTTTGAAAATGTTTTGAAAAGAGGCCAATGTGGTGGCAACCTTTGTAATGATCCATGTTGGGATGTATACAAAGGTGTATGTCTTTTGAAAAGGTTTTCATTTGTTTTTGAAAGTTTGTTTTGAAAGTGTTGTGAGGTGTGGTTTTAGAAAATAGGCAAGTGTTTTGTTTTTGCAAGTTTGATTCAAGTAAATAAGAGGTTATCTACTCCTAAATTTCTCAAAGATTATTACTATGTTTTAACCCTTTTGACAAGTTTGTTCCACCATTGTATTTGGTGGATAATCTCATGTTAGGATGTGAAAGGGACAGGCGCGGGTCATCGTTTAGACCATAATTGCAATGGTGTTAAGTATCTTTGGGCAATTTTCTTTAAGGGACTTGATCATTTGTTTAGGCAACATTTTGAAAGCGTCATCGAGGGACTATGATCATTTGATTTGTTTGTTTTCCCCAAAGAGACCTAACATGCAATATGGCCCATTTATTTGAAGGCAACAAAGTGGAATACCCTAGGGGGTGCAAGTGTGATATGTGTTGTCCATTTTTCATGCTTTGATTATCTTGAAGTTAGGTCAAGCTATTTTGTTCTTTTATTTGCATACAAACCCTAATTCTAGCATGGTATATTTAGGAAGCGTTTAAAGTGCGAAAAGTAAAATTCCTACACTATTACAACACAATATGGGAAGGGGGATACAAATGTTCAAATGGGGGGTATTTAGACAAAGAAATTAAACCTAGCTATTACATCATTTTTGGAATATTTACAAATAATTGATTGCATAAATTAGAAAATACAATAAAGATGTAAAAATGCAAAAAGGTTTTTATGTATATGAAAAAAAAGGTATTATTTATATCAAATAAATAAAAATAAAAAAAAGATTATTTTTGGAATATTTTCATATTTAGGGTAAAACCCTAATTTTCATTAAGTAACATATATATTATTTAATTTAATACAAGTATTTGTTTATTATGTACAAAAATAAAATAAAATGAAATATATTTACAAAAAAAAGTATTTTTATATTAAATATTAATAAAGTAAAAATATAGGTATTTTTGTATTTTAACCTAAATATACTAATAAATATATACACATATATATATATATATATATATATATATATATATATATATATATATATATATATATATATATATATATATATATATATATATATATATATATATATATATATATATATATATATATATATATATATATATATATATATATATATATATATATATATATATATATATATATATATATATATATATATATATATATATATATATATATATATATATATATATATATATATATATATATATATATATATATATATATATATATATATATATATATTATATATATAAAAAAATAATAATATTTAATATTTATATAAAAAAAAGTATATTTTACATAAAATGTTTTCAAAAAGAAAAATGAAATAAAAATCAGAAATAAGTATATTTGCACTATTTTTTCTTAGTTTTCTAAATAATAGTATATATATTATTTATACACAAATGTCTATATAAACAAATAAATACCTAAAAAATGCAAAAATGGTGTGAAAATAATTTTTTATATTTTTAATATCATGAGAAAAAATAAATAAGTCAATCAAAAAAGGAAAAAGTAAAAAAGTCAAAGAAATAAGCAAAATGGGCTCAGGGGGTGCAGAAGTAAGTGTATGGTGCAAAAAGAAAATGTGAAACAGGCCCAGCCCAAAGGACCTTCTTCAACCTCCAGCATGTTTGAAACAAGAACAAAGCGCGCGTTTTCCATTGTCAAGCATAAATCCTGATTCTTTGACTTTCATCAAAAACTTACAACAGCAAACTTGTAAAGCATCATGCCACGATTCTAAGCATGTAAAAAAATCAATCTAACTCTCAGAAATGAGAGAGAATTTCTTCTCCCCCAAATTCTGACCTAGTTTTTATGCCATGTTCAGACTCAAAATTCTTGCAGCACACATAATATAAATGAAATCTAATCATATGGGCATGTTCAGAGCTATGATTGTGACATGTTTTCTTCACAAACCTAAAGCTAACAATGCCTAATAGGAGAGATACGAGTTCATGAATTTACCTGTTCAGTTGAAGTTGTATCTGGCAATGGAGAAGCTTTCAGTGCAAGGTGATGATTGGTATAGCTTCCTTGAGGTCCAGGGATGCTATTCCAAGCTTTACTTTGTCTTGAAACTTCTTGAATCGTGCTAGAGAACTTCAACTGCAAAACAAGAAAATGAAAATGGTGGAACTGGTTAGAGGAATTACAGGTCGTGTTTTAGGTTTTGGTTAGCTTGCATTGATGGTAGGGAAGGTGTGTGAAGAGATTTTAGCAAGAAAGGATGACAGGGATGAGAGTTGGAACTCAATCTGCAGGGGTAGCTCTGTTTTTGCAGTTTGAGAGTGGTTCTGAGTTCTAGAGGGCAATGGAGGTATTGGAGTCGTGTGTTAGCTCAGAATGGATCTTTGGAATATGCTTGACAAGTTTTCTTAAGGGTTTTTGAGCTGATATGAGAGTTGTTGTATGTTATGGTATGTTTCTTCTTACTTAAGCAACAAAAGGCAAGTTGGTGTTCTAGACTGATGCAGGCCCCCATAACATGCTGCAAACCCTTGTCTTGATCAGTGCAATTAGCTCCTAAACTTGTGCCAATGAGATCCTAACTATACTTGCTTGGATTTTCAATTTGACATAAAGCTTGCTTTTGCAAAAATGGATAAAGTACTTTATCTATTTTGGGATTAATCTACTATGCAATGCTATAACACAAAGAACATGGTCTTGGCACAAAGAATATGCATTAAATTTATGAGTGTAATTGAGATAAAAGGCCTGTAATCAAGTTGTGCAAGCTGAGATTGAAATGCATAGTGCTATGAACATGTAACTTGGTCTAATCAAAAGTGAGTTTTTTCCATATTGCAAAATTTGATTCTCCCTAACCATGAGGTTGTTTGAGAAGTTCTTGGACATTTTGGAAAGCTTGGAATGTTTACTACAATCCATATTTTAAATGAAAAGTGAAATTCCAAGTGGAAGTGTATGTAAAATGACCTTGAAGTTAGGTAGAAAACCTTGCCAAAATAGGTTAAAATTTCACTAAGTTAAGAATGGTTTAGTACCCTTATTCCAAAAATTGTAACTTGAGATACAAGCCTCATTTGGAAAAACTTTGTGAATAAAATTTGTAGATTATGCAACAAGCTACAACTTTCATGTTTTGACTTTTGTTTGAATCCAAATAAATCTTGGTGAGAAAGTGGGGCAAAGTTGGGAAAAAATTAGGGTTTTCCATAACTTAGAAAAATTCTAAGTTATGAAAAATTTCCATTTCAAACCCTAATTTGCATTTTTTTGATTTCTTGGTAAACAAGTTTCATGATTTGGCATGTTTTGATGAAAAATGAATCTTGACCCTTGATTTTGACCAAAAAGTCAAAGTTTGACTTTTCAGTATACAGTCAAAATTGATCAATTGACTGGGAAATTCAACTGTCAATCTTGTGTACTTGGGATCTTTTGAACTTGTTGAGCATGTCAAGATAATTCCATGGGGCCCTTGAGTCCATATGTGAGCTTGGTTTGCCATTGGCTAGGTCAAACAGTCAAAAATTGCCTTGGTGCAGTCAAAACCCTAAAAATGACCATTTTGCCCTTTTGATGATCTGATCAAATTTCTTGTGGAATTGTGATCCAAACTTGATCAAATGGTCCATGAGAGTTCATAATGTTGATGTGGGTCAATTTTCATGAGATTTGACTGTCAATTGGCCACAGTTGACTTTTTCCCCAATACAGTTGATTTCTAGGTCAACTGTCCAATTGACTGGGCAAAATTTGGAATCAAGACTTGAAGCTTTCTATGGATAAACTTGGGAGTCCAACATGAAGCATGAAAGTCATCTTAGGCTTTTTGGGTCAAAACATCTTTGTGCAAACACAAACCCTAATTTGGGTCAACAGTGTAAGGAGAAGTCTTGAGCAGAGGAAACCCTAACTGGATCTTGAGCTCCAAGGGTTTTGTGATGAGAAAATGTTGAGGAAATGGGAGGGAAAATTTTGGGGTACAACAAAGAGGAAAGTTGAATTTGAACTACTATCTGGTCGTGGTTCAGGCTTCATAGCTTGAATTTTGTGAGATTTTGATTGTATCTTTACTGAAAGGTAAAAGTTAGTTGTATGTAATGCATGACATGTATCAAGCAATGATGTTCTCAAAATAAATGAGATTGTGTTGTATGATGTTTATGCGTATGTCCTGATGTATGAATATGTAATGTTTTTTATGATGCTCTCTAGCTGGGGAAAATAAATCCCAGATTGCTGCTGGAGATAAGAGTTGAATTCTTCGTTTCTGATGGGGATAATGAATGAAGATGATTGTGAGAATAAACCTGCAGGAAAGGATAACTCTGCTGGGGAATAAATTGACAAGGAAATGACTCTGTGGGGAGGACAAACTCTGCTAGAGAACCTATTGATTTGGAGAAATAACCTCGGTTGGGGATGAATCATCATTGCTGGCGATGATAAACTCTGTTGGGGATTGAGTTTCTGTTTGTAAAAGGAATAAACTCCGCTGGGGGTGATTTTCCAGTTGCGACTTCACTGGGAATAATCTTTTAGACTCTGTTGGGGACAATCTTCCAGACTCTACTGGGGATAATTCTCCAAACTTCACTGGGGATAATCTTCCAGTGCTGGTGATAGATAAACTCTGCTTGGGGAGAATATCGCCGATTCATTCGCGGTTGAGAGCCTCAGCTGGGAGAGTTGATCATACTACATTTTTCTTTACTTTACTGGGAGTGAATGTTTTTGGGACGCATGCTGAGGATATGACGATGGATTTGCATCGAGACTTTTCTGCCCCTGTATCTGCGGGAGAAGGTGCCTGCAGAGGCCTTGTGGATCAAGTATTATCCCAACCTATGAGGTGCTTGGTAATTACCGATTGAAATGAAAAATCTTCTTCTGGTAGGCAAGTGACGAGATGACGGGACATAGTCGTACACTTTAATCCCTAACTTTTGCCTGGACTATCTTTTCAGATTTTCAGTCCACCAGGATAACCTTTCTTGCCCAAGCCGCCCTTTCGGGTTTTCGACTTGCCGGGTGTACACATTTTTTCATTTTTTATCCCTAATTTTTGCCCGAACCCTTTTGGTTCGTCGGGATGCCCTTATTTTTGCCTAGGCCAGTCAACCTAGCGGGTCTTTATTCATGCGCAGTATTTACTGAATATGTCCACGCTCTCAGAGTGTAGGGAGTTGTCACTGTCGGTAGTGTAGTGTTGCCATACTACTAGAAGATGTTCGTTTGATCATGCAAGATTCGTTGCTGGAACTCATGTCCAATGCCCCAAGTGATTCAGATGGAGATTTTCCCCTGGCTATTTGGAATCTTTGAGAGATTCCTTGAATCTTGACTTGGCATCCCCAGATGATGGACAATGATCATGTCGTGCCCCTTGATTGGAAGTGTTTTTCCACTTGAGGTGATCCTTTTTATTGAGAAGGTTTTTGTTCACTAGATATTTGTCGTGCGAATTTCTCTGCTGTTGAACAAATAGTCATATGCAAACAATGTTATTTTAAGAATGCAAAGCTTATGTCTGTCTTGAAATTTTTGAAAATTCATTTTTTAGTAAAACAGGCAAATTTTGTAAAATGTGATGTCAACTCAGGATTTACAGTAAGTCCTACAGGAGTCAGGATACCTTTTGTAACATTATGCTTTCGAACTAACCCATGCTTCAGCTAGGACTTTTAAGGGTCATAACGTGGCCTGGTTCACGGTTCAAGAAACAAAGGATAAAGGCTCAAAATTTATTTGTACCCACCCGCTCTTCGCGATGTTCTTCAGTCCTATACTCAGTTAATTATGCATTTAGATCCCGTTTGAGTCTTTGCTCTGATATTCCAGTGATGGTCCAGATATTGACAATTTATTTTGAATAGGAAGTCATTTCCTTTTTTTGTTTTGTTTAGGGTTTGTAGCACCTCTTTCCTTTTGATTTTTATTATCCCTGTCTTTTTCCTGAACTGTTTCTTTTGTGATTACAGTTAGCGGGATGCCCCAGTTTTTTTCTTAAGTCTCCTTCATAGGTTTTGCAAAAAGGGTCAACTTCACCAATGCACAACTTCCTCAATTTTAACTATTTGGAGAGGTTCTTAGACTTTTTATAAAGCTTGAGATGTTCTCTAATAAACCCTTTTTGTCTCATCTCAATTTGATATTCCATGCTCATGTATGAAGCTTTGACAAAAAACGTGTTTTTGTTGACTTTTTAAAATGACCTATAATGTCCAAATTCATAACTTCTTGTGAGTGCATATTTTGAACTTGGGAGATGAAGATGGATTGTAGAGAATGGCATCCTATTAAAAATTATCTTTGGATGGGTCATTTATCATAAAGTATGAGAAAGTTATGCTTGGTCAAAGTTGAGTTGACTTTTCCTACAAAACCCTAATTTAGCAACTTTTGAGTTTTGATGAATTATGAGCAATCCTTGATGAATCATGATCAACCCTTGATCAAATGATGAAATATACTTAAAAATGGGAATTTTGACCAAAAATCTTGAAGTTTGACTGTATGTAGGCCACAGTTGACTTTTGCCCTAGCACAGTCGATTTTCAGGCCTTTGAGCAATTGACTGAGCAAACTTTCTCTGCAAGGCTTAAAACTTGATATGGATGATCTTGAGAATATATTAGGACAATGGTGAGAATTTGGGGTCCCTTAGGCTCAAGTATTTTGATGCAATATGAAACCCTAATTTGAGGTAGACTGCCTTAGGAGAGAGCTTGTCTGGTCAATCCTTGGACTACCTTGAGCAACTTGAGTATCATTCTTGAAATGTTTTGAGAAATATGGGAGGGAAAATTTTGGGGTACAACAGGAGGGATTAATTTTTACAGGTACATATGGTGACTCTGTGATTCTTATGGTTCTATTTTGGATTTTTGTTTGTGACTATGGTTCTTTGGTTATGTTCCGGACCTTTGATTATGCTATTCTTGGCATATTCAGAAACAACATAGTGGATAACCAGTATTATGGAAACCTTGATTCCACGTTATTGAACTTGCATCATGGCATGATTATTTTTACAAAAAAATGCATAAAAAAGGTATGCATGAAAAAAAGTTAACACACATGTTCTTTCCATTTCCAAGGAATCATGTTGGTGAGCCTTATGATGTGTTTGTCCATCTCTTACTGGATCAAAATCAAAACTAAGAGCATGTTGGTTCCTTGAATATGATTGAACATGGCATTGCATCCACTCATTCACCTCCTGCATCTTCATGCATTCATAATAGGTACACGAAGTTAGGGAAATTCTTATTCAGGCCTGATATTCTTTTCAGAATTGTGAATCTTGACTTCTCACTGCTCTGTGACCAGAATTAAGCTATGGAGCAATGGGGAATTGGATGAAATGAAAAATAAGATGGAGCTATTTATTATGGACATGTAGGTCTTAATCCGTGGTCAGGAATTCCTAAAGGAGGAGAATCGTCAGTCGAAGACTCAACTAAGTTTGGTAATGGAAATTTTGAAGACAGTGTTGAGAAAGGAAGATGATCATATACTTGTTTCCGTAATAGGGGTTGATATTCCTCCCCATAATCTAGAGGCACATTCAAGTCATAGAGTAATTCATGTATCTCCTTCACAGCCTTGTGTTGGGGTTTTCCCGTCCACAACCAATTGCTGATCCCCAAGAGAATCCAAAGGGGGAAGCTCGTCAGCAAAGGTCGAAGCAGCCTGGGAGGAAACTTGATCCCATTAAAATATTTTATGCTCAGTTACTTCCTCGAATGATTGAACTTCAGTTGGTTGAGCTTCGAACTTTCACAATACATGAAAGGCTTCCACATAATTATGATGACAATGTTAGGTGTGATTTCCATTATGGGGAACCCTGTCATGATACTGAGAACTGTACAAAATTGAAGCATAAAGTTCAGGATTTACTCGATGCAGGGATAATTCTGTTTACTCCCACGGGTTTGAGAATACAAATTAATACTATCCCAAGTGCCGCCGGGAAGATGGTTACGCCTTCTCATGTTCAAGGCCCTACCTCGCGTCTTGAGTCATATGGTCCATTGTATGTGCTTCTAGAGGTTCCTCTCCAACAACCATTGCCTATTCCAGGTCGTGAGAATCAAATGGTTAATCAGAATCGATATCATCCTTATGCCCAACCAGCTCAAGGTGCGCTACAGTCGTAAACCTATCGACATAGACTTCAACAACAGGGAAAGCAGAGGGACGGGAAGTCGAAAAGAGTATTCGACACTATTCCTGTGCCTTATGGTCAATTGTTCCCGCAATTAATCTAACTTTCCTTGGTGGAAACCATGCCATTGAAGCCTCTAATTCCTTTTTATCAAGCGGGATTTAATCCTAATGCCCGGTGTGTTTATCACGTTGAGGCACTTGTCTATTCAATCAAAGATCATAGGCCATTCAAAGACAAAGTTCAAGATCTGATTGATTTGAAGGCTATCGTGTTCACACCAGATAGGAATGGGAATCTGTTGCCCGAGTGATGATCAAGACTACCAAGGGAATCTTCTGAAGCAACAAGTTCATACGGAGTCTAGTCTCCTCAATATGGCATTTTTCTAGTTTCATTTGCATTATCATTTTGTAATCTTTCTTGTTTTGTTCAATAATTGCTTGTATGAAAAACTTGTTGGTTTCTGAATATTAATCATAATG
Organism: Vicia faba; assembly: GCA_948472305.1. NCBI lineage: Eukaryota > Viridiplantae > Streptophyta > Magnoliopsida > Fabales > Fabaceae > Vicia > Vicia faba. The sequence continues at coordinate 476,630,537 of OX451740.1, forward strand.
CATTTAATATGTTTGTCTTGAATTAATCCATTCGTATTCACTCTTAAATGTTTTTCTTTGTTTTTTATGCTCAACTCTAATGAATAAAGAAAATACCTCTGGAGGGAGGATGATGAACATAATAATACATAGAGTCTCAAACGATATGCTTTAGGATAAAACCCTACTGACAATGTAAAGGCATTGTTTCAAATCCCCAAACATCGGAGATATAAGGGAGTGAAGCCCTTGTTAACCCCTTGGAGCCTTGAAGTAGGAGTTTATTTTTGTTAAAAAAAACCTCATTTTTAATCTAGATCAGGGTAGTGTTCAGTTAATTTGATCGAGTATTCAAATCTCATCAAGAGTGCGCATCTATGGATCAACCACAATGGTTATCCTTCACCCATCAGGAGGACAAAAGATGACGATACCATAATTGTTACCCCTCATCGATTGAGTAATGAAGCAATCACCACCTTTCTAAAAGTTAAAAGACTCAGGGTCATGCGAGTGGTTCAAAAAGAAAAAGAAAGAAAGCCCGCTAAGTCAAAAACTTGAAAATAAGTGACTTAGGCAAAAATTAGGGCATCCCGCTGGACTGCAAAATCAAAATTCAAAATAATTTGTCCAGGGAAACTTAGGGAAAACGAAAAAAAAAACAAAAATCCTGAAAGGCAGATAAGGATTACAAAGAAAAATCCTAAAAGGAACAAAGTCGTGTGATTAGACACCAAAACAAAAAAGGGTGAAGTAACTGTCGTGTTTAAGAAACCTCAGTGGTTCCTAAACCATCGTAAACTCCTTATGGGAGATGAGTTCTCGTATCGAGTTAACTGAATGTAGGAATGGAGAACATCATGGAGAATGGGTGGGTACTAAATAATTTTGAGCCTTAAATCCGTTTTTTCTAAAACTGTGAACCATGTCACGTTACAACCCATGAAAGTCTTAACTGAAACATGGGTTATTTCAAAGCAACACTGTAACGGGAGTACGGTAATCTGACTCATAGGAGGCTTGCTAAATTTTTTGAGTTGGTATCACTCCATCTTTTTACTTTCTTTTGTACAAGAAAAATTCGATGTTTCAACATCTTTTCAATAAAAGTTTTTTAACTTCAAGACAAGCATATGATTTGCATTAGAACTATCATTCTTGAAATAAAACATTCTTTGCATATGAACAAGTGCTTAAACATCAAGTGAGCTTGCATAAGGAGCATCAGATGAAAAGTTTGATTATCTCGAGGGACAAATTGCTTCAGGATACCGTTGAGGGGTAAAGCATTTTAAGAATGATCCTAACCTGGGGAAGACCTTCTATTGGCTCCGTTGAGTAAAAGAAGACCAATTTGAGAAATGATCTGAAGCACATTGTGTGGAAGTTTTGATTGCCCAAAAGTCTCCCTTGAGAAATAGTGTATCACTTTCAGTTTGGTCGCAAGGGATAAATTACTTCAAGTATATGCTTGAACATGAAGCAATTCAAGTTGAGAAGTACGGTTGTATACTAAATTACTTTCAAGATGTAAGTCCATTACCCAAATAAGTAAAAGTAGACTCCGTTGAGTATGAGCAGTTTTGTTTTCCCAGCACGGTTCATTGTCAAATGCAGCCAGCATGGGGCAATCAAAGTCGAGAGGAGATATCTCAAAATTATCCAACCTGGGGCATTCAAGTCGGGATTTGATCCCTCAAAGTCTAGTCAAACTGGGGAAGTTATGTCGAGATTTGACAAATCTCTTCAAGAATTAGTTGATTAGAGGAGAGTCATTTTAGAATCTAAAGATGCAGGGGCATTCACTCAAGCATGGTTGAAACCGCTTCCAACTCTAGCCAGTTAAGGGAACTATTCTGAAGTTCATAATGTTGGGGCATGTTATCTTGATGGTACATATCTCAGAAAGTCCTCTCAAGGAAAATTTCTTTAAAGGCCCTACAGGCTGGGGCAAGGCATTATGCAGGGGAATTCCTTCACTTTAGAGTTTTAGGAGGTTAAGCCCAGACATGGACTAAACAACTTGTGAATTTTGGGAAGTAAGGATTGGTATTCTCGGCTCATTAGGAACCTAAGTCCGGGTTATTGGTGTTCCTCCATGAGAAGTCAGGATTATTATTTCCAACTGAAGTTTGGGTTGCTATCCTCATTAGAGTATCAACAATGAAGTAGATAGCTTTTGAGGTTGTTACCCATATAAGGTTCTTTATGGAAATGTTGTTTCCTATAAGGAGTTATATTCCCTATTAAAGGCTATGTTGCTACTTGACAAAGGTTTGTCTACTAAGAGGTTTCTCTTCAAAGATCTTTTTCCCATAAGAGTACACCTTATTGGGTTTGGTAAAACAGTTTATCTCCTCAGCATAGTCAACATCTACCTCCCTAATTTGATACAACAATCTTTTTCCTCGACATGGTCAGCACTTTATTTCCCCATTTTGGTGCAGCAGTTTGTCCCTAAGTGTGGCTCGCTATCTCCAATGAGGCTTGTACCTTTATCCTAGTGATATTTGGTACCACTATCTACTTACCCCGGTGAGGTCTAGTACCGCTGTTTCTATCCCAAATGAAGTTGACATTCTGCTTCCCCGCTAAGGGCATTCGTCTTTCCCATGAAGTTTTCATCCTTATCCCCAGGGAGTCGATTGTTACCCCTAGTGGAGTAATCTCTACTTTCCTCAACAAAGTCATTTGTTGACATAAAACCTGCAAAGAGGGTTTCCCCGATGCGTTTTATACTGACGGGATTTCTATTACGAGTTTTTTTTCTATTCCTCAGTGAAAGATGTGGAATTCTCGGCAGTTGGAGCAAGTTTAGAGGATTATCTTGATCAATTTTCCTCTTATCCTTAGTAAAGCAGTCTGTTGATGAAGATTTTCGTGCTCTCTCTAGTGTAATCCGAGCCTTGAGATTTATTTTCTCCCCAAGCGAAGTTTTATACTTCCCTAGTGTGGTCTGGTGGTGGGTTTCTTTTATTCAAGAACTCTCATTATCCCCAGTAGAAGTTATCTTCACCAAGAGACTCTACATAAAAATATTTATGTTCCATAGCAAATCTTTCTAGTCAATTAGAAGATCTTGGATCTTTTCCTCAGGAAGTTAAGATTTGTTTGAAACCAGCTTGTTTCCTCTCCAAGTGAAGATTATTTTCTCTCCTTGAAACTGAAATTTATTGTTGCATATTTATTCTCCCCAAAGTCCACTTCTCAGTGGCACCTCTTCCCGAAAGTTGTCTTTTCAGACTTACAATTTCCCCATTGAAGTTCAGATTGTTCATCCTTTACAGAAGATAGTTTTGTTCAAGGATAACTTTCACATGTTCCCGAAAATTCTGGGTCCCCTTCAGCATCTTACTTATTATTGTGAATATTCTCCAGTAAAATATTTAAGCATGCATAATTACATGACATCTATCTAAATGTGTAGCTTTCCATTGACATGGAGCATTATGCTGTAGAAAAATTCAAGCATGTATTTAAGTGTTTGCCAATTTTGTTATTAACCATAAATAACAAAATTGTATATACTTATAAGAAGTGAATAATCTATGCACTGTGTCCCTAGGGTTTTCCTAACAATTGTTTTCCCCAGATTGTCACTTTGTATCAAGTATTTTGTGGAAATCCATATTCTTTTCCCCATTGGAGCTCTCTCTGATTTGTACTCCCCAGTCTGATTAGATCGTGTGTCCTTTTCCCCAATGAGTCGTAGACTTTCCTTGCCCATGCAAGTCCTCGGTTATTTTACCCATGTTTTCTTGGCCATTAGAGTGCAAGTAAGAGTCGGTGAATAACCTTTCTTGCTTCTCAAGTATTTGAGTATCCATACTTAGTGTGTGGTGATTCAGATAATCGCCACGGTTGAAGAATTACACCCCACCTTTGGCCTGAGGGATATTGTAGTTCTCGCGCATTTGCAACCTCCTAAAAGTCCAACGTGTTTTGGAAATTCTTGGTAGAGTCCCTTCAACTGGTCTCTTTCTTTTGTGTAAGTTCGCCCTCGTTCGACATTCTATTCGAGTCTGTTTTGGTTAGAATCTTTGTCCAGAGTCCCCTTGGTTGGTCTCTTTTTCTTTTTCATTTTCAAGCCCACCTTTGATTGGAGGCCTAGTCAAAATTCGATATATTTGTATCCCTAATAATTCCATCTTTAATTGGCGTTCTTTCTTAAAGAGTCTATCTGCGGCTAGTTTTCCTTTCCCCGTGAGTTCGTCTTTGTTCAGGCGTTCTCTATTAGAGTCTGATTTAGTCAGTCTCTTTCTTGTATATGTTTAACATCTTTGATTAGGTTCGGCTTAGTCAGTTCCTTTTCTCTAGTTTATTCGTGTTATATCAGATTCTTCTTCTGTTAGCTTAGTTAACATCCCTATTTAAGTCCTGTTTTGATCACTTCCTTTACTATAGTTTACTTGTACTGATCAAGTTCTCCTGCCGTTAGCTTAGCTAACATCCTTGTTTAGGTCCCATTTTGGTCAGTTTCTTTACTCTGGTTTACCTGTTTTGATCGAGTTCTCCTTCCCTTAGCTTAGCTGACATCCCTTGTTAGAGTCCTTTAATGTCTATTCAAATTCAAGTTGTCCAACGTCCTTGGTTGTCAGGTGCATCCTTCCTTGTTGGAGTCCTTTAGTGTATCCTCAAAGTCTAATTGTCTGGCATCCTTGGTTAGGCAGGTGTGTCATTGCTTGTTTGAGTCCTTTAGAGTCTCTTCAAAGTCCAGTTTTTTGGCATCCTTGGTTGGGCATGTGCGTCCTTCCTTGTTGGAGTCCTTTAGTTTCTCCTCAAAGTCGATTTGTCTGGAATTCTTGGTTGGGCATATGTGTCCTTCCTTGTTGGAGTCCTTTAGTGTTTCTTCAAAGTCTAGTTGTCTGGTATCCTTGGTTGGGCATCTGCGTCCTTCCTCATTGGAGTCCTTTAGTGTCTCTTCAAAGTCCAGTTGTCTGGAACCCTTGGTTGGGAAGGTGCGTCCTTCCTTGTTGGAGTCCTTTAGTGTCTCCTCAAATTCCAATTGTCTGGCATCCTTGGTTAGGCAAGTGTGTCTTTCCTTGTTTGAGTCTGTAATACGGTGGGAGAACTGACTTTTGGTTTTGCATTTTATTGCAAATGTTGCGGATAACAAGAGTCGCCATCGAATTTTCTTTTATCCAATGAGGAAAGGGTGAAAAGAACAGGAAAGACCTTTTAATATTTTGAGTTCGGGGGGTAAGTTATGAAAAGGAAAGGTGTTAACACCCTTTTCTTCCGTAGTTATCTATGGGCTCTTAATTGCTTAGCTTACTTTAATTTTCTTTGTGTGTGCTTTGAAAAGGTTTTGAAAATGCCAATATAAGGCAGTCTGCTTTATAATAACTCTTATATCAGTCATCAAGAGTGTTTATAAAGCGTTTGAAAGTAGTTGCTTTGAAAGTGTGAGGTGTAAAAATTATTTTAGTTTATGAGCAAGCAATTAAGGGTATCTTACCCACTGAAAGGTCTTTCATTATTCTTTTTCCTTCTCCGTTAGGGATAGTGCTATCCATACCATTAGTTGGTAGGTAGCCTCATCCATTGGATGTGAAGGGACATGCGTAAGGTCGTCTTTATGGTCATTGAAGGCAACATATAGGGACACCTTAGCAATTCGAAGGGACTGTCATCATATATTCGTAGGCAACATCGAGGGATAACATCATTTCTCGTAGGTAACTTTGAGGGACATTACGAGACTATGATCTTTATGATGACTTTAACCGAGGGTCTTATGGTGTCCCTACGTTCAAGGGACATGACCATTGTTTTTCCGAAGGCAACAAAGAGAGAGAGAGAGAGAGAGGATACCTTAGAGATGTATGTGTGCATAGTGATTCAATTCATGTATGTTTATCTTTGTTTAGGGTTATCTAACGATTCGTCTTAGATCTTACCATACATGCCTAGTTACTATACATTTATACACATGCAGGCAAATAATTATAAGTGCGAAAAAATAAAGTACTACGCTATTATAGGGCCTTGGGGAAACAAAATAAGAAAAAGTGCGGAATGAATAATACGGAATTTAAACCTAAGCTATTACATCCCATTAACAGTTACATGATAGGAAAAATGCGGGAAAATAAACTAAGCTATTACAAAAATACTTGTGCGACCTATACATTTATTTCTAGAAATTTAAATGATGAAGAAAAACAAATGTTAGAAAAATGTTTTAAAATCCTAAAATCTAAAACGTTAGAAATTAATTTTTTTTTTTGTGTATTTTTTGATCGGGACTTTATAAGTCTGTCGGGATACTAACTGCAAGTATACAGTTCAGTCGTTCTAGTTTTAAAAGATTATCGAACCCACAGAGACTGAGGATCAATCACATACGATCTAATGCTACAGTTTGTTTAACTAAGCGATGAATATTCGATTTTTGGGGGGAAACAGTTTAATTAAAAATAATAGTACTAGTTATACCGGTATGTGATAGTCGGACTTCGCGAAATCGGTGAATCGCTTGGCCTATAAAGTATTTCGGTAAAAACTAATTGTTTAAAAACTTGAGACATACACTCTCGTGTTCATGAAATAAGTTATGCTACTAAACCTAGTGGATGAACTTTAAATTTAATAACACTTTTTGAAAACAATTTGAGTTTAATTAATTTATTAAAACACTCTCGTGTATTTAAAAATTAATGTTTCGTTACCACTATCTGGATTGAACCCCAGCTCTCGCATGCATGTTCTTGCCTTAATTAATTTCCCACTCTCGTGGCAAAATCGTGTTAATTAACCTCTCACTCTCGTGACAAGGGTAGTTAAATTAATCTTGGAAATTGGAAACCAGAAATTGTTTTATAAATAAATATTTTTGGCCAAGGTATCACTGAATTCTTTCGGTTCTTAAGAGTCACATACCGGTACGAATAATTTAGCCGGACATAATAGATTTAACAACAATGCAATTCAAAATATAATTCATAAAAATAATTGGCATAATACAAAGAATGAATAAATATTAATTGCAATAAAAACCTGGAATTAAAGTTGCTATGGTAATCTTGAAGTGTTACAATATTCCTTGCAGCTTGATTGAAGTAAATAAATTGTGTTAATTCTTGAATGAAGAATTAACACCTAAAACAAAAGCTTGAAAATAAAATGGAAGTAGGAATTACAATACGTAGAAATTGCTCTGAAACAAGGGAATAAAAATAATTGCAAAAGTAATAAATTTGTTCTGGGAAAATTCCTTCGACCCCCGCAGCTTTGCACTACCACACATATATATAGCAGAGGAAATAGCAGTTGAAAGTGTCTTGAGAAAAGGTTGAGTGGAGGAAATATAGGGAGCATGGTTACTGAGTGGAGGGAAAATAGGATAACAAGTCTGCCCTTGCGTTGCCCACATCTTCACCCATTTACAACGTCCATCTTCACGCGCGTGACGATCGTCACAGGTGGGTGACGGTCGTAACGCGCTTAAATAGCGCATTACGCTCGTCAGTGATGCATGACGAGTGTTATTCCAAGTTGGGGGGCGTTACGCCCGTCACAAGGGTGTGACGATCGTCACTGCTCCAAAAATCCAAACTTTGCATTTTTAGTTCTTTTTCTCTTTGTTTATTGTCTAGCCTTCTTCATGTTGTCCTTTTCCATTGGTTTGAGTTGACAAATGTTATACCTGTAAAAAGACAAATAAACTCAGAATAATCGTGGGTTAGATAACTTAATGTAATATAAAATCGGTAAAAAGCGTGGTAATTATATGATATGTTTTCTCGTTATCAAATTCCCCCATACTTAAACCGTTGTTTGTCCTCAAGAAAATAGTCATTCGAAAGGTCAGACAAGTTTTGTCAAGCGCATAAGCATGACATACCTTGGATTTTTAAAGTAATTTCGGGAAATCCTCGTCGGTTCGGCCAATACTTGAGTGAAACACTAAAGATACACTAATGACACAAGCAATAAGCTTAGTCGTAGGATTCCATTTCAAACGAGCTATCCAACAGTTCCGTTATAATTCTTCCCGGAGTTCCTCGTATCTATTTCACCCGGTTTTGTTCTGGTGCAATCACATTAAGCCCTTTGTCTTAGCACGCACGTAGTGGAGTAACCGGTTAGTGACTTTGATCCTTTTAGCACGGGGTCTGGTACACGAATGTGGCAACCCTACATATGTTATCCAAGTTGGAGGTTGTGGGCGATCGAGCCATAGCACGCCCTACCGAGTTCATAACCAGATACCTCTGAACCAACCTACACTGGATTCCTTCGTTATTTTCTCAACTCTTATATGTGACCGTATATTTTGGTGCACAAAATTTATTTTCTTTTAGCAGTGAGATAGGAAGGATATTTTAATGATCAGGCATCAAACACTTATATTCATCGATTCTCCACGTGGTTTGTGTCAAGATGGTGCTGACTGCTAGTATAAACTACTAGGGTTTACTGTAGAACTAAAAACTCCAGATATCGGTATAATGGTTATTGAAACGGATCGCGTAAGTAGGAAGTCTACGGTGTCATAACCGTATCGATCTTGTTATGTCGTTTTCGGCTTCCTTAACTGGGATTTCGTTAAAATAGGTATGTCGGGCTAATGCGAAGATACAAAATTTTTTGGTATGGCTAAATAAAGTGAAGAATTTAAATCGAGACATATCATAAAAATTACTAGTTTATAAAAGATGGAAAGGTACCTCTCCCACACTAAATCCAACATTGTCCTCAATGTTGCGGTATATAGGTGGAGAAGTACAATTACAAAAACAAACGGAAAGGAAATGAAACAGAAAAAATAATAAACTACATAAAAAATAAAGAAAAACTACTGGTGACCACGTCCTCTACTCCTGGTGCGAGAGCGTCTGGTAGGAGTGGCTTCTGTGTCAGTATCTTGGAAACCAAGGGTGCTGACGTCCAGCCTTAAGGCGTTGAGCTCTGACAGAGCCTCATATAACCTCTCATTCATGTTCTGCTGCCCAGTCAAGATCTGAGCGTTTTGAGCGCACAGAGACTCATATTGCTCATGTTGCCTTCTTTCAAGCGCTACGCTCATTAGGTTTTGCATATGAATGGCACAGATGATCTCTTCAAGAGTAATAGGAGGAGGTGCAGATGAGGATCCTGGAATGTCATGGACGGGAGGAGCACTATCCAGCTCTTCTTGCATTTCGTCTGCGGGTGCTGCAGGTTGGTCTTCATGAGTAGGTGCACGCTCTGCGGGAGTTTCAGGATCGAATAACCAGTTTGCTCGGTTTCGTGGATTGATTCGGTCCTTGCATGGCAAAATGATGTTCTGATAAACGGTGTTCCTGATTATAGGGTGGAATCTGCCATCCTCCCGCTCGTAAATGAGATGTGCGTCTTTGCAGTGATCCAAAGTTAGCAAAGTCGGTGCCATAGAAGGAAAAGTCGCGAGAGCAGCACCGTAGTTCAGACCTATAGCAAGTGAAGTGACCATCCCTCCGAAATAAAATGGTTTTCCGCCTCTAGCATAAATAGAGTGGATGTGAGCGAGTAAGAATGGGGCGGCGTTGATCTTTTTCCCTGTGAACGCGCAATGCATAAAGAAGAGCTCCTTGGAGTTGAGCTTGTGGTTGCTGTCACGGGCGAAGATTGTGTTGTTGAGGATGCGGTGGAAATAACAGATAGTCGGATTATGAATATGTCTGGCGTTGAGGTGGTCGTAAGATCCGACACGAATGTTCGTTATACTGTGCCATAAATTAAAAGCTTCCTCGCCGAAATTATCCGGCACCCGTAGGTGAACACCTTCTTCAGAATAGAAACCGAGCAGCCGTGCGAAATCAGTTTGGGACAGCTGATGCTCAGTGCCAAACATACGAAATTTGGCCACGCCTGAGAGTTGGTTCGTGGCACCAGGGGGAGTAATGTATGCAAAGGAACTCAGAAACTCAAAGGTGAGAGTTTCGTAAATGGGTTGCGGTTCGCGGCACAGGTTCCATAAGTTCACGTTCTGCAAAAGTTGTCGGACGTTGTCTAGCAGTCCTAAATTCCTCAAACAATCAAGGTCAACATACCGTGTAGGTTGGAGACCGCGGCGTTGGAACTTCTGGAATTTGAGTCGTTGGGTTTCACCTTGCTCGCCGGCTCTGAAAGTGAGATTGGGGAATTGCTGGTTGTTGGCCATAGTGCATGCAAAAGATTTAATCGTGAAAATGGTTTGGAATGTGGATTGAGTAGTGGGTTGATGGAGTTTAAGTGTTGGAGTGTTGGAATTTGAGAGAAAATTTGAATGGGTACTGTTACGGATTTGGGAAAAAGGGAAGAATGAATGGAAAGTGGAACGACTTCTGTAATAGCAGAATCTGCTATTGGGCGCGCGTGACGACCGTCATAATGGGCTGACAGGCGTAACATGGTGAAACGCGTGTTACGCTCGTCATGGGGACGTTACGATCGTTAAGGGTGCAAAGAATCATATTTATGAAATGGATGAAACAGGATAATTCCAAAACATTATAACACAATAATTCAATACATGCAGAGTATTTCCAACATACATCGTATAACAAAATTTTGCAAAATGATAATATGATAAGTGGATATAATATTAGATGTAACACACAGTAAATTTAATGAAAATGAAAATAAACTGAAAATGAAATAAAATGAAAATAAACTGAAATTGAAATAAATATATGTTTCTAACAGAACTTTAAAAACTGTAAAGAGTAAACTTGTTTAAAATGAAATCATAAACTGCCTAGAAACATAAAACACAAGGTAAAAATAAGTGATGATTCTGCTGCTTCATCCCAGTCGCGTCTTCAAGTCTTCGAAAGCTGCATGTATGTGATAAAACTGCTCCACAGTAATATCAGTTAAGCCTATCACGTCCATACGCATACCCTTCAACTCGTTCTTGATTCCATTGATGTCCGTCTGGTAAACGTCCAACGTAGAAAAGATTTTATTCAAATTTTCAGCATATTCCCCTTTTGTTATTGCAGGGGCATCAACTTCCTCTATGATATTGTTACCATCATGGTATCCAGGAGGGGTCTCGGGGTCACTCTCATCAGACATTGTGGTATCATAAACTTGGTGGGATTGGGGTGTCTCAAGTGTTGAAGGATGGTCGGGAGGGTTAAGCTCATACATCCAATTGTCGCGATTGTGGGCACTTGTTTTAGAATGGTTAGGAAGTGTAAATACCGTGACTACTTCGTCCCTTATCAAGTAATTGAAGGGTGCAGGACCTAGGTTACCTATTATTCATAGGTGGAAACAAAAATCAATGTTCATAGGGCGGATTGAACCAAATTGTGTGCACCTATTAAGCTGGTATCTAAGTCCGAGGGCGTTAGCAATCATGGTAACAAGGCCTCCTCTGATGATTGGCTCGCTAGGGTTCTCAGCAATGCGGGTGAATGTCTGCATCAAGAATGGCACTGCATTTACAGGTCGGCCCTGGGTCATGCACTGCAGCAAAAATATCTCATCTTTAGATACTGCAGTGCGGTTCTGTTCTTTTCTGAAAATGGTATCTGCTAGAATCTTATGGAAGTATCGGATAGCGGGGTTGTGTATTTCATTATTATCCATGTTATCCGGTTCAGGGTGGTAATTTCCGGTTAAAGTCCCCCAAAAATAGTCTAGCTCAAAATCCATTAACTCTGTCTGGGTGGTAGAAAAAGCAAAAGGCCCGCTAGGGAATCCTAGAAGGTCGGCTAATTCTTTATGGGTGTAAGCAAATTCAATACCAAATAACCTGAAGGCTATAAATCCCTTTCTAGTTCCGAAACCGCGCTCGGGTATATGAACTAAGGAGCTCAGAAACTCAAGGGTGAACTCGCGGTATGTAACAAACCTAGATTTAATGTGGGATTTTTCCCACCCCAGCTGGCTAAACAGATAATGGACACTATCCTTAATACCTAAAGTATCCATTATTGGTTCATCATAATATAATGTCATACCAATATTTTTGTGTGATAATTCCTCAAACCTCCTAATTTGGTTCCTGCCTCTAAAAGTGGTTTCCATAGTAAATAGCAAAGGGGGAAAGCAAATCAGGGGAGAAGGTAGGATAGAAAAAAAACTTTTTTTCAGAAATCCTGTAAAGTTGTTTGAAAATCAACAGCAGTTGTATAAAATTTTTTAGGAAAAATGAAAAAGAAAATAATGAAAATAATGCTTTAAAAGAAATAAATATAGAAACAGAATAGAAAATCAAAATCAAAATAAAAACAAACGGAAATAATAACAAAAACAAATAGGTGGGTTGCCTCCCACTAAGCGTTGTTTTTAACGTCGATAACTCGACGGCTCAGGAGTGCAAGCACTCATGATGGTTCCCTCGAGAATGACTCCTCGGTTGAACTTTTAGTAATCATCGTTTTCCATGGCCACTTATCAAGCCATCTCACATATCCCTCACCTTTTCTTTTCTTTCTTCTGTGGGGTGGTTCATTCTTCTGAACTTGTGGTGGTGGTTCTGGATCTATCCTAAGTATCAACTTTTCAAGTTTGGGCTTAGTGATTTCATCCACCACCTCAAAGGTTAACCTTACCCTCTTAACGCTTATAGTATCCCTAGTTTTATGGTCCTCTAATTTTCTCTTTTTATGCAAGAATTCAAACAAGGGTGCATTGGTGTGGATATTTTCCAATACCTCCATGTACGTTTTAGATTTGGAGTCTATCTGAGCTTCCATAAAACTTTTCGAGAAAGGAATCCGTGGGGTATATGGATGAGGAACAACAATAGGTTCTTCCTTCTCTACCTCTTCTACAACCTCCCTTTTAGATGGTGTTGGAGGATTTTTCTCAATCTTTACTCTTTTCTCGTCTGAACTCTCCTCACCCACATCATCACTCTCCTTAGAATTTTCAACTTGTTTTTCACTACTGGTTGTTACAACATCCAATTTCTCCTCAGGGAAGGGTCCTAGAGGGTTTTGTTCAAGCTGGGAGATTTGAGTCTCTAAGGCTATGTTGTAGGTCGCGAGCGACTCAACCACAGTGGTCAGTTGCCTAAGGTTTTCACTATTTTGAAGACTTTGTTTTCTAAACTCCTCGTTCTGGATAGTTTGTGTCTCTACAAAGTGCTCCATAAGAGATTCTAACCTAGAGTGAATTAGCGTCGCGTCGGAATCCTCCGTTGATGTTTCGAAGTTGAAATCATGCGATTCTTCTGATTCTTCAAATTGAGTTAGAGTCGCATTTTGTGTTTCCATAAAGAGCTTTGTCATCATTGATATTTCATTAAAATTTCCCAGTAATATTTCAAGTTCGGATTTATAGGATACTTGCGTCTCCTCGAGATATTGGGTATAGTGATTGTAGGGGAAATTTGGTTGAGGATAAGTTTGGTTGGAATTATAATATTCTTGCGATTCCTCAAAACGTTGGGATTGGTGGTTGGAAAGGTAATTCGGGTGAGAATGAGTCTGTGATGCATTGAAATTCTCCAATAGTATTTCGAGGTCGGATTTATGGAATTCTTGTGATTCCTCGAAATACTCAGAGTGGGGGTTGTAGAAAAAATTTGGGTGATACATAGTAATTGGGACAAGATTCGTAGATGCAAAGACTCGCTTCGGGAGTGAGTATTTGGCATACAAATCAAAAGAGGCTTTCTTTTGCCTAGTCTAAACGTGCAACAAAAGGATCTTACTTAATTGATTAATCAGTCCCCGGCAACGGCGCCAAAAACTTGATCGGGACTTTATAAGTCTGTCGGGATACTAACTGCAAGTATACAGTTCAGTCGTTCTAGTTTTAAAAGATTATCGAACCCACAAAGACTGAGGATCAATCGCATACGATCTAATGCTACAGTTTGTTTAACTAAGCGATGAATATTCGATTTTTGGGGGGAAACAGTTTAATTAAAAATAATAGTACTAGTTATACCGGTATGTGATAGTCGGACTTCGGGAATTCGGTGAATCGCTTGGCCTATAAAGTATTTCGATAAAAACTAATTGTTTAAAAACTTGAGACATACACTCTCGTGTTCATGAAATAAGTTATGCTACTAAACCTAGTGGATGCACTTTAAATTTAATAACACTTTTTGAAAACAATTTGATTTTAATTAATTTATTAAAACACTCTCGTGTATTTAAAAATTAATGTTTCGTTACCACTATCTGGGTTGAACCCCAGCTCTCGCATGCAGGTTCTTGCCTTAATTAATTTCCCACTCTCGTGGCAAAATCGTGTTAATTAACCTCTCACTCTCGTGACAAGGGTAGTTAAATTAATCTTGGAAATTGGAAACCAGAAATTGTTTTATAAATAAATATTTTTGGCCAAGGTATCACTGAATTCTTTCGGTTCTTAAGAGTCACATACCGGTACGAATAATTTAGTCGGACATAATAGATTTAACAACAATGCAATTCAAAATATAATTCATAAAAATAATTGGCATAATACAAAGAATGAATAAATATTAATTGCAATAAAAACCTGGAATTAAAGTTGCTATGGTAATCATGAAGTGTTACAATATTCCTTGCAGCTTGATTGAAGTAAATAAATTGTGTTAATTCTTGAATGAAGAATTAACACCTAAAACTAAAACTTGAAAATAAAATGGAAGTAGGAATTACAATACGTAGAAATTGCTCTGAAACAAGGGAATAAAAATAATTGTAAAAGGAATAAATTTGTTCTGGGAAAATTCCTTCGACCCCCACAGCTTTGCACTACCACACATATATATAGCAGAGGAAATAGCAGTTTAAAGTGTCTTGAGAAAAGATTGAGTGGAGGAAATATAGGGAGCATGGTTACTGAGTGAAGGGAAAATAGGATAACAAGTCTGCCCTTGCGTTGCCCACGTCTTCACCCATTTACAACGTCCATCTTCACGCGCGTGACGGTCGTCACAGTTGGGTGACGGTCGTAACGCGCTTAAATAGCGCATTACGCTCGTCAGTGATGCGTGACGAGCGTTATTCCAAGTTGGGGGGCGTTACGCCTGTCACAAGGGTTTGACGATCGTCACTGCTCCAAAAATCCAAACTTTGCATTTTTAGTTCTTTTTCTCTTTGTTTATTGTCTAGCCTTCTTCATGTTGTCCTTTTCCATTGGTTTGAGTTGACAAATGTTATACCTGTAAAAAGACAAATAAACTCGGAATAATCGGGGGTTAGACGACTTAATGTAATATAAAATCGGTAAAAAGCGTGGTAATTATATGATACGTTTTCTCGTTATCATTTTTGTAGAAAATAATTTAAGTTAATAATTAATAAAAATATAATTATTCTAATTAATTTTACAAATTAAAAAATAAGACCTAAAATCTAATTAAATGAAAAAGTTAATTAAGAAAACCTAAAAGACTATTTTTTTTTGATTTTATGTAATATTCTGATTTTTATATGTTTTGATTTTAATTGTAAAAAAAGAAATAAATTAGTAGAAATGGGTTTTCAAAGATAGAATCCAATCGCGCCCTAGCCATGGTAACTCATCATCCCTGCGTTAAAGCTTGCATTTTCTTATTCAAACTTGTTCTAAACACCATGATGAACTCATTTGTGCACCCAAAATTAGTTAAATATGCATAGATTAAAAGATTTGAATTCAAGAAAATTACCAAAGCCGATGGGATTGTGTAAGCTATTTCATACGTGAATAGAATTGTTTATGAACTTGGTGAGATTCCTGGGAGCTTCAGGAACACGATTTGAGGCTTGGTTTGGCTTGAGAGTGACTGAGTCATGTGATACGAATTTGAACTTTTCTTGAGAATTTTGAGAAACTTTAGAGGAGTCTTTGAGGAATCATCCGTGTCTTTTGCACTTGAGTGTTGCATGTATTTATAGAAGAATAAAATGGATCAAAACAAGGTAAGAATCTTGTATCATTATGTCACAATTCATTGTAAAGAAAACACATTTGAAATCTTTCCAAAATTATTTTAAAAACATTCCAAACTTGAAGATTCTTGTTCCTAACATGTTTTCATGGTTTTGACAAGCTCTTAAGAGGCCTTGGGCCTTCTATAAGATACCCAAATGAAGCCCACACGCCCTTTGTTCCATCAACTCATATTTTATTTGATTTATTTTGAATTAATCTGAATAAAATCAAAATAAATAAAATAAAAAATCAAAATAATGTATAAATAAACTTAGAGGTCCTCTAACATGTTATAAACATGTTTAAACTTCAAAAGTTAGGCCCATTATTCCAAAAGTTCAAAATTGCTCAAATGAAGTTTCATGCATTTTCTCAAAAATTGCCCTACACAAACAATATCTCACTAAATTTTTGTATTTTGAATGTGATCTTGGATGTTTTGGAAAGCTCAATATGTCCTCTACAATATATATGTTTATCATTTTTGCATTTGAAGACTTTATCTTGATGTAAGTTGTATTGATAAAAAGGTTCCTTTTGTTGATTTTTGAAATGACCTGTAATGTATTGGCTCATATCTCTCAAATGATGCAATTTTTGGACTTGAGCTTAGAT
The DNA here is from genome assembly GCA_948472305.1 of Vicia faba. Lineage (NCBI taxonomy): Eukaryota > Viridiplantae > Streptophyta > Magnoliopsida > Fabales > Fabaceae > Vicia > Vicia faba. The sequence goes on from OX451740.1 coordinate 476,646,953, forward strand.
AGACAAAGTTTTATAGAATTGAATTCCGTTAAAAATGAGCTTTGGTTGGGGAAAATCTGATGAAGCATGTGAAAGTTATGCTTGGTCAAAGTTCAATTGGCTTCTCCTAAGGAAACCCTAATTTGGCAATTTTTGAATTTTAATGATTTGAGGGCTTTTCTTGAGGAATCAGATCAAAACTTGACCAATTGATGAATATCACTTCAAAATGTTGATGTTGACTAAAAATCTTGAAGTTTGACTTCATGTTGACCATAGTTGACTTTTTACTCTATATAGTTGACTTTCCATCGTCTGAGCAATTGACTGAGCAAACTTATGGTGTAGGGATTGAAACTTGACATGAGCATTCTTAGGTACATATGAAGAGTCATGAAAAAATTTGAGGCATTATAAGTCCAATTTCCTTTGAGAAAAGCAAAACCCTAATTGTAGGCTAATTGCTTAGTAGAAGACTTGTCTGATCAATTCCTTGAGTAATCTTGAGCAATTAAGAACCCTAGGAAGATGAGGAGACCTCTTGAAATAATTTGATTTGAAAATGAGAGGGAAAATTTTGGGGTACAACAGCTACCCATGTTCGATCTTCTTAAACCTGAAGAGTTAGATTGGCATGCTCACCATTCGCGGTCTGAAGGTGGAAGAGGATTGAACACTTAAGTGCCCAGAAATTTATACTCACATGTGCACGAAGTAACACTGTTGGTTGATTGTACCAGGAATAGGCTTAAAGATTCCATTTGGAGAGTGATGGTATGTCGTCGGAGATGGGCTTATAGATGCCATCTAGAATAACTGTTGATAGGAATATCATAATGATTCTACGCCTGACTTTGTTTTAATGATGTACCAGAATGCGTCTACACCCGACTTTGTCTAGAAGATGTATTTGGAATGAGTCTACGCCCGACTTTGTTCAAAATAATAATCATAATGAAATATACGCTTGATTTCATCTAGAATATGTCTACGCCCGACTTCATCAAGAAGAGATATTAGAAGGAATCTACGCCTGACTTTTTTCCAAAAGAATAATCAGAATGAAATCTACGCTTGATTTCATCTAGAAGATGTATACGCCCGACTTTATCTAGAAGAGATATTGGAAGGAGTCTACGCATGACTTTTTTCCAAAATAGTTTCAGAAGGAAATCTACACTTGACTTCATTTGAATGATGTACTAAAAGATGTATACGCCTGACTTCATCTAGAAGAGGTATTGGGAGGAGTCTACGCCTAACTTTTTTCCTAAAAAGTATCAGAAGGAAATCTATGCCTGGCTTTTTCCCCAAAAAAGTATCAGAAGGAAATCTACGCCTGATTTTATCTGAATGATATACTAGAATAAGTCTACGCTCGACTTTGTCTAGAAGAGATGTTGGAAGGAGTCTACGCTTGAATTTTTTCCCAAAAGAGTTTCAGAAGGAAATCTACGCTTGACTTCATCTGAATGATGCACTAGAATGAGTCTACGCTCGACTTTATCTAGTAGATGCATTTGGAGTGAGTCTACGCCCGACTTTGTCAAAAAGAATATCAGAAGGAAATCTATGCTTTATTTCATCTAGAAGATGTCTACGCCCAACTTTATCTAGAAGAGATATTGGAAGGAGTCTACGCCTGACTTTTTTTTCCAAAAGAGTTTCAGAAGAAAATCTACGCTTGACTTCATCTGAATGATATACTAGAAGATATCTATGCTTGACTTCAACTAAAAGAGGTGCTTTTTTAGAATGACCCTCTGGGGAAAGTGCTTAAGCAGCTACTTGTCAGATGTAGTCTCTAAGGGAAATGCTTGTCAGAATTCAGTCTATGAAGAAAATTGTCTGGTCATGTAGATAGTTGCCCCATCTTGTTTCTGGAATTAATCTTTGACCTGTTTATGTAGATAGTCGCCCCGTCATATTTCAGGAATTGATCTACAATTTGTTTGTAAATTGTTGATAATATTCGCCTATCTGTGAATTTAACGTGAAAAGACAAAGTTAGCTTTATGCAATGTCATGATGTATGCGTTGTGTAATGATGCTCTTAAAATAAATGAGAATGTTACATGCATTTAGTATGCGTATGTTATGATGATGTATGGATGCGACATGTCATTGGAGCGTATCGGTAGCTTCTTATAACGATGTTCTTGTTGGGGACAATGAATCCTTGACTGTCGCTGGAGATGAAGAAAGTAATTCTTCAGTTTCAGCTGGGAATAATTTTACTGGAGATTCCCGTCTTTTGTTTAAGGATACTTCGCTGGGGATCTTCGACTTCTGCTTGAGGATAGAAATAAACAAGGAGAGTCGGTTGCTCATTGTTCGCTGAAGGAATTGATTTTTGCATATCCTGGCTGGGGATAAGAGAGATGGATGCAAGTTTTAGTCATTGTAGCAGTTTCTCTAGGGATAGTAACTTTGGTCAGACCCTGTTGGAGGTAAGGAGAGGATTTCATGGTGTTGGAGAAATAAACTCCACTGGGGAATGAAATTCCTATAAACCGTGTTAAGGAAATAATTTATGTCGGGGATTAGTATTTCATAGGCTGTGCTAAGGAAGTTTTTACTTCATATTGAGGGAATGATCGTATCTTCCTATATGCTGGGGAACCTCTTGGGGAAGATGGTCTTTTCAAGATGTCGATCAGAGATATGGAAGTGAACTACTGGAAGATGCCTCATTTTCGGTCTGACTTACATATTTAGGCTTATTGGGGAATGTATCTTTGTTAAAGATGAGCTTGTGCAGATAGCTCTGTAGAGATAATTCCGTGGAAACTTCTCTGTGGGGATTTATTGATGACTTAAACATTATCTCAACTTCTAGAGCCCTCGGTAAATGGTGATCAGGGTGATAAGTCTTCTACTGATAGACAAGTGATGAGATAACGGGACATAGTCGTACGCTTTAATCCCTAACTTTTGCCCAGACCTTCTTTTCAGGTTTTCAGTCCACCGGGATACCAATTTTTTCCCAAGCCTCCTTTTCAGGTTTTCGACTTGTCGGGTGTACAATTTTTATATATCCCTAATTTTTGCCTGAACCCTTTTGGTTCACCGGGATGCCCTTATTTTTGCCTAGGTCTGTCGACCTAGCTAGTCTCTTTTACGCGTAGTATTTTTTTACTATGTCCGCATTTATAGGGTGCAGAGAATTTTTGTAACGGCCGTAATTTAATTAATTGTTTAGTTAAATTATTTTTAGATTATTTGTGAAGTTGTGTTATGATGTTAGTTGATGTGTTGTTGTTATTGGATTTAATTATTCTATTAAGTTGTGGAATAATATTAGAATGATAATATTATTTTATGTGAGCTTGTTTTAGAGAATAGAAGTAGTAGAAAAGGGGGGTGTAGGAGTCTTAAGCCCATTAAGGCATAATAAGAAGTATATGGTTATTATATTAGTTTTTAAAATTAATAATAAGAAAAGAGGAAGCAGTAATAAGAGAAGGAAATAAGGGTTGGGAGAAGAGAAAGAGAACGTGAAAGTTGGAGAAAAGGAGGAAAAGAGGCAGAACGAGATTCAATTGGAAAAGTTATAGAGCAACCTTCAATCCAAGGTAAGGGTGGGGTTCTGACTCTATAATAGGGTTTATGATGATTGATATGTGGGATTAGATGTGAAAGATTGTTTGGTTTATGATTGAATTATATACATTGTTGTATGATGAAAATCGATGATTTAAGGATGAATAACGATGCCCTAATGTTGTATAAATGATGTAGAATTATAGGATAATTATAATTGATGATTACCTATGATTAGAGGATGTTTTTAGGGCCTAAAGCATGGAAACCGCAGTGAAAACACAATGAAATCGCAGAAAATATTCACGACAGAACAATATGTGTCGACCCCAAAAGCCACGCGTCGATGCATGAAGGCTCTTAGACTCAGGATGAGTCGATACGAAGAAGCCAGGCGTAGATGCATGCAGGCTTTTAGACTCAGGATGAGTCGATACGTAGGAGCATGTGTCGATACATGCAGTGTTGCATACTCAGTATGAGTCGATACGAAGGGAGTACGCATCGATACATGCAGCGTGTTAAGCCCAGTAAGCGTCGACTCAAGGCATTACGCGTCGATTCATATGGTCTGGTTTTTGACAAAATCATTTCCAGAGGCTGTAACTTGAGTTTCTGGACTCCGTTTAAGGTGTCGTTCGAAGAGTTGAATAGCTAATGCCATGAACTTCATCCTTAAGGATTAAAATGAAGAATAAGAAGAATAATCCTAGTATCCAAATTAGGATTAGATTTAGTTTCCCTCATAAATTGCTATGATGATTTTGTGAAGAATGATGAGGATAAAACGATTATAGATTATTGCGTGGTTCATGACAGTAAGATTAATGATGATAACGATGTAGTATTACAGAATTAATAACATGTAGAGGTTTGGTAAATTAGAGGTAAGCCTTAGATGATTAATTAATTAATTATAGGCAATATCATGTTGTAGGCCTATGGCCAACGTTGAAGGATTGTCGACCTGCCGTTGTATTGTTGTTCTGGCTGAGTTGCTGTGAATTATGATGATAAATGATGTTTGATGAATTATGATGATAAATGATGTTTGATGAATTATGATGATAAATGATGTTGATGAATGATGTTGATGAAAGATGTTGAGATGCCTCTAATGATTGGTAGCTATTAAGATGTAGGCTTCTGGCCAACGGTGATGTTATATTGAGATGTTGTTAATTATGGTGTTGTCATTACATTCATGATTGTGTCGCATACATTGCATTTTAAGATGGAGCTTATGCTCGTTAAGATGGCCTGTATTGGCGAATATTAAGATGAAGGCTTATGCCTTGTTGGTGCCTCTATTTATTGGCAATTAGTTTGAGATGGGAGTTATTCTCCAATGGTACCACATGAATTTGCATAGTATCGAGTCGCATTATATGATTGCATAAAGAAGCTGTGTATTGAGGTGGTGAATGTGTATTATCTTTGGTATTCTGTTGCGATTATTGTTGCTTATAAGATGAGAAGTGGTGATGTTATGTGATCTAATTTAATATATTATTTATCATATGTTTTATTATATTGTTAGATATCTCACCCCTTCTATTTGAATGTTACCCTTACGTTGGTAACGTGCAGGTAATCCAGAGTGAAGGTTGTATACCTTAAGTAGTTCGAGTCGGTGTCATTTCTCTGATACGTAACACTCGGGGGGTGAACGCTTGTTGCTATTAATTATTGATTATTTCAGTTGTTGAACTTTAATTTGATTGTTGCTAAGTATGTGTTGTTTTGAAGTTGCTGTAACAATGGACAAAGATGTTATTATGAATTCCGCTGCATAGATGTTCAAGTTGTTGAATTAAGAGATAAATTATTACACTGATAGTTCATCCGAAGTTTTAAAGTGTTATGTATCTACATTGAATGCAATGTGTTTTAAAAGTAGAATTTGTGGCATCCTGATTCAGTTGCATGAATTTTATAACTCTGATTTACATTTATAATTGCCGGGTAGAATTGGGGTGTTACAATTTTCACTGTAAGTGTTGTAGCATGTCAGAGAATGTTTTCTTGATCGTATGTGGCCCTTTTCTGTAACTCATGTTCAATGCCCCAAGTGATTCAGATAGAGGTCTTCCCATGGCTATTCAACACTTTTGATAGACTCCTTGAATCTTGACTTGACTGCCCCCAGATCAGTTAGACACCATGTCATGCCCCTTGATTATGAAAGGCATGTTACTAGAAATGTCTTTCCATCTGAGGTGATTCTGTTTATTGAGAGGATTTCCGTTCATTGAATATTCGTCGTGCGAATTTCTCTGTTGTCGAACAATTAGTCATATGAAAATAGTGGTATTAAAAATGCAAAGCTTATGTTTGTCTTGAAGTTTTGAAAATGCATTTTTAGCAAAAACATAATTTAGTAAGAATATGAATTCAACTCAGGTTTTATAGTAAGCCTTATAGGAGTCAGGATACCTTTTGTAACAGTATGCTTTTGAAGTAACCTATGCTTGAGTTAGGACTTTTAAGGGTTACAACGTGGTCTTGTTTACAGTTTAAGAAGCAAAGGAAAAAAGACTCAAAATTTATTTGTTCCTAACCCATTCTTCGTGATGTTCTTCAGCCCTATACTTAGTTAATTATACGTTTAGATTCCAATTGAGTATGGAATGATATTTTGGTGATGGTTCGGATACTGGAAGTTTATTTGAGAAGACAGTCATTTTTTGTAACATTTTTTTCTTTTGTTGAGGATTTGTAGCGACCTCTTTTGACTTGATTATCCATAAGTTTTTCCTGAACTGTTTCTTTTGTGATTATAGTCAGCGGGATGCCCCAGTTTTTTTCCCAAGTCTCCTTCATAGGTTTTGACTTAGCGGGCTTTTCTTTTGAGAGATAATGACTGCCTGTTTTTCAGGGAACCATCACTGTCTTTTGATTTGGAAGGAAGTCTTCTATACTATTTATTGTGTACGAAGTGAAAGCTTGCGACTGAATGTGCATTTGAATTAACTGAGAAACTACCACGCCTCTGATTATGATTAAAGGTTTCAATTTGTGTGAAAAAGAAAACTCCTACTTCTTAGGCTCAAAATGGTTGACTAGGGATTATCTTCCTTATAACTCCAATGTTTAGGATTTGAAACAACACCTGTACATTGTCATCAAGGTCTATTCAAAATTATACTGTAGAGATTATGGTATCGTTTTCATCATCCTCCCTCTAAAGGCTTATATCTTTTAATCGAGAGTTGAATATCACAAAACCAAGTAAGAAAGCAGTTTAAATATATTGAAAACGAATTAATTCAAGACAAACATGTGCAATGCATTAATGGGAAAACCAAAGTTTGACATGACAATAATTGTTTGAACAAACAAATAAATTAAAAATAAAAATTCAAATGAAGAAGCTTCCGTCGTTGGCAGTAGGGGAAATCCAGTTATTCAGGTCGTTGCTGCTATCGACATCTTCCACAACATTAATCTGATCCCAATTATGATTCGGCATGGGAGAGGTGATCACGTTGGGAGTCTCAGGGGGATCGAATGCAATCTTCTTGGCATCAATCATATTTTGAATCTTGTATTTCAGCATCCAACAACCGTTAGTATCATGCCCAGGATTGCCGAAATGATAGGCACACGTTGCATCGAGATTGTAGTTAGGAGAAGAAGTTTTGGGGTTTTTATGAGATTCTATCAACGTAATTAGATTCATCCTCAACGTGTGTTACAATGCTTGAGACGTCGGCATGTTGATTTTGGTAAATTGTCTCTTGGGATCGTCTTGCCTTTGCTGATTACCTTGTTTTTGTTGTTGTCAGACTGGTGCAGGATTAGAGATCAAAACTGCCCCCAAAAATTGGTTATGGTTACTCTTATTACGACCCTTCTAGATGTACACGACATTGGACTCTTTCTTCCCATTGTATGGCTTCTTCTGAGTATAAGAAGATGTAGCCACTTGGATTTTACCACTTCTGATTCTATTCTCAACATGTTCCCCCGTCAATATCATTTCAGTAAAACCGGCTGAAGAACTTCCAAGTAGGTGGTTATAGAAAGGACCTTTCAGAGTGCTCATGAACATGTCAACCAATTCCCTTTCAGTTAAAGGAGGTTGAACCCTGCCTGCAAGGTCTCTCTATTTCTGGGTGTACTCTTTGAAGTTTCCATCAGAACCCATGGACATACTCTGTAGTTGCATGCAGGTTGGTGCGAGATCAGCATTATACTGGTACTTCTTGTAGAGAGCAGTAGCCAAATCTTCCCAAGTATGAATATTGGTCCCTTCCAACTGATAAAACCATTCCAACTGTGTCCTCGACAAGCTTTCTTGAAATAAGTGTACCCATAACTTTCTGTCAGCGGTATGGGGTTGGATCTTCCGAACATAAGACCTCGAATGAAGTTTAGTAAGACACACCATTATATTTGGGAAATATGGGGACCTTGAACTTGTGAGGGATAACAACCCCAGAGATAAGACCCATCTCTTCAAAATCCAACCCAGGAACTCTCTGGATCTCCATGGAATTAAGACGATCTTCCAGCTATTTGTATTTGTCGTCAGCTGGAGGATATTGTTCACCTGAATAGCCTGCTTCTTCTTCATCATAACCCTGGTTGTTATTCTTCTCAACCTTCATACTTTTATCATCTTCCTCTTGGTCATCATTTTCTTCTTCAAACTCCGAAGCTCACTTGACCGAACCTTTGAGCCTCCTACCCATGTTGAAGATGCCAGTTGGTTTCTTGATTTTCTCCTCCCTCTTCTTAGTGATGAGGGCCTTCAGCTCTTTCCGTCCCTTGGCTAAATTCAAGAACATTTTCTGAAATTGAGCATTTTGAGCTTGAAGTTCTTTCACAGTTTGCTCGAAAGCCATCTTTTACTGAAATAAACAGTAAGGAGATAAGAAAACATGTCTGTGAGTAAAACCTGTTATGCATGATATGTAAATGCAATGTTTTCAAGGACCTTATGAGATTTAAATTTGTTAACCAAAAGGTAAAAAAAAACAAGATTTTTATTATTAAGTTCATGTGAATACAAATATTTCACAGGAGTAAATTAAAAACTCATAAAGCTTTAAGTTTCTCATGGATGTCTCCTCCTTTTGTTGACATATGCGTTAAGACTCTGCTCCTCGTGAAGTTGCTTCGTCAGCTCCAACACTTTCTTCTCATTTGCATAAAATTGAGTCTCAAAGGTGTCTCGTTCTTCCTTGAGTTAAATCCAGGACTTCTACAATTCTTCAAGGTCAGTAGGCATGTCTGGATGAAGGATGGTGTGAGAAACGTCTCCTTCGACAACAAGCTCCATGATTACTGGTAGTACAACAAGATATGGCATTATAAGGTTTTGAGCACGAGCTCGTACCCATATGAGATAGGGATCCAGAGGGATGGAGTTATTATGCCCCAAAATACGACTATCAATCTTATTGTCCATACCCAAAGCACGGATAAATCTTTTTTGGTAACCTTGAAGATCATTGTCATAGTCGAATACAACACCCCAGATAAACATATCACGAGGACCTTCTCTTCGAGCATAACTAAATTGACGTAAAGCTAGAGAAGGGTTGTAAGTAATGCCCCCCTTATGCCTAGGATTGGAACATTAGGGAACTCTCTACAGCGGTCAATAATAATGATGTCTTCCTGGGATTGGGAACACCAATAAATGTCTGAATGAGAGAGTGACATTATCCTTTGAGACCACCTCAAACCTTGTTCATTCTTCATTATCAAGCGGGGAAGGTGAGAAATAAACCACCTGGATAGCAAAGGTATACAACATATGAGAGTTCATCACTTCCTCATGGTACGAGTGTGAAGAGAATGCAGAATATCTCCGAGCAAAGTAGGCACACGGTTATGAGTGAGGAATATCTTGATGGAGTTTACATCTATAAGTTGGTCTGGATTGGGGAATAGTACTAAACCATAGATTAGTAAAGCCAAAACATCTTTGAAAGTATGAAAACTTATGAAATCTAGAAATAAATGAGCTTTCTCCATCATAAATTTTGTAAGGAGACCTTTAACCCCACTCCTGGTTTCCCAATTAGATGCAATGTCAGACGGTTTTAGGTGCAAAGCTGTGGCAATACCTTCAGGTCTTGGATCTTTCTCTAAACCAGTGAAGGGTAACCGATCCAGTATAGGCACCCCAAGTAACTTAGAGAACTCTTCCATTGTGGGAACCAACTGATAATTGGGGAAAGTCAAGAAATGGTGTTTAGGATCAAAGAACTAGAATAAAAATATCATCATGCCTTCTTCAAAACCAGAGATAACTAAGCTGAGCAAATGACCATGTCTTTTGTTGAACTGAGATCTTTCAGGAACCTTTGAGACCAATTCTTAGAGTTTGGAAGGTATCCCCATGAAGTTGATCTGGATAGTATTTATGCGAGCAGAGCCATAGCCTACAAAACAGAATAAAGATATATCTCTTGGTCCTTGAAATGGTTAGTGAAAATGCTATGTTATAACGTTATGATGTTATGTTTAAACAAGATAGAAAGCACAAGAAAATTACAGAAAAGGCCTTTGGTTTAAAGGCTTGCATGAGGTTCATATGTAAGTACCCTCTTGAAGTTTAGTTGGCTCAACCTGTCCTAAGAATAGTAATCGGGTTCTAGGAGTCTCATATCACCGATCTTTCTCTAAGGTATTGTTTTAGCAGAGCAACTGACTTGCCACCGAAATATCCCGAGAGTCGAATCTCAATGAGCGTAGCATCAAGTATCAACCAACTTTGGACTTCACCAAAGTCAACCATTTCACTACTTTCTAATGGCTAAGTCGGGTCAATTAAGGTTCTAAAAGTCTTTTAGTGATTATGACACCACGCGGCAACCCAATTTTATCCTCGATTGACTCAAGAAACATTGGTACAAACCAAAGTTTCACACTAATGTAACCATCACTTCAACCATATCGGTCTATGTTGTACAATTTCCATGATCTATTGCTACTTACCTAAGGCATCCCTAGATCCGAGTGTAGGATCTTTACAAGTAATGAAACCCAAGCAAACCTTAAAGATAAAGCAGACAACACAAGAAAAGAAAAAAAGTGATCTAAGACTCTAAGGTAACCCCTATTTTAATATTAAACTCCCCAGCAGATTCGCCAGTTCTGTAATACGGTGGAAGAACTGACTTTTGGTTTTATGTTTTATCGTAAATGTTGCAGATAGCAAGAGTCACCACTTACCTTTCTTTTATCCAATGAGGAAAGGGTGAAAAGAACAGGAAATACCTTTTAAGATTTTGAGTTCGGGTGGTAAGTTATGAAAAGGGAAGGTGTTAGCACCCTTTTCATCCGTAGTTATCTGCGGGCTCTTAATTGCTTAACTCACTTTAATTTTCTTTGTGTGTGCTTTGAAAAGGTTCTAAAAATGCTAATGAAAGGAAGTCTGCTTTATAATAATCCTTGTATAAATCCTCAAGAGTGTTTATAAAGCGTTTGAAAGTAGTTATTTTGAAAGTGTGATGTGTAAAAATTATTTTAGTTTGTGAGCAAACAATTAAGGGTATATTACCCACTAAAAGGACTTTCATTATTCTTTTTCCTTCTTCGTTAGAGATAGTGCTATCCATAGCATTAGTTGGTAGGTATCCCCATCCATTGGATATGAAGGGACAAGCGTAGGGTCGTCATTATGGTTATTGAAGGCAACATATAGGGATACCTTAGCAATTCGAAGGGACTGTCATCATATATTCGTAGGCAACATCGAGGGACAAGATCAGTTCTCATAGGAAACTTAGAGGGACATCGCGGGACTATGATATTTATGATGACTTTAATCGAGGGTCTTTTCTAATGGTATCCCTATGTTCGAGGGACATGACCATTGTTTTTCTGAAGGCAACAAAGAGAGAGGCTACCTTAAAGGTGTATGTGTGCATAGTGATTCAATTCAAGTATGTTTATCTTTGTTTAGGGTTATCTAATGATTTGTTTTAGATCTTATCATACAAGCCTAATTATTATACAATTATATACATACAAGCAAATAATTATAAGTGCGGAAAAATAAAGTCCTACGCTATTACAGGGCCTTGGGGAAACTACATAAGAAAAAGTGAGGAATAAAAAATGTGGAATTTAAACCTAAGTGTTGTACCCCAAAATTTTCCCTCTCATTTTATCCAGATTCTCCTCACAAGACTTCTTGGACTCAAGGCCAGATTAGGGTTTGCTCAGCTCAAGACCTCTCCTTGCACTGATAACCTGAAATTAGGGTTTGAGTTTGCACAGAGATTTTTGGACTTTCAATGCCTCATGTGACTTTCATAATTGTTGGGCCCTCAAGAATAAGATTCAGGATTTGATAGACGCTAAAGAAGTTGAATTCGATGCCCCTGAAAAGTCGAATGTAATCTCTGCTCCAATGCCAAAGCATGGCCACAATGCCCATGCTGTTGAAGAGGATCTGTTTGTTGCTACTGTTGATGATTTGATGACTCCGCTACCGATAATCAAGTTGAATTTGCTGAAGGATGGGATTTTCCTAGGTTGTGAAGAAGATTGCTGCCTTTGTTCATCCTTACCAACCGACTGTCCGTTGTTGGAGTTAGGCATGCAACGCCTAATGGATAACCAAGAAATCCTTTTTGAAAAGACTCTTATTACACCGACTCCTGTCAATGATGTTTAAATAATAACCATATCCGCCAATCTTTGCAAGGTCTCCAAAAGACCTGTTAAGATTACATCCGCTCCGAAGATTGCACCTTTGAAGATAACCATGCACGGGCCCATCCCGTACAAGTCTGATAGATCAGTACTGTGGAACTATGGTGGAGAAATCTACTACCACGGTATTAAACAAATTGAATCAACTGAAGAGAGTTCTGATGAAGAGACTTCCGACATTGGAAACATTTATGGAACGAGCAAAATCACCCGCAATGGAATAATTTTCTCTCCAGAGATTGCCCCTCCAAAGGCAATCTTTGGACCCTCAGCTGCTCCTAAGGTTACCCCTGCACCGGTAAGCATATCTGCGAGAACTCCAATTATTGAAGAAGTTGTAACTCCTGTGGTTGTCCCCTCTGCTGCTGCTGATGATAGAGGGAAAGGGATCCAAGAAGAGCCTGTCAGGATGAGGGCTCAGCCATTGGTCATCCCTGAGACCTCTCAAAAATAAATGGAAGAGATTTTGAAAATAATCAAGAAAAGCGATTATGATATTGTGGAACAACTGGGGAAAACCCCCTCAAAGATCTCTATGTTGGCCCTGCTGCTTTGTTCATAGGCTCATGCTAAAGCTTTGATAAGATTCTTGAAGACGGCCCACGTGCCACAGGAAACCTCGGCGGTTCAGTTCCAGGAATGTGTAGCTAGCTTAACAGCTGACAATGGTCTAGGATTCTCCGATGCTGATTTAACATCCAAAGGGAGAAAACATAATGACCCGCTACATGTCTCGGTGGAGTGTAGGGGAACCACCCTAGTTCATGTTTTGGTTGATACTGGGTCGTCATTAAATGTCTTGCCGAAGAAAGCCTTGGATAGACTGGATTGTGAAGGCTTAACCTTGAAGCCCAACAATATAATTTTCAGAGCCTTTGATGGTTCTAAAAGGATGGTTCACGGGGAGGTGGCCATCCCGATTAAAGTGGGAACTGAAACCTTCAACTCCATATTCTATGTGATGGATATTTGTCCTTCCTATTCTTGCTTGTTGGGAAGACCCTAGATTCACAATGTTGGGTTTGTCACTTCTACTCTACATCAAATGCTCAAGTACCCTGTCCAGGGGAAAATCATAATTGTTCATGGCGAAGAGGAATACATGATAAGCCATCTAAATTCTTTCCGCTATGTAGAATTGGATGGTGAATTCATCGAAACCCCTTTTCAGCATTTTGAAGAGGTAGCTCAAGAGATTGCGGCAACCAAGACATTGTCTTCTGTACCCATGATTACCAGACCTCCGCCTTGAATGTCGTCTCTCAAATATGCAAAGGCTGTGATTGAAGAAGGAGGAAGCACAATCTGGGGGCAGCTTCCAGACTTTCCTTACAAATCAGATAAATTCGTCTTGGGGTTCACTTCTTCTGCTCAAAAGGATGTACGTCGCGCCCATGCTGGAGGGCCACCAGTGAGGATCACCCATAATGGAGTCAATGCTTTGGAGGATAGTGAAGAGGAGAGCAGCCTGGAAGACTGGATTTTTCCAACTGTTGACGGAGGACTGTGCAACTGGGAAGCAAAAGACTTTGTTCCGATTACTTTCATACCACAGTAATTTATCTTTCAAACATTTCTGTTGGTTTGTAATAACTCTCAAACAATTCGTACACTTTTAACCTTGTGCCTTACCCGAGGCACACAGGTCCATTTGTAAGGGTTTGATTTTTCATCTTCATATGCCATTTTAATGAATCATGGACGTTTTCACATATAAAATTTTGTATTCATTGTCTTTCTCTTTACATTTTATTTGTTTAAAGATGGCTATCCCTTACACACACCCACACTCACAAATGCAGGTACCCTTCCATTCCGGATTTCATGGGTAACAATTCTGCTATGGCCTTCAGTGACTCTGAAGATCTGGTCTACCATGCCGAATACGAAGGTGAGGAAGATTGTGACGTGTCGGGAGAATTGGCTAGACTGCTACAACAGGAAGAAGGAGCAATTCTGCCTCATGAGGAGCTGTTAGAGACAATCAACTTGGGTACTGAGGAAGACAGAAAAGAAGTCAGAGTGGGTACCAACCTAGAGCCAAGTGTCAAGGAGCTCTTAATTCAGTTGTTGAATGAATATGTTGAGATCTTCGCCTGGTCTTGCAAAGACATGCCAGGACTCGATACAGATATTGTGCTTCACCGTTTGCCCACAAGAGAAGACTGTCCACCAGTCAAACAAAAAGTCCGCCGCATGAGGCCCGACATGTCAGAAAAGATCAAAGCAGAAGTTATGAAGTAGTTCAATGCTGGATTTCTTGCTGTTACTTCCTATCCATAATGGGTTGCTAACATTGTGCCCGTGCCTAAGAAGGACCACAAAGTGAGAATGTGCGTGGATTATAGAGACTTAAACAAGGCCAGCCCTAAAGATGACTTTCCACTTCCACACATTGGCATCCTGGTTGACAACACAGCTCAGCACAAGGTATTTTCGTTCATGGACGGATTTTAAGGTTACAACCAGATCTAAATGGCACCTGAAGACATGGAGAAAACTACTTCTGTTACACAGTGGGGTACGTTATACTACAAAGTGATTCCATTCAGACTGAAGAATGTCGGGGCAACCTATCAACGTGCCATGGTAGCTTTGTTTCATGATATGATACATCATGAGATAGAGGTCTACGTAGATGACATGATAGCCCGATCACAAACGGAAGAAGAACACCTTGACCACTTGCAAAAGCTGTTTGTCAGGTTGAAGGAGTACAAGATAAGGTAAAACCCTAACAAGTGCACATTCGGAGTCCGGTCCGGTAAACTCTTGGGTTTCATTGTCAACAACAAGGGCATCGAGTTGATCCTGCGAAAGTCAAAGTTATACAAGAAATGCCCGCTCCTCGCACTGAGAAGGAGGTCAGAGGTTTCTTGGGACGCCTAAACTACATTGCAAGGTTCTTTTCTCACCTAACATCTACATGTGAGCCAATCTTCAAGCTGTTGAAGAAAGATCAGGTAGTTAAATGGAATGATGACTGTCAAATGGCTTTCGATAAAATCAAGGAGTATTTTCTAGAACCTCCTATCTTGATGCCTCCCTTTGAAGGAAGACTGCTAATCATGTATCTGACCGTCCTAGAGAATTCAATGGGGTGTGTAATGGGCCAACATGACGAGTCTGGCCGAAAAGAGCATGCCATTTATTACCTTAGCAAAAAGTTTACCGACTGTGAGACCCGATACTCACTGCTCGAGAAAACTTGTTGCGCTTTGGTATGGGCTGCTCGCCGGCTAAGGCAGTATATGTTGACCCATACCACTTTGCTGATATCTAAGATGGATCCGATCAAGTACATCTTTGAAAAGCCTGCTTTGTCCGGAAGAATAGCTAGATGGCAGATGATCCTGACAAAATACGATATACAGTACATGACCCAAAAAGTTATAAAGGGGAGTGTGCTAGCTGACCATCTGACTCATCAAGCTGTCGAAGATTACCAATCCATGAAGTTTGACGTCCCTGACGAAGACATTATGACATTGGACAATGTTGAAGATTTCAGACCATATGACGGACCTGAACAAGGATCCCGATGGACCCTGTATTTTGATGGGGCCTCTAATGCGCTTGGTAACGGTATCGGCGCTGTGCTTATATCTCATGAAGGATGCCATACTCCTTTCACCGCCAGACTTTACTTCAATTGCACCAACAACATGGCCGAGTATGAATCTTGCATCTTTGGTCTCAAGGCTTCTATAAATCTGGGAATCAAATCTTTGGTTGTGTTTGGAGACTCAGCTTTGGACATCAGTCAGATCAAAGGAGAATGGGACACTAAGCATCCCAACCTCATCCCTTACAAAGAACATATCTTGACATTGCTACCTCATTTCGAGCAGATTACCTTCGAGCATTTCCCGCGAGAAGAAAATAAGCTAACAGATGCTCTACAATGTCATCTATGTTTAAACTTAATTGGGATGATGAGGCTCCCTAGATTACCATTGAACGGATGGACGAACCTGCACATTGTTACGAGATTAATACCGAAGAAGTAATGGACCGACCTTGGTTTCATGAAGTCAAAAGGTATCTCGAGGCTCAAGAATATCCTAAAGGAGATTTAGTTTACGACAAAAATTTCTTGAGGATATTCTCTACCAAGTTCTTCCTGAGCAATGGTATCCTGTACAAGCGCAATCATGATTGCATTCTGCTCCGTTGTGTGGACAAGATTGAAGCTGAACAGATCACGGCTGAACTGCACAATGGTACCTTTGGCACTCACTCTAGCGGGCATACGATGGCTAAGAAAATCCTATGGGTAGGCTATTACTGGTCTACCATGGAAGCTGACTGCTATCAACATTCCCGGACTTGTCACAAATGTAAAATCTATGCGGACAAGGTACATATACCTCCAGTTCCTCTCAATGTCTTAACAGCTCCTTGGCCCTTTGCTATGTGGGGAATCGACATGATTGGAGAGACCAAGCCTACAACATCCAATGGACACCGCTTCATCCTAGTGGCCATTGATTACTTTACCAAGTGGGTCGAAGCAACTTCCTTCGCATCCGTAACAAAGAATATTGTTGCCCGCTTCATCAAACAGAACCTCATTTTCCGGTACGGAATCCCCGAAAGGATCATCACTGACAACGGTACAAACCTTAAAAACACTACGATCACCGCCTTGTGCAAGCAGTTCCAGATTTAACATCACAATTCATCTCCCTATCGGCCAAAGATGAACGGTGTTGTCGAAGCTGCGAACAAAAACATTAAGAAGATCATACAAAAGATGACAGTCACCTACAAGGACTGGCATGAGATGTTACTGTTTGCTCTCCACGGGTACCGTACCATGGCTCGCACATCAACTGGGGCAACACCCTATTCTTTGGTATATGGCATGGAGGCTGTTTTACCTATCGAGGTTCAGATTCCCTCCTTGAGAATCATGAAATATGCTGGTTTGAGTGAAGGCGATTGGATTCAGAACCGGCTTGATCAACTTAACTTAATTGACGAAAAACGACTTACTGCTGTTTTCCACGGTCATACATATCAAAAACGGATGATCAAGGCTTTCAACAAGAAAGTCAGGCGTAAGGTATATCAAGTTGGAGATCTTGTAATCAAGCGGATCATCTTGCCGCAAAGTGATCCCAGGGGAAAATGGACTCCTACCTATGAAGGACCATTTGTAATCAAGAACATCTTTTCCGATGGGGCAATGATCTTAACCACCGGCGATGACCAGCCGCACCCTGCGAATGCAGACATAGTCAAAAGATACTACGCATAAATGACCCGCTAGGTTGACACACCTAGGCAAAAAAGGGCATCCCGGTGAATCGAAAACCCGACAGGGTGGTTCAGGCAAAAGTTAGGGATAAAACAAAAAAACCTGTACACCCGACAAGTTGAAAACCCAAAAGGGCGACTTGGGCAAACAAGGGTTTCCCGGTGGATCGAAAACCCGAAAGGGAGGTCTAGGCAAAAGTTAGGGAACTAAAGCGTATGACTATGTCTCGTCAGATCATTTTAAGGATAATCTCTTCACAGACAAGCTCCGGGCTTCTGATCAACTCAATCATCTTCGGACGAAGCAACGAATGGACAAGATATTCAGAGTTACGAAGGCTATAGCAGAATGGGAACCCCATGGAACTTTTACACATAGCCATCTTTCTTTGTATAAAATTTTCTCATTTTTTATGACAATGTTCTCTTACTAGGATGTCTGTCTCCTTTGTACAAAATACTTACACAGAGTTAATACAAAGATACTTCAAAGTGCAGAAAACTATTTGTCTTTTCCTTTTTACATTTGTGTTTTATTTGAAAACGTCCAATGATTTATTAATGAGCATATGCATTTTAATATAATCACTGTTTACAAATAAACGATTTGGAAAAGATTAATTACTGATAGGTTGAAAGTATAGGAAAACATCTTTAGGCTATTCCAGGGGCAATCCCTACAGTACATCGTTAAGGTCCCCAGTGGAGCTAAAACATCAACCTTTAAACCCCAGTGGAAATCCTCCAGTTTCCTCAAATTCCCCTGCGAGTTATCTTAAAACCTGATAATTTCCCAACAAGTTGCTTTAAAGCCTGACAGCTAACCATACGGCAACTTCAGATAATTCCCCAGTAGATTGGCATACAAACCAAACTCCTGATCTCCCCAGCATGATAGCTACTCCCCACAGAGTTTTCAATACTCCCCAGCAGTAAGCCTTCTTCCTCGCAGAGTCTTGTTATTCCCCAGTGAGGTTTCTAGAAAAAAGATTCTCATTCTTAATTCCACACAGAAGTCATCAGAGTTTTATCTACTTCCCCAGTAGAGCAAGATTTCCCATTGTGTAATCCCCAGCCATACTCATCAAAGTTCTCGAGATTCCCCAAATAGGTTTCTCAAGCAACACTTGGCATTGTTCTCACATCAGAATGTTTATCATCCTCCAACTTCAAAGACATGACGGATCTCTATATCCCTAGAGAAGTCAGGATTTCTCTTAATCCCCAGCAGTCTCCAATGATTTCCTATCCTCAACAGTCAAGGATTTATCTTCCCCGGCAGCAATCAAGGTTTTTTGTTATCCCCAGCTGTCAAGGATTTATTTTCCTGAGCAATACAGCGATTCAGCTTACATGCACATACATTACACTCATATATCATAAACATTGATAAAAACACATTTATTGCATCATACATTTCATGCAACATAACTTTGTGTTTCAGTTAACATTTTACCCTTTTCAGGATAAGATTAACAACTATCTTTAACAAATATTCAAAGATTTCAGATACAGTACGGATACCCTCTAGATACGAAAGTCATTCTGTTACTCATTCAGATCTCTTATTCAGATACAGTACGGATACACTCCAGACACAAGTCATTTTGTTACTCATTCAGATCTCTTATTCAGATCATGTACGGATACACTCCAAACACGGAAGTCATTCTATTACTCATTCAGAACTCAAAGTCAAGATACAGTACGAATACACTCCAGACACGGAAGTCATTCTGTTACTCATTCAGACCTCAACCTCATGATACAGTCCAGATACGCTCCAGACACGGTTGCCATTTTGTCACTTATTCTGATTTCCCCTAGCTCAGATACACTCCAGACACGCCAGTCATTCTATCACCTATTTAAGATACATTCCAGATACGCTCCAGACACGGTTGCCATTCTGTCACTTATTCAGATTCAAATCTCCAGATACAGTTCAGATACGTTCCAGACACGGATACCATTCTGATGCTCATTCTTTTGCAATTCAACAAACATTCTTGGATGGCATCTTTAAGCCCATCTCCAACAAGATTCTATCACATCTCTAAATGGCATCTTTAAGCCCATTCCCTCAACTACATTTTGACGAGTGCAAATTTACGGGCACTTTAGTGTCCAATCATCTTTTACCTTCGAGTCACGAACGACAAAGCTCGTCAATCTAACTCTTCAGGTTCAAGAAGATTGAACAGGGGCAGCTGTTGTACCCAAAAATTTCCCTCTCATTTTATCCAAATTCTCCTCACAAGACTTCTTGGACTCAAGGCCAGATTAGGGTTTGCTCAGCTCAAGACCTCTCCTTGCACTGATAACCTGAAATCAGGGTTTGAGTTTGCACAGAGATTTTTGGACTTTCAATGCCTCATGTGACTTTCATACTTCATTTTGGACCTCTAAGATTTCTCATACCATGTTTCAAGCCTTGAATCACTTTTTTGCCCAGTCAATTGGACAGTTGACCTAAAAATCAGTTGTATTGGGGAAAAAGTCAACCATGGCCAATTTACAGTCAAATATCATAATTTTTGATCCACATCAATATTATAGGCTCATATAAACCATTTGATCAAGTTTGGACCACAACTCCTCAAGAAATTTGATCAGATCATCAAAAGGGCAAAATGGTCAAAATTAGGGTTTTGACTGTAGAAGGGCAATTTTTGATTTTTGACCTAACCAATAACCAATTGGGTTCAAGCATGATTTCAAGGATCCAATGGTACCATCTTGACATAATCTCAAGGTTCAAAAGATCTCAAGTGCATTGGATTGACAGATGAATTTTCCAATCAACTGATCAAAAATCAACTATACATTGAAAAGTCAAACTTTGACTTTTTGGTCAAAATCAAGTGCCAAGGGTCATATTTCATCAAGATGTGTCAAAACATGAAAAGTTTTCACCAAGAAACTTAATTTTGGAAATTAGGGTTTAAATTGAAAATTTTTCATAACTTAGAATTTTTCTAAGTGTTGAAAAATTCTTATTTTCCCCAACTTTTCCCAACTTTTTCACCATGATGCAATTGGATTCAAAGAAAACATCGAACATGAAAGTTGTATTCCTCAACAAAATCTACAACTTTGATTCACAAAGTTTTCCCAAAAGATGCTTGGATCTCAAGTTATGATTTTGTGAATAGGGGTCCTTAAAACTTTTAACTTAGTGAAATTTTGCCCTAGTTTAGGCAGATTTTTGACCTAACTTCATGGCAACGTTTCACCTAGTTCCAAGAGGAATCTCAAAATGAATTTCAAATATGTATTGGAGAGCATGTTACAAGCTTTCCAAAATGTCCAAGAACTCTCCAAGATCATTTATGGTTAGGGAGAATCAAAGAAATGAAAATGGCAATTTATCACTTTTGTTCAAGGAATTTTTCACAATGGTGCAAGTTGCAAATCTGTCCTAAGCATGCTTGTACTTGGTATTACAGGTCCTAATCCTTTCTAAATTCATTAATTTAATGCAAACTCAATGGATAATGGTCTTGTTCTGACTTTTGAAGCATTGCACAAAGAATTATTCCAAAAATGGCATAAAGTGCATAATACCATTTTCATAAAGCTAGCTTTTACAACTTTGTTTATCTTGAGCCATTGACCTAATCTATTTTTGCAAACAAGATCCACAGATATCAGGCAATTGGTACCAACTCTCATCAGACCTCAAGCTAGCCTGTACAGACCTTTGGCTTTGTCACTTCACCTTTTCTTCAAAAGCAAGTAAACTTGCAAAAGTCAAGCAAGCTTGTGTATCTGATAAAACCAAGACTTTGTATCATTTCAAACAACCTTAGAACATTGTCTTAAGCAGAAGACACAAATTCATAACTTCTCAAACACCCTAAAACACAAAAATCCCATGTTTCTGCCAAAACAGGGTAACCTCTGCAAATCACTTGCCAACTTGAAATTTGCTCGTGCGTTTTACTTGGAATCACTTCAAACACATTCCATACCTTCTACCTAAACCATCCAGGCCTTTGTCTTGCAACTGTAACCCTTGTTTCAAGCTTCACCATTTTCACTTTTTGAGTTTGTAGGTTTACTTCTATAGGAAGATTCAGGCATCTACAAGGCAAGCTGAGCATTGGAGAAGGTTGGGGGAACTTCAAGCAAGCTCACACGACCTTCAGGCCTCACTCAAAGTCCCCACATTGCCATATCCAAACTCAACTGAACAAGGTATTTGTCAAGTTTCTATTTCTCTATTTAGGCATCCTTAAGCTTAGGTTTGTGAAGCAAAAATGTAGTCCTTAACGTGCTTGAGCTGTACATATGCATAGTTTCCATTTATATCAACTGAGCTAAGAGTATTTGATTGTTGAAGTTGCTAAAAAAACTAGGTCAGGAATTAGGGCCATTAAAATTCTCCTTGGTCTTTTAGAGTTAGTTCATGTTTTTATATCATTGGAATCGTGATAAAAAATGCTACAAGTTTCATGTTGCAAGATTTTGTTTTTGTGCAAAGAATAGAGAGTTACAGAATCAAGCACAGGGCGCGCGCGAAGGAGACAAAGGTCGGGGATGAAGTGGTGTTCTGGGCCTGGCGCCTTGGGCCTGCTACTATTCACACCTCCCATTTTGCTTTTACACCCCCCTGATCATTTTCTTTTATTTTTTATATTTTCTTGCATAATTTATATTTTCTGACTTTATTATCTTTTTTGAACATTGAAAAATCACAAAAAATATTTTCTTTATTTTTTGCATTTTATCATTTTTTTTTGCATAATCAATAGTTTGTTAGGATTTTATACTTTATTTTCTTAAATAAAACTTGTAAATAATATAAAAATATCATACATTTTTATTTTTATTATTTATACACTTAAAATAATATTTTCATACAATATTCAATTTTTTAACATTTTGTATATATTATTATTATTTTTTCTTGAAAAAAAAAATGAATAAAAGGAATAATATTAGAATATATTTTCTATTAAACAAAAATTAGGGTTTTCACCCTTTCAAAAATAATCATTTTATTTTCTTATTTTTAAGACATAAATAAATTTATTTTCTCATACATAAGACTAATACAAAAACATTTTGCATATTTACAATTTATTTCATATTTAAATACTTGTTTATTTATTTATTTGTACAATAAATTCAATTGGGTTGTAATAGTAAACTAGGGTTTTATTTTGTGCAAATATTCCCCATTCAAAAACTTGTATCCCCCCTCCCATAATATTGTTGTAATAGTCTAGATTTACTTTACGCATTTTATTGTTTTCATATACCATGATAGTAAACTAGGGTTTTGTATGCAAAGACCAAAAATCAAACAAATAGTATGACTTAATACAAGACAAAAATGCATGAAAAATAACAACACATTGCACACAAGCACCCATAGGGTTTCATCCACTTTGTTGCCTTAAAATGGCCATGGTATGCATGCTAGGTATCTTGGCAAAAATCAAATAAAACAAAAAGATCATAGTCCCTCGATGACGCTATCAAAAGGTTGCCTAAACAAAGATGATCTTAGTCCCTAAAAATGCTAAAGATACTTGGCACCATTGCTATCATGGTCATACGATGACCCACGCCCGTCCCGTTTAACATCCAAAGATAGGGTTGTTTACCAAATACAATGGTAAAACAACAATGTCAAAGGAATAAAAATGTGTAGGAAAGACTTTTGAGTAGGTAGATGCTTCTAGTTACTTGATCAAATTTGCAAACCATTCTTGCTATTTTCAAAACAAACACACACATTCCAAAACAATTTCCAAACAACTTTCGAAACATCAAAACATTTTTTAAAAGACAAACATCTTTGTATACATTCTTACAAACAAGAATCATTACAAAGATTGCCAAAACAATGGCCTCTTTTCAAAATACTTTCAAAACCACACAAAGCACCATTTCAAACAATTGGAAAAGCAAAGCAAGTGATCTAAACAAGTAACTAAGAGCCCATGGAAACCATGGATGAAAAGGGTGCTAGCACCTTCCCTTTTCATAATCTACCCCCCGAACTCAAGAAAACATCTCAAAGGTCTTTCCTGTGCTTTTTGACCTTTCCTTTTTGGATAAAATAAAAGTCGGTGGCGACTCTTGCTAAACCGAAACATTTGCGAACACAAACGCAAAACCTCAAGTCAGTTCTCCCACCGTATTACAAAACTGGCGACTCTGCTGGGGAAAATATTAAAAGTGGGGTTACCTTAGGGTTTTAGATCACCTTTACATGCTTATCTTGATTGACTTGTATGCTTTACACTTTGGTTCTATTGTTTGGGTTTGAATCCTCTACCCAGATTTGGGAAACATTCATAGGTAAATAGCAATACATTGTGGAAACTGTGCAGGGTATATCGACACGGTCTAAGAAATTGCTATGTTAGTGTGACATATTTGTGGGTACAGGTAGCCTTTGAGTCAATCAAAGAGAATACGGGGCCGCTGAGTGATGTCATGAAGCACTAATGGACTTTTAGAACCTTTACTTGACCAACTTGGCCTTTTAGGATGTAGTGAGATGACCGACTTTGGTGCAGCCCGAAGTTGGTAGATACTCGATACTGCACTCATTGAGGGTTGTTTTCTTGGAATATTTCGGTCTCCAGTAAAGTGGCTAAACTGAAACAATGAACACAGAAAACAATCCAGTGATATTGAGCTCCTTAGAACCCGATTACTATTTCTAGGACAGGTTGAGCCAACTAAACTTCAAGAGGGTACTTACCTATGAAACCCCATGCAAGCCTAAACTAGGAACTTGTGTGACTTGTTTGTACATATATACTTGTGCATAATATCATGGACATCATGAAGCATCATATGTATCCACTAACCATTTCAAGGATTTTGGATTTTCATCTTTGTTCCTGTTTTGTAGGTTATGGATTCACTTCGCAGGAAAAATATCAAAGTCAACCTTGTAAGAATTCCTCCACAACTAAAGGAGCTAGCTTCAAGGATTCCTGAGAACTCTCCATTCACCGAGAGGCATGGTCGTCCACTCAACTTGGTCACCACCAACACTGAGGAGGATATGCTGAAAGTTCTCTTCCAGTTCTTTGACCCTTTACATCATTGCTTCACATTTCCTGACTACCAACTTGTGCCTACTTTGGAGGAATTTTCTCAACTCTTGAGGATTCCTATTCTCAATCAACTACCCTTCAACGGTAAGGAAAGATATCCAAAGCCAGAAGAGATTGCTCAAGCCCTACACTTGCACTCATCTGAGGTCACAGCCCATTGGGAAACTAGAAGTGGTGTCAAAGGCTTCTTGTCAAAGTTTCTATTTGAGAAGGCCCAAAGCTGTTGGGATTCTTTGGACCTACAAGCTTTTAAGGAGATTGTAGCTCTTCTCATCTATAGGATGGTCTTGTTCCCTAACCCTGATCAACTCATAGATGTGAGTGCTGTCAAAATCTTCATGGCTCGCAACCCGATGCCTACATTGCTTGGGGATATCCTCCACTCTTTTCACACTCGAACAATGAGGAAAAAAGGTGTTCTCATGTGTTGCACTCCTCTACTGGAAAGATGGTTTATTTCTCATCTTTCCCAATCAGTCTTGAAGAATGAGCAAGGCTTGAGGTGGTCACAACGATTCATGTCTCTTACATATTCAGATGTCCATTGGTGTTCTCGATCCAGAGAAAATGTTATCATCATCGACCGTTGTGGGGAATTCCCTAATGTACCTCTACTTTGCATTAGGGGAGGCATCACCTACAACCCTTGCTTAGCTCTGAGACAGTTTGGTTATGCCCGAAGGGATGGCCCACATGACATGCTGATTCCAGACTTAGTTTTTGACTTCGACAACAACGATCAAGGACTTCGACAAAGGTTCATCCGAGCTTGGAGGATGCCAAACAAGGTGGACAGTAAGACCTTGGGACACAAGAATTCCATCCCCCTTGAGCCTTACCTCAAGTGGGTACGAACCCGCGCACAAAGTCTTATGATGCCTTACCCCTCCATTCTCCCTGTGATTATAGAGCCTGTTATGGAAGGAGAGGTTCCATACACCCTCCTACATCCTGACATGCCAACATCACTTGAAGATTTACAAAGGAGTTGGATACAACTCAAGGGAGAACGTGATACTTTTGAAGCCCAATTCTACGCAAACGAGAAGAAGGTTTTGGAACTCACTCGTCAACTCCATGAAGAGCAGACTCTCAACACCTACATTGCACCAAAGAGGATGCGCAATGTCTTTCTATCTTAGAATTTTGTACTATTTTTCCCTAGGGGCATTGATGTAAACAAATTCTATTTTATTAATATAACGTTTGTTCCTTTTTGTTTAACACAAATTTGAATTTTCTGAATCCTTGAATGCATTACATGAATACATATCATTCATTATATGCATAAACATGTCTTCTTACCAAGTTTCCTCATCTCTCTGCTATTTATTTCAGCAAGATGGATATTAAACAAACGGTCAAAGATTTGCAAGCTCAAAATTCACAATTTCAACAGCTACTTATGACCTTGGCCAAGGGGCAGGAGGAGCTCAAAACTCTGCTAGAGAAGGAAAAAGAGAAAAAGAAGAAAAAGAGAGTTGGTGTGGCTACCATGGGCAGAAGGTTTGAAGGTCAAGCCAGAAGGGTCCTAGATTTTCCATCAACCTCTGAGGAAGGGGAGAGAAAGGGTAAGGAGACTGCAGTGCCTTCAGATTCGGAAGCTGAAGAAGAGGAAGATGAGGATTACTCTGAACAACAGTATCCTCCGGCCAATGACAAATACAAGAACTTGGAAGAGCGTCTAGCTGCCATGGAGATACAGAGAGTTCCGGGGCTGGATTTTGAGGAGTTAGGTTTGGTTTCTGGAATTGTAATCTCTCCTAAATTAAAAGTGCCACTGTTCGCTAAGTACGATGGGGTGTCTTACCCAAAGATGCACTTACGATCTTATGTGAGGAAAATTCAACCACATTCTTCTGACAAAGACCTGTGGGTCCACTTTTTCCAAGACAGTTTATCGGGGATGCAGTTGGATTGGTTCTACCAGTTAGAGAGGTATGATGTGCATAATTGGGAACACTTGGCAGCCACCTTCTATAAACAGTATCAATACAATGCGGACTTAGCACTAACCCGTACTCAATTACAGAGTATGGGCATGGTCTCAAATGAAGGCTTTAAAGAGTATGCCCAGAAATGGAGAGACTTGGCAGGACGAGTACAACCACCTTTATCTGAAAGAGAGCTAGTGGACATGTTTTTGGGGAATCTATCAGGTCCTTTCTTTAATCACCTGATAGGAAGCTCTTCTGCTGGTTTAACTGAGTTGATTATAACTGGAGAAAGGGTTGAAGCCGGTATTAGAAGCAGAAAAATTCATAAAGATGCAGCTGCTTCCGCTGCCATCAAAAAGACTTTTCCAACAAAGAAGGAAGTATCAGCTATCTACTCCAAAAGAGGTCAAGGAAGAGTTGAGCGCCGGCCAGTGGTGGGGGCTGTAATGATTCAGAAGTCTGCAGCTGATCAACCCAGAACCAACCAAACAAGGGTGGAAAGGCCTGTACAGAAATTCACCCAGATAAACATGACTCCTGCTCATGTTCTACCCCATCTCTTGAAGATAAACCTTGCGAGTTTGAAAGAGGCCCCGAAGAACCCGAATACTGCTTCTCCGTACTACCATTCGAATGCCAAGTGTGCTTATCATTCAGAAAGCCCGGGGCACGACACCAACAATTGTTGGGCCCTCAAGAATAAGATTCAGGATTTTATAGACGCTAAAGAAGTTGAATTCGATGCCCCTGAAAAGTCGAATGTAATCTCTGCTCCAATGCCAAAGCATGGCCACAATGCCCATGCTGTTGAAGAGGATCTGTTTGTTGCTACTGTTGATGATTTGATGACTCCGCTACCGATAATCAAGTTGAATTTGCTGAAGGCTGGGATTTTCCTAGGTTGTGAAGAAGATTGCTGCCTTTGTTCATCCTTACCAACCGACTGTCCATTGTTGAAGTTAGGCATCCAACGCCTAATGGATAACCAAGAAATCCATTTTGAAAAGACTCTTGTTACACCGACTCCTGTCAATGATGTTTCAATAATAACCATATCCGCCAATCTTTCCAAGGTCTCCAAAATACTTGTTAAGATTACATCCACTCTGAAGATTTCACCTTTGAAGATAACCATGCACGGGCATGTCCCGTACAAGTCTGATAGATCAGTACCGTGGAACTATGGTGGAGAAATCTACTACCACGGTATTAAACAAATTGAATCAACTGAAGAGAGTTCTGATGAAGAGACTTCCGACATTGGAAACATTTCTGGAACAAGCAAAATCACCCACAATGGAAGAATTTTCTCTCCAGAGATTGCCCCTCCAAAGGCAATCTTTGAACCCTCAGCTGCTCCTAAGTTTACCCTTGCACCGGTAAGCATATCTGCGAGAACTCCAATTATTGAAGAAGTTGTAACTCCTGTGGTTATCCCCTCTACTGCTGCTGATGATAGAGGGAAAGGGATCCAAGAAGAGCCTGTCAGGATGAGGGCTCAGCCATTGGTCATCCCTGAGACCTCTCAAAAATAAATGGAAGAGATTTTGAAAATAATCAAGAAAAGAGATTATGATATTGTGGAACAACTGGGGCAAACCCCCTCAAAGATCTCTATGTTGGCCCTGCTGCTTTGTTCAGAGGCTCATGCTAAAGCTTTGATAAGATTCTTGAAGACGGCCCACGTGCCACAGGAAACCTCCGCGGATCAGTTCCAGGAATGTGTAGCTAGCTTAACAGTTGACAATGGTCTAGGATTCTCCGATGCTGATTTAACATCCAAAGGGAGAAAACATAATGATGCACTACATGTCTCGGTGGAGTGTAGGGAAACCACCCTAGTTCATGTTTTGGTTGATACTGGGTCGTCATTAAATGTCTTGCCGAAGAAAGCCTTGGATAAACTGGATTGTGAAGGCTTAACCTTGAAGCCCAGCAATACAATTGTCAGAGCCTTTGATGGTTCTAAAAGGATGGTTCACGGGGAGGTGGCCATCCCGATTAAAGTGGGAACTGAAACCTTCAACTCCACATTCTATGTGATAGACATCTGTCCTTCCTATTCTTTCTTGTTGGGAAGATCCTGGATTCACAATGTTGGGGTTGTCACTTCTACTCTACATCAAATGCTCAAGTACCCTATTGTTGTACCCCAAATTTTGACCTAAGATACCATCTCCCATCTGCATCATTACATTGCGAGTGTTTTGACCTATCTTTATCAATTTTCAAAACAGATTTTAAATTCATAAATTTTTCAAGTCAAGAGTTGTTTATTTTTTAAACGCTAAATTTATTAATCGATCAATGCTAAAACAATGTTTATTTAATTATTTATTATTCTGAATTTAAATAATTGGGATTTATTTTCAGTTATTATATAAATTAAAGAATTATAAATAGTAAAGTAAATATTTGAAAAGAAGTTTATTAATTGATCAATGATGTTTATTTAATTGTTTATTATTCTGAATTTAAATAATTGGAATTTATTTTCAGTTATTATATAAATTAAAGAATTATAAATAGTAAAGTAAATATTTGAAAAGAAGTTTATTAATTGATCAATGATGTTTATTTAATTGTTTATTATTCTGAATTTAAATAATTGGAATTTATTTTCAGTTATTATATAAATTAAAGAATTATAAATAATAAAGTAAATATTTGAAAAGAAGTTTATTAATTGACCAAACAACGTTTATTTAAGTATTTATTATTCTAAGTTTAAATAGTTGAAATTTCATTTTCAGTTATTATAATTTAGAAGAATTATAAATAATGAAGTAAAAAATTTAAGAAAAGTTAATTGGTCAATGATGTTTATTTAATTATTTATTATTCTGAATTTAAATAATTGAAATTTATTTTTAGTTATTATATAATTTAAAGAATTATAAATGATAAGGTAAATAATTGCGAAGAAGAAAAGAATTAACTGGTAAAATATTGGAGTTTTATTCATTTTATTCTAATTGTTACAATTGTTGTTCAAATACCGTATTTATTTACAACGTATTTACAATGATAATTTTTACAATGTTTAAAGTGAAATAAAAGCTATCCTAATTTTTTCTAAGTTCTAAATCTTCATCTTCTATCCAATGCTTCTTTGATGATCATTTGATTTTACCTGCAAAAAAAATTAAAAGAAAAAGTCAGAAATGAATATAATTAAAAGCAGAAAATTAATTTAGCGTTCATCATTAAAAGCAAACGGCTGGAATCAGTTTTTTACCCTCTTTGCAAATCACAGGATTTCTCCCGGTTCACAAAAAGGGATGAATTTTATTGACAAATATGAATGCACAAGTTAAAAATATGCACAAATTCACTTTTGTCAAAATTGCACATTTTTATTGTAAACTGCATTTTCAAAAGCCAACTGCATACTTCAAATAAAATGCATAGTTCAACAGCATATGCAATTTTCAACACAAGTCCAACGTAAACTATCCAGCATGTGGGAAGAGGCCAAAAAAAACATAAGGCTCCCATACTGTACAATGCAGTTGACAAAGAGAAACATGTGCAATTTTAAAACCAAATATGCAAGCAAAAATATTCCTATTTTTCATCATTTTCCAGCTTTACTTTTTCAGAACTTAAAAGTACATACATCATTTTAATGTCAAACTGTACTTAGGAGAGAGAAGAGAGAAAGAGTGTGGGTTTACAGGTTTTGGCCTTAGGCAGAAAATGGACACAAAACAAAACAGCAGCAATACAGTAAAGAAAAGGAAAGCATGGAAAAAGGATACAAACAAACCGAATGAAGCAGTAGTGTGCAGAGGTATCAAAAGACAACATAGTTAAAAATATACATAACCTGTAACATAAACCTCAAGGCCAACTAACTGTTATAACAACAACAAACCCTTCAAAAAAGTGGAGAGAGTTGACAACCTGTTTTAAAAACCTTCAAAAACTCAAAACTGTAAAAAAAATACAAAGCCAATTCTCAAGGTACCAAAAAACCTCACCTCAAGAACCTGCTGTCTTAATACCAAAACCTCAATGCAACCTGCTATCTCAAAACCAACAACCAATATGGCCTAAAAAAATCAGTTAAACACAAAACTGTCCAGCTT
Source organism: Vicia faba (assembly GCA_948472305.1). NCBI lineage: Eukaryota > Viridiplantae > Streptophyta > Magnoliopsida > Fabales > Fabaceae > Vicia > Vicia faba. Next base: position 476,677,529 of record OX451740.1, read on the forward strand.
AACCAGAAAACCAGAAAAGCCTCAACCAATATGGCCTAAACCATAAAACTTGTGAACCTTGTCAAGACCATAACCTGCACAACCAGCATATGCCCAACATAACCTGCACAAACTTGTTGCCTAGCCAAAGCCATCACCAAAAACTTTAAACCATGTCAAACCTTCCACCTGTCTGAAGCTAAAACATAAAACCATGACCGAAAACCAGTAAAACATAACCTGCTAAGCATAACCCACATAAGCCATCACCAACAAATAATATTTTGTCCAACCTGTTTCCAGCCCCAATCGAAAACATGCTCAAACACAAACTGTCAAGATTTTAGAACCAGATTCAAAGCAAATGTACAGGGCAACACAAAAGCCTCAGAAATATTCATCATAGGCCAATAAAAAAGGCAACTGAAGCACAGTGAAGAAGAAGAGAGGAAAAGTATTCGAAGGCAGCAGTCAAGCATCAACATTGTCAAGCTAGTCAAAACAAATATTTCAACAATAGCATATTCAAGCATACAGAACGTAAGCCAAAGAATCAGAGAAGAAGATAAAGAAGCGTTTCAAGGCGTCAAGATCATCAAACAATAAGCATACAGCAAGCAAGCAAGAAGAGGAAGAAGACAGAGTACCAGGTTCCGGTCAAAGCAAGCTAGCGCGCCTCCGCCGTCTTCCCCACTGCCTTGGTCGCCACAGCACCCCCAACCTTTCTTCCTCCGTCTCCAAAGGTAACATTTCCCCCTCTTTTTCTGTCATATACCTCAAATCACCATAATAATAGGAAGTCAGAATCAAAAAATGGATGTAAAAATCACCACATGCAAAATTGTAATAAAACCCCTTTGAGATTCAAAACGAAATTTACCTTAAATTTGTCGCCCTAGCTTTCTCATTGGAGGGAAGAGGAGGTTGAGGACGCTGGTGGCCGTGGCAGGAAAACTCAGGCGAAGGTGGAAGAGGATGAATCAAGAACGTAGAGAACGCGTGAACGAAGAGCAGCGGCGCTGTAACATTAACCCTAATCCACTCTTTTCCCAAACTAAAACAAAGTTGTTTAACCCTTAAGCAAAGTTATGAATGTTTGGACCTTAACCCATCTCATATGCCTAAAAGCCCAACGATTTCCTTAAGCAAACCCCCATCCCATTTCTGTTTTGGGCCCCTTAAAGCCCTTTGGCCCATGCATTGTTTATAATTTACCCCCCCCCCCCCCACCCCCCTTATTCTTGATACACCTCTTTCCATTTTATTTCTTTAGCCCTTTTTTAGAATTTTTATTAATTTAGTTAATTATAAAAGTTAATCGAATAAGAGGTTTTTTTAATTAAACAAATCTTGAATAATGTGACCAATTTTATTAGCTTAATTTTAGGATTAATTTAGTAATTGTTAGTATTCTTTTCTTAATTAGATTTAAGTAAGCAACTTTTAAAGTTTTAATTTAGTTTAAAATTATTTAATAAATCCTAAAATAATACTTTATATTAATATTAAAAAAACATATAAAAACAAAAATATATAAAAATAGAAACTTAAAAAATAAAAAAAACATTTTATTTTCTTTAATTAATTCCCTCGCTTTAATTAATATTAAACAAAAATACAAAAAAAATGCATGTTCACATCCTTTAGTTTATTGTTGTGGGTATCTACCACTTAGCTATTTAATCATAATCTATCTACTTTTCTGTTTGATTATTTCATCGTTATTTGGTTATTCTGTTTACGTCAAAATCCAAGAGAAAAACGATTAAATTTGTTGACTTCATGTCCTCAAATCCAATCACGTGAATATCTTCATCTCATTAAAACTTAAGATATTTTTTCCCCAAATATTCAATCTTTTCAAAATTTATACCTTTTAAGCCAAAACTTCGACATTAGGTCGTCGTACCTTCAAAAAACCCATCCGTACCCCTTTTCAGCCAAAACAATTTATTTTTTAATCAAACGAACATTTTAATAAACAGATATTTCAAAAGGTTCCTATAGAGTACTATAGATACATTAGGTGCTAATACCTTCCCACTGTATAACCAACCCCCGAACCATAGATCTCTTTTCAAAAACGCCTTGTATTTTTATTACTTTTAGAAAGTATTATTTTACATTGCATACTTTAGGGTTTTATTTCGCTCTTTCCCCTTTCCCCTTTTCCCTTGGAAATAATAAAGCGCGGTGGAGACTCTTGCTTTTGTGAGACAAATTAATCAATAATTCGATCTCCGATTTACCCCGCTACATTTTTTATCGCTACAGAATTGGCGACTCTGCTGGGGACATATTGACCTCTTGCTGGTCCATCCCTAAGTGGGTTAAGCCTAGTTTGTTTTATCTGTTTTATTATTATTTGATTTGTTTGATTATGTGTTTAAATTGGGGTTGTTTGGTTTTTTTTCCAAAGGACGAATCCTATACCCGGATTAAGTTACACTTAAGAATAGGACGGGCGGTACAGTCATGTTAACTTTGAGGGAGTAATCCCGAAGAAGGAGGCATGAGATCCCCCACTCAATGGAAGGCCCTTTTGAACATAATATTTGTTTACCGAGTAATCGGGAAGACATTATTATTTTCGACCTGGGAGCCAGAGAAATTGAGGACCGTAGAACCCTAACCCATCTTGGCCTTGTAGGTGTAGCACGGAGACTATAACGGAGTAATTCGGAAGTAGTTGTTACGCGATGCTACGCTCGGATGAGTTTCTCTTGAGAATATTGCTAATTATTGAGTAATCAAGATGTTGGCAATATCCGAAGGAGGAATGTAGACTCTGGGAACTCTTAGAACCTTGTCTTACAGGTGTGATTGAGCCGTTAGTACATACCTTGGGGTGGGCTTTACCCTCGACTCCATGCTGAAACGTTGAACCTTTGAACCCCATGTTTGTGAACTTGTGTGTAACTGTTGCATTATCATTCATTCATGCATTCATCAACATTTTTGCAAAAAACTTGTTTTTCAAGGAACTTAGGAATGATTTTTGCAGACATCTCAGGTACTATTATTATGGAATTTGGAAGGAGAAATACTCGAAGTTTTAGTTTTAAGGAGCCCAAGATTGAAGAACTGAAGAGTTTAATTCCTAAGATCAAGAACCCGACGGATTTTCAGAAAAAGTATGGGTCCATTATACCTCTCATGAAGTGCAAGATGAAGGAAGGCATCCTTAATACGTTAGTCCAATTCTACGATCCTTTGTATCGATGTTTCACCTTTCCGGATTACCAGTTAATGCCCACCTTAGAAGAGTACTCCTACATACTTGGTTTGCCGATCACCGACTGTGTTCCTTTTTCTGGCTTAGAAGAGGAACCCAAATCTCACGAGATAGCGACCATCACCCACTTGAAGAAGTCAGAGATAGAGGAGAACATGACTACAAAAGGGGGAATTCGAGGTTTGTCTGTGCAATTTTTGTTGAGGAAAGCTCGTCACTTCGCTGAGATAAAAGATACTATTGCCTTTGAAGACGTCTTTGCTTTACTCACTTATGGTCTATTCTTGTTCCCTAACATTGATAAGTTTGTGGATATCAATGCCATCAGAATCTTCTTGATTGGAAATCCGGTCCCTACGCTGCTCGGAGATACCTACTATTCCATCCATCTTCAAAACTCTTATCAAGGAGGGATGATTATTTGTTGTGCACCATTGCTGTATCAATGGTATGTTTCTCATCTACCTAGGTCTGATGTTTTCTGGGATCTCGAGAAGGAGCCGAGATGGGCGCCAAAAATTATGGCTCTCACTCATTTCAACATTGATTGGTATAATCGAGCTTACTATGACGTGAAGATCATCGATAGTTGTGGTGCTTTTCCTAACGTGCCTCTTCTTGGTACGAAAGATGGAATTAACTATAACCCTGTTCTCGCGCGCCGTCAGTTTGGATACCCGATGAGGGACAAACCAAACAACATCCATGTGAGTGGTTTCTTTCTACAGGAAGGACAAGATCATCAGGCAGCTAAGAGGGAGATCAAAGGAGCTTGGCGCCACATCCATAGGAAAGGGAGAGATGTGTTAGGACATAGGGGTGCCGTTTCTTTGGAGCCTTACCTACAATGGGTCCGTACTAGGGCCTGTGCTCTCAAGATGCCCTATAAACCTGAGAAACCTTTATTCCCTACCGTTGCATCATCATCTGTTGATATCCCTATCGAGAATATGGGAGAATACCAAGGAAATCTGGCTAGGATGAAGTCCGAGAGAGACGCTTGGAAAGAAAAGTATAATATGTCTGAATATGAGAATCGGGTCCTGGCTTAACAACTAAAGGAAAAGGAGGATTTGCTATTTATTCAAGACGGCTGGTTCATTGATCATGATGAGAAACTTCGTCAAAAGGATGCTTTACTGAAGAAGTATGCTAGTGAAAGGAAGAGAAAGAAGGAAGGTTCGGTAAGCGTTGCTCTCGTTCCTAATCCGCAAAAGGAAATCATTGATCGACCGGTAGCTGAGAAGAAGGAGATGGAAGACTTTTATGAAGAGAAGATCAGGAAGCTCCGGTTACAGTTGGCATTTGGTCCTTCATCTGATGATTCTGAGTGATCTTTAGTTCTTAGTTTTATTTTACTAATGTCATTTTGTAAAACTCTGTAAAAGGGCTTCATGTTCCAAAGTTGTAATTTACTGCTTTTATTATGGGCTTCATGTTCCAAAGTTGTAATTTACTGCTTTTATTATGGGCTTCATGTTCCAAAGTTGTAGTTTACTGCTTTTATTATTGGGTTGTTATCCCAAAGTGTAATTTATTGTTTTGTTGTTCCAAAGTTGCAAGTTGTAATTTACCGCTTTTGATTAATGGATGAGTTTTTGTTGTTCCAAATTCCTTTACCATTGATGTGTGCAACATTATTGAAGGTCCTTGAAAAACTATTAAAATGAATTATCATTTGCATCACATATCATGCATCATCCAACATTCCACTTCACATGTTTTCTAGAGTCTCATCCTTGTTTCTTTTTCCACTCCGATAGATTGTCAAGCTGTCTCATCGATACGATACTCGAGCCAACCGTCAGAGGAAGATGGAAGATCTGGAACAGGAAAACCACGAGCTTCGTGAGGAGGTCACTACCCTTCGTGTCGGTATGGAAAAGTTAACTGCGCTAGTGGAAAGTTTGATGGCTGCTCAGAATCAGCCATCGACTACAGCTGCTGAGATTCAGACTTCAACTACTGTGGTTTCCGAGATTGTCACCGTTCCGACATCTGTGACTCAAATCAACTCTCCGCTTCAACATCAGATGCCAAAAGGTTTTCCGTGGGGAATGCCCTACAACTTTGTGCCAGAGGGGTATCAGCCTATCGTACAGCCTTTGTTTCAACCTACTTTGTCTCTTCCTCAACCAGAGACAACTGCCATGCCGCCGGTAATCCCGTCTGTAACACCTTTCCTGCAACCGGTAATGACAATTGTCGCTCCTGTGGTTCACTCCGTGCCATACCTGAATGAACCTACTTATCCTGCCGAGCCTGCTGAAAGTTTGGGTCTTTTTGATAGAATGGAAGAATTTCAAGACCAATTCCAAGAAATGCAGAGGGAGCTCAGAGCGTTAAAGGGGAAGGATTTGTTTGGGAAGAACACTCATGACCTTTGTTTAGTTCTGAATGTCAAGATTCCAGCAAAATTCAAAGTGCCAGACTTTGAAAGATATAAGGGTGATTCGTGTCCTCGGAGTCACTTGACTATGTACGTGAGAAAGATGTCTACTTATTCCGATGATCATGACTTGTTGATTCATTATTTTCAAGACAGTTTGACGGGTGCTGCCCTAAAGTGGTATATGGGTTTAGACAGCATTCGGATCCGCAACTTCAACGATCTTAGCGAAGCTTTTGTCCATCAGTATAAGTACAACGTTGATATGGCGCCGGACAGGGATCAACTCCGGGCGATGTCCCAGAGAGACAGAGAGTCTTTTAAGGAATACGCCCAGAGGTGGCGTGAAATTGCTGCTCAAATCTATCCACCTCTTAAGGAGAAAGAGATGACGAAGATATTCTTGAAGACTTTAGGTTCCTTTTACTATGAAAGAATGATTTCCAGCGCACCCAGTGACTTCACCGAAATGGTAAGCATGGGCATGCGGTTGGAGGAAGGGATTCGTGAAGGGCGTTTGGTTAAAGAAGAAAGTCCGTCTAGCAGTACTAAGAAGTTTGGAAGTGTTTTCCCAAAATGAAAAGAACAGGATGTCAGCGCAATCTTCCCAGGGAGACCAAGGAGAGGTTACTCACACGTTGCGGCAGTCACTCCGGCTGTCCGCCCAGCTTTGATGACCCCAACTCATCAAACCCCACCAACTCAACAACGGCCATTTCAGCAGCAACCTCGACAACAGGCTTATCCATTCAACAACTAGAACCGTTCACCAAGAAAACCGCAATTCGATGCCATTCCTATGACTTATACTGAATTGTTCCCTGCTCTTATCAGAAAGAACCTCATAACGACGAAGCCTCCTCCTGTCGCACCAAATAGTACTTCTCCGTGGTACAAGGCGGATCAGTTTTGTGAATATCATCAAGGGTCGTCGGGGCACAACATTGAGAATTGTTTTGCTTTAAAGGCGGACGTGCAGAGGTTGATTAAGAATGGTATCTTGTCTTTCAAGGATGTTAACCCGAATGTTAGAGATAATCCTTTGCCTCGACATGGGGCAGCATCAGTGAATATGGTTGAAGGTTGTCCGGGAAAGTTTCGAGTTTTTCAAGTTGAACACATAAGAGAATCGTTAATCAGGTTACATCAGAGCTTAAGAAGACTTGCCTTTGTTAGGCATCAACATGATTATGATGTTTGTGAATTTTGTTCAAGAGAGGTTGATTGCCCTATTGTGAAGGAGGATATTCAAAAATTGTTAGACCAGAGGGTTATCACTATTATGTATGATAGAGATCCGGAGGATGAAGTGAATGTTATAATACCACAATTCAATTTGCCCGAATTAGTAGAGATCGTTTACGACAGTCAGACTGCACCTGTTGCTCCTTTGATCATTTATCCACCTGGTCCTGTGCCTTACAACTCAGACCAAGCTGTACTGTATAAGTATAATGCCACAATGATTGAGAATGGGGTAGAAGTCCCTATACCGACAAGGCCGTCTTTTGTTAACATCGCTGATGTGAGTAGAGTTACGAGAAGCGGACGCGTCTTTGCAGCAGTACCTTTGAAGAGACCAGAAGTTCAAGTCAGGAGGCCCGTACCGGCAGAAGTTCTGGTGAGAAACGTTGAACCAAGGGTTGAGATAGGCCGATCCAATGAACCTATCCCTCATCCTGATGATGATGAGATTCTGAAGCTCATCAAGAGAAGTGAATATAAGATTGTGGACCAACTATTGCAAAATCCTTCCAAGATCTCTTTGCTTGCGTTACTGAGAGATTCTGGTGCCCATAGAGAAGCTTTGATGAAGGTCTTGGACCAGGCATTCGTGGATCATGATGTGACGGTTGACCAATTTGATGGAACTGTGGGAAATATTACTTCGTGTAACAATCTTGGTTTCAGTGATGAAGAGCTTCCGGAGGAGGGAAGGAACCATAATATGGCTTTGCATATCTCAATAAGTTGTGGAAATGATACTTTATCAAGTGTGTTGGTAGATACAGGTTCGTCGTTAAATGTAATGCCCAAGACTACATTATCTCGACTCTCATATCAAGGCGCTCCCATGAGACCTAGTGGAGTAATTGTCAAAGCGTTTGATGGTTCTAGGAAGACTGTCATTGGTGAAGTGGATCTTCCTATAGTAATTGGTCCTCATACTTTTCAGATCACTTTTCAAGTAATGGATATTCGTGCCGCCTACAGTTGCCTATTGGGTCGTCCATGGATCCATGATGCAGGGGCAGTCACTTCCACGCTCCATCAAAGATTGAAGTTTGTAAGGCATGGAAAGCTGGTAATGATTGGTGGAGAGCAGGCTATGGTGGTAAGCCATTTGTCATCTTTCTCTTTTATCGATGCTGATGAGGATGTTGGAACCCAATTCCAAGCTCTATCTGTTGCTAATAATGAAGTGAAGAAACAAGGGACATCTATTTCTTCTTTTGAGGATGCGCGACGAGTGGTTGAAAGTGGTTCGGCTGAAGGTTGGGGCCAGGTGTTGACTTTGCCCGAGAACAAGTCTGGAGAAGGTCTTGGTTTTCATCCCGTGTCTACAAGAGTCAAGCAGGAAGTAGTTACTCGTCCGATTCAAGAAGTTTTCCGAAGTGCAGGTTTTATCCATCCGACTCCTCCTGAAGTTGATGCTATAATAGGAGACGATTCTGAAGAGGATTTACCCGATTTTGTAACGCATGGAGTGGCTTGCCAGAACTGGATTGCTGTTGATGTTCCTGTTGTGATGCACATTTCTGAGTAATGTTTTGTTTTATTTTCAAAAAAAATTTCGCTCTGCCCAAGGCGAAAAATATTTGTGTCGGGCTATGTTGAAAATAAATCCTTTTGCTCTGCCCAAGGCAAAAGAGAAAATGTCTGGGCTCTTTGTTTCAAGTATTTCCCGTCATGAATAAAAATGTTATTTTGTCCACGACTGTTTTATTTTTCACTTTTCTGGGAAATAGTAATGAAAATTAATTGGTAGTAATAGGAAAATATAATAATATTTTGTTTCATTTGTACAACATTCATATTAATCGATTTCTAAAATAAAGCATAATCATATGTGCAGATTAATCCATGACTTAACCATTGAAAACAATGATCCTATGCCCTCTCCCAACTTTGAATTCCCTGTGTTCAGAGCCGAAGAAGAGGATAGTGAAGAGATTCCTGATGAAATTTCCCGTTTACTTGAGCACGATGAAAAGACTATTAAGCCGTTTGAAGAACCTATAGAGTTGATCAATTTGGGTGATGAAGAAGATAAGAAGGAAGTCAAGGTCGGAGCATTGCTTATCCCAGAGTTCAAAGAGAAAATGTTGGAACTTCTCAAAGAGTATGTTGATGTGTTTTCTTGGTCCTACCAAGATATGCCAGGTTTGGACAACAATATTGTGGAGCATCGTTTACCGTTGAGACCTGAATGTCTGCCGATTAAGCAGAAGTTGAGAAGGACTCGTCCCGATATGGATGACAAGATCAAAGAAGAAGTTCAAAAACAAATTAATGCAGGTTTCCTTGTTACATCGGTCTATCCTCAATGGTTAGCCAATATAGTGCCTGTTGCTAAGAAAGATGGCAAGGTTCGAATGTGTGTAGACTATAGAGATCTGAATAGAGCTAGCCCAAAGGATGACTTCCCATTACCGCACATTGACGTATTGGTCGACAGTACCGCAAAGTTCAAAGTCTTTTCTTTCATGGATGGTTTCTCTGGTTACAATCAAATCAAGATGGCACCAGAAGATATGGAGAAGACAACTTTCATTACACCGTGGGGAACATTTTGTTATCGGGTTATGCCGTTTGGTTTGAGGAATGCTGGTGCAACATACCAAAGGGCCATGACTGCTTTGTTCCATGACATGATGCATAAAGAGATAGAAGTGTATGTAGATGACATGATTGCCAAATCACAAACTGAAGAAGATCATTTGGAACATTTATTGAAGTTATTCCAGCGTTTGAGAAAGTATAAACTCCGTCTGAATCCCAACAAGTGCACTTTTGGTGTTCGTTCTGGAAGACTTCTGGGTTTCATTGTCAGTCAGAAAGGTATTGAGGTAGATCCTGATAAAGTCAAAGCTATTTCGGGAAATGCCTGCACCCAAGACGGAAAAACAAGTAAGAGGATTCCTTGGGAGACTGAACTATATTTCTAGATTTATATCTCATATGACTGCTACCTGTGGGCCGATTTTAAAGCTCCTCAGAAAGAACCAAGGATGTGTGTGGACAGAAGATTGTCAGAGAGCTTTTGATAGCATCAAAGAATATTTGCTTGAACCTGCCATTTTGATTCCTCCAGTGGAAGGAAGACCTTTGATTATGTACCTGACTATATTGGAAGATTCCATGGGATGTGTGCTTGGTCAACAAGATGAGACTGGAAGAAAGGAACATGCCGTATATTATCTGAGTAAGAAATTCACAGACTGTGAGTCTCGATACTCATTGCTTGAGAAAACCTGTTGTGCTTTAGCTTGGGCTGCTCGCCGTCTGCGCCAGTATATGATTAACCACACCACTTGGTTGATCTCTAAAATGGATCTGATCAAGTATATCTTTGAGAAGCCCGCCTTATCTGGAAGAATAGCCCGTTGGCAGATGTTGTTGTCCGAATATGACATTGAGTATCACACTCAGAAAGAAATCAAAGGGAGTATTTTAGCCGACCATTTGGCTCACCAACCAATTGACGATTATCAATCCATCAAGTTTGATTTCCCGGATGAAGATGTTATATACTTGAAAGCTAAAGATTGTGAAGAGCCGTTACCTGAAGAAAGACCTGATCCCGAATCCCATTGGGGTTTGATATTTGACGGAGCTGTGAATTCTTATGGAAATGGAATTGGGGCAATCATCGTCACTCCCCGAGGTACTCATATCCCGTTCACGGCGAGATTGAAGTTTGACTGCACGAACAACATGGCTGAGTATGAGGCATGTATTATGGGTCTCGAAGAAGCAGTGGATCTAAGGATTAAGATTCTTGATATTTACGGAGATTCGACATTGGTAATTAATCAAATCAAAGGAGAATGGGAGACTCGTCATCCTGGTTTGATCCCTTACAGAGACTATGCTAGAAGATTGTTAACTTTCTTCAACAAAGTGGAATTACATCATATCCCTAGAGATGAGAATCAAATGGCTGATGCTTTAGCTACTTTATCTTCAATGTTTCAAGTGAATGGTTGGAACGATGTGCCTACAATCCGGGTTATGCGCCTCAATAGACCTGCTCATGTGTTCTCAGTAGAAGAGGTTACCGACGACAAACCGTGGTTCTATGACATTAAACGTGTTCTTCAAACTCAAGAGTACCCGCCTGGGGCATCCAATAAAGATAGGAAGACGTTGAGAAGATTAGCAAGCAGTTTCTTCCTCAATGAAGAAGTTTTGTATAAGAGGAATTATGAGATGGTCTTACTCAGATGTGTAGACAGACGTGAAGCAGACATGCTGATGCAAGAAGTACATGAAGGATCCTTTGGCACACATGCCAATGGACATGCAATGGCTAAAAAGATGTTGAGAGCTGGTTACTATTGGATGACAATGGAATCTGATTGCTGCAAATATGTGAAGAAATGTCATAAATGCCAGATTTATGCGGACAAGATGCACGTGCCACCGACTCTCCTCAACGTTATCTCTTCACCTTGGCCTTTCTCTATGTGGGGCATTGATATGATTGGAATGATTGAACCCAAAGCTTCAAATGGTCATCGTTTCATCTTGGTAGCGATCGATTATTTTACTAAATGGGTGGAAGCAGCATCTTATGCTAATGTAACCAGACAGGTGGTAGTCAGATTTATCAAGAATCAGATCATTTGTCGATACGGAATCCCGAGCAAGATCATCACTGATAATGGTTCGAATTTGAATAACAAGATGATGAGAGAGCTTTGTGAAGAGTTCAAGATCGAACATCATAATTCTTCTCCTTACAGACCGAAGATGAATGGGGCAGTTGAAGCTGCTAACAAGAATATCAAAAAGATTGTCCAGAAGATGGTGGTAACTTATAAAGATTGGTATGAAATGCTTCCGTTTGCTCTGCATGGATACCGTACTTCAGTTCGAACTTCAACAGGCGCAACCCCATTTTCCCTAGTTTACGGTATGGAAGCAGTATTCCCCGTGGAGGTTGAGATTCCGTCTATGAGAGTGTTGATGGAAGCTAAACTTTCTGAGGCTGAATGGTGTCAAAGTAGATATGATCAGTTGAATTTGATTGAAGAAAAGAGATTGACATCGTTATGTCACAGTCAATTATATCAGCAGAGAATGAAGAAGGCTTTTGATAAGAAGGTTCGACCACGCGAGTTCAGAGAAGGTGACCTTGTGCTCAAGAAGATATTATCTTTCCAACCTGATTCTAGGGGCAAGTGGGCTCCGAATTATGAAGGACCGTATGTCGTTAAGAAAGTTTTCTCTGGAGGTGCCTTGATTCTCACCAATATGGACGGTGAAGAGCTCCCGCGCTCCATGAACGTCGATGCAGTTGAGAAGTATTTCTCTTAGGTTTGAGTTGACAGTTTGCTAAGTTGAAAACCTGAAAGGGTGGCTTAGGCAAGCTTTTGGTCAGACTGGTCTTGGCATTTGAGCACATTTCGGAATTCGAAGTTGTTAGGGAGAATAGTGATCATTGTTTTTGTGTAACCCTTTCTTTCATGTACTATTTCCCAAAATTTTGTAAACCGTTGGAGTCGCGTTGTTAGCAGACTACCATCTTATTAATGAAATTTGAGCATTTACCTTTTGTGGGCAAAATTAAAATTTTTACGGAAATATTTGAAACAAAGTTATTAAAGTATTTTTATTTTAAAAATGTGTCGTGAATGATGAAAGGAATATTAACAGTTGTTCCGAGGATGGTCAATCCATAAAATGCAAAACAATACGGTAATTTATCTTTGCGTGATGAACATGTTTCGTTTCAAAATCGTCATGAGGTGTTGGTTGTGTTAAACTTGTGTTTCTGGTGGTACTAAGTTTGTTGACTCCCCAACTTTTCCAGTTAAGCGTTGTTTTGGTTATCATTCGAGCAGATTTCCGTAGTGTGGTACGCTTTGTCTCATGCCAGTGGTTTATTGGTATTAGAAGATTGGATTTGAATACTTTTCTACTCAGAAGATTTGAGCCTTGTGGAATGTTACGCTCCGACGTTGCTTTAGGGTTCCAATTCCAGTTATTTTCCGTCTTTTTAAGATTGGCCGAGTATCTATCTTATCGTGACATCTTATCGTCTTTAGGATATTCCATCTGTTCGTTTTGTCAGCATAACATTCATTTATTCATTTACACTTATATCACGCATGCATATTCACATTTGCCGTTGATTTTGGGTTGTTTTACTTTGTTTTAATACAATGTACACGTTCTTTCCAAGTAGAAGGTTAGCTTAGGCAGAAAATGTGCTTCCTTTCTAAATTCCCCAACTGAGCTAATCCTCGTGGATGATTTTTGATTCAGCCTACCTTGTCCATTTATGGATAGGATGAATCCCCAATCAAGTTACTTTCTCATTGGGTGGAGTCTTGTTTGACTGTTTCCTTTCTGGTTTATTCCTGGATGAAGTTGTTGTCTCTTGCATAGGCTATCTCATGATTTCCCCAGTGAAGTCGCGACCTAGATGAATGGTGCATTTATTTTGCACCTTTAAATATGTGATCTCCTCGGGAAGGATTGATTCAGGGTTCTCTTTGACGAAGATTTTTATTCTCTGCCAATATCATCGCAATTTCCTTCTGAATTATCTTTGGAAAACGACAAGCGGCGGTCTCTTCATGAGCAACTTGTACGTTATAGACATCGTTGGAAAACGACAAGCGGTAGTCTCTTCATGAGCAACTTATACGTTATTATTTTTGGAAAACTACAAGCGGCGGTCTCTTCATGAGCAACTTGTACGTTATTATTTTTGGAAAACGACAAGCGGCGGTCTCTTCATGAGAAACTTGTACGTTATTATTTTTGGAAAACGACAAGCGGCGGTCTCTTCATGAGCAACTTGTACGTTATAGACATCGGAAAATGACAAGTGGCGGTCTCTTCATGAGCAACTTGTACGTTATTATTTTTTGGAAAACGGCAAGCGGCGGTCTCTTCATGAGCAACTTGTACGTTATTATTATTTTGGAAAACGGCAAGCGGCAGTCTCTTTATTTGAGCAACTTGTACGTTATTATTTTTCTGGAATACAGCAAGTGGCAGCTTCTTTATTTGAGCAGCTTGTATGTTATTGGCATAGTATTTTTGGAAGACAGCAAGCGGCGACTTCTTTATTTGAGCAGCTTGTATGTTATTGACACCCCTGGACGACAGCAAGTGGCAGCCTCTTTATTTGAGCAGCTTGTATGTCATAATATTTTTTGGAAGACAGCAAGTGACAGCTTCTTTATTTGAGCAGCTTGTGTATCTACAACCATATTATATCTCAACATTAATTGGTATATCTCGGGAAATCTCGCAGAGAAGTTTGTCATGAATCTTTACCTTCAGAAGTTGGTAGTCCATCATCAGCAAACTTTGATACTCTCTGTCTGTCTTTGACCTTGAGTTGTGAGCTCACTGATATTTTTGGGTCAATAATCCGTTTTTATGGCCTATGCAAGATGCCTTCTTTGTTAGGGTCAGAGGTCGTATTCCCTCAATTTTATTCACCGTCAAGAGTCTGTTACTTGAAGTCGATGGTTTATTTCCCCAGTATTGAATGATCCTTGTCCCTGTGTTTTGTTGGTGTTTGATTTCTCCAGCATTGTCTTGTCTCATACAATATCTTTCTCTGTGAATTCAATCACTACATTCATATCAAACATAATGGCGGTATCTTAGGGTAAAAATTTGCGTATTATGTATTTAAGTACCTTTTATCTCGTCGAGACGAAGATTTTAATCTTCATATCTCCGGATAGAAGAAACTTAAATAGGGGCAGCTGTTGTACCCCAAATTTGGACCTAAGATACCATCTCCCATCTGCATCATTACATTGCGAGTGTTTTGACCTATCTTTATCAATTTTCAAAACAGATTTTAAATTCATAACTTTTTCAAGTCAAGAGCTGTTTATTTTTGAAACGCTAAATTTATTAATCGATCAATGCTAAAACAATGTTTATTTAATTATTTATTATTCTGAATTTAAATAATTGGGATTTATTTTCAGTTATTATATAAATTAAAGAATTATAAATAGTAAAGTAAATATTTGAAAAGAAGTTTATTAATTGATCAATGATGTTTATTTAATTGTTTATTATTCTGAATTTAAATAATTGGAATTTATTTTCAGTTATTATATAAATTAAAGAATTATAAATAGTAAAGTAAATATTTGAAAAGAAGTTTATTAATTGATCAATGATGTTTATTTAATTGTTTCTTATTCTGAATTTAAATAATTGGAATTTATTTTCAGTTATTATATAAATTAAAGAATTATAAATAATAAAGTAAATATTTGAAAAGAAGTTTATTAATTGACCAAACAACGTTTATTTAAGTATTTATTATTCTAAGTTTAAATAGTTGAAATTTCATTTTCAGTTATTATAATTTAGAAGAATTATAAATAATGAAGTAAATAATTGAAGAAAAGTTAATTGGTCAATGATGTTTATTTAATTATTTATTATTCTGAATTTAAATAATTGAAATTTATTTTCAGTTATTATATAATTTAAAGAATTATAAATGATAAGGTAAATAATTGCGAAGAAGAAAAGAATTAACTGGTAAAATATTGGAGTTTTATTCATTTTATTCTAATTGTTACAATTGTTGTTCAAATACCGTATTTATTTACAACGTATTTACAATGATAATTTTTACAATGTTTAAAGTGAAATAAAAGCTATCCTAATTTTTTCTAAGTTCTAAATCTTCATCTTCTATCCAATGCTTCTTTGATGATCATTTGATTTTACCTGCAAAAAAATTAAAAGAAAAAGTCAGAAATGAATATAATTAAAAGCAGAAAATTAATTTAGCGTTCATCATTAAAAGCAAACGATTGGAATCATTTTTTTACCCTCTTTACAAATCACGGGATTTCTCCCGGTTCACAAAAAGGGATGAATTTTATTGAGAAATATGAATGCACAAGTTAAAAATATGCACAAATTCACTTTTGTCAAAATTGCACATTTTTATTGTAAACTGCATTTTCAAAAGCCAACTGCATACTTCAAATAAAATGCATAGTTCAACAGCATATGCAATTTTCAACACAAGTCCAACGTAAACTATCCAGCATGTGGGAAGAGGCCAAAAAAATATAAGGCTCTCATACTGTACAATCCAGTTGACAAAGAGAAACATGTGCAATTTTAAAACCAAATATGCAAGCAAAAATATTCCTATTTTTCATCATTTTCCAGCTTTACTTTTTCAGAACTTAAAAGTACATACATCATTTTAATGTCAAACTGTACTTAGGAGAGAGAAGAGAGAAAGAGTGTGGGTTTACAGGTTTTGGCCTTAGGCAGAAAATGGACACAAAACAAAACAGCAGCAATACAGTAAAGAAAAGGAAAGCATGGAAAAAGGATACAAACAAACCGAATGAAGCAGTAGTGTGCAGAGGTATCAAAAGACAACATAGTTAAAAATATACATAACCTGTAACATAAACCTCAAGGCCAACTAACTATTATAACAACAACAAACCCTTCAAAAAAGTGGAGAGAGTTGACAACCTGTTTTAAAAACCTTCAAAAACTTAAAACTGTAAAAAAAAATACAAAGCCAATTCTCAAGGTACCAAAAAACCTCACCTCAAGAACCTGCTGTCTTAATACCAAAACCTCAATGCAACCTGCTATCTCAAAACCAACAACCAATATGGCCTAAAAAAAATCAGTTAAACACAAAACTGTCCAGCTTAACCAGAAAACCAGAAAAGCCTCAACCAATATGGCCTAAACCATAAAACCTGTGAACCTTGTCAAGACCATAACCTGCACAACCAGCATATGCCCAACATAACCTGCACAAACTTGTTGCCTAGCCAAAGCCATCACCAAAAACTTTAAACCATGTCAAACCTTCCACCTGCCTGAAGCTAAACCATAAAACCATGACCGAAAACCAGTAAAACATAACCTGCTAAGCATAACCCACATAAGCCATCACCAACAAATAATATTCTGTCCAACCTGTTTCCAGCCCCAATCGAAACCATGCTCAAACACAAACTGTCAAGATTTTAGAACCAGATTCAAAGCAAATGTACAGGGCAACACAAAAGCCTCAGAAATATTCATCATAGGCCAATAAAAAAAGGCAACTGAAGCACAGTGAAGAAGAAGAGAGGAAAAGTATTCGAAGGCAGCAGTCAAGCATCAACATTGTCAAGCTAGTCAAAACAAATATTTCAACAATAGCATATTCAAGCATACAGAACGTAAGCCAAAGAATCAAAGAAGAAGATAAAGAAGCGTTTCAAGGCGTCAAGATCATCAAACAATAAGCATACAACAAGCAAGCAAGAAGAGGAAGAAGACATAGTACCAGGTTCCGGTCAAAGCAAGCTAGCGCGCCTCCGCCGTCTTCCCCGCTGCCTTGGTCGCCACAACACACCCAACCTTTCTTCCTTCGTCTCCAAAGGTAACATTTCCCCCTCTTTTTCTGTCATATACCTCAAATCACCATAATAATAGGAAGTCAGAATCAAAAAATGGATGTAAAAATCACCACATGCAAAATTGTAATAAAACCCCTTTGAGATTCAAAACGAAATTTACCTTAAATCTGTCGCCCTAGCTTTCTCATTGGAGGGAAGAGGAGGTTGAGGACGCCGGTGGCCGTGGCAGGAAAACTCAGGCGAAGGTGGAAGAGGATGAATCAAGAATGTAGAGAACGCGTGAACGAAGAGCAGCGGCGCTGTAACCTTAACCATAATCCACTCTGTTCCCAAACTAAAACAAAGTTGTTTAACCCTTAAGCAAAGTTATGAATGTTTGGACCTTAACCCATCTCATATGCGTAAAAGCCCAACGATTTCCTTAAGCACACCCCCCATCCCATTTCTGTTTTGGGCCCCTTAAAGCCCTTTGGCCCATGCATTGTTTATAATTTACCCCCCCCCCCCCCCCCCCCCTTGATTCCTGATACACCTCTTTCCATTTTATTTCTTTAGCCCTTTTTTAGAATTTTTATTAATTTAGTTAATTATAAAAGTTAATCGAATAAGAGGTTTTTTTAATTAAACAAATCTTGAATAACGTGACCAATTTTATTAGCTTAATTTTAGGATTAATTTAGTAATTGTTAGTATTCTTTTCTTAATTAGATTTAAGTAAGCAACTTTTAAATTTTTAATTTAGTTTAAAATTATTTAATAAATCTTAAAATAATACTTTATATTAATATTAAAAAAACATATAAAAACAAAAATATATAAAAATAGAAACTTAAAAAATAAAAAAAACATTTTATTTTCTTTAATTAATTCCCTCGCTTTAATTAATATTAAACAAAAATACAAAAAAATGCATGTTCACATCCTTTAGTTTATTGTTGTGGGTATCTACCACTTAGCTATTTAATCATAATCTATCTACTTTTCTGTTTGATTATTTCATCGTTATTTGGTTATTCTGTTTACGTCAAAATCCAAGAGAAAAACGATTAAATTTGTTGACTTCATGTCCTCAAATCCAATCACGTGAATATCTTCATCTCATTAAAACTTAAGATATTTTTTCCCCAAATATTCAATCTTTTCAAAATTTATGCCTTTTAAGCCAAAACTTCGACATTAGGTCGTCGTACCTTCAAAAAACCCATCCGTACCCCTTTTCGGCCAAACCAATTTATTTTTTAATCAAACGAACATTTTATTAAACAGATATTTCAAAAGGTTCCTATAGAGTACTATAGATACATTGGGTGCTAATACCTTCCCACTGTATAACCAACCCCCGAACCATAGATCTCTTTTCAAAAACGCCTTGTATTTTTATTACTTTTAGAAAGTATTATTTTACATTGCATACTTTAGGGTTTTATTTCGCTCTTTCCCCTTTTCCCTTGGAAATAATAAAGCGCGGTGGAGACTCTTGCTTTTGTGAGACGAATTAATCCATAATTCGATCTCCGATTTACCCTGCTACATTTTTTATCGCTACACCTATCCAGGGGAAAATCATAACTGTTCATGGCGAAGAGGAATACATGATAAGCCATCTAAATTCTTTCCGCTATGTAGAATTGGATGGCGAATTCATCGAAACCCCTTTTCAGCATTTTGAAGAGGTATCTCAAGAGATTGCGGCAACCAAGACAGTGTCTTCTGTACCCATGATTACCAGACCTCCGCCTTGAATATCGTCTCTCAAAGATGCAAAGGCTGTGATTGAATAAGGAGGAAGCACAATCTGGGGGCAGCTTTCAGACTTTCCTTACAAATCAGATAAATTCGGCTTGGGGTTCACTTCTTCTACTCAAAAGGATGTACATCACGCCCGTGCTGGAGGGCCACCAGTGAAGATCACCCATCATGGAGTCAATGCTTTGGAGGATAGTGAAGAGGAGAGCAGCCTGGAAGACTGGATTTTTCCAACTGTTGACGGAGGAATGTGCAACTGGGAAGCAAAAGACTTTGTTCCGATTACTTTCATACCGCAATAATTTATCTTTCAAACATTTATGTTGGTTTGTAATAATTCTCAAACAATTCGTACACTTTTAACCTTGTGCTTTACCCGAGGCACATAGGTCCATTTGTAAGGGTTTGATTTTTCATCTTCATATGCCATTTTAATGAATCATGGACGTTTTCACATATAAACTTTTGTGTTCATTGTCTTTCTCTTTACATTTTATTTGTTTAAAGATGGCTATCCCTTACACACACCCACACTCACAAATGCAGGTAGCCTTCCATTCTGGATTCCATGGGTAACAATTCTGCTATGGCCTTCAGTGACTCTAAAGATCTGGTCTACCATGCCGAATACGAAGGTGAGGAAGATTGTGAGGTGTCGGGAGAATTGGCTAGACTGCTACAACAGGAAGAAGGAGCAATTCTGCCTCATGAGGAGCTGTTAGAGACAATCAACTTGGGTACTGAGGAAGACATCAAAGAAGTCAGAGTGGGTACCAACCTAGAGCCAAGTGTCAAGGAGCGCTTAATTCAGTTGTTGAATGAATATGTTGAGATCTTCGCCTGGTCTTACGAAGACATGCCGAGACTCGATACAGATATTGTGTTTCACCGTTTGCCCACAAGAGAAGATTGTCCACCAGTCAAACAAAAAGTCCACCGCATGAGGCCCGACATGTCAGAAAAGATCAAAGCAGAAGTTATGAAGTAGTTCAATGCTAGATTTCTTGCTGTTACTTCCTATCCACAATGGGTTGCTAACATTATGCCCGTGCCTAAGAAGGACGGCAAAGTGAGAATGTGCGTGGATTATAGAGACTTAGACAAGGCCATCCCTAAATATGACTTTCCACTTCCACACATTGACATCCTGGTTGACAACACAGCTCAGCACAAGGTATTTTCTTTCATGGACCGATTTTCAGGTTACAACCAGATCAAAATGGAACCTGAAGACATGGAGAAAAATACTTTTGTTACACAGTGGGGTACGTTCTACTACAAAGTGATTCCATTCAGACTGAAGAATGCCGGGGCAACCTATCAACGCGCCATGGTAGCTTTGTTTCATGATATGATACATCATGAGATAGAGGTCTACGTAGATGACATGATAGCCCGATCACAAACGGAAGAAGAACACCTTGACCACTTGCAAAAGCTGTTTGTCAGGTTGAACGAGTACAAGCTAAGGTTAAACCCTAACAAGTGCACATTCGGAGTCCGGTCCGGTAAACTCTTGGGTTTCATTGTCAGCAACAAGGGCGTCGAGGTTGATCCTGCCAAAGTCAAAGTTATACAAGAAATGCCCGCTCCTCGCACTGAGAAGGAGGTCAGAGGTTTCTTGGGACACCTAAACTACATTGCAAGGTTCATTTCTCACCTAACATCTACATGTGAGCCAATCTTCAAGCTGTTGAAGAAAGACCAGGTAGTTAAATGGAATGATGACTGTCAAATGGCTTTCGATAAAATCAAGGAGTATTTGCTAGAACCTCCTATCTTGATGCCTCCCGTTGAAGGAAGACCACTAATCATGTATCTGACCGTCCTAGAGAATTCAATGGGGTGTGTACTGGGCCAACATGACGAGTCTGGCCGAAAAGAGCATGCCATTTATTACCTTAGCAAAAAGTTCACCGACTGTGAGACCCGATACTCACTGCTCGAGAAAACTTGCTGCGCTTTGGTATGGGCTGCTCGGCGGCTAAGGCTGTATATGTTGACCCATACCACTTTGCTGATATCTAAGATGGATCTGATCAAGTAAATCTTTGAAAAGCCTGCTTTGTCCGGAAGAATAGCTAGATGGCAGATGATCCTGACAGAATACGATATACAATACACGAACCAAAAAGTTATAAAGGGGAGTGTGCTAGTTGACCATCTGACTCATCAAGCTGTCGAAGATTACCAATCCATGAAGTTTGACGTCCCTGACGAAGACATTATGACATTGGACAACGTTGAAGATTTCAGACCACATGACGGACCTGAACAAGGATCCCGATGGACCCTGTATTTTGATGGGGCCTCTAATGCGCTTGGTAACAGTATCGGCGCTGTGCTTATATCTCCAAAAGGATGCCATACTCCTTTCACCGCCAGACTTTGCTTCAATTGTACCAACAACATGGCCGAGTATGAAGCTTACATCTTTGGTCTCAAGGCTGCTATAAATCTGGGAATCAAATCTTTGGTTGTGTTTGGAGACTCAGCTTTGGACATAAGTCAGATAAAAGGAGAATGGGACACTAAGCATCCCAACCTCATCCCTTACAAAGAACATATCTTGACATTTCTACCTTATTTCGAGCAGATTACCTTCGAGCATTTCTCGCGAGAAGAAAATCAGCTAGCAGATGCTCTAGCTACAATGTCATCTATGTTTAAACTTAACTGGGATGATGAGGCTCCCCAGATTACCATTGAACGGATGGACGAACCTGCACATTGTCACGAGATTAATACCGAAGAAGTAATGGACCGACCTTGGTTTCATGAAGTCAAAAGGTATCTCGAGGCTCAAGAATATCCTGAAGGAGATTTAGTCAACGACAAAAAGTTCTTGAGGAGATTCTCTACCAAGTTCTTCCTGAGAAATGGTATCCTGTACAAGCGCAATCATGATTGCATTCTGCTCCATTGTGTGGACAAGATTGAAGCTGAACAGATCATGGCTGAACTGCACAATGGTACCTTTGGCACTCACTCTAGCGGGCATACGATGGCTAAGAAAATCCTATGGGTAGGCTATTACTAGTCTACCATGGAAGCTGACTACTATCAACATTCCCGGACTTGTCACAAATGTCAAATCTATGCGGACAAGGTACATATACCTCCAGTTCCTCTCAATGTCTTAACATCTCCTTGGCCCTTT
The DNA here is from genome assembly GCA_948472305.1 of Vicia faba. Lineage (NCBI taxonomy): Eukaryota > Viridiplantae > Streptophyta > Magnoliopsida > Fabales > Fabaceae > Vicia > Vicia faba. The sequence goes on from OX451740.1 coordinate 476,699,644, forward strand.
GCTATGTGTGGAAACGACATGATTGGAGAGATCAAGCCTACAGCATCCAATGGACACCGCTTCATCCTAGTGGCCATTGATTACTTTACCAAGTGGGTCGAAGCAGCTTCCTTCGCATCCGTAACAAAGAATGTTGTTGCCCGCTTCATCAAACAGAACCTCATTTGCCGGTACGAAATCCCCGAAAGGATCATCACTGACAACGGTACAAACCTTAAAAACACTACGATCACCGCCTTGTGCGAGCAGTTCCAGATTCAACATCACAATTCATCTCCCTATCGGCCAAAGATGAACGGTGTTGTCGAAGTTGCGAACAAAAACATTAAGAAGATCATACAAGAGATGGCAGTCACCTACAAGGACTGGCATGAGATGTTACAGTTTTCTCTCCACGGGTACCGTACCACGGCTCGCACATCAACTAGGGCAACACCCTATTCTTTGGTATATGGCATGGAGGCTGTTTTACCTATCGAGGTTCAGATTCCCTCCTTGAGAATCATGAAAGATGCTGGTTTGAGTGAAGACGATTGGATTCAGAACCGGCTTGATCAACTTAACTTAATTGACGAAAAGCGACTTAATTCTGTTTGCCACGATCATACGTATCAAAAACGGATGATCAAGGCTTTCAACAAGAAAGTCAGGCATCAGGTATATCAAGTCGGAGATCTTATAATCAAGTGGATCATCTTGCCGCAAAGTGATCCCAGGGGCAAATGGACTCCTACCTACGAAGGAACATTTGTAATCAAGAACATCTTTTCTGGTGGGGCAATGATCTTAACCACCGGCGACGACCAGCCGCATCCTGCGAATACAGACATAGTCAAAAGATACTACGTATAAATGACCCGCTAGGTTGACACACCTAGGCAAAAAATAGCATCCCGGTGAATCGAAAACCCGAAAGGGTGGTTTAGGCAAAAGTTAGGGATAAAACAAAAAACCTGTACACCTGACAAGTTGAAAACCTGAAAGGGCGACTTGGGCAAAAAAGGGTTTCCCAGTGGACCGAAAACCCGAAAGGGAGGTCCAGGCAAAAGTTAGGGAAATAAAGCGTATGACTATGTCTCGTCGGATCATTTTAAGTATAATCTCTTCACAGATAAGCTCCGGGCTTCTGATCAACTCAATCATCTTCGGACGAAGCAACAAATGGACAAGATATTCAGAGTTACGAAGGCTATAGCAGAATGGGAACCCCATGGAACTTTTACACATATCCATCTTTCTTTGTATAAATTTTTCTCATTTTTTATGACAATGTTCTCTTACTAGGTTGTCTGTCTCCTTTGTACAAAATACTTACACAGAGTTAATACAAAGATACTTCAAGTGCAGAAAACTATTTGTCTTTTCCTTTTTACATTTGTGTTTTATTTGAAAATGTCCAATGATTTATTAATGAGCATATGCATTTGAATATAATCACTGTTTACAAATAAAAGATTTGGAAAAGATTAATTACTGACAGGTTGAAAGTATAGGAAAACGTCTTTAGGCTATTCCAGGGGCAATCCCTACAGTACATCGTTAAGGTCCCCAGCGGAGCTAAAACATCAACCTTTAAACCCCAGTGGAAATCCTCCAGTTTCCTCAAATTCCCCTGCGAGTTATCTTAAAACCTGATAATTTCCCAACAAGTTGCTTTAAATCCTGACAGCTAACCATACGACAACTTCAGATAATTCCCCAGTAGATTGGCATACAAACCAAACTCCTGATCTCCCCAGCATGATAGCTACTCCCCATAGAGTTTTCAATACTCCCCAGCAGCAAGCCTTCTTCCCCGCAGAGTCTTGTTATTCCCCAGTGAGGATTCCAGAACGAAGATTCTCATTCTTAATTCCCCACAGAAGTCATCAGAGTTTTATCTACTTCCCCAGCAGAGCAAGATTTCCCATTGTGTAATCCCCAACCATAGTCATCAAAGTTCTCGGGATTCCCCAAATAGGTTTCTCAAGCAACACTTGGCATTGTTCTCACATAAGAATGTTTATCATCCTCCAACTTCAAAGACATAACGGATCTCTATATCCCTAGAGAAGTCAGGATTTCTCTTAATCCCCAACAGTCTCCAATGATTTCTTATCCTCAACAGTCAAGGATTTATCTTACCCGGCAACAGTCAAGATCTTTTTGTTATCCCCAGCTGTCAAGGATTTATTTTCCTGAGCAATACAACGAATCAGCTTACATGCACATACATTACACTCATATATCATAAACATTGATAAAAACACATTTATTGCATCATACATTTCATGCAACATAACTTTGTGTTTCAGCTAACATTTTACCCTTTTCAGGATAAGATTAACAACTATCTTTAACAAATATTCAAAGATTTAAGATACAATACATATACCCTCTAGATACGAAAGTCATTCTTTACTCATTCAGATCTCTTATTCAGATACAGTACGAATACACTCCAAACACGGAAGTCATTCTGTTACTCATTCAGATCTCTTATTCAGATACAGTATAGATACACTCCAAACACTGAAGTCATTCTATTACTTATTCAGAACTCAAAGTCAAGATACAGTACGGATACACTCCAGACACGGAAGTCATTCTGTTACTCATTCAGACCTTAACCTCATGATACAGTCCAGATACGCTCCAGACACAGTTGCCATTTTGTCACTTATTCTGATTTCCCCCGGCTCAGATACACTCCAGACACGCCAGTCATTCTATGACCTATTTAAGATACAGTCCAGATACGCTCCAGACATGGTTGCCATTCTGTCACTTATTCAGATTCAAATCTCCACATACATTTCAGATACATTCCAGACACAGATACCATTCTGATGCTCATTCTTTTGCAATTCAACAAACATTCTTGGATGGCATCTTTAAGCCCATCTCCAACAAGATTCTATCACATCTCCAAATGGCATCTTTAAGCCCATTCCCTCAACTACATTTTGATGAGTGCAAATTTACGGGCACTTTAGTGTCCAATCATCTTTTACCTTCGAGTCACGAACGACAAAGCTCGCCAATCTAACTCTTCAGGTTCAAGAAGATTGAACAAGGGCAGCTGTTGTACCCAAAAATTTTCCCTCTCATTTTATCCAAATTCTCCTCACAAGACTTCTTGGACTCAAGGCCATATTAGGGTTTGCTCAGCTTAAGACCTCTCCTTGCACTGATAACCTGAAATTAGGGTTTGAGTTTGCACAGAGATTTTTGGACTTTCAATGCCTCATGTGACTTTCATAATTCATTTTGGACCTCTAAGATTGCTCATACCAAGTTTCAAGCCTTGAATCACTTTTTTGCCCAATCAATTGGACAGTTGACCTAAAAATCAGTTGTATTGGGGAAAAAGTCAACCATGGCCAATTTACAGTCAAACCTCATAATTTTTGATCCATATCAATATTATAGGCTCATATAAACCATTTGATCAAGTTTGGACCACAACTCCTCAAGAAATTTGATCAGATCATCAAAAGGGCAAAATGGTCAAAATTAGGGTTTTGACTGTAGAAGGGAAATTTCTGATTTTTGACCTAACCAATAACCAATTGGGTTCAAGCATGATTTCAAGGATCCAATGGTACCATCTTGACATAATATCAAGGTTCAAAAGATCTCAAGTGCATTGGATTGACAGATGAATTTTCCAATCAACTGATCAAAAATCAACTGTACACTGAAAAGTCAAACTTTGACTTTTTGGTCAAAATCAAGTGCCAAGGGTCATATTTCATCAAGATGTGTCAAAACATGAAACTTGTTCACCAAGAAACTTAATTTTGGAAATTAGGGTTTAAATTGAAATTTTTTCATAACTTAGAATTTTTCTAAGTGTTGAAAAATTCTTATTTTTCCCAACTTTTCCCAACTTTTTCACCATGATGCAATTGGATTCAAAGAAAACTTCCAACATGAAAGTTGTATTCCTCAACAAAATATACAACTTTGATTCACAAAGTTTTCCCAAAAGATGCTTGGATCTCAAGTTATGATTTTGTGAATAGGGGTCCTTAAAACTTTTAACTTGGTGAAATTTTGCCCTAGTTTAGGCAGATTTTTGACCTAACTTCATGGAAACTTTTCACCTAGTTCCAAGAGGAATCTCAAAATTAATATCAAAGATAGATTGTATAGAATGTTACAAGCTTTCCGAAATGTCAAAGAACTCTCCAAGATCATTTATGGTTAGGGAGAATCGAAGAAATGAAAATGGCAATTTATCACTTTTGTTCAAGGCATTTTTCACAATGATGCAAGTTGCAAATCTGTCCTAAGCATGCTTATACTTGGTATTACAGGTCCTAATCCTTTCTACACTCATTAATTTAATGCAAACTCAATGGATAATGGCCTTGTTATGACTTTTGAAGCATTGCACAAAGAATTATTCCAAAAACGGCATAAAGTGCATAATACCATTTTCATATAGCTAGCTTTTACAATTTTGTTTATCTTGAGCCATGGACCTAATCTCTTTTTGAAAACAAGATCCATAGATATCAGGAAATTGGTACCAACTCTCATCATACCTCAAGCTAGCCTGTACAGGCCTTTGGCTTTGTCACTTCACCTTTTCTTCAAAAGCAAGCAAACTTGCAAAAGTCAAGCAAGCTTGTGTATCTGATAAAACCAAGACTTTGTATCATTTAAAACAACCTTAGAACATTGTCTCAAGAAGAAGACACTGTAAGTTTAAGATTGCGCCTAAGAGGGGGGGTGAATTAGGTGGTGGTCAATTTTTGACTTATTTTATACTTTCTGGTTTGATTTAGTGCTTTGGAAAACTGTAAAGTGCAGAAAGTAAAGAGACACGGAGATTTATCCTGGTTCCTTCCACACCCCGGAAGTACGTCCAGTCCCCTTGCAAACACGCAAGAGATTTTACTATTTTGTTAGAACTTTTACAAGACTCTTCCTAGTCTTATCAACTAAAGAACCTAACAAATACCAAGAACACCCTCTTGGATTTCCAATAAGTCTAATGAGAACAATCCTCTCAAAAGATACCTCTTGTTTCCAACAATGGACAACAAGGAACAAAAGTAATCTAATACTTAATTCCAACAATCCTGGAAATAAGTTACACTTTGTATAATTTTATAAAGTATGATTTCTTGAAAGATGTTGATCACATAGAGTGACTTCTTTGAAGTTTCTTCTTTCTTCTCTTGTAAGCAATTCAAACTGTAACACAATGGTTAGATAATGCTCAAAGATTTCTGTTCTTTATATGTGTGAAAGTGCATAAAATCTTTGTTCTTAAAAGTTAAGAAATATGAAGTTTGAATATTTTACAAAGTTCAGAATTATTGCATAAGAGAAGAGTTGTTTATGATTTGAAAGATTTTGTATTTAAAGTACTCAATATACCTTTCCAAATGGATACTTTTCTGTTTGAAAAACTTGAGAGGATGCAATATATGACCATGCATCTATTGGAGAAAAGGTGTGAAGGATATCTTGAAACCAGTTCAGATTTTTCAAAATTTACAATGTGTTAATCGATTAACATAAGATGTAAACCGATTGCACAGGTTTGTAACGTTCATGTTTTCAAAAAATTTGAAGTGTAAATCGATTAGCATGTTGTGTAAATCGATTTACAAGAGTTAAAAATTCAGTTTGTTCTGTGATCAATCGATTTACACTTCATGTAAATCAATTGCTGGCAGAGACAATCAGTTTTTGAAAAAGCATGTGTAAATCGATTTACACAAGATGTTAATCGATTTACAGCAGAGAAAAACTTAGAATTTGTTTTGAAATTTAAGTGAAGTGTTGTGGAAAGTGTGTATATCATTTTTGAGCATTTCTAATCAATGTAGTTCAAATGAGAATTGATATACTTGATTGCTTGCCATGATCCTTGAAGCTTTGAGTTAATGATGCTTTAAGTTAATTTCCACTTCTTTTCCTTCTTGCCATAGAGTTTGTTTGTCTTTCATCAAACTAGCTTGTTTGTCTTTCATCAAAACTAAAGTTGAGTTGAGGCTTGAGATTACATTCTCACCCTTTTTGATGATGACAAACCATCTTTCTTTATGAGTTGTTCAGAATTGGAGCAAAAAGTGTTTTCTCCCCCTGAGAAGATTTCTCCCCTTATGGAGAAAAAAATTTGAAAGCTTGCCCTGTAAAGACAATGAAAACAAACAACCATAAATTGCTATCACATCCTTCTCCCCCTTTGACATTATCAAAAAGAAGGGAAAGATGCAACAAGAAATGATACTTATAACAGTTTGAAACATATTTGCATAATGGAAAGATTAAGTAAAAATGCTTCAGCTTCTGTGGTAAATCGATTTGCCCCTTGGTTAAATCGATTTACACAAAAAAAATTTATGAAAAATAATTTTCGTTCAGTGGTAAATCGATTTACATATTGTGTAAATCGATTTACACAAAAGATTTTATTAAAAAAATGTTTTGCTTCAGTGGTAAATCGATTTACACATCAAGTAAATCGATTTACTTAAAGAAAAAATTTTAAAAACAGTATTTTTAACATTTGAAAGATTGTCTAAACACACGTATATGCACATTTAAGTATAGTTAAGGATAGAGTGCACCATATATATCTTGTTCATCTAGGATTCCGAGTTCACGACGAATTTTAAATAATGCATCTTTTGCAAGTGGTTTTGTGAAGATGTCCGTGAGTTGATTTTGAGTGTCCACGAAAGTCATCTCGACATCTCCTTTGAGTACGTGATCTCGGATGAAATGATGTCTGATGTTAATGTGTTTTGTCCGGGAATTCATAACTGGATTTTTCGTAATGTTGATCGCACTTGTGTTATCACATCGAAGTGGAATGCATCCAAGGTTTACTCCATAGTCAAGTAATTGTTGTTTTAGCCAAAGAATTTGAGCGCATCCACTTTCATCCGCAATGTATTCTGCTTCGACAGTGCTGAGAGAGACGCTTGCTTGTTTTTTGCATGACCATGAAACCAAGGCATTTCCAAGAATGTGACATGTTCCACTTGTACTTTTGCGATCAGTCTTACAACCTGCATAGTTAGCATCAGAATAACCAACTAGATTGCACATACTACCTTTTGGATACCATAATCCGACGTTGGTTGTTCCTTTGAGATATTTTATTATGCGCTTGACTGCTGCAAGGTGAGACTCTTTAGGATTGTCTTGATATCTTGCACATAGGAAAACGCTGAACATGATGTCAGGTCTACTTGCTGTTAAATAAAGGAGTGAGCCAATCATTCCACGATACTTAGTTATGTCAATAGAGTTCCCTGATTCATCTAGATCAAGATAGGTGCCGGATCCCATAGGAATTTCACTTTCTTTGCTGCTTTCCATCTCAAACTTCTTTATAAGGTCTTTGCAATATTTTGATTGGTTTATGAAGATACCATGTTTGAGTTGCTTAATTTGAAGACCGAGAAAGAAATTCAATCTTCCCATCATAGACATCTCAAACTCTCCTTGCATCATAGATGAAAATTCCTTGCACATATTTTGGTTAGTTGAACCGAAAACAATATCATCTACATAGATTTGTACAAGTAAGGTATGATGATTAACATTTTTTATGAAGAGAGTGGTATCAACTTTACCCTTTACAAACCCTTTTTCACATAGGAATGCACTTAGTCTATCATACCAAGCCCTTGGTGCTTGCTTCAGCCCATAGAGAGCTTTCTTCAGTTTGAAGACATGATTAGGATGTTTGAAGTCTTCAAATCCGGGAGGTTGCTTTACATAGACTTCTTCGTTTATGAATCCGTTGAGAAATGCGCTTTTTACATCCATTTGAAAAAGTTCAAAGTCCAATGAGCATGCATATGCAAGTAATAGTATTATTGCTTCCAAACGTGCTACCGGAGCAAAAGTTTCTTCAAAATCAATTCCTTCCTCTTGGTTGTATCCTTGAGCAACTAGTCTTGCCTTGTTTCGAGTGATTATACCATTTTCATCCATCTTGTTTTTGAAAACCCATTTGGTTCCAATGATACGTTTATTTCCTGGATTAGGAACAAGTTCCCAAACTTTGTTCCGCTCGAATTGGTTTAACTCCTCTTGCATGGCAAGGATCCATTGATCATCTTCTAGTGCTTGAGCCACTTTAGTAGGTTCAACTTGAGATACAAACGCCATATTCAAGCATGCATCCTTAAGATTTAGCCGTGTAGATACCCCTTTGCTAATATCTCCAATTATGTTGTCAATTGGATGATCACGATGAGTTCTCCATTCTTGAGGAAGATCATCATCATTTTCATTTTGATGTGAAAGTTCATGTGTTTGTTCCGGATTGACAATTTTGCCATCTCCGCAAGAATTCTCATGAGATAGATCTATAGAATCATCATCATCACAAATAACAACTTCCTCCTTGGAGGTGTTAGATTCATCAAAAGAAACATGCATTGATTCTTCTATAGTTAAAGTTCTTTTATTGTAAATTCTAAAGGCTTTGCTAGAAAGGGAGTAACCAAGAAAAATACCTTCATCCGATTTTTCATCGAACTTACCGAGATTGTCTTTGTCGTTGTTAAGGACAAAACATTTGCACCCGAAAATATGAAAGTGAGAGATATTTAGTTTTCTTCCTTTGTAAATCTCATATGGAGTTTTCTTTTGTATAGGTCTTATGATCACGCGATTGCTTACGTAACATGTCGTGCTTACCGCATCCGCCCAAAAATATTTAGGCAAACTTGAGTCACTTAGCATAGTTCTTGAAAGCTCCACCAAAGACCTATTTTTCCTTTCAACTACTCCATTTTGTTGTGGAGTTCTTGGTGCTGAAAAATTGTGGAAGATCCCATTTTCTTCACAAAATTCTTCAAATAGACTGTTTTGGAACTCTCCACCATGATCACTTCGGATTGATGTTATCTTTAATGACTTCTCATTTTAAACTTGTTTTGCATGTCTCTTGAATGCCTTGAATGCTTCATTTTTGTGCACTAAAAACAAAGTCCAAGTGAAACGGGAAAAGTCATCTACAATAACTAAAGCATAAATGTTACCTCCGAAGCTTCTTGTTCTAGATGGACCAAAAAGATCCATGTGCAACAATTGAAGTGGTCTTGTTGTTGAAACCACATACTTTGGTTTGAAAGTTGATTTGGTCTGTTTGCCCTTTTGGCATGCACTACATAATTTGTCTTTGATGAACTTCATCTTTGGTAGACCAATAACTAAGTCATGCTTAACCAATTTGTTCAAGTGCTCCATGTGTATGTGAGCAATCCTCTTGTACCATAACCAAGCGTTATTGTTGTTTACCATAAGACGTTATACCTTTATAGACAAATCATCTAGAGTAATCATAAAAATATTGTTAGATCTTATACCTTTGAGTTTTACCTCATTGGTTGTCTCATCCATAATAAGGCATTCTTCTTTGTTGAATTTGATCTTGAACACTCTATCGCAAAGTTGACTTATGCTAAGAAGGTTGTGTTTTAATCCTTCGACATAGAGAACATCCTCAATTTGAATGGATGGAGGTGTTCCAACTATACCAACGCCAAGAATCCTTCCTTTGGTGTTGTCTCCATAGGTGACATACCCTTTGGCTTTATGTACTAGATATGAAAATTGGTGTACATCTCCTGTCATATGCTTTGAACATCCACTGTCAAGATACCAACGATTTGATGTGGATTTCAAGCATACCTACAAAAACAAATTATTTCTTGTTAGGTACCCAAGTTGCCTTGGGTCCTTCATAGTTAGTTCCCTTTTTCACCCATGCAGAATGTCCACTAGCCATACTGAAATTTCTAATATAGCATGCATTGGGTGTGTGTCCAATAATACCACAGTAAAAACAGTTTGGAACAAATTTGCTCTTGTATCTAGGAATTTGTTTTCTTTTAGATACATTAGCCTTTTTCTTTTGATGATTATGAACAACTTGCTTCTTTTCTACTTTCTTGGGATTGGAACTATTACTAGCCTTTACAAAAACAGTGGGATTGTTACTTGGTTTCTTAGTATTCACATTACCAAGACCTCTTTTATCATTTGGATAACGTTGTTGGCTTAGTAATCCTTCCAATTATATTTGTCCTTTTTCATATCGTTCAATGACTCTTTTCAATTGAACAATTTGAAAGACATTTGATTCACACTTGGAGCATGCAATGTTTTCCTTTTCTTTTATAAAATTCTGTTTTTGAAGATCAAAATCTTTAGTCATGGTGTCAATTTTTTCTAGACAAATTAGAAGTTCTTTTTCTTGGTTTGACACCTTTTTGTATAAACTTTTGCATTCTTTCAAGAGTTCATCAATTGCACCTTGAACATCATCATCAAAAAGATTAAATTCATTACTAACCTCTTCTTCGTCGTCTAAGTGATGCGATGCCATTAAGGCTAAATTTTCACATTCGTCGCTTTCTGATTCCGATGTACTGCTCATATCATTATCTTCCCATGCTATGTAGGCTTTCTTTTGTTTTGAGTCCTTTCCTTTGAATCCGTTTTTCTTTGGGAGATTTGGACAGTTTGGCTTGATATGTCATTGCTTTCCACATTCATAGCATGAAACATCTTATGTTGATGTGTAGGCTTCTCTTTTCTTGAAGTGCTTTCTCTTATGTGCATGAGATCCGCCTTTGTCATTTCTTCCAAAAAACTTCCCAAGTCTTTTCACAAGAAGCATGAAATTTTCATCTTCTTCCGGATTGTCTTCTTTTACAACTTCCTTTGAATCAATTTTTAAAGCAATGTTTTTGGACTTCTTTTCTAGATTCTCATGTTTTTCAAGTCTACCGAGTTCCGTTTCGTATTCTTGAAGTTTGCCAAATAATGTAGCGGAAGTCATTACAGAGAGACTCTTCTTTTCCGAGATTGCCGTTACCTTTGGTTGCCATTCCCTAGTCAATGATCTAAGGACTTTCAAGTTGAGTTCATCATTTGTCAAGGTTTTACCAAGAGCACTTAAGTGATTTGTCAAATGCACAAATCTCTTTTGTAAGTCAAGAATGGATTCTCCGGGCTGCATTCGAAATAGTTCATATTCTTGACTTAAGGTATTTAGCCTTGATCTTTTACCTTCAGCCGTTCCTTCATGAGTTTGAACCAAGGTATCCCAAATTTCCTTTGATGTTCTGCATGTCGAGACACGGAAAAATTCATCCATACTGAGTGCACCTTGAAGAAGGTTTATTGCCTTTTTGTCATAGAGAACTTTCTTTTATCATCGTCGTCCCATGCAGTTTTAGGCTTTGAAGAGCCAACGCCATTGATTACCGTTACCGGGATAAATGGACCATTTTCAACAACATCTCATACTTCCTCTCCTTGTGCTTCTAAATGCGACTTCATGCTTATTTTCCAGAAGTCAAAATATTCACCACAGAATAGAGGAGGCTTGTTGTTACTACCACCATCTCTGAAAACGGGTTGATGATTTGCGGAAGCCATTCTGGATCTCTAGGAGCAGGTTACCTATAACCTGCTCTGATACCAATTGTAAGTTTAAGATTGCGCTTAAGAGGGGGGGGGGGGTGAATTAGGTGGTGGTCGATTTTTGACTTATTTTATACTTTCTGGTTTGATTTAGTGCTTTGGAAAACTGTAAAGTGCAGAAAGTAAAGAGACGCGAAGATTTATCCTGGTTCCTTCCACACCCCGGAAGTACGTCCAGTCCCCTTGCAAACACGCAACAGATTTTACTATTTTGTTAGAACTTTTACAAGACTCTTCCTAGTCTTATCAACTAAAGAACCTAACAAATACCAAGAACACCCTCTTGGATTTCCAATAAGTCTAATGAGAACAATCCTCTCAAAAGATACCTCTTGTTTCCAACAATGGACAACAAGGAACAAAAGTAATCTAATACTTAATTCCAACAATCCTGGAAATAAGTTACACTTTGTATAATTTTATGAAGTATGATTTCTTGAAAGATGTTGATCACATAGAGTGACTTCTTTGAAGTTTCTTATTTCTTCTCTTGTAAGCAATTCAAACTGTAACACAATGGTTAGATAATGCTCAAAGATTTCTGTTCTTTATATGTGTGAAAGTGCATAAAATCTTTGTTCTTAAAAGTTAAGAAATATGAAGTTTGAATATTTTACAAAGTTCAGAATTATTGCATAAGAGAAGAGTTGTTTATGATTTGAAAGATTTTGTATTTAAAGTACTCAAGATACCTTTCCAAATGCATACTTTTCTGTTTGAAAAACTTGAGAGGATGCAATATATGACCATGCATCTATTGGAGAAAAGGTGTGAAGGATATCTTGAAACCAGTTCAGATTTTTCAAAATTTACAATGTGTAAATCGATTAACATAAGATGTAAATCGATTGCACGGGTTTGTAACGTTCATGTTTTCAAAAAATTTAAAGTGTAAATCGATTAGCATGTTGTGTAAATCGATTTACAAGAGTTAAAAATTCAGTTTGTTCTGTGATCAATCGATTTACACTTCATATAAATCGATTGCTGGAAGAGACAATCAGTTTTTGAAAAAGCATGTGTAAATTGATTTACACAAGATGTTAATCGATTTACAGCAGAGAAAAACTTAGAATTTGTTTTGAAATTTAAGTGAAGTGTTGTGGCAAGTGTGTATATCATTTTTGAGCATTTCTAATCAATGTAGTTCAAATGAGAATTGATATACTTGATTGCTTGCCATGATCCTTGAAGCTTTGATTTAATGATGCTTTAAGTTAATTTCCACTTCTTTTCCTTCTTGCCATAGAGTTTGTTTGTCTTTCATCAAACTAGCTTGTTTGTCTTTCATCAAAACTAAAGTTGAGTTGAGGCTTGAGATTACAGACACGAATTCATAACTTCTCAAACACCCTAAAACACAAAAATCCCATTTTTCTACCCAAACAGGGCAACCTCTGCAAATCCCTTGCCAACTTGAAATTTGCTCGTGCGTTTTGCTTGGAATCACTTCAAACACATTCCATACCTTCTACCTAAACCATCCAGGCCTTTGTCTTGAAACTGTAACCCCTGTTTCAAGCTTCACCATTTTCACTTTTTGAGTTTGCAGGTTGACTTCTATAGGAAGATTCAGGCATCTACAAGGCAAGCTGAATTGGAGAAGCTTGAGGGAACTTCAAGCAAGCTCACACGACCATCAGGCCTCACTCAAATTCCCCATATTGCCATATCCAAACTCAACTGAACAAGGTATTTTTCAAGTTTCTATCTCTCTATTTAGGCACCCTTAAGCTTAGGTTTGTGAAGCAAAAATCTAGTCCTTAACGTGCTTGAGCTGTACATATGCATAGTTTCCATTTATATCAACTGAGCTAAGAGTAATTGATTGTTGAAGTTACTGAAAAAACTAGGTCAGGAATTAGGGCCATTAAAATTCTCCTTGGTCTTTTAGAGTTAGTTCATGTTTTTTATATCATTGGAATCGTGATCAAAAATGCTACAAGTTTCATGTTGCAAGATTTTGTTTTTGTGCAAAGAATAGAGAGTTACAGAATCAAGCACAGGGCGCACGCGAAGGAGACAAAGGTCAGGGATGAAGTGGTGTTTTGGGCCTGGCGCCTTGGGCCTGCTACTATTCACACCTCCCATTTTGCTTTTACACCCCCCTGATTATTTTCTTTTATTTTTTATATTTTCTTGCATAATTTATATTTTCTGACTTTATTATCTTTTTTGAACATTGAAAAATCACAAAAAATATTTTCTTTGTTTTTTGGATTTTATCATTTTTTTTTTGCATAATCAATAGTTTGTTAGGATTTTATACTTTATTTTCTTAAATAAAACTTGTAAATAATATAAAAATATCATACATTTTTATTTTTATTATTTATACACTTAAAATAATATTTTCATACAATATTCAATTTTTTAACATTTTGTATATATTATTATTATTTTTCTTGAACAAAAAATGAATAAAAGTAATAATATTAGAATATATTTTCTATTAAACAAAAATTAGGGTTTTCAACCTTTCAAAAATAATCATTTTGTTTTCTTATTTTTAAGACATAAATAAATTTATTTTCTCATACATAAAACTAATACAAACACATTTTGCATATTTACAATTTATTCCATATTTAAATACTTGTTTATTTATTTATTTGTACAATAAATTCAATTGGGTTGTAATAGTAAACTAGGGTTTTATTTTGTGCAAATATTCCCCATTCAAAAACTTGTATCCCCCCTCCCATAATATTGTTGTAATAGTCTAGATTTACTTTATGCATTTTATTGCTTTCATATACCATGATAGTAAACTAGGGTTTTGTATGCAAAGACCAAAAATCAAATAAATAGTATGACTTAATTCAAGATAAAAATGCATGAAAAATAACAACACATTGCACACAAGCACCCCTAGGGTTTCATCCACTTTGTTGCCTTAAAATGGCCATGGTATGCATGCTAGGTATCTTGGCAAAAATCAAACAAAACAAAAAGATCATAGTCCCTCGATGACGCTATCAAAAGGTTTCCTAAACAAAGATGATCTTAGTCCCTAAAAATGCTAAAGATACTTGGCACCATTTCTATCCTGGTCATACGATGACCCACGCCCGTCCCATTTAACATCCAAAGATAGGATTGTTTACCAAATGCAATGGTAAAACAACAATTTCAAAGGAATAAAAATGTGTAGGAAAGACTTTTGAGTAGGTAGATGCTTCTAGTTACTTGATCAAATTTGCAAACCATCCTTGCTATTTTCAAAACAAACACACACATTCCAAAACAATTTCCAAACAACTTTCAAAACATCGAAACATTTTTCAAAAGACAAACATCTTTGTATACATTCTTACAAACAAGAATCATTACAAAGATTGCCAAAACAATGGCCTCTTTTCAAAATACTTTCAAAACCATACAAAGCACCATTTCAAACAATTGGAAAAGCAAAACAAGTGATCTAAACAAGTAACTAAGAGCCCATGGAAAACCATGGATGAAAATGGTGCTAGCACCTTCCCTTTTCATAATATACCCCCCGAACTCAAGAAAACATCTCAAAGGTCTTTCATGTGCTTTTTGACCTTTCCTTCTTGGATAAAATAAAAGTCGGTGGCGACTCTTGCTAAACCAAAACATTTGCAAACACAAACACAAAACCTCAAGTCAGTTCTCCCACCATATCACACTAAGCTATTACATCCCATGAACAGTTACATGATAGGAAACATGCGGGAAAATAAACTAAGCTATTACAAAAATACCCGTGCGACTTATATATTTATTTCTAGAAATTTAAATGACGAAGAAAAATAAATGTTAGAAAAATGTTTTAAAGTCCTAAAATCTAAAATGTTAGAAATTAATTTTTTTGGTGTATTTTTGTAGAAAATAATTTAAGTTAATAATTAATAAAAACCTAACTATTCTAATTAATTTTACAAATTAAAAAAAAGACCTAAATCAAAATAAATAAAATAAAAAATCAAAGTAATTTGATTTATTTTGAATAAAATCAAAATACATTAAATAAAAAAGCAAAGTAATTTATAAATGGACTTAGAGGTCCTCTAACATGTTATAAACATGTTTAAACCTCAAAAGTTAGACCCATTAGTCCAAAAGTTCAAAATTGCTCAAATGAAGTTTCAAGCATTTTCTCAAAAATTGCCCAACTTGCACAAATCATATCTCACTCAATTTTTATATTTTGAAGGTGATCTTGGACTTTTTCTAAATATCAAGATGTCCCCTACAATCTCTATGTTAATAATTTATGCATTTGAAGATTTTATCTTGATTTAAATTGCCTTGACAAAAGTGTCTTTTTGTTGACTTTTGAAATGACCTGTAATGTATTGGCTCATATCTCTCAAATGGTGCACTTTTTGGACTTGAGCTTAGAGAGAAAAAGTTGTAGAGAATTAAATTCCATTCAAAATGAGCTTTGGTTAGGGAAAAGCTGATGAAGCATGTGAAAGTTATGTTTGGTAAAAGTTCAGTTGACTTCTCCTAAAGAAACCCTAATTTGGCAATTTTTGACTTTTGATGATTTGAAGGCTTTTCTTGAGGAATCATGATCAACCCTTGATAAAATGATGGATATCACTTAAAAAAATTTATGTTGACCAAAAATATTGAAGATTGACTGCATGTTGACCATAGTTGACTTTTTACCCTATACAATTGATTATCCATCATTTGAGCAATTGACTGAGCAAACTTGTGGTGCAGGGTTTGAAACTTGACATGAGAATTCTTAGGGCCATATGAAGAATTGTGAAAAAAATTTGAGGCATTAGAATTCCAATTTCCTTTGAGAAAATCCAAACCTTAGTTGTAGGCTAATTGCTTAGGAGAAGACTTGTCTGATCAATTCCTTGAGTAATCTTGAGCAACTGAGAACCCTAGGAAGATGAGGAGACCTATTGGAATAATTTGATTTGAAAATGAGAGGGAAATTTTTTGGGTATGTGATACGGTGGGAGAACTGACTTTAAGGTTTTGCATTTGATCTCAAATGTTGCGGTTAGCAAGAGTCGCCACTGACTTTTCTTTTATCCAAAAGGAAAGGTGAAAAAGCACAAGAAAGACCTTTGAGATTATTTCTTGAGTTCGGGGGGTAGATTATGAAAAGGGAAGGTATTAGCACCCTTTTCATCCATGGATTTCCATGGGATCTTAGTTACTTGCTAGATCAACTTGCTTTTGTTTAAAATTGTGCTTTGTGCGGTTTTTGAAAGTATTTTGTAAAGAGGCCATTGTTTAGGCAATCTTTGTAATGATTCTTGTTCGTAAGAATGAATACAAAGATGTTTATCTTTTGAAAATGTTTTCAAGTTTTGTAAGATGTTTTGAAAATGTAGGTGTTTGTTTTTGAAAATAGCAAGGATGTTTTGTTTTGAAATGGAGCAAGTAATTATGAGCATTCTACCTACTCAAAAGTCTTTCTTGTTCATTTTCTTTTCCTTTGACATTGTTGTCCTACCATTGATTTGGTAAGAAAACCTATCTTTGGAGGTAAACAGGACGGGTGTGGGTCATCGTATAGTCATAGAAGACAATCTATGGATGTTTTAGCAATGTTTTTTAGGGACTAGATCATTTACCGAAGGCAAAATCGAGGGTCATCGAGGGAATACGATCTTTTATCGAGGGTCTTTGCTAAAACGACCATGTTCGAGGGACATGACTATTTTTCTGATAGGAAACAAGTGAGATTACCATAAGGTGTGTATATGTGCAAGGTGTGTCTGATTGCATGCATTTTAGTCTTTGATTTTTAGGTAGTCTATTTGTTGTTTTTATCTTTCCATACACACCCTAATTACTAGCAATATATGAAAGCAATAAAAAAGTGCGGAAAGTAAATATCCTATGCTATTACAATCATTAGAGGGATGGGGTGTACAAATTTACAAATGGGGATTGCAAATAAATTAAATCCTAAGTTACTATTACAACCATATTGAATGGATAATAATGTACAAGAAAATGTGAAATAGACTTTTTTTGTTTAAGAAAAGAAATAAGTTTTGTTTAAGAAAATATTTTTGATCTTTTTATTTTAAGAAATAAAACAGAGCATATAAAATGTAAATGTTTTTGGTGTTTTTGATTAGTGAAAATAGAAGCGACAGAAAAAAAATAGTAAGGAAAAAGAAAATAGAATCAGCGCATTGCTGAACTAAAAGAGATCAGAAGTTCTGACTCTGGCGTGCTGCAAAAACAAAAATCATATTAGTAGAAATAGGTAAAATCAGAAGTTCTGGGTCTGCTGGGAACAAATAAGATTTCAGAAGTTCTGATGCCATTGGCAGAACTTAGTCTCCCTCTCCATGCTAGTCAGAACATCTGCAACTTAGTCATTTCTCAACAGAACAGAAAATGCACATATAACAGAACTATAAATCAGAAGCAAGCATGAATTTTCTAATCCTAATTTCCTTAAGAAGTTCTGAACTAATTTACTCCCTACTTTGGCATACAAATATGTGAAACCTTAGAATACGTACATCATCAGAATCAAGATATCTATCTTGTATTTTTGAACATGCAAATCTGACAATGCCTAAGTAATATGATGAGAGTCAGCAGAAGCTTATCTTGCAGCTGGAAAATACTCTGTGAGCTGGAGTCTGATTCTGAACTCTGGTGAGGTTCTGAACAGCTTCTTCACGTATTCAACATGCTGGAAGCTTTCATCTTGGGCTATGAATGATTGGAAAATTCTGGAACAGCCAAGGAGCAAAGTTCTGACATCTTTGAGAGGGATGAGATGGAGAGTGTGTTACAGCTTGACTACAGAAGTTAAGATGGATTCTGGATGTATATTAAAAACTGTATGGATGGCTTTGGTCAAGAAACATTTGAGGAAAAAATGGAGTATGAATGCAAGAATTAAAAGCTAACAGGTTTTGTATTTTTGTGTTTGCAGTTTTAGACTCTTGGAATTTTAGCAGGGGTTCAAGGATTTTTCTTTCTCAAATTTCCGACCCCTTTTACAGTTGCCAATAAAGTCTAATTTATAGGCAAAGGTTTAGTAGCTTGGAGAGGTCAAGGGGCACCACCATCATAAGCAAGGTGCTGACTTGCTCTTGAAGTAAGTTCAAATAGGTATGGTGGTTAGCAGTTTTAGCAGCGCCTAAGATGGATTTGTAAACAGGAATTAAGGAAAGGTAACCTCAAAAGCAAAAGCAATGTATGGGCCCAGCACACTTTTGTACCAAAGTTTGCTTTTCCAAGACAATAAAGGTACTTCTATGCCACACGTGGGGAAATCTTTTGGATAAACACTCAAAAGTGGTTGTGAGCCTTAAATGATGATGAGATTTATCAAACAAGAAATCCTGCAATGTGAGATTTTGCATCATTGCTTAATTCTAGGTTAGAGGTTCAGCTTCAGCATAATTTAGAATAAACATCCGACTTCTGATCTTTGTATCTCCTTGCTCCAACATGTTCTGAAGGAGCTCTCAGACTTTCTAGGAAGCTTGCAACACGCTTTGTAAACCCTTTTTGAATCACCCTTGCAAACTCTGACTGAATCTTTGTTAAAACTAGCCCAGAAGTTGTAACCAAACTCTGTCTTGGAACTGTCCAGAATTTGCTGAATGCTTCAGTTTCATGGACGTGTCTTTGAGGAGTCATAACTTGAAATCCCAGCATTTCTAGGAGAAGTTTTGTTCTGCAATGTTTCAGATCTTGTTTGAGTCCATAACTCTTGCGTTAGAAGTTAATCCAGAATCAGCTTGCATCATGGTGATAATCTGATCAAAAGTTCTGAGCTTGTCATATTTCTTAAACACACAGAAAAATTCTAAGTATTTAGAAATTTGACTTTTCCAAAGTAACTTTTGACTTTCGAATTTCTAGATGAAACAAACTTCATATCTCAACATGTCTTGATGAAATATGACTCTTGAAACTTGACTTTAATCCAAAAGTCAAAGTTTGACTTTTCAGTGTGATAATGACCATTTTGCCCTTGTGAATGACTTTCTTGAAAAATTTGTAATTCAAAGCTTGGAATTCGATGGAAGCAAACCTGAGGGTCCAGGGTGCTCCTTTGAGAAATGAGAGGGCAAATTTTGGGGTACAACAGCTCCCCCTGTTCAATCTTCTTAAACCCAAAGAGTTAGATTGGCGTAACTGCCATTCTTGACTTGAAGGTGGAAGGTGATTGAACACTAGATTGCCCAGAAATTTGCACTCGATGATGTTGTGGTTGATTGTATAGGAAATGGGCTTAAAGATTCCATTTGGAGAAATGATGGGCAGTTGTTGGAGATGGGCTTATAGATTCCATCTAGAGGTGATTGTATCTGGATCGTATTTGAGTGACAGAATGACATCCGAATCTTGATCGTATCTTGATTGTATTTGAATGAGTGACAAAATGACATCCGAATTTGGATCGTATTTGAACTGTATCTAAAATTTGAATCTGAATGAGTATCAGGATGGCATCCGTGTTTGGAGCGTATCTGAATTGTATCTGAGAGTGGAATCTGAATGAGTATCAAAATGGCACCCGTGTCTGGAGCGTATCTGAACTGTATCTGAGAGTGGAATCTGAATGAGTATCAGAATAGAATCCGTGTCTGGAGCGTATCTGAAAGCTGAATCTGAATGAGTATCAGGATGGCATCCGTGTCTGGAGCGTATCTGAACTGTATCAAAAGTTGAATCTGAATGAGTATCAGAATGGCATCCATGTTTGGAACGTATCTGAATTGTGTCAAAAGTTGAAATATGAATGAGTATCAGGATGGCATCCGTGTCTGGAGCGTATCTGAACTGTATCTGAGAGTGGAATCTGAATGAGTATCAGGATGGCATCCGTGTCTGAAGCGTATCTGAACTGTATCAAAAGTTGAATCTGAATGAGTATCAGAATGGCATCCATGTTTGGAGCGTATCTGAATTGTATCAAAAGTTGAAATCTGAATGAGTATCAGAATGGCATCCGTGTCTGGAGCGTATCTGAACTGTATATGGAAACTTTGAACATTGTTAGTGGCAGTTGTTAACCTTATCCTGAAAAGGGTAAAATGTTAGCTAAAATGCAAAGTCATGTTTGTATGAAATGCATGGTATGATGCATCTGTGCTATCAATGTTTATGATATATGGATGCGATGTATACATATGTGAGATAATTGGCTGCACTGCTGTTGGATTGGGAAAATAAATCCCTGACTGCTGCTGAGGACATGAAGTGTAAGTCTTCATGTTGTGAAGTTGAAGTGTTAATGAATTCCTATTAGAGAAATAAACTCTGTTTTAAGGGGAAACACCGTGTACTGCTCGTGAAATCCTGTTGGGGAATCCTGAGAATTTGGTGACTTCTACCGGGGATTGATAACTGGAAGCTCTGTTCCGCTGGGGATTAAATTTCACACTGCGGGGTTTTTATGGAAATAGCTTAGAGATATTTCCCTTTCTCTTAAAGCCATAAGTGATTGTCTTTTTATTTTGTTTATTTGTAAGCAGTAATTATGTTCAAATGCATATGTTCAAAAATGAATCATTTGGACGTTTTTGTAAACAAAACACAAAAATAAAGAAAAACAGATAGTTTTGCACTTTCAAAGGGATATCTTTATATTGACTTTGAGTAAGTATTTGTACAATGAGATAAACATTTTAGTAAGAGAGTACCATTTTAAAAAATGAAAATTTTGATACAAAGAAAAGATAGTTATGTGTAATAATCCCATGGGGTTCCCATTCCGCTATAGCCTTCTATTTCTGAGCATCTTGTCTATTTGTTGCCTTGTCCGAAGTTGATTGGATTGATCATAATCGATGAGTTTGTCAGTTGAAGCCAAAGGTCGTCCGTAAAGGTGATCCAATAGGACATAGTCGTACGCTTTAATTCCCTAACTTTTTCCTGGACTGCCCTTTCGGGTTTTCAGTCCACCGGGAAACCCTTTTTTGCCCAAGTCGCCCTTTCGGGGTTTCAACTTTCCGGGTGTACAAATTTTTTGGTTTTATCCCTAATTTTTGTCCAAACCTTTTTGGTTCACCGGGATGCCCTTATTTTGCCTAGGTGTGTCAACCTAGCGGGTCTCTTATGGATAGTATCTTTTGACTATGTCTGCATTCGCTGGGTGCGGCAGGTCGTCACCATCCATGGCAGTTAAGATCATTGCTCCACCAGAGAAAATGTTTTTGATTACAAATGGTCCTTCGTATGTAGGAGTCCATTTGCCCCTGGGATCACCTTGTGGCAATATGATACGTTTGATCACCAGATCCCCAACTTGATACACTTGGCATCTGACCTTTTTGTTGAAAGCCTTGATCACCCGTTTTTGATACATTTGACCATGACAGACAACAGTAAGTCTTTTCTCATCAATCAAGTTTAGTTGATCAAGTAAAGTTTGGATCCAATCATATTCATTCCGCCCTGCATCCTTCATGATTCTTAGAGAGGGGATCTGAACCTCAATAGGCAAGACAACTTCCATGCCATAAACCAGAGAATAAGGTGTTGCCCCGGTTGATGTGTGAGCTATGGTACGATACCCGTGGAGAGCGAATGGTAGAATCTCATGCCAGTCTTTGTATGTAACTGTCATTTTATGTATGATCTTTTTAATGTTCTTATTTGCGGCTTCGACAACACCATTCATCTTCGGCCGGTAAGGGGAAGAATTGTGATGCTGGATCTTGAATTGCTCGCACAAGGCGATGATCATAGTATTGTTCGGGTTTGTACCATTGTCTGTAATGATCCTCTCTGGGATACCATAACGACAAATGAGATTCTTCTTGATGAACCGGGCGACAACATTCTTGGTAACGGAAGCGAAGGAAGCTGCCTCCACCCACTTTGTTAAATAGTCAATGGCCACTAGGATGAAGCGGTGTCTATTAGAGGTTGTTGGCTTGATTTCCCTAATCATATCAATTCCCCACATAACAAAAGGCCAGGGAGCCGTCAAGACATTCAGAGGAACCAGAGGTACGTGCACCTTGTCAGCATAAATCTGACACTTATGATAGGTTCGAGAGTGTTGATAGCAATCTGCTTCCATGGTAGACCAGTAATAGCTTGCCCGTAGAATCTTCTTTGCCATCGTATGGCCACTGGAATGGGCGCGAAAAGTGCCTTTATGTAACTCAACAATGATTCTTTCAGCTTCAACCTTGTCTATGCACCAAAGTAACACAGAGTCATGGTTGTGTTTGTAAAGGATGCGATTACTAAGGAAGAATTTAGCGGAGAATCTCCTTAAGAACTTCTTATCATTGACTGAAGCTCCTTCAGGATATTCTTGAACTTCGAGATACCTCTTGACTTTGTGAAACCAAGGCTGGTCTACCATTTCTTCAGTATTAATCTCATGACAGTGTGCTGGTTCATCCCTTCATTCAATGGTGATCTGGGGAGCCTCGTTATCCCATTTAAGTTTAAACATAGATGACATTGTGGCTAGTGCGTCTGCTAGCTGATTTTCTTCTCGTGGGAAATGCTCGAAGGTAATCTTCTCAAAATGTGGGAGCAATGTCAAAACATGTTCTTTGTAAGGGATAAGGTTAGGGTGTTTGGTGTCCCATTCCCCTTTAATCTGGATAATGACCAAAGCTGAATCTCCAAATACATTTAAGGATTTGATCCCCAAATCTATGGCAGCTTTGAGACCAAAGATGCACGCTTCATATTCTGCCATGTTATTTGTACAATTGAAGCAAAGCCTTGTCGTAAAGGGAGTATGAAAACCTTTAGGAGATATGAGTACATCACCAATACCGTTGCCGAGTGCATTAGATACCCCATCAAAAACCAAGGTCCATCGGGATCCTTGTTCAGGTCCGTCATATGGCCTGAATTTTTCACAGTTGTCTAACATCATGATGTCTTCATCCGGAAATTCGAACTTCATGGACTGGTAGTCTTCTACAGCTTGGTGAGCAAGGTGATCAGCTAGTACACTGCCTTTTATTTCTTTCTGGGTAGTATAATGTATGTCATATTCTGTTAGTATCATCTACCATCTCGCTATTCTCCCAGAGAGAGCAGGTTTCTCGAAGATGTATTTTATTGGATCCATCTTAGATATCAACAAGTTAGTATGAGCCAGCATATACTGTCTTAGCTGGAGAGCAGCCCATGCCAGAGTGAAACAAGTTTTCTCGAGCAGTCAATATCTTGTTTCCCAGTCGGTAAACGTTTTGCTCAGGTAATAAATAGCATGCTCTTTTCAGAAAGTCTCGTCATGCTGCCCCAGCACACACCTCATTGAATTTTCCAAAAAACTCAGATACATGATTAATGGTCTTCCCTCGACTGGTGGCATTAAAACAGGAGGCTCTTGTAAATACTCTTTGATTTAGTCAAAAGAAATTTGGAACTCATCATTCCATTTGACTACCTGATCTTTCTTCATTAGTTTGAAGATTGGTTCACGGGTAGCTGTCAGGTGAGAAATGAATCTGGCAATGTAGTTCAAGCGTCCCAAGAATCCTCTGACTTCCTTCTCAGTACGAGGAGCAGGCATCTCTTGTATCGCTTTCACCTTGGCAGAATCTACTTCAATACCGTTATTAATGACGACAAAGCCTAGGAGCTTGCCAGACCTTACTCCAAATGTGAATTTATTTGGGTTCACCCTCAGCTTGTACTTCTTTAGCCTCTCAAACAACTTTTGTAAATGATCAAGATGCTCTTATTCTATTTGAGATCTAGCTATCATGTCGTCCACATAGACCTCTATTTCATGATGTATCATGTCGTGAAATAGGGCTACCATGGCACGCTGGTAGGTTGCCCCAACATTTTTCAGTCGGAATGGCATAACCTTGTAGCAGAATGTGCCCCATTGTGTGACAAAAGTTGTCTTCTCCATTTCTTCAGGCGCCATTTTGATTTGGTTGTAACCTGAGAAACCGTCCATGAATGAAAACACTTTGTGTTGTGCCGTATTGTCAACTAGGATGTCTATGTGGGGAAGTGGGAAATCATCCTTAGGGGTTGCTCTATTCAAATCCCGATAGTCCATGCACATTCGTACCTTGCCGTCTTTTTTGGGCACGGGAACAACATTGGCAACCCATTGCGGATAGAAGGTGACAGCCAAGAATCCAACATTGAATTGCTTCATGACTTCAGCTTTAATCTTCTCCGACATATCTGGTCGCATGCGACGAACTTTTTGTTTTACTGGTGGGCAATCCTCTTTTGTAAGTAGACGATGTACCACAATATATGCATCAAGTCCTGGCATGTCTTCATACGACCAGGCAAAGACCTCAACATATTTGTGTAGCAAGTGAATCAGACGCTCCTTGACACTGGGTTCCAGATTGGTACCCACCTTGACCTCTCTTTTGTCTTCTTCGGTACCTAGGTCGATTGTATCCACTGGCTCTTCGTGGGGATGAGTGGCTCTCTCTTCTTGTAGTAGCAATCTGGAAAGTTCCCCTGGTACTTCACAATCTTCCTCACCTTCGTCTTCGGCTTGGTAGATTATATTTTCAGAGTCACAGAAGGCCATAGCAGAACCGTTATCCATGGAATCCCGAATGAATGTAGACCTTCATTGTGAGTGTGAGTGTGTGTAAGGGTATAACTATCTTTGAAAGAAATAAAAATGTAAAAAGGAAAAACAATGAGCATAAAGTTTGTATGCCAAACGTCCATGATTCATTGATGTCATGTGGAAATGAGATAATAACCCTTACAAATGGACCATTGTGCCTCGGGTAAGACACAAGGTTTCAAGAGTCTGAATTGTTTTAATATTACAGATCCAACAAAATGTAAAGATAAATTACTGTGGGATAAAAGTGATCGAGACAAAATATCTAGCCTCCCAATTGTTGAGCCCACCACTGATAGTTAGGAAGATCCAATCCTCCAGGTTGCAGCCATCTTCATCATCCTCTACCGCGTTGACTTCACGGTTGCTGATCTTCAAGGGTGGTCCTCCAGCACGAGCGCGGTGTACAACCTTCTGAGCACTTGAAGTGAAACCTAGGCCAAATTTGTCAGATTTGTATGGGATATCTGGGAGTTGTCCCCAGATAGTGCACCCACCTTCTTCTATCACTGCCTTTGCATCCTTCAAAGATGACATCCTGAGTGGAGGCCTTATGATCTTGGGAACGACCCTGGTTACTGCCATAATTTGTGGGACTTCTTCAAAGTGTTGGAATGGAGTTTCAATAAATTCACCATCTAATTCCATATATCTGAAGGAATTGAGATGGCTGTCATATACTCTTATTCTCCATGAACGGTGATGATCTTCCCTTGAATCGAATATTTCAGCATTTGGTGCAACGTAGAAGTAACAGCGCCAACATTGTGGATCCATGGTCGGCCTAGCAAGCAAGAGTATGAAGGGATGATGTCCATTACATAAAAAGTTGAATCGAATGTTTGGGTTCCAACCTTTATGGGTATATCCACTTCCCCATGCACCATCCTTTTCAAGCCGTCAAAAGCCCTTACTACTATATTGCTCGGCTTCAATGTCAATCCCTCACAGTCAAGCCTATCATGAGCTTTTTAGGCAACACATTCAGAGATGAGCCAGTGTCCACCAAAACATGAGCCAAGGTTGTGCCCCTACACTCAACTGAGACGTGAAATGCCTCATTATGATTCCTTCCTCTTGGTGTTAAATCAGCATCCGAAAAACCTAGACCATTATCTGCAGTCAGGCTGGCTACGCAGTCTCGGAATTGATCGACAGATGTCTCTTGGGGTACATGGGCAGTTTTCAGGAATTTTACCAAGGCCTTTGCATGCGCCTCAGAACATAGTAATAAAGCCAGCATGGAGTTTGCCCCATTTGCTCAACTACATCGTAGTCGCTTCTTTTTATGATTTTTAGAATTCCCTCCATCTCTTTCCGAGAGGTCTCAGGGATAGCTGATAATTGTGCCTTCGTCCGGACAGGCTCAATTAGAATAATTTTACCTCGAGTCTCGGTTGACTCGGCAGTAGGAATGCTAGTAGGAGCATTAACATAGATGATTATAGGACTGGGAATAGCTTTCGGAGGAGCAACAACAACAGAAATGATTACGGGTCCAGAAACTGCTTTTGGGGGAGCAATTTCTGGAGAGAATATCCTTCCGCTTCGGGTAATCTTGCTAGTCCCTGCAATATTACTGATATCGAAGTTAACTTTCTCGGAACTTGAATCTTCGGAAGCTGGCCAATCTTGCTTGACACCGTGGTAATAGACATCCCCTCCATAATTCTATGGTATGGTTTTGTCTGACGAATACGGGACTGGTCCAGGCATTGTAACCATCAAAGGAGTTTCTTTTGGAACTGATGTAATTCTAACAGGTCTTTTGGTGGAGACCCTGGAAGAATTGGCGGAAATGGTAATGATAGAAACATCTTTAAAAGGAATAGGTGGAACAGAAGTCTTTTCAAACAAATTTTCTTTGTTATCTATTAGGCACTGAATGCTTGCTTTCAACAAAGGGCAGCTGGTTAGTGAGGACAAACGGAAATGACAGCCTTCATCACAGCCCGAGAAAACACTGACATTCAACAAGTTTACTTTAATAGTCAGGAGTGGGGTCCTAAGTTCATCAACTGAAGTAACAAACATATCTTCTTCAATGGCATTGGTAATATGGTCATGTTTGGGCATAGGGACATAAATGACATTTGGCTTTTCATGGTCGGGACCCTCAAAGTGGTATGCACAGCGGGCATTAGGATGATAGTGAGGAGATGTTGTGTTAGGGTTTTTTGGAGCTTCTTTCAAAGTCACCAAGTTGGATCTTAACAGATGTGGCAATACTTGAGATAGGGTCATGTTAATTATGGTGAATTGTCTGATTGGTGTTTCCATCCTTGGTTGGTTGTTTCTTTGCTGATCAGGCGCAGGTTTAGGAATCACAACAGCCCCCACCATTGGACGGCGTTCGACCTTATCTTGATTTCTCTGAGGATACACACCAACCACTTCTTTCTTTCTGACGAATGGCTTCCTAATAGCAGCGGAGGATGTATCTTCTTGAATCTTTCCACTCTTTATCCCGACTTCTACCCTTTCTCCGGTCAATATCAGTTCAGTAAAACCTGCTGAAGAACTCCCGATCAGGTGATTGAAGAAGGGACCAGACAAGGTGCCCAAAAACATATCTACTAATTCTCTTTCATATAGGGGAGGTTGAACTCTTCCGGCCAAATCTCCATTTTTGCGCATAGTCCTTGAAGCCTTCATTTGAAACCATGGCCATACTATGGTGTTGAGTACGGGTAGGTGCAAGATCAGCATTGTATTGGTATTGGTTGTAAAAGGCTACAACAAGATCTTCCCAGTTATGAACATTGGCTCTTTCTAACTGATAAAACCAATCAAGTTAAGTTCCAGACAGACTGTCTTGGAAGAAGTGTACCCATAAGTCTTTGTCAGTGGTATGGGGCTGGATTTTCTTTACATAGGACCGGAGATGCATTTTAGGGCATGAAACTCCGTCATATTTGGCGAACACAGGTGTTTTGAATTTTGGAGGAATGACAATCCCCGATACTAGACCCAAATCTACAAAGTCCAAGCGATGCACTTTTTGGATTTCCATTGCACTCAACCTCTCTTCGAGATGTTTTTACTTGTCATCAGCTGGAGGGTATTGTTCTTCAGAATAGTCTTCTTCTTCCTCTTCTGATTCTGACGGGACGACTGTTTCCTTGCCTTTCCCATCTTTATTGTCTCTCTTACCGGATGTCGTTGCATAGTCTAGGGTCCTTCTTGTCGGCCCTTGGATTCTTCTTCCCATGTTTAGAACTCCGGTTATCTTCTTTATCTTCTTTTATTCTCCTCAGCCAACAAAGTCTTCAACTCTTCTTATCCTTTAGCTAGGGTCAAGAACAACTGTTGAAACTGTGCATTCTGAGCTTGGAGGTCTTTCACTGTTCGCTCGAGATCCATCTTACTGAATTAAACAGTAGAGAGATGAGGAGACTTGTTGCAAGAATCTTGTTTATGTTATTATGAATGGTAAATGCATATGTAATAATTTCAAGGATTCTACGATTCAAATTTGTTTTAGACAAAAATGAAACACACGTTATATTAAAGCTTTTGAGTACATCAATGCCTTCTTGGGAAAAATGATACAAAAAACTTTAAGATAAAAAGGTAGTCCGCATCCTCTTTGGTGCAATGTAGGCATTCAGAGTCTGTTCCTCATGGAGTAGCCTAGTGAGTTCAAAAACCTTCTTCTCGCTTGCATAGAATTGGGCTTCAAAAGTATCTTGTTCCCCCTTGAGTTGTATCCAATCCCTTTGTAGGTCTTCGAGAGAGGTAGGCATGTCAGGATGTAGGATAGTGTATGGAACATCTCCTTCCAAGACAGGCTCAATGATTACCGGGAGAAGGGAGGGGTAAGGCATCATAAGACTCTGAGCACGAGTTCATACCCATTTGAGGTAAGGCTCAAGAGGGATGGAATTTTTATGCCCCAAAGTCTTGCTATCTACCTTGTTTAACATCCTCCAAGCTCGGATAAATCTTTGGCGAAGACCTTGATCGTCGTTGTCGTAGTCAAATACCAAACCTTGAATCATCATCTCGTGCGGGCTATCCCTTCGAGCGTAACCAAACTATCTTAAGGCTAAGCAGGGGTTATAGGTGATACCTCCCCTAATGCCAAGTAAAGGGACATTAGGAAATTCTCCACAACGGTCGATAATAGTAGCATTCTCTATGGATCGGGAGCACGAATGAATGTCTGAATGTTTGAGTGTCATCAACCTTTATGACCACCTTGAACTTTGCTCGTTCTTTAATACAGATTGGGGAAGATGCGAAATAAACCATCTTTCCAAGAGAAGAGTGAAACACATAAGAACACCTCTTTTCCTCATTGTGTGAGTGTGAAAAGAGTGTAGGATATCCCCTAGCAATGTAGGCACCGGGTTGTGGGATATGAAGATTTTGACGGTGTTCACATCCATGAGTTGGTCAGGATTTGGAAACAAAACCATCCCATAGATGAGGAGATCCACAATTTCCTCAAAGGCTTGCAGATCCAAAGAATTCCAACAGTTTTGGGCTTTCTCAAACAAGAACTTTTCTAGGAAACCTTTGACACCACTCCTTGTTTCCCAATAAGTTGTGACATCAGATGAGTGCAAGTGTAGAGCTTGAGCAATCTCTTCTGGCTTTGGGTCTCTTTCTGTACCGTTGAAAGGTAGTTGATTGAGGATGGGAATTCTCAAGATCCGGAAGAATTCTTCCAAAGTAGGCACAAGTTGATAGTCGGGAAATGTGAAGCAATGGTGTAAAGGATCAAAGAACTGAAAGAGCACCTTCACCATGTCCTCATATGTGTTGGAGGTGACCAAGTTGAGTAGGAGACCATGTCTCTCGGTGAATGGAGAGTTTTCTAGAATCCTTGAAGCTAACTCTTTAAGTTGTGGAGGGATCCTTACAAGGTTGACTTGAATAGTTTTCCTACGAAGAGAATCCATATCCTACAAAACAAGAACAAAGATGAATCTAAAAATCCTTGAAATGGTTAGTGAATCTGCATGATGTTATGATGTTCATGATGTGATGTACAAGTATGTATACACAGACAAAGCAAACAAATCCTTAGGTTTAGGCTTGCATGGAGTTTTATAGGTAAGTACCCTCTTGAAGTTTAGTTGGCTCAACCTATCCTAGTAATAGTAACCGGGTTCTAAGGAGCTCAATATCACTGGTTTGTTTCCTTGGTCATTTTTTCAGTACAAGCCTCTTTAATGGTGACCGAAATATCCCAAAAAACCAAACCTCAATGAATGTAGTATCGAGTATCTACCAACTTCGGACTGCACCAAAGCCGGTCATCTCACTACATCATAAAGGCCAAGTTGGTCAAGTAAAGGTTCTAGAGGTTCATTAATGCTTAATGACATCATTCAGTGGCCCCGTATTCTCTTTGATTAACTCAAAAGCTACCGGTACCCACAAATATGTCGCACTAACGTAGCTATTGCTTAGACCATGTCGGTATATCCCATATAGTTTCCACAATGTATTGCTACTTACCTATATTGTATCCCAAATCCGGGTAGAGGATTCAAACTCAAACAAAGAACCATAATGTAAAGCATACAAATCAAACAATGAAAGCAAGTAAATGTGATATATCCCTAAGGTAACCCCACTTATAGAATTTTCCCAGCAGAGTCGACAGTTCTGTGACACGGTGGTAGAACAGACTTGAAGGTTTTGAGTTTAATCACAAATGTTGCGGTTAGCAAGAGTCGCCACCGACTTTTCTTTTATCCAAAAGGAAAGGTGAAAAAGCACAGGAAAGACCTTTGAGATTATTTCTTGAGTTCGGGGGGTAGATTATGAAAATGGAAGGTATTAACACCCTTTTCATCCATGGTTTTCCATGGGCTCTTAGTTACTTGCTAGATTAACTTGTTTTTGTTTGAAATTGTGCTTTGTGCGGTTTTTGAAAGTATTTTGTAAAGAGGCCATTGTTTAGGCAATCTTTGTAATGATTCTTGTTCGTAAGAATGTATACAAAGATGTTGATCTTTTGAAAATGTTTTCAAGTTTTGTAAGATTTTTGAAAATAGCAAGGATGTTTTGTTTTAAAATGGAGCAAGTAATTATGAGCATTCTACCTACTCAAAAGTCTTTCTTGTTCATTTTATTTTCCTTTGACATTGTTGTCCTGCCATTGATTTGGTAAGCAACCCTATCTTTGGAGGTAAACGGGACGGGCGTGGGTTATCGTATAGTTATAGAAGGCAATCTATGGATGTTTTAGAAATGTTTTTTAGGGACTAGATCGTTTACCAAAGGCAACATCGAGGGTCATCGAGGGACTACGATCTTTTATCGAGGGTGTTTGCTAAAACGCCCATGTTCGAGGGACATCACTATTTTTCCGATAGGCAGCAAGTGAGATTACCCTAAGGTGTGTATATGTGCAAGGTGTGTCTGATTGCATGCACTTTAGTCTTTGATTTTTAGGTTGTCTATTTGTTGTTTTTATCTTGCCATACACACCCTAATTACTAGCAATATATGAAAGCATTAAAAAGTGCGGAAAGTAAATATCCTACGCTATTACAATCATTAGGGGGATGGGGTGTACAGATTTAAAAATGGGGATTGCAAATAAAATTAAATCCTAAATTACTATTACAACCATATTGAATGGATAATAATGTACAAGAAAATGTGAAATAGACTTTTTTTGTTTAAGAAAAGAAATAAGTTTTGTTTAAGAAAATATTTTTGATCTTTTTGTTTTAAGAAATAAAATAGAGCATGTAAAATGTAAAATGTTTTTGGTTTTTTTGATTAGTGAAAATAGAAGCGATAGCAAAAAAGTAAGGAAAAAGAAAATAGAATCAGTGCATTACTGAACTAAAAGAGATCAGAAGTTCTGACTCTAGCGTGCTGCAAAAACAAAAATCATATTAGTAGAAATAGGTAAACTCAAAAGTTCTGGGTCCGCTGGGAACAAAGAAGATTTCACAAGTTCTGATGCCACTGGCAGAACTTAGTCTCCCTCTCCATGCTACTCAGAACATCTGTAACTTAGTCATTTTTCAACAGAACAGAAGATGTGCATATAACAGTTATGGAAGGTTTCATAATGTTTCAGAAACAAGAGATATCAGAACTATAAATTAGAAGCAAGCATGAATTTGCTAACCCTAATTTCCTTAAGAAGTTCTAAACTAATTTACTCCCTACTTAGGCATACAAATACGTGAAACCTTAGAATACGTACATCATCAGAATCATGATATCTACATTGTATTTTTGAACATGCAAATCTTACAATGCCTAAGTAATATGATGAGAGTCAGCAGAAGCTTACCTTACAGCTGGAAAAAACTCTATGAGCTGGAGTCTGGTTCTGAACTCTGGTGATGTTCTGAACAGCTTCTTCAAGTATTCAGCAGGCTGGAAGCTTTCAACTTGGGCTATGAATGATTGGAAAATTCTGGAATTGCCAAGGAGAAAAGTTCTGACTTCTTTGAGAGGGATGAGATTGAGAGTGTGTTACATCTTGACTACAGAAATTAAGATGGCTTCTGGATGTATATCAAAAACTGTATGGATGTCTTTGGTCAAGAAACACTTGAGGAAAAAATGGTGTATGAATGCAAGAATTAAAAGCTAACAGGTTTTGTATTTTTGTGTTTGCAGTTTTGGACTCTTGGAATTTTAGCAGGGGTTCAAGGCTTTTTCTTTCTCAAATTTCCTACCCCTTTTACAGTTTCCAATAAAGTCTAATTTATAGGCAAAGGTTTAGTATCTTGGAGAGGTCAAGGGGCACCACCATCATAAGCTAGGCGCTGACTTTCTCTTGAAGTAGGTTCAAATAGGTATGGTGGTTAGCAGTTTTAGCAGCGCCTAAGCTGGATTTGTAAACAGGAATTAAGGAAAGGTAACCTCAAAAGAAAAAGCAACGTATGGGCCCAGCACCCTTTTGTACAAAAGTTTGCTTTTCCAAGACAATAAAGGTACTTCTATGCCACACGTGGGGAAATCTTTTGGATAAACACTCAAAAGTGGTTGTGAGCCTTAAATGATGATGAGATTTATCAAACAAGAAATCCTGCAATATGAGATTTTGCATCATTGCTTAATTCTAGGTCAGAGGTTCAGCTTCAGCATAATTTAGAATAAACATCCGACTTCTGATCTTTGTATCTCCTTGCTCCAACATGTTCTGAAGGAGCTCTCAGACTTTCTAGGAAGCTTGCAACACGCTTTGTAAACCTTTTTTGAATTACCCTTGCAAACTCTGACTGAATCTTTGTTAAAACTAGCCCAGAAGTTGTAACCAAACTCTGTCTTGGAACTGTCCAGAATTTGCTGAATGCTTCAGTTTCATGGACGTGTCTTTGAGGAGTCATAACTTGAAATCCCAGCATTTCTAGGAGAAGTTTTGTTCTGCAATGTTTCAGATCTTGTTTGAGTCCATAACTCTTGCGTTATAAGTTAATCCAAAATCAGCTTGCATCATGGTGATAATCTGATAAGAAGTTCTGAGCTTGTCATATTTCTTAAACACTTAGAAAAATTCTAAGTATTTAGAAATTTGACTTTTCCAAAGTAACTTTTGACTTTTGAATTTCTAGATGAAACAAACTTCATATCTCAACATGTCTTGATGAAATATGACTCTTGAAACTTGATTTTGATCCAAAAGTCAAAGTTTGACTTTTCAGTGTGCAAATGACCATTTTTACCTTGTGAATGACTTTCTTGAAAATTTTGTAATTCAAAGCTTGGAATTGGATGGAAGCAAACCTAAGGGTCCAGGGTGATCCTTTGAGAAATGAGAGGGTAAATATTGGGGTACAACAGGGTACAACAAAGTCTGTTTTGGTCAGTCTCTTCTTGATGTGTGTTCAATATTCTTATCAAACATGTATTATTGATATCTTTGAGTTCACCTTTGATTCAAGTGTGATCTGTCTGGTACCCTTGAGTTCTCTTCTGATACAAGTGTTTTCGGTCAACTCAGACAATTATCCTTGTATATGTCCGACATCTTTACCGGACACGTTTATTTGATCTCTTTTCTTTTGTGTGTCTAACCCTGACCTGACATATATTTCTGGGAGAATTTCGTTCCAGGTAACCACTATTTACAGAAAACACAAAAAATATAATAATATCTGGATGTCTTCAGAGTGAAAATTTTATGGTTCTATTGAGTATTCAATCCTCTTTTACCCCAATTGTTCGAAAGGCACCCGCCAATCTCACCCTCTAGTTAAAGAAGATTAAATAGGGGCAGTTGTTGCACCCCAAAATTTTCTCCTTCATTTTAACCCTAATTGTCTCATGCTTCATCATTATATGCATACATACATGTCATTGGGTCTATACTAATGGAATCAAGGGTTTTTCTCTATGAAAAGAGTTGTGAAAATTGACTATTCTATAAGCATCATTGCGAAGCAGAATTCATGGTTTTCCGCATTTTTATGCACACCGCATGTGTTCCAAGATATCCAATCAACAATTAATCAAGTCATCATTATATCAATCTCTTATGCGTTCCAACATGCTCTGAATTATGCAAAAAGTCAGGCGTTTCAAATGATTTGGAACAGTGCAGACAACAATCTTGTATTGTGCGTTTCAAGCTCAGAAATTCATAACTAGAGATCAGAAAATGGTTCAGGATGAGTCTACAGTCATTAGAACCATCTTAAGATCTTCTCCAATTCATCTATTCAAGTCGAAGGCTAATTTTTTGAGAACAATTTTCTAAAGCGCAAAATATCTGAAATTTGTTATACAGTGGATTTGCGGGTTCTCTAGTTTTCAGATGCTTAAAAATTTGTAATTTCTGACCGGAAGATCGTCTTTTAGTGGCTCTTAAGGAATTTGAATTGTCTTGTTATTTCCTTCAAATTTTTTGTTCAGCTCAGAAGCCATTTCGTTGATGAAAATCTCCGAATGCGCGAGTATTCAGAAGTTATACGGTGGAAATACCGTGAAAATAGTGTGTTGAACCGCTGTTTTTCAGATGTTCAAAAATTCATAACTTTCACCCGGTTCGATGTTTTTTATTGGGTCTTAGTTATAAAAATGTGTCTTTATTTTATCTTCATTTTGTATGTTCGGGTCAGAAGTTAATTCTTTGCAGAACATCTCCGAAAGTGTGAATTACCAGAGAAAGTTACACTCTGAAATGGTTTTCTACCGGACCGTTTCTTGATATTGAAAAATTTGAACTTTTTCAACTTTTACCGGCTCAGGACGATTCTCGAAGCGTGAGATCACAAATTTTATGAGCTACAACTTTTCTTC
This sequence comes from Vicia faba, assembly GCA_948472305.1. Taxonomy (NCBI): domain Eukaryota; kingdom Viridiplantae; phylum Streptophyta; class Magnoliopsida; order Fabales; family Fabaceae; genus Vicia; species Vicia faba. Next base: position 476,734,844 of record OX451740.1, read on the forward strand.
AGATCCCGAGTTCGGATTGTGCTTCGAAGACTTCAGTTTGTGGCTTGCTTCCTTAAGCGCGCATGAAAATAAGCTGAAAATTTTCAATGCGGTAAAATAAGTCCATCATTTCTCGCCATTCGAAAAATCATAACTTGTTTGTTTTTTATTGTATCGGTGTAATTCTTTTGGAAGCGTGTCACAAATTTCATTGCCAATGATTTTGTTTCAGGTTACTCATCCGGATTTTGCATCGAACATCATGAGCTTGCGGTTTGTTCGTGCGCTGTACACAAAATAAGCTATAAAATTCTACATTATGAATTTTTACACTGCGTTTCTCGCTGTTCGGGGCGCTGTAACTTGTTAAATTTTTATCGTATCGAGACTATTCTTTCGGCCCCACGTCACAAATTTCGTCATCGACATCTTTGTTTTAAGTCATGCGTCAAAATTTTGCTCCGATTGTCACGAGCTTGGGGTTTCGATATCGATTGTGCATGAAATAAGCCAAAAATTCAAGTTTAGAGTCAAAACTATATATTTCAAAATTCAAATTTCAAACATAATAACACTCATTATCACAAACTTCTCCCAATTTTCTCTCTACTCTCTCTAAGATCAAACTCTATTCTCTCAAATTTTCTCTCAAATTTCTCATAAATTTCTTCAAGAACACTAAAAAACTCACAAAAAATTGAATCTGCATCTCCCTCCTCACTCATTTCTGCGCGCCACTCTCTTCTCCTCTACAAGCAACTACGTACCTCCTTAGCACCATCGCAAACCTCCTTCTCCAGCAAGCCTCTCTGCCGCACCTCCAGCCTCACTCGCTGCAACTTCCGGCATTAATCCCTTCCGCCTACAGTCTGTACCGTGCACGCAACATACTCCTTCCATCCGATCCTCTTCAAGGAATACTTCCTCTGTCTCTGGTTGTTTTTCCAGCGATCTCCTCTGCTCCTTGCTCCGATTTATATTCCGATAAAAAGTTCTTGAATCTCCAATTAAATTAAATGCTTATCTTGATAATTGCTTTTAGGTATAGTGTTTAATTGAATTTATGAGTTGAATATTATTTTAGATCTTGAAATTGGAGTTTAATTGACATTGATGATGATGATGAATAAATGTGGATTTGGATATGTTAAAACATAGTTTGATTCTACAACCCTTGTAAGAGTTTTGATGATAACAAACACTCAAAGAACAATTATGCTCCCTAAATAAGTATTTGGTTTTGCAGAGAAGTTATGATGGAAAAAGCACAGAAGATGAGTTAGATCATTGTTTAAAGTTTGATTCACCATATCTTATATAGAAAGAAATCTGCATAACACGCTTATATAGAGAAGTTCTCAAGCTACAACTTCTGAGTGCACTAAACGCTGCGAATAGGAACTCTGTTATTCTGATTCATATAGTTCTGGAAAGAAGTAAAGGAGTCCCAACGGTAACATTCATCTTCTGAAGCGTTTTGAAGAAAGCATGTTTTGAAGTGTTACATTTCATTTATGGCTATTCAAAAGTAATGGCTGAAAGAGGACAAGAATCTCTATGTTTGGAAAGTTCTTTAATTACTATTTATCAACATTTCGAAAGCTCCTCACATGTGTTTCCTATATATACAAGACTTGAAGGAGAAATCGTTCACGATTTTGCTGTGCACTACAAACGAGATATTTTCATCACCTTCATCTTACAAAAATTCATTTGTCTAAAACATCACATGTGTGATAATTTTTTGTTAGAAAACACATATTGTACACGCTTTCAAATATTTTATTGTGTAATACCTTGAGAAAATAGGGTTGTGGTTTAAACTCAAGAAGACATTGAGTGTTGTCATCGTATCTGTGTAATCAAGTTTGATTAGTGGATTAAGACCTTGTTGAGAGAGGGCGAAATTACCTTGGAGGGTGGACTGAAGTAGTTTGAGTTCAAACGAACCAGGATAACCAATGTTTCTTTTACTTTAAGTTTCAAAAACCACAATTCAAACCCCCCTTCTTGTGTTTTTCCATTCTTCAATTGTTATCAGAGCGCCTGGTTCTGAGTACAAACACTTAACCGTGTTAGAAAAAGATCCAAGCCAGAAAAACACTATGGTGGGACCAAGTCAGAACATCAGCAATGATTATCATAATGAGAAAGACAGAATCAGCGGCAAACCTCCAATCTTTGATGGTGAAAACTATGATTATTGGAAATATAGAATCAAAAGTTTCTTTCTAGCTCATGACGTTGATCTCTGGGATATGGTGACTGATGGGTACATTCATCCAGTTGACGAAAGAAGTCAAAAGATTGACAGAAAAAGAATGACAGATCATCAAAAGAGGGAATTCAGAAATCATCACAAGGCCAAAACAATTCTCTTGAGTGCTATCTCGTACACAGAGTATGAGAAAATCACAAACAGAGAGTCAGCAAAACACATGTTTGACTCCTTGAGAATGACGCATGAAGGCAACACACAAGTCAAAGAAACCAAATCTCTTTCTCTCATTCAGAAGTATGAAGCCTTCAAAATGGAAGAAGATGAAACCATTGACACAATGTTCTCAAGATTTCAAATTCTGGTTGTTGGGCTAAAAGTTCTGGATAAAGGGTACTCAACTGTAGATCATGTAAAGAAAATCATCATAAGTTTACCCAAGAAATGGAGACCCATGGTCACAACTCTTAAACTGGCCAAAGATCTGAACAAATCTCTCTCGAAGAACTTGTTAGCTCCCTGAGAAGTCATGAGATAGAGTTAGAAGAAGTTGAACCCCAGAAGCAAGGTAAGTCTTTAGCTCTTAAATCTAACAAAAAATATGAAACGAGAGTTTTGCAGGAAAAAGAAGAAAACTCTGTTGGATCCTTATCAGAAGAAGATTAACTGTCTCTTCTCTCTAGAAGAGTCAATCAGTTGTAGAAGCACAGGTAGAGGAAGTTCAGAACTTTCAGAAGAATGGGAAATCATTCTGAACCATCTTCTGGATACAGAAAATAAAGTAACAGAGACATTGTCTGCTACGAATGCAATGAACAAGGGAATTACAAGAGAGACTATCCAAATCTTCAAAAAGATAAACCTAAAAAGAAGTTCTTTAAGGAAAAGAAGAAAAGCCTCATGGCAACATGGGATGACTCAGACTCTTCAGAAGCTGAAACAGAATCAGAAGATGAAAGAGCCAACATAGCCCTAATGGCCAACGTATCAGATGACACTGGATCATCTAGATCAAAATCGGACTCAGAGGCAGAAGAGGTATTCTCTAACTTTTCTAGATCTCAATTAGAAGAAAGTCTGTCAGAAATTCTTGAAAGATATCTGCAACTTTGAGTCATAAACAAGAACCTGAAAAAGGATCTAGTTTCCGACTCTGAAGAAACTAAGAAACTGAGATAGAAAACTCTGAGCTTAAAGAAACAATTTCTAAACTAGAAAATAAATTAGAAAAGACTCAGAAAGAAACTGTCTCAGAAGTTCCTAGTAACTCTGATAAGATCATAAAGGAATATGATTATAGCTTTCAAAAATTTCTTGCTAAAAACATAGATAGAAGCAAGATGGCTTCAATGACCTAAGGAGTTAGCAGAAATGGCAGAAAAGGAATAGGATACAAGGGTAAAGTATCTCAACCTAAGAAAGTTAAGGATATGGTCATAAAACACACATATCTTTATTCTCACTTCACCTATGGGAACACACATGACATAAAGTATACTAGTAATGTTTTTTCTTCTAAACCAAAATTCAAACAAAATTTTGGTAACTCTAACAAACAAGGACCCAAAAAGATATGGGTACCTAAGGACAAAATTGTGTATGTTACACATGTCTTTAATAGCAACATTGAAACACTAATCTTGATACCTGGACTCTGGAAGCTCACGACACATGACGAGAAGAAAGCATATGTTCCAAAGCCTGGAGCTTAAATCTGGAGGCTACGTAGGTTTCTGAGGCAATCAGAAAGGAAAGATTATTGGATCTGGATTTATTGGTAACAGTACACTTCCTTCTATAACTAATGTTCTGTTAGTAGATGGATTAATGCATAAACTATTATCCATAAGTCAATTAAGTGATAACGGTTATGATATAATCTTCAATCAAAAGTCCTGTAAAGCAGTTAGTCAGAAAGATGGATCTGCCCTCTTTAATGGAAAGAGAAAGAACAACATTTACAAAATAAAACTTTCTGAACTAAAATGTCAGAATGTAAAATTCCTATTGTCTGTTAACGATGAGCAATGGGTCTGGCACAGAAGATTGGGGCATGTTAGTATGAGAAGGATAGCTCAGATTAACAAACTCAATCTGGTCAGAGGACTTCCTAACCTGAAGTTCGACTTAGATGCTCTGTGTGAAGCATGTTAAAAAGGCAAGTTTGCAAAACCTTCTTTCAAAAGAAATGATGTTTCTACCTCTAGGCCATTAGAACTTCTGCATATAGATCTATTTGGACCAGTGAAAACTGCATCCATTAGTGGCAAGAAGTATGGATCAGTGATCGTAGATGACTATAGCAGATGGACATGGGTAAAGTTCTTAAGACACAAGAATGAGTCACATTCTGTGTTCTTTGCTTTTTGTAACCAAGTCCAAAATAAAATATATCTTAGAATTGTTAAAGTCAGAAGTGATCATGGTAGGGAATTTGAAAACAAAAAAATTGAATTATTTTTTAATGAGAATGGCATCTCTCATGATTTCTCTTATCCTAGAACTCCTCAACAAAACGGAGTTGTAGAACGAAAGAATAGAACTTTACAAGAAATGGCCATAACCATGATCAACAAGACTAACATTGCTAAGAACTTCTAGGCAGAAGCAATTAACACAGCGTGTTATATTCATAATATAATCTCCATAAGACCTATTCTAGATAAGACTCCATATGAACTATGGAAGAACAGAAAGCCCAACATTTCTTATTTTCATCCATTCAGATGTACTTGTTTCATTCTAAACACTAAAGGACATATGAACAAGTTTGACTCTAAAGCATAAAAGTGTCTCATGATAGGATAATCTGAATGTTCAAAAGTTTATAGAGTATATAACACAGAAACACGGATTGCGGAAGAGTCTATTAGTGTCAGATTTGATGATAAGCTTGGCTCTCAAAAGTCAAAGCAAGGTAAATTTTTTGCAGATATAGAAGTTCAATTTATAGGTACTGAAGACACTGCATTAGAAGTTGCTCACAAAGAATCACAGTCAACTCCAGAAGAAGTTGTCACAAACATTACAACAACGTCTAAAGAGCCTCTCTAGAAAAGAAAATCCTGAAGCAGTTTAGCTCATCCGAAAAACAAGATTCTGGGAAAGAAAGAAGACTCAATCAGAAAGAGATCTACATTCAGAATTTCTGAAGAATATCTCATGGGATTAGTGTCTCTGATTGATCCAACTTCCATTGAAGAAGCCCTTCTGGACAATGATTAGATACTTGTAATGCAGGAAGAATTAAACCAGTTCACCAGAAACGATGTGTGGGATCTAGTTCCTAAACCAAAAGGGTTTAACATCATTGAAACAAAATGGGTATTAAGAAACAAACTAAATGAATAAGGAGACGTCGTCAAAAACAAAGCACGACTGGTGGAACAAGGTTATAGTCAGCAAGAGGGGATAAACTATACAAAAACCTTTGCTCCAGTCGCCAGGTTAGAATCTATCATACTTTTAATTTCTTTTGCACTAAATAATGACATCACTCTTTATCAGATGGATGTTAAAAGTGTGTTTTTAAATGGTTACATTGATGAAGAAGTTTATGTGCACCACCCCCCTGGTTTTGAAAAGTCAAAACATCTAGATTATGTCTATAAACTTAAGAAATCATTATATGGTCTGAAACAAGCTCCCAGAGCTTGGTATGAAAGTAAGTAACTTTCTTTTATAAACTAATTTTACTAGAGGGAAGGTGGACACTACTTTATTCTGTAAAATATTTAAAAATGACATTCTGGTTTGTCAAATTTACATAGATGATATTATTTTTGGATCTACTAAAGCCTCTTTAGGAAGAGAATTTGCTAAATCTATGCAGGCAGAATTTGAAGTTAGTTTGATGGGAGGACTCAAGTTCTTTCTGGGTATCCAAATCAATCAAACTCTAGAAGGAACCTACATACATCAAAGCAAGTATGTCAAAGAACTTCTGAAGAAATTTGACTTGTCAGAATGTAAGCCAGCCAAAACTTCTATGGATCGCACATGCATTTTGGAAAAGGAAGAGGTAAGTAAGAAGGTAGAACAGAAGATCTACAGAGGTATGATTGGTTCTCTCTTATATTTAACATCTCCAAGACCTGATATTCTGTATAGTGTCTGTCTGTGTGCTAGATTCCAATCAGATCCTAGAGAATCTCACTTAACAATTGTTAAGTGAATTTTCAAGTATCTGAAAGGTACTACTAATCTTGGTCTTTGTTATAGAAAAACCAAAGAATACAAATTAGTAGGGTACTATGATGCTGACTTTGCTGGAGACAGAATAGAAAGGAAAAGTACTTTTGGAAGCTGCCAATTTCTGGGAGATAATATAATATTATGGTCCAGCAAGAGGCAATCCACCATTGCATTATCAACTATTGAAGCTGAATATATAGAAGCAGCTGGATGCAACACACAAATGCTCTGGATGAAAATCCAACTTGAAGACTTCAATATATATGAGAGTAACATTCCTATTCTCTGTGACAATACTTCTGCTATATGTCTTTCAAAAAAATCCCATTTTACATTCTAGGGCTAAGCATATAGAAATTAAACATCATTTTATTAGGGACTATATTCATAAAGGAATTCTTTCATTAAAACTTATAGACACAAACCATCAATGGGTTGATGTTTTCACTAAACCCCTTTATGAAGATAGGTTTAATTTCATTCTAAAACATCTCAGCATGAAATTGTGCCCAGAATGATAGTTTTGTTTATGTATACGTTAACCCTCAGAACTTTATGCCTTTATTTTTTGTGTGAACATCTGATCAATAGTTCTTCAGAAGTAAGAAGGAAAGTTGTATCAGGATCTATCTAAGAAGATCTGAACATTCTCCAAACTGTTCATTTCAAAGATAAAAGCTTGCAGTTCACAATATCAACATTTGTCAACTCCATGCAAGGTTTTCCTCTAAGGCTGAACACGTGTTCAAATTATGAAGAGACTAAAACATTGATTGGATGCATTGAGACTCGTGTCATATCGGTATTTGTTTCATATATTTACGTTATCCCTCTTTTCATGAATCATTAATGCTAGTAATCATTCTCTTTAAACCCTTTTATTTTTAATTAAGCCTCTTATTTTCCTATATATACGTTGCTCACTTTCACTATCACTTTTCCACTTTTAATTCGTTTTTCTCTCTTAATTTTGTTCAATCTTTTAAAAACCCTAAAGAGTCTTTGTGAATAATGGCTTACTCCCAACAACTTGCTCAAAGCTCTCAAAGCATTTCTGTCTCTTCTTCCTCAACAGAAGAAAGGTACTAAGAACCCTCAAGAACTCTCCTCACTCCCATTGATTCACTGGAAGTTTTGTGTGATCTAATTGTAGACTTTGTTAGCATGAAGGAAAAAAAATACGATATAACCCCTGATGTTGAGTTCCAAGGATGGAACAAGTACTTTGATCGCCTACTGGGTCCAGTTTTTCCAAGACTTGTTAAAAAATTCTAGATTCACGCTGCAACTTCAGATCACCAGGCCACTTCATTTATAATGGGAAAGAAAATAGTAATCTCTGAAGATCTCATTGGGCAACTGATAGGTCACGATGATGGAGGTATTCGTTACAGCGATATGGCTGAAAAAAGCTCTGACCTAACAAATATTTCAAAAGAAATTTTTACTTCTGGCCAACCATCCAACAAAATCAAATATCTGAAAGATTACCTCAGAATTTTGTCAAAAATCATTTTGGGTTGCATCAATCACAGAAAGCCCACAAGTTCTCCAGACTATATCAACATTGATCAACAGTATCTTCTGTACTTCATATCCACCAAAGCCAAGGTTAAACTCCCACATCTTTTATTCAATCATCTGAAGACCAGCGTCAAAGAGAGAAGAGAAGAAGAAAGAACAAAGAGAGATTGGATCCCTCTGGGCAGACTCATTTTAGATATTCTGACAGAAAACAAACTGATAGAACATCTGATAGAGGCTCAACAAGTCAACACTCTAGAAGCTTATGCTGGTAAACCTCTCAACGCCAAGAATCTGAAGAAGATGAAGATTATTAAAACCATCAAGAAGGATCCAACAATAAAATCCAAGGAAGTCAATACCAATAGAAGAGTACCTCTAAAGTATTTTTCTCTCTTCTCTCAAATAGATGTTTCTCTAGATATTATTCTCAGATATCTGGATGCTTGCAAAATGGACGGGACAAATCTAGAAGTGAACATCCGTGATCTGAGACAACAACCTCTGGAAATTGCTCCCAGAAAATCAAGGAAAAGGAAAGTTGTTGCAGAAGTAACTTCTCAGAAGACTTCTAAAGCTGCCAAAAAGAAAGGTAATCCATATTTTATTTCTGTTATTGAATCAGTACTGTTATCAACATCTGAAAACCCCCCTTCTCCAAAACCCACAGAAGATCCACCGCCTCAAACCTTTGATGACTTTGACATTGACTTTGACACCTCACTATCTCTAGATAACCTTCTGAACAATCCACCTACTACCCATCTTGACCAAAATCAGCCTGAACTTGCTCAAGTTCTTTTTGATATTGATCAATTTGATCCGCTGTTTGAAGCTTCCCAAACAGAAAATCCAAACTTTAACTCTGATATCACAACATCCATTCTTGCAATCACCTACCCTCTCATGGTCTTTCAACCACCCATAATTCCCTCAACTTCCTCACAGGACCTATCCATCCCAAATACTCCATCTCCCTATCAATCCACTCCACTAAACTCACCAAATTCACCCATTGTTATTTCTGACTCTCCCTCTCCCAATAACCACCCAGAAGACCCCCTTCGAACAGTTATAGACTTAGAAGCCTTGGAAAATCTCGTCACAAGTTCTCAGAAAATCGCCATTACCAAAACCAAAAATTTCCAAAGCAGATGTTGGTAAATATCTGTTGAGTTTTGAAATAGAAATACAAGAATGGGTTAACTCTATGAAGCTAGCTTGCATAGAGAATCTTAATCCAGCTGCTTCTGATTCTCATTGGAACCAGTTCAGAAAATGGTTCAACTCTGAACCCCTAAAACTCAAGGAGTTGAGTTATGAAATTGCTCAACATAACTTTTGTGATCATCTGAATATACTCAAGGATCAAGTTCTGCATCACTGGGAAAATAAGCCACTCCTTCTGATGGACAATGTCCCTTGGCAAGATCATCAGCCAACAGAATATGGTGAACCATCCTCTGATCCTCTCTGGTTATGTTTCAAGACAAAGGCAAGGAAGTTGAAGAAGCTCCTGAGTCAGAATCAGCCGCAACTTGCTCTGAAAAAGTGGTTTGTTCTACAGATATACCCTCTTCATCTATTGTGCTGCAAACTCTGGAGGAGTTGAAGAAAGAGAATGTTGTATTTAAGCAAAGGCTAGACAAACAAGATGATACGTGCAAGGAAATCAAGGGGATGCTTGGAAAACAAGAGGAGACAAATAGACAGATCAAGAGTTTATTGGAAGCCCTGTTCACACGACTTCCACCATCTCAAACTTAGTTATGAAATTTGTTTTCTTCATTTTTTTATTTGTTTCCTTCATAATGTATTTTTATTGGAATCTTTTTTAATACAACATGCCTTTTATTGTCTAAAGTGTCTTTATTGCTTTTTGATTCTTGAAAAATAAGGAAGAGAACGTAAGATATTAATATAATAGTATTGAGACTCAGTCTCAAACATTTTGAATATCATAACTTCTATTGTTTTTTTTGTTGAAAGAAAAATAGGAACAAACTCTGTTGAGGACAGAAGTGGACGCATCAAAAATCTTTTTCTCCAAAACTCTGATCATAACAATCTTTAGGGAAGTATTTCTTCTCTATCTGAGTATCCAACTCAGGGGGAGACATTAAATGATTTATGTTCTTTAAGTTTCTATAAAAATATCCAAGTTTTTGTCATCATCAAAAATGGGGAGATTATTAGAACATAGTTTGATTCTACAACCCTTTTAAGAGTTTTGATGATAACAAACACTCAAAGAACAACTATGCTCCCTAAATAAGTATTTTGTTTTGCAGAGAAGTTCTGATGGAAGAAGCACAGAAGATGAGTTAGATCATTGTTTAAATTCTGATTCAACACATCTTATATAGAAAGCAATCTTCATAACATGCTTATATAGAGAAGTTCTCAAGCTACAACTTTTGAGTGCATTAAACGCTGCGAACAGGAACTCTGTTATTCTGATTCATATAGTTTTGGAAAGAAGTAAAGGAGTCCCAACGGTAACATTCATCTTCTGAAGTGTTTTGAAGCAATCATGTTCTGAAGTGTTACATTTCATTTATGGCTATTCAAAAGTAACGACTGAAAGAGGACAAGAATCTCTATATTTGGAAAGTTCTTTAATTACTATTTATCAACATTCCAAAAGCTCCTCACATGCGTTGCCTATATATACAAGACTTGAAGGAAAAATCGTTCACGATTTTACTGTGCACTACAACCGAGATATTCTCATCACTTTCATTTTACAAAAATTAATTTGTGTAAAACATCACTTGTGTGATACTGTTTTGTTAGAAAACACATATTGTACATGCTTTCAAATATTGTATTGTGTAATACCTTGAGAAAACCGGGTTGTGGTTTAAACTCAAGAAGACGTTGATTGTTGTCATCCTACATGTCTAATCAAGTTTTATTAGTGGATTAAGACCTTGTTGAGAGAGAAGAAATCACCTTGGCGGGTGGACTGGAGTAGTTTGAGTTCAAATGAACCAGGATAACCAATGTGTCTTTTTCTTTAAGTTTTAAAAACCCCAATTCAAACCCCCCCTTCTTGTGTTTTTCCATTCTTCAGAATAGATCTTTGTTGAATTGATGATAATTGTGCGGATTCGATAGATTTTGCGCGTCGAAATAATGTGTTGATTATGTTCAATTGAATTTTCGCGTTAATTTCGTTTCTGATTAAATGTTTGTTGAGGGTTATTTAAATTCATGTGTTAAGACATTAATTTGAATCGATTTGGTGATGATTTAAATTTTTCTGACATTAAAACTTTTGATTCAAGTAAATGTGCCAATATTTGAAATATGATGATCATGATTGGAAACCTTTGCGTTAATGGGGATTTAATCGTTATAAAGTGTTTGTAATTTCCTAGCAATGATACATGAATCAGTAAACATCTTTTTGTATCCGTTTATGATTTTTAAACTCATTTTTGTCAGATTCTGGTACATGTAAATGTTGCTGCCCAGACATTATAAATACCTTGTAAATTTGTTTCAAAATTCGTTTGAGGCTTACTTGTGCATGCTTGGAAGTTTTTGGATGGTTGATGTTGAATTCAATCATTTTCAATGTGATTTTTTAAGCAAGATTGTGATACGGTGTAGTGTTGTCCGATTTATGAAAATGCACTTGGCATGTGATTTAATTATGGTTTAATGTGCAAATGAGGTTGCTTTGATGTTTGGATGACATTGGTGTCAAGTTTCATTGGTTTTGAATCAACGTTTTGTGTGGTTCATGGTGTTCACCCCAAAATTTGTCCTCTCATTTCTCAAAATATTTCCCACAAGATCTTCAATAGTTCAAGCTAGCACAAGGATTGGCTAGGACAAGACACTTCCTCAACACTGATACCTCAAATTAGGGTTTGAGTTTTCATAAGGAAAATTTGACTTTTAATGCCTCATATGACTTTCGTGGATCATTATGGACCTTCAAGATTGCTCATGTCAAGTTTCAAGCCTTACAGTTCAAGTTTGCTCAGTCAATTGATCAGATGACCTAAAATCAACTATATTAGGTAAAAAGTCAACCGTGGTCAACTTATAGTCAAACTTCAATATTTTTGGCCCATATCATTATTTTGAACTCATATGTATCAATTGATCAATTTTGGATCACAACTCCCCAAGAAAAATTGATCAAATCACCAAAAGGGAAAAATGGTCAAAATTAGGGTTTTGACTGAGAAGGCTTGATTTTTGACTTTTGACCTAATACATGAATTATTGGCTTGAAACATGATATCAAGGATTCAAATGCATCATCTTGACCTAATTGCATGGTTCAATTCATTTCTCAAGATAAATTGATTTAAATTTGAAATTTGATCAACTGATGAAAAAATCAACTGTACACTGAAAAGTTAAACTTTGACTTTTTAATCAAAATTAAGTTTCAAAGATCATGTTTCATCAAGACATGCAAAAATATGAAACTTTACCATCAAGAAATCAAGAAAGTCAAAATTCATTTTGAAAAGTTAAAGTTTCTAAGACTTAGAAAATTTTCTAAGTGTTTTATACATGCTTTTCTTCATTACTTCATGCCAATTTTTCACCATGATGCAAGATGATTCAAGGAAAACTTTCAACATGAAAGTTGTAGATCTTGATGAATTCTAAAAACTTTTATTAGAGTTATCATGTCCAAAAAATGCTTAGATTTTGAGTTATAAATCCATAAAGTGATGAACTTTTTCTTAAAACACTTTGTGAAAATTTGACCTAGTTAGGCAAATTTTTGGTACCAACTTCGTGACAACTTTTCACATAGTTCTAGTTAGATTCTTCAAAAATGGAAAACATGAAGGTTGTATAGGATGTTACAAGCTTTCCAAAAAGTCTGAGAACTAATTGAGATCTTTCTTGAGCTAAGAGAATCGAAGAGATGAAGTTAGGGTTTCATTCTTGATTTACAAGGCAGAATTTGTGATGAACACTTGACTAATTAATAGCCATGCTGCATAATATTTGCTTTGCATGCTTCAGACTTTTTAATCACTCCATAATTTAATTTTTACACAACTTATTGATCAATTTTCCAATTGATTCAAGCATTATCCAAACCAAATTGCCATTTTGGGAAGAAAGTAACCATTCCATTCTAGTAAAGTTGCTTTAACCACAAAGTCAACTTGTCTTGAGCATTGAACTTGTTCTTTCTGCACAAACATCCCCTATACAATCAAAACAAGAATGTTTAAAGGTTACAACCACCCTACAAGCTTTGTACTTCACATTGGAACAAGATGTTTCAAGTTTGCTTCAAAAACAAGCAAAAATCCCATAACTTGTGTTGTGGTGATTCTGACCATCTCAAGTCTCCAAACCTTTTCCTATATATCAAGACACTCTCATGCAACTTAGGGGATGAGACTACAAGCCCTCTAAACCTATATAATTCCCTCAAGCCAGAAGTTTCACAAAACCTCAATTTTTGTGTCATTTCTGACTTTGCACACTTATCTTCAAATCCACTCGTGAGTTTCTTGGCCAAACAATTCACAAAGGTTCTAATACACATATAAAGACTATCCCAATCCCTGTTTTCAAACTGTAACACCCCCATCACCATCTCCCATTTTCAAAAACAGAGGTTTGTATCTTGACTTCTCTAGGCCAGTTCAAGCACTCTCAGCTCAAGGTAACCATTGAAATAGCTTCCTAGGGACTCAAGGAAGCTGACCTGATCATTACAGCAACTTGAATCAAGCTTATTTACAGAACAGAATTTCCAGTTTTGAGGTAAAATTTCTGACTTTCAATCTCTTCATATAGGCATTTTTAGGCTTCCATATAATACAATGGTTTAAAATTAATCAATGGATGTATCACCAACCTAGTGGTTAAAGCGCGCACCTGTTACCTCTTGTGCCTGGATTCGAGCCCCAACCTCCATTTTGTTATTTTTCACACTTTTGTTTCTTCTTTTTTGTTTTTAGGAAGCGCGCCTGGGCCTCCTATGGCTGGGACTTTGTCATTCTTATTTCCTTCACCCCCATTTTGTTAAACAACACGCAACCCAACTTTTTATTTTTATTTTTTTTTAGTTTCTGATTTCAAAAAGAATACATTGGGCCCAATAAAATCTGTTTTTCTTCCAAACCCTATTTTCATCTTAAAACCCCCTGGCTTTATATTTTATATTTTATTTTATTTTCATTTTCTATATTATTATTATTATTATTATTATTATCATTTTTTTATTAATCAAAAACCCCAAAAATAATTTATTTATTAATTATATATTTAATATACTTTTATTACATTTCTTTCATACAAAAATGACTAAAAAGTGTTTTCTTAACTAATTTAATTTCTTTTTTCGTATGCTTAACTAAATCATTTAGACTTAGGTTTACTTAAATTTTATTTTCCAATTTAATTAGTTTAGGATTTAAGAACTTTAATTAATCTATTTTCATTAACTATAAAATATTTTTGTATAAATCAAAACCCTAAAAAAATTTGTTTCTTAATCCATTTTATTTTCTTAATTAAATTAGGTTTAGTTATTTGAAATTAACTTAGAATAAATTAATTATTTTCTTTTTTAATTTAATTAGGTTAAAAAACCTTTTCATAACAAAAACTCAAACTAAAACAATTCAATTTTCTTTTCTTTCCACATCATATCCTTGTATATTATCTTTACATTTTGGTACATTATTTATCCATTCAATATGGTTGTAATAGTAATTTAGGGTTTAATTTCTTCTCTTCCCATTTGAAAATTTGTACCCCCATCCCTAAATGATGTAATAGAATAGGACTTTAAATTTATACAATGTTTCACATTCAATATAATTGCTAATAATTAGGATTTGTATGGCAAGACTTAAAATCAACAACTAGACAACCCTAATTCAATACAAAAATACATGAAATCAAAACACTTCGAACACTTGCACCTCAAGGGTTAACCCATACTTATTGCCTTGAGAAAAAATATTCATGTCTCGCTTGTGGGATACTTTAGCAAAAATAATCAAATACGAGATCATAGTCCCTCGATGACCCTTCAAAGTTGCCTTCAAAAATGATCTTATGCCCCTACAAAAATTGCTAAAGTATCTTATAACATTGCATTCTATGACTATACAATGACCCACGCCTGTCCCTTCACATCTAATGATAGGTATTTTTATCAATAAATGGTAAGATAGCAATATCTAAAGGAGGAGGAAAATAACTAAGACTCTTTGAGTAGGTATAACGTTCATAGTTGCTTGCTGACAACCATTTTCAAAACATCTTATAAACACACCAACACTTTTCCATGAATTATTTTTAAAAAGTCAACACTTTGTATGCATTCTTATAGAGACGAGAATCATTACAAAGTTTTCCTAAACAAAGACACTTTTCAAAAATACTTTCAAAACCCATCACAAACACATTTCAAACAAAGCATTTTCAAACTGAGCTAGCAACTAAGAGCTCGTAGATAACTACAGATGAAAAGGGTGCTAACACATTCCCTTTTCATAACCTACCCCCCGAACTCAAGAAAATATCTCAAAAGGTCTTTCATGTTCTTTTCACCCTTTCCTTTATTGGATAAAAGAAAAGTCGATGGAGACTCTTGCTATCCGCAACAATTGCAATCAAACACAAAACACCCAAGTCAGTTCTCCCACCGTATTATAGAACTGGCGATTTCGTTGGGGAAAAGTACTTAAAAGTGGGGTTACATTATAGCTAGATCACCTTTTAAATTCTTTCTTTGTTTGATTTGATTGATTTAAATTTATGGATCCCTGTTTGAGTTTGTATTGATCCTCTACCCGGATCTGGGAATATCATTAGGTAAATAGAAAAAATTGTGGAGACTGTATGGCATAGACCAATATGGTTGAGACAATAGATATGTTAGTGTGACACATTTGTGGGTATCAATATCCCTTATGGCGAATTAAGGAAAATACGGGGCCGCTGTGTGGTGTCATGAAGCACTAACGAGCCTTAGAACCTTTAGTTGTACAACTTGGCCATTAGGAAGTAGTGAGATAGCCAGCTTTGGTGCAGTCTGAAGTTGGTTGATACTAGGTACTACACTCATTGAGATCTAACTTTTGGGATAATTCGGACGCCAAAAAAGAGGCTTGCACTGAAACAATGCCCAATGAAGAAATATCAATGATATTGAGATTCCCTAGAACCTGCTTAATTTCTAAGGCAAGTTGAACCAACTAAACTTCAAGAGGGTATTTACCTATGAACTCATCAAGCCTAAACCTAAGGACTTATATGCTTTGTGTGTATATGTTTACTTGTACATAACATTATAACATCATACCATTGCATTTTGCACTAACCATTTCAAGGACTTTGGGATTTATTTTTATGATGTTTTATAGGACATAGCTTCCATGTGAAGACATACTATCCGAATCAACCTTGTGAAAGTGCCTCCTCAACTTAAGGAATTAGCATCAAGGGTTCCCAATGATTCTCCGTTCACCAAGAAGTATGGTCGTCTCATCAACTTGGTTACCACAAACTTTGAAGAGGATATGGTACATGTGTTTTTCCAATTCTTTGATCCTAAGCATCATTGCTTTACATTTCCTGATTACCAATTAGTGCCTACTACGGAAGAATTTTCTAAACTCTTGGAAGTTCCCATTCTTGATCAATTACCCTTCACCGGTATTGAAAGAGACCCAAGCCTCGAGGAGATTGCTCGAGATTTATATTTGCAACGGTCTGACATTGTGGCAAATTAGAAAACAAGAAGTGGTGTTAAGGGGTTTTTAGCCTAGTTTTTGTTTGAGAAGGCTCAACAATTTTGGGATACTCTAGATTTACAAGCCTTTGAAGATGTTTTGGCCCTTCTAATCTACGGGATGGTACTATTTCCTAACCCGAACCAACTCATAGATGTGAATGCGGTTAAAGTTTTTCTATCTCGTAACTCGGTGCCTACCTTGGAGACATCTTGCATTCTCTTTACGCTCGCACCATGAAGAGAAGAGGAATTATTATGTGTTTCACTCCTTTGTTTGCTAGGTTGTTTATTTCGCACCTACCTCGACCTGTTTTGAAGAATGAGCAAGGCATGAGATGGTCTAATAGGTTGATGTAACTCTCGCATTCAGATATCCATTGGTGTTCTCGATCTTTGGAGAACATTATCATTATTGACTATTGCGGGGAATTCCCTAATGTCCCTCTACTTGGCATTAAGAGAGGTATCACTTATAATCCTTGTTTGTA
This sequence comes from Vicia faba, assembly GCA_948472305.1. NCBI lineage: Eukaryota > Viridiplantae > Streptophyta > Magnoliopsida > Fabales > Fabaceae > Vicia > Vicia faba. The sequence continues at coordinate 476,751,993 of OX451740.1, forward strand.
TTTGAGATAATTTGGGTATGCTAGGAGGGATGGTCCTCATGATGCACTTGTCCAAGGAATTACATTTGACTATGAGAGAAATGTCCAAGGTTATTGTCAAAGATTCATACAAGCTTGGGGAATGGTGAAAAAAGTTGATAGCAAGATATTGGGGCATAAGAACTCCATTCCTTTGGAGCCTTATCTCAAATGGGTGCGAGCTCGCGCTTAAAATCTCATGATTCCATATGAGGCCATCCTACCCATCATCATGGAGTCTATTACCGAATGAGGTGTTCCCTACACTATTCTTCATCCTAACATGCCTACTAACCTCGAGGAGTTGCAAAGATCAAGGATTCAACTCAAAGGACAATGTGACACCTTTGAAGCCCATTTCTACGCAAGCGAGAATAAGGTTTTGGAGCTCACGAGACAACTTCATGAAGAACAGAGTTTGAATGCCTACATTACGCCAAAGAGGATGCGCTCGTGGGAAGATTGAGTCCTTTTGTTTTAGGAGTTTATTTTGTATTATTTTTTACTTCTTCCATTGTAAGCCCAAGAGGCACCTTTTTTAATCATTTGAACTTATTAATCCAATTAATGTTTGTTCCTTCTTTGTTTAAACAAATTTAAATCTTAAAGGTCCTTGAAAACATTTTCATTCATATTGCATGCATCATAACATAAGCAGGTTTTTTGGCACGGGTTTCCTCGTCTTTATACTATTTATTTCAGTAAGATGGATCTCGATAAGATTGTGAAAGACTTGCAGACACAAAATTCTCAATTTCAAGAGACCTTGCTCAACTTGGCTGAAGGGAAGCAAGAACTGATGTCACTTCTGGTTGCCAAGAAGAAGACTAAGAAAAAGGCTTTGATCAACATGGGGAAGAGGTTCAAGGGCCCCGTATGACAATTTCAAGTGGTAGAAGAGTCATCCAAGGAGGATGAGAATCAGGAAGAAGATGCAAGGAGAATCCGTGCTATGGATGGTAACAATCCAACTTCTAAGGACGATGATTATTTTGATGAACAATATCCACCCGCTGATGACAAGTATAAGCAACTGGAGGATAGATTGAAGGCTGTGGAAATTCAAGTTGTGCCTGGCTTGGACTTTGGTGATTTGCATTTAGTTTCTGGGGTAGTAATCCCCTACAAATTCAAGATTCCAGTTTTTTTCAAATATGACGGTGTCTCGTGCCCAAAGCTTCATTTGAGATCTTACGTCCTAAAAATTCAATCGCGTACCACTGATAAGAAGCTGTGGGTGAACTTCTTTCAAGAGACTCTGTCTGGGACTCAATTGGAGTGGTTTTACCAGTTAGAAGGTTCCAACATCCATACTTGGGAGGACTTGGCCACCGCTTTCTACCGTCAATATTAGTACAACGCTGATCTGGAGCTAACTAGAGTTCAGTTACAAGTAATGACCATGGGTTCCAATGAAGGTTTCAAAGAATATGCACAAAATGGAGAGACTTGGCAAGTAGAGTACAACCACCATTTCCTGATAGGGAGTTGGTGGATATGTTCATGGGAACATTGTCTAGACCATATTTCAACTTACTAATTTACAGCTCATCATCAGGTTTCACTGAGTTAATCCTGACTGGTGAAAGGGTTGAGAGCAGTATTAAAAGTGGAAAAATTCCCATGGCCTCCGCCTCTACATCCAATACTGTGAAAAAACCCTTTACCGGCAAAAAGGAAACCAATGATGTATATGGGTGAAGGGGCCATACCAAGAAAGATCACCACCAATCTGTCAATGTTGTTTTGATCTCCAATTCACCCTCTACTCAAATACAACCACAACAAGCCAACCATCAAATACCTGAGGTTCCAAGAAGAAAATTCACAAGGATTAAGATGTCGTTATCTCAAGCCTTGCAACACCTGTTGAAGGCTAACTTGGTAACATTGCGTGATCCACCATAAAATCCCAATATTTCATCACCAAAGTACAATCCTAACGCCAAATGTGCTTATCACTCCAATAGCCCCGGGCATGACATTGATCAGTGTTGGGCTTTGAAATGTAAGATTCAAGACTTTATCGATAACAAGACCATTGAGTTTGATCCACCTACAACTCTGAATGTAATTACTGCACCAACGTCAAATCATGGCAAAGGTGTCAATACAATTGAAGACACCGCTTTTGTTTCCTATGTTGAAGACTTGACTACTCCACTGACCATTGTTAAAGAAAAATTGCTGAGAGCTGGGGTTTTCCCTGGTTGTTTAAAAGACTGTAATTGTTGTGCTCTACAAAATAATGGATGTGAATGGCTGAAAAAAGGTGTTCAACGCCTGATAGATAGTTGTTGTACCCCAAAATTTTCCCTCTTATTTCTCAAGAATTTCCTCCCAAAAATCTCCCATGACATCAAGTTTGCAGCACTGATACATCAATTTGGGTTTTGAATTGGCACAAGGGCAAAATGGTCAATTGCATACTAAAAAGTCAAACTTTGACTTTTGGATCAAAATCAAGTTCCAAGAATCATATTTCATCAAGGCATGTTAGAATATGAAGTTTGTTTCATCAAGAAAGTCAAAAGTCAAAATTACTTTGGAAAAATCCAAATTCTAAGCACTTAGAAATTTTCTAAGTCTTAAGAAAATACGATAAGTTCAGAACTTCTGGCCAGATTTTCACCATGATGCAAGATGATTCTGGAAGAACTTCTGACACGAGCGTTGTAGATTTCAATGAGATTTAAAACATTACAGAATATAACATCTCCTAGAAATGCTGGAATTTCAAGTTGTACATCCTTGAAGACACGTCCATGAAACTAAAACACTTAGTAAATTCTGAGCCCTTTCAAGTCAGAATTTGGTTACAACTTCTGGGCTAGTTTTCACGTAGGTTCAATCAGAGTTTGCAAAGAGGTCCAAATAAGGTCCACAAAGTATGTTATAAGCTTTCTGAAAAGTCTGAGAACTCCTTCATAACATGCTGGAGCAGTGAGATTCAAAGGTCAGAAGTTAGATTTTTTTTCTAAGTTACATTGATGCTGAACTTTTGATCTAGACTTAAGCTATGATGCATATTCTCATATCGTAGGTTCTCTGTTTTGATAAATCTCATCATCATTTAATACTCACATCCACTTTTGAGTCCTTATCCAAAGGATTTCCCCACGTGTGGCATAGAAGCACCATTGTTGTCCTTGAAAAGAAAACTTTTGTACAAAGTTTATGCTGGGCCCATGCTTTACTTTTTCTTCTGAGGGTACTTTTCCATAAATCATGCTTACAAATTTAGATTAGGAACGGCTAAAAGCTTCTAACCACCCTACTTTGTGTCTTGAACCATACTTATTTAAACTTGCTTCAAGAACAAGCCAGCGCCCTAGCATATGATGGTTGTACTCTTGACTTCTCCAAGCTCCTAAATCCTTGCCTATAAATTGAACTTCATTTGCAACTGTTAAAGAGGTCGAAGATTTGAGAAAAAGCCTTGAAACCTTGCTGAAATTTCAAAGAACTTGAAACTGCAAACATAAACAAAAAAAAAAACTTGCTAATTTCTGGTTTTTGCATCCAAGCTCTAATTTTCCTTATGCATTTCCCAATAAAATCACCCACACGACTTATGATATACACTTAGAAGTCATCCCAACTTCTTTTTTCAGACTGTAACACATTCTCCATCAATCTCCATCTCAAAAATCAGAACTTTACTCCTTGGCTGCTCCAGAACATTACATCTATTCATAGCTCAGGTTGAGGTTTGCTTTAGCTTTCTGAGAGTTTGAGGAAACTGGTCAGAACATCATCGCAACTCGAACCAGGCTCTAATTCATAAAACAATTTCCAGCTGTAAGGTAAGTTTATTCTGACTGTTATCTCATTACTTAGATATTGTTAGGCTTGCATTTCCAAAGATACAATGTGGACATCTTGACTCTGATTCTGTACATATTCATAGATTTCATGTATTTTTCCCTAAGTGGAGAGAATTTCAGTTCATAACTTCTTGAGGAAATTAGGATTCAGAATTAGGATTAGAAAAATTCATGCTTGCTTCTGATTTATAGTTCTGATACTTTATATTTCTGAAACCATGATGAAACCTGCCATAATTGCTATGTTTGCATTTTTCTGTTTTGATGAGAAATGGCTAAGCTGCAGATGCTCTGACTGGCGTAGAGAAGGAAATGAAGTTCATCATCAGAACTTACTTTGTGTTATATGTTTATGTTTTTGCTTCTAATACCGGATGTATAGCCACCCCAGTGGTAGAGAGTGAACGCTTAAGACGTTAGTTTTAAGGGTCCTGAGTTCTAACCCCAGAAACACCTTTTTTATGTTTATTTCCTGACATTTTTACCCCATTAGTTGGACCAGAACTTCTAGATCAACCCCCTTTATTTGCTTGTCAAAACAGTGATCCTGAGCCAGAACTTCTAGATACTCTCACACAATAGCATTGACATTTCACTTGCCCATTATCAGAACTTCTAGGTTTCCAGTTACATTAGAACCTCTAAACTCTCTCAAACAACAAAAACTTCTGACCTGCCAATGACATCAGAACTTCTAGACTCCCTCAGCAACCAGAAATTCTAGGCTTTCCTTTGTTCCCAGTGACCCCAAAGCTTTAATGCGTCCGGATCCAGAACTTCTGACCTTCCTCTTTTCTGCTAACATTTTCTTTCTGATTTGCAGCACATCAGAGTCAGAGTTTCTGCCCCTTACTTCTGTCCTTTCAGCAATGCGTTGATTCTGATTCTTTTCCCTTTTATTATTTTTAATATCACTTCTATTATCATTAATCAAAAACACCAAAAATATTTTTATATTCACATACTTTATTTTATTTCTTTTGAAACAAAAAAGACTAAAAATATTTTCTTAAGCCAATTCATTTCTTCTCTTAACAAAAACAAAACAAGCCCATTTTACATTTCTTGTACATTATTTCATATGGTTCTAATAGATAATTAGGATTTTAATTTCTTGCAATCTCCATTTGTAAACTTGTACACCCCACCCCCATAATGATTGTAATAGCATAGAATATTTACCTTCCGCAATTTATCGCTTTCATATAAATGCTAGTAAAGTAGGATTTGTATGGGAAGATAAAATCAACAAGTAGACAACCCTTAATCAAATACTAAATGCATGCAAATCAAACACACTATTCACACTTGCACCCCTACGGTAATTCCACTTGTTTCCTTATAAAAATGGTCATGTTATGCATGTGAGATGTCTTAGCAAAAAAAAAAAACAATCAAAATACAAGATCATAGTCCCTCGATGATGCTACGAATGTTGCCTTACAAATGATATTAGTCCATCAAGAGAAATTCTAAGACATGTCACAACATTGCTATCATGACTACACGATGACCCACGCCCGTCCCTTTCACATCCAAAGATGAGGCTTCTTACCAATCAATGGTAAGATAACAACATCTAAAGGAAGAGGATAAGAACAAAATAATTTTCAGTAGGTAGAAACGTCCTTAGTTGCTTGCTCATTTTCAAAACAAACACCCTTTCAAACACACACCAAACATTTTCAAAACATGAAATATTTTCAAAAGTCCAACACTTTGTATACGTTCTTATAGAGACGAGAACCATCACAAAGTTTGCCTAAACAAAGGCGCTTTTCAAAAATACTTTCAAAACCCACACCACAAATCACACTTTCAAACAAAAGCAATGGTCTAGCAAGCTACTAAGAGCCCATAGATAACTATGGATGAAAAGGATGCTGACACCTTCCCTTTTCATAATCTACCCCCCAAACTCAAGAAGATAATCTCAAAGGTCTTTCCTGTTCTTTTCACCCTTTCCTTTATTGGATAAAAGAAAAGTCAGTGGAGACTCTTGATAACCGTAATAATTGCGATAAAAAACAAAACATCCCAAGTCAGTTCTCCCACCATGTTACAGAACTGGTGACTCTGCTAGGGAATAAGTTTATAAGTGGGGTTACCTTAGGACTATATCACCTTTACTTGCTTTCCTTTGTTTGACTTATTTGCTTTACATTATGGTTCCTCGTTTGGGTTTGTTTTGATCCTCTACCCAGATATGGGACACCCTTGTAGGTAAGTAGCAATACATTGTGGAAACTGTGCGGGGTATACCGACATGGTCTAAGAAATAGCTAGGTTAGTGTGACATATTTGTTGGTACCGGTAGCCCTTGAGTAGTCTAGGAGAATACGGGGCCGCTGTGTGGTGTCATAAAGCACTAAATGACTTTAGAACCTTTACTTGACCAACTTGGCCATTAGGAAGTAGTGAGGTAGCCGGCTTTGGTGCAGTCTGAAGTTGGTTGACACTCGATACTACACTCATTGAGATCGGACTTTCGGGATATTTCGATCGCCATTAAAGAGGCTTGCGCTGAAACAATGCCCGATAAAGATAGATCAGTGATATTGAGATCCCCTAGAACTCGGTTACTACTACTAGGATAGGTTGAGCCAACTAAATTTCAAGAGGGTACTTACCTACAAACTACATGCAAGCCTAAACCTAAGTATTTGTTTGCTTTTTGTGTATATGCATACTTGTACATAACATCATAACATCATACCATTGTATTTCACACTAACCATTTCCAGGATTATTGGGATTCATCTTTGTTCTATTTTCTAGGACATGGCTTCCACCCGCAGGAATACTATCCAAGTCAATCTTGTAAGAATTCCTTGTTAACTCAAAGAGTTAGCATCAAGGGTTCCTGAGAGTTCTTCATTCACCGAAAGAGATGGTCGCCTCCTTAACTTGGTTACCTCAAGCGTCGATGAAGACATGATGAAAGTGCTTTTCCAGTTCTTCGATCCTTTACACCATTGCTTTACCTTTTCTGATTATCAGCTTGTACCTACTATGGAAGAATTCTATCAACTCTTGAGGATTCCTATTCTCAATCAGCTACCTTTCAATGGTACTGAAAGAAAACCAAGACCTTAAGAGGTTGCCTGAGCGCTACACTTATAACAATCCGACGTCACGACTAATTGGGAAACAAGAAGTGGTGTCAAAGGGTTCCTAGCTAATTCCTGTTGGAGAAAGCTCAAGATTGTTGGAACACTCTGGATTTACAAGCTTTTGAAGAAATCTTGGCCCTTCTCATCTATGGGATGGTTTTATTTCCAAACCCTGACCAACTTATAGATGTAAATGCTGTCAAAATCTTCATGTCTTGCAATCCGGTGCCTACTTTGTTGGGAGATATCCTACATTCTCTCCACTCTTGCACTACGAGGAAAAGAGGAACCCTCATGTTTTACACTCCTATTTTGGCTAGGTGGTTTGTTTCGCGTCTCCCCCGATCCATGTTAATGAACGAGCAATGTTTGAGGTGGTCCAATAGGTTGATGTCACTCAGACATTCGGATATTCACTGGTGTTTTTGATCCTTGGAGAATGTTACTATCATCAACTGTTGTGGGAAATTCCCTAATGTCCCTTTGCTTGGCATTAGAGGAGGTATCACTTACAACCCTTGCTTAGCCTGGAGACAGTTACGAGATCGTGCTCAGAAGCTCATGATGCCTTACCCCTCCATCCTACTAGTTATCGTGGAGCCTGTGGCTGAAAAAGATGTCCCGTACACTGCCCTCTATCCCGACATGCCTACTTAACTTGAAGACTTGAAAAAGGGTTGGATTCAGTTAAAGGAAGAATGAGATACCTTCTAAGATCAATTCTATGCTAGAGAGAAAAGGGTTCTGGAGCTTACAAAGCAACTTTACGAAGAACATAGCTTGAACGCCTACCTTGCACCAAAGAGGATGCGTTCGACCTTTTTGTCCAAGAGATTTATTTTGTAAGCCCAAGAGACACATTGTAATCATTTTGAACTAATTAATGCAATTTGACGTTTGTTCATTCTTTGTCTAGACAGATTTAAATTTCATAAATCCTTAAAATCATTTGCATGCACATCTCCCATGCATCATAACATAACAGGTTTTCCATGACATGTTTCCTTATCTTTCTGCTTTTTATTTCAGCAAGATGGATATCGAGAAAACAGTGAAAGACCTGCAAGCACAAAACTTCCAGTTTCAAGAGACTCTGCTGATCTTGGCCAAGGGGAAATAAGAGTTGATGACATTGCTGGCATCCAAAAAGAAACCAAAAAGGAAAGCCCTAGTCAACATGGGTAAAAGATTCAGAGAGCCGATCCGTCAGATACCGATAGTGGAAGACTTGTCTGAGGAAGACAAAAATCAAATTGGAGAAGCAAGGAGTACCTAGGCTGGGTGTATCAATGATCAAGTGTCCGATGATGAAGACTATTTTGACGAGCAGTATCCTCCTGCGGATGTTAAGTACAAGCAGCTAGAGGATAGATTGAAGGTCGTGGAGATTCAAGCCATCCCTGGTTTGGATTTCGATGATTTAGGTTTAATATCTGGGGTTTTCATTCCCCACAAATTCAAGATACCAGTCTTTGTTAAATATGATGGGGTTTCCTTCCCAAAGCTTCACCCGAAGTATTATGTGCGCAAAATACAAATGCACACCGCTGACAAGAAACTCTGGGTTCACTTCTTTCAAGAAAGCTTGGTTGGGACTCAGTTAGAGTTGTCTTACCAATTGGAGGGTTCTCGTATCCATACATGGGAAGACTTGGCCACCACTTTCTATCACCAATACCAATATAATACCGACCTGGCACCGACTAGGGTTCAACTACAATACATGATAATGGGTAAAAATGAAGGGTTCAAAGAGTACACCCAAAAGTGGAGGGATCTTTCCAATAGGGTTCAACCACCATTAACTGATAGGGAACACATTGATATATTTATGGGTACTTTATTTGGTCCATTTTCAACTTATTGGTTGGTTGTTCTTCATCCGTTTTCACCGAGCTGGTCTTAACCGGTGAAAGAGTTGAAAGTGGTATCAAGAGCGGGAAGATTCCCATAGCATATGCTTCCACCTCCAATTCCATAAAGAAACCCTTCACTGGGAAGAAAGAAACTAATGATGTGTATGGGGCAAGGTCCCGTACCAAAAAGGATGACCGCCCGTCCGTTAATGCTATTCAGATTTCCAACCCAACTCCTGTTTAAAGACAATCTTCCAATCATCAACGATTTGAGGCTCCGTGAAGAAAATACACAAGGATAGGCATGTCACTATCCCAAGCCTTACAACACCTGTTAAAGGCTAATTTGGTGACATTGCGTGATCCTTCGGCCAATCCAGATACCTCCTCACCTAAATACAATCCGAATACCAAGTGTGCATATCACTCGAATAGTCTCGGGCATGAGACCAACCAATGTTGGGCACTGAAGAATAAAATTCAAGACTTAATAGACAACAAGACCATCGAATTTGATCCGCCTCCAATTCCCAATGTGATAACGGTACCAATGCCAAACCATGGCAAGGGTGTCAATGCTATCGAAGACACCATTTTTGTTTCCTCCGTCGAAGACTTGTCTACTCCGTTAACCATTATAAAAAAGAATCTACTGAAAGTCGGGATTTTCCCTGGCTGTTTGAAGGACTATGATTGCTGCACTAAACAACTCAATGGATGCAGATGGCTGAAGGAAGGCATTCAACGCTTAATGAATAGCCATGAGATCCTATTTGAGAAGACTCCGTCCGCAAAAAGTTTGAAAAATAAGATTGAAGACCTCTCCATCATAACGATTTCAAACAAGCCTCTTAGGATCTCCTCCAAGGGTCCTATCAGGATTTCAAATGAACCGATTGTTACTCCTCTGCTAATTACCGCCCCCGGGCTAATTCCGTATTCTTCCAACAAAGCAGTGCCATGGAACTATGGTGGTGAGGTGTTTTACCATGGAATAAAGCAAGATGCTTGGATTGAAGAAAGAAAACTAATGACATTGGTAACATTGTTGACTCTAGTAAGGTGACCAGAACTGGGAGAATATTTTCACCCAACATCTCACTACCAACCGCTACAACGGCACCTGTCTGCATCACCACTGCTAAGCCTAATGCTGACACAAGGGGAAAGGAGAAAGTAGTTGAGCCTGCTGAGACAGAAATGCCCGCAAAAGACATTGTTGCTGAGGAACCTTCTGCTCGAGAAATGGATGAATCTTGAAAATTATAAAGAGGAGTGATTTCAAGATAGTGGAACAGCTGGGGCAAACCCCTTCCAAGATCTCCATGTTGTCTTTGCTACTATGTTTCGATGCTCATGCACGAGCATTGATTAAATTCTTAAAGAAGGCCCATGTCCCCCATGAGACCATAACTGACCAATTTGAAAATTATGTAGCGAGCCTGACGGCCGACAATGATTTGGGGTTCTCGGATGCTGATCTGACATCACTGGGAAGAAACCATAACAAAGCTTTACATGTTTCTGTTGAATGTAAGGGGACTACCCTAGCACATGTTCTGGTTGACATTGTCTCTTCCTTAAACATACTACCCAAGGGCGCTTTGGACCAGTTAGACTGCAAAGGACTGGTGTTGAAGTCGAGCGATATTATTGTGAGGGCTTTCAATGGGTCCAAAAGGATGGTTCATGGAGAGGTGGATCTCCCGATCAAGGTGGGATCACAAATTTTCAAATCTACTTTCTACATCATGGATATTCGTCTTGCTTACTCCTGTTTGCTGGGTCGCCCTTGGATCCACGGAGAAGGGGAAGTAACATTAACCCTTCATCAAAAGCTCAAGTACTCGGTCAAGGGAAGGATCGTCACTGTTTGTAGTGAGGAGGAGTTCATGGTAAGCCACCTTAATTCTTTCAAATATGTGGAGATGGATGGCGAATGTATAGAAACCCTGTGTCAGGATTTTAAAGTTATTCCTCCTATGATTTCTACTGCCAAAGTCTCCTCTGACTTGCCCAAAGCTGATATATTGGTGCCAAGGATGGCATCATTTAAAGATGCTCGTGCCGCAGTCGAAGAAGGAAGTTGTGATACTTGGGGGAAACTCCCCGAGATTCCATTCAAAGCGGACAAATATGGTTTGGGTTTCACCATCTAGGCTCAGAAGGAGGTTAGGCGCGCTCGTGCAGGAAAGCCCCCTCTTCGTATTGGAAATCATGAGGTAAATGTTGTGGAAGATTCTGATGATGAATGTGCATTTGAAGAATGGGTATACTCTACTACAACAGAGATCAACAATTGGCATGCAAAGGACTTCGTTCCCGTCTCTTTCATTGTGGAGTAATTACTTGTTTATTGCTTTCTATCAATTCAAGAACCTTTTGTCTGTAATATTAAACAATGACTTTTAAGCCATATGCCTGGCCCGGGGAACTATGGTCCATTTGTCAAGGGTTTTATTTATGTTCATTTTATCATATGATCATTCAATACAAACCATTGGACTTTTTTGCATTCAAATTTTTGAGCTCATTGCCTTTCTTTCTCTTTAATACACTTTTCAAATAGCCATGTATCTTACATGCACACACACACACACACTCTTGCAAGTCCTCATCCATCCGGATCTCATTGCCAATGAATCTAATATTGCCAACTATGATTTCGAACATCTAATTAACCAAGCAGAAGACGAAGGCGAGAAATATTGTGAAATACCGGGAGAACTAGCCAGACTTCTATTGCAAGAGGAAAAAATTATTCAACCGCATAAAGAGTCGGTTGAAGTCATCAATCTAGGTATCGAGACAGACAAGAAAATGGTCAAGATTGGCGCTAACCTAGGAAACAATGTCAAAAGAAGACTGGTTCAGATGTTGCATGACTATGTGGAAGTGTTTTCTTGGTCGTAAGAAGATATGCTAGGGTTGGATACCGATATTGTACTTCATCGTCTGCCGACAAAGGAAGATTGTCCTCCTGTTAAACAAAAAGTTTGTCGCATGAGGCCTGACATGTATGAAAAGATAAAAGCTGAAGTGATGAAACAATTTGATGCAGGATTCCTAGCTGTGACATCTTACCCCCAATGGGTTTCCAATGTGGTTCCAGTACCGAAGAAAGACGAAAAAGTTCGTACGTGCGTAGATTATAGGGATCTGAATAGGGCAAGTCCCAAGGATGACTTCCCTCTACCATATATTGATGTCTTGGTCGATAACACTGCTCAACATAAAGTCTTCTCTTTCATGGATGGCTTCTCTAGCTATAATCAATTTAAGATGGCTCCAGAAGACATGGAGAAGACCACTTTCGTTACACAATGGGGAACCTTTTCTTACAAGGTCATGCCGTTCGGATTAAAGAATGCAGGGACAACATATCAAAGGGGTGTGGTGGCTTTGTTTCATGATATGATCCATCATCAAATAGAGGTCTATGTGGATGATATGATTTCAAGATCAAAAACGGAGGAAGAACATCTCGATCACCTATACAAACTATTCGAGAGGTTGAAAAAGTACAAGCCGAGGTTGAACCCTAATAAATGCACATTCAGAGTATGATCTGGAAAGCTTCTAGGTTTTGTCGTTAGTGGTAAGGGCATTGAAGTTGATCCTACCAAGGTAAAGGCCATCCAAGAAATGCTAGTCCCTCATTCTGAAAAAGAGGTTAGAGGATTCTTGGGTCGTCTTAACTATATCGCTCGCTTCATATCTCACTTAACTGCTGCTTGTGAGCAAATCTTCAAACTATTGAAGAAAGAGCAAGTAGTCAGATGGAATGATGAATGCCAAGCTGCCTTCGACAAAATCAAGGAATATCTATAAGAACCTCCTTTCCTCATGCCTCCAGTTGAAGGAAGACCCTTGATCATGTACTTGATATGCTAGAGAATTCTATGGGGTGTGTGTTGGGCCAACATGACGAGTCTTGCCGAAAAGAGCATGCTATTTACTACCTGAGCAAAAAGTTTACCGACTGTGAAACCAGATATTCACTGCTTGAGAAAACTTGTTGCGCTCTGGCATGGGCTGCTTGCCGGCTGAGACAGTATATGTTAACTCATACCACTCTACTAATTTCTAAGATGGACCCTACCAAGTACATCTTCGAGAAACCCGCTCTTTCTGGACGGATAGCTAGGTGGCAGATGATTTTGATTGAGTAAGATATTTAATACACAACACAAAAGGCCATCAAAGGAAGTATATTAGCAGATCATTTGGCCCATCAAGCTATTGATGATTATCAGTCTCTGAACTTTGACTTCCCAGATGAGAATATCATGCTAGTGACCAACTGCGCGAAACTTGGACCGTATGACGGACCTGAACAAGAATCCCGATGGACTATGGTCTTCTATGGGGCTTCCAACGCTTTGGGTAACAGAATTGGTGATGTGATAATCTCCCCTGAAGGTTTCCACACTCCTTTCACTGCCAGACTATGCTTCAATTGTACGAACAACATGGCTGAGTACGAAGCATGCGTTTTGGGTCTGAAAGCTGCCATTGATTTGAGGATCAAGCATTTGAATATGTTCGGGGATTCCGCTCTAGTGACTAGCCAAGTAAAAGGATATTGGGACACTAAGCACCATAATCTCATTCCTTACAAGGAGCTTATGATATCCCTGGTTCCTTACTTCGAAGAGATCACCTTTGAACACTTCCCTAGGGAATAAAATCAGTTAGCTGATGCTTTGGCCATGATGGCTTCTATGTTCAAGGTCAAATGGGACAATGAAGCTCTTATGATTACGATTGAGAGATTCAAAGAACCTGCGCACTGCTACGAGCTTGAAACTGGCACCGAGAAGCCTTGGTACCATGAGGTGAAGAGATACCTTGAAGCACAAGAATATCCCGAAGGTGCATCCATCAATGACAGAAAGTTCTTACGAAGATTCTCATCCAAATTATTCCTAAGCAATGGAATCATGTACAAACGCAACCATGATTCTACTCTACTCCGATGTGTAGACAAGAAGGAGGCAGAGGAAATTATGGAAGACATTCATGATGGTCTCTTTGGGACTCACTCTAGCGGACATACTATAGCCAAGAAAATACTGAGAGCTCGTTACTATTGTTCAACAATGGAGACTGATTTCCATCACCACTCAAGGACTTGCCACAAATGCCAGGTATATGCTGACAAGGTCCATGTGCCTCCTATTCCTCTGAACGTCATGACCGCTCCGTGGCCATTTGCAATGTGGGGCATTGACATGATTGGAGAGATCAAACCTACTGCTTCCAATGGACATCGCTTCATTCTAGTCGCTATCGATTATTTCACCAAATGGGTCAAAGCCGCCTCATTTGCCTCAGTCACCAAGAACGTGGTAGCCAGGTTCATCAAACATAACCTAATCTTTCGCTATGGTATCCCTGAAAGGATCATCACTGACAATGGGACCAATTTTAACAATGCTATGATTACCGAACTTTGCACTCAGTTCAAAATCAAGCATCATAATTCTTCTACTTATAGACCTAAAATGAATGGCGCAATTGAAGCGGCCAACAAGAACATTAAGAATATTGTGCAGAAGATGGTAGTGACCTACAAGGACTGGCATGAGATGTTACCGTTTGCTCTTCATGGCTACTGTACTTTAGCTCAAACATCAACTGGGGAAACTCCCTTTTCTTTAGTCTATGGCATGGAAGTTGTTCTGCCAGTGGAAGTTGATATTCCCTCACTAAGGATTATGAATGAAGCAGGCTTAGGCGAATACAATGGATTCAGACAAGATTAGATCAATTGAACTTGATCAATGAAAAGCGACTGGCTGTTGTTTGTCATGGTCAGATGTATCAAAAACGTATGATCAAGGATTTCAACAAAAAGATCAGGCCTCGAGTATATCAATCTGGTGACTTGGTAATAAAGTGCATCATTCTTCCACAAGGCGACCCCAGGGGCAAATGGACTCCCACTTACGAAGGGTCATTTGTTGTCAAGAAAGTTTTCTCTGGTGGTGCCATGATGCTGACTACCATGGACGGTGAAGATTTCCCATATCCTGTGAATGCGGACATAGTTAAAAAATACTATGCATAAGAGACCTTCTAGGTTGACACACCTAGACAAGATAAGGGCATACCGGCAAGCCAAAAGGTTTGGGCAAAAATTAGGGATATATGCAAAAGATTGTACACCTGACAAGTTGAAAACCCAAAAGGGTGACTTGGGAAAAAATGGGTATCCTGGTGGGCTGAAAACCCGAAAGAGAGGTGTGATACGGTGGGAGAACTAACTTGAGGTTTTTCATTTCGATCACATTTGTGCGGATAGCAAGAGTCGCCATCGACTTTTCTTTTATCCAAAAGGAAAGGTAAAAAAGCACAGGAAAGACCTTTCGAGATTATTTCTCGGGTTCGGGGGGTAGATTATGAAAAGGGAAGGTATTAGCATCCTTTTCATCCATGGTTTTCCATGGGTTCTTAGTTACTCGTTTAGATCAATTGCTTTTTGTTTTGACAGTGTGCTTGTGATGTGGGCTTTGAAAGTGTTTTGAAAAATCTCTTTGTAATGGTTCTCGTTTCTATAAGAACGCGTACAAAGTTTTGTTTCGAAAGATTGTTCAAAGACGTGTTCGTAGATTGTGTTTTAGAAAGTGTTTTGAAAAGATGTTTTGTAATGGTTCTCGTCTCTATAAGAACGTATACAAAAAGGTTTTGTCTTTTGAAAATGTTTTCAGATGAAACTGTTGGTGTAAAATGTTTTTGTCGTGAGCAAGTGAGTAACTAGGAGCGAATCTACCTACTCAAAAGGTCTCAAGGTTCTTTTATTCCTCCTTTAGATGTTGTTATCTTACCATTGATTTGGTAAGAAGCCCCATCGTTGGATGTAAAGGGACAGGCGCTGGTCAATTTTACAGTCATCGAAAGCAACTTATGTGACACTTTAGCAATTTTTATAGGGGACGAGATCGTTTTATCGAAGGCAACGTCGAGGGTCATTGAGGGACTACGATCTTTTTTATCGAAGGGTCATTTGCTAAAACGTCCCATACTCGAGGGACATGATTTTATTTTTGAGGCAACGAGCGAGGTTACCTTAGAGGTGCGCGTGTGAAAAAGTGTGTTTGATTCGAGTTAATTTGATCTTTGAAATTAGGTTAACTAGCGATTGATTTTTTTTATCTTTCCATACACGCCTAATTACTATACAGTAATGAGTAAAACAATAAAAATGCAGAAATTGAAATTCTACGTTATTACAAAGCTTCGGGAATGGGGGAACAAATTAATGAATGGGGGTGACAGTAAGAAATAAATATTTAAATCACACAATACAAGTCCAAACCGTTAAATAATTATTTAGGTTAAAACTATTTCCATTTGATAAAAATTAAGGACTTAATTAATAATATCAAACAAAAATTATTTTAAAGTTAATAATTATTTAAAACAAATATTAACATATTTACATTTTTAAATATACGCTGAAAAAAATAAAAATCAAATAATGAAAAAAAGAAAATATTAACAAAAAAAAATATAAAGAGGAAAATAGAAATGAGCCTGCAAAATAGAGTAAAATAGGGGGTGCAGAAATTAATAGGCCTAAATGTTTTTGGCTAATCCAGTGTAGCAAACCCCTGGAGGTGTATCATGGACGTGCATCTAAGATGCGTTGAAAGGGTATGATAATTGATCAGAGGGATGGATGATGAGGGCGCATTAGACTAACATGGGAGTGAAAGTGGGGGATTATCCAGGGCAACTAAAGAGGTGGTGACAAGTGTCACCACCGGATTGGGCCAGAGTGTTGTTATCAAACAACACAAAACTCACTTATGCTGAAGCCAGGCCTCATAACTCATTATTTTTTCTCTCTCTCGAACACTCTGCCCTCTCTCTTCTCTCTTACCACGGGCCTTCACCGGAGAAGACCCTTTGGCCGCTCCGGAAATCGCCTTACAACGGTGAAGGCAGCGGTGTGTCTCAAAACCTTACTTTTCTTACATTTTTTTATCGTCTCTTTCTACTAGTTACTAATTCATGACTAATTTCGGCAGATTTTCACTTGGTGACCCTAAATCTAGAAAGGGGGAATATGAAACCCTAATTTTCCATTTGGTGAGATCGGCGAAGGTAGCGATGCATGCGACGGTATATTCAATGAGAGGAAGGAAAGAGAAGAAAGAGATCGTTTGGTGAGGTCCGGATCTATAACCTTACCAACCTCCTAACATTCTTTTCAGTAAGATGGCTCTGACTCTGTTTGTGAGTGACTTCTTTCTTCTTCTGAGTTTGTGTTATCCTGGTTATCAGATTAGGGCTTTTTGTTGTTTGTTTGTTTGCTACTGATTCACTGGGCTTTGAATAATGATGTTTGATGACAAGGTTTGGATGGTGGATTTTGGTTCTATGTTTTTTTTGTTATTTGCTGGTTTTTTCGATGATGGTCGGATGGTGGACTTTTGTTCTATGTTTTTTTGTTATCTGCTGGTTTTTGATGATGGTTGGATGGTGGACTTTGGTTCTATGTTTTTTTGTTATTTGTTGATTTTCAGTGATGGTTTAATGGTTATTTTGATGGATATTGTGATGTTCTGTTGGTTTGATGATGGTTTGATGATGTTTCAGTTGGTTTTGGTGATGGTTTGATGATGTTTTGATGGATACTATGATGCTTTGTTGGTTTGGTGATGGTTTGATGATGTTTCAGTTGGTTTTGGTGATGGTTTGATGATGTTTCAGTTGGTTTGAGACCAAGGATTTTTTGTTGACAAATCTGATTCTGAGTTTTTTTGTAGTTCTTCTTTTTTTGTTAGTTCAGTATATGTCTCTCTCTTGATATCTGATGGTTCTCTCCTCTATAAAACAGTAAAAACTTGTTATCTAATTAGGGTGAAAAAATAGGAGGGAAAAAACTTTGAATTTTGACAGTTTTGGCTTTTCTAGTTTTTGGCTTTTGAGTGCAGCTTGGACTGTTTCCATTTTGGTGCAAGTCTGGGCATTTTTGGACTGTATTGCAGACTAGTTGCTATGGTTTATATTGACATGCTTTTGTGCAGAACTTGGACAGAGATTTGGACTGCTATGGGTAGCATAGGGAGGCTTTTTGAGAAGGTCTTCTTGGACTGCTTCTTATAGCAACCTGTTTGTCTTGGCATTTGCTGGCTAGGTGATATCTTTCCTCTTTCCTCTCTTTGTGAGATAAAGCATTTTTTCTTTTGATGCATTTTCTGAAGGGTTTGCTTATTTTCTTAAGAAAGTGATGACGTTGACTTATATTACAGAATTTGATGCCTTTGGCTTGTTGCTTGCATATTGTTTGTTTTGTTCTGTTGTAGCTTTGTGTTGCTGCCTTTGATTTCTAATTTGGACAACTTGCTTGTTGTCTGCTACTTGCAGCCTGTTGCCTTGCATCTTGTGCTGCTGTAATTGCTTTGTAAAGCACTGCCCTTTTTTGTGATGCAGTTTGGTTGTTGGTATTGTTTGACTTGTGCATTTGACTGCTGTTGTTTGCAGCCTGTTGCTTTTGTTGCTGTTTGAACTTGCTGTCTTGATTGTCCAATTTGTATATTTATTTCTTTTTCCCCCTTTTTTGTGAACCAAAACCTAGGTTTTGAGATTTGCAGAAATAGGGAAAAATGGACAAACAAAATTTTGATTCCTAAAAGCAAACCCTAATGATGAAAATCAGATTTTTGCTTGGACTTTTCAATATTAATTTTTGCTAATATTCTCTTTTCTTTTGTGACATGTACAAACAAATGGCAAGCAAGACAATGGCTAGCAATGGGGAATTTCTTGAGGATGAAGCAAAGAGTCTTGAAGAAGAAGCAAATTTTCCTTTTTAGATTTAAACTTTGTATTTTACTTGTAATCTATTTGTAATCACTTGTAATCATTTGTGAATGACCCACAAAACTGTGATGAACAAAGCTTGAGTAATAATGAATATTTGTTGTGCAAAACTTTTGAGTTTTATTTTAATTTTGCAATTCTTGATTTGAATGTTTTGAATAAGCATCCTGGCTTGATAACTTGCATTTCAAGTAAACATAATATGATAGGATAAATCATGTATCTTGCAGTCTTAAACAAAATAAATGTTTAAAAGCTCAAACCCAAATGATTAATTGAACCCTCAATCATGATTGCTTAAAATGATAGCTTTAGACCTTGCACCTTATCCAAACAGAATATTCCCTCAAAAGTAACATCAATCCTCAGAAGATTATAGTTAAGAAAACAAATAAAAATCACACAAATGCCTTTGCAGTTATCTGGGCCATGGATTAGGCAAACCTTTGAGAAGTACAAAACCCTAATTGCTGACTGGTCACCTAGGAAGAGAATCTGTTTGATCAACTTTTGAGCCAAATTGAGTATTTAAGAAACCCTGGGATAGCATCTTGAGTTAAAAGTGGGAGGGAAAATTTTGGGGTACAACAGTTGCCCCTGTTCAATCTTCTTAAACTTGAAAAGCGAGATTGACATGTTTTTCGTTCGTGGCTTGAAAGTGGAAGATGATTGAACACTAGAGTGCCCATAAATTTGCACTTGATGATGCGCTGGTTGATTGTGTAGGGAATGGGCTTAAAGATTCCATTTGGAGAAATGATGGGGAGTTGTCGGAGATGGGCTTATAGATGCCATCCAAAGATGATTGTTGACAAAAAGTCTGAACTTGATTTTAACAAAAAACGAATCAAAATAAACCGTTGAGAGATTTATCCAAAACAGTAAGAATCTGGAAACGAATTAGAATAAACCGTTGAGAGATTTATCTGAAACAGTAAGAATATGCAAACGAATCAGAATAAACTGTTGGTGATTTATCTGAACCAGTGAAAATATGGAAACGAATCAAAATAAATCGTTGAGAGATTTATCTGAAACAGTGAAAATCTGGAAACGAATCAGAATAAACCGTTGAGAGATTTATCTGAACCAATGAAAATATGGAAACGAATTAGAATAAACCATTGAGAGATTTATCTGAACCAGTAAGAATATGGAAACGAATCAGAATAAACCGTTGAGAGATTTATCTGAACCAGTGAAAATCTGGAAACGAATCAGAATAAACCGTTGAGAGATTTATCTGAACCAGTAAGAAATCTGGAAGAAATACTTTGCTATGTAGATGGTCTACCAGTCTTTTCTTGGGAATTGATCTGTATTTAACTTGCTGAAAATTTGTTGATGATAATTTCCTGTCGATTGACTCTTTCCTACAAGAGGTGAAGAGTTAATTGTATGTAATGCTATGACGTATGAAATGCATGGTGTGATGTTGTTCCTCAAAAATAAATGAGATTGCACTGTATATACTTAATGTTATGATGTATGAATGCAAATGTATGGATTTAAATATTGTTCGTGTCGTAGTTTTGTTGGAAGCGGGGAAGATAAATCCCTCTTGAAGTACTGATGAGTGTGTTGTACCCCAATTTTTGCCCCTAAGATTCCCCTATCATATCATGTCAACTTGATCATAACAAGATCACATTAGGGTTGGTTCTTCCTCTTTTTCCTATCTTTAAGTTTGCTCTTGAGGAATCTCCAAGCATCTTGGTTGTGTATTTTGTATACGTGTTGTTGACTAACTTCTAATCGAAATACAAAAAAATATTTGTCTTTGTCTTTGTATATTTTTGTTTTGTAGGTACCAAGTCGAAGCATCTGACAAATAAGGGTTTCTGGTATTATTTTCCTAAAATCCCTATTTGCAAAGAAAAAGAATTAAAAAATTTTCATTTTTTTTCACTGTACAATCGATTGCTCCTAGAGTGCAATCGATTGCACAAAGTGAATTTTGCACAATTTTTGGAAAAATACATTGTGCAGATCGATTTGCAATATAGTGCAATCGATTTGCATAGAGCGAAATTTGAAAAAAATCAGCATTTTAAACTTGTCAATTTTTTGGCTCCAATTTTCCTTCACTTTTGAAAGATGTATAATTAATTCAAATTTTAGTGTCAATCTTTCATTTTTAAGAATTATCATTAATTTAAATTTTGGCTCTAATATTTGAAATAATTATCATTAATTCAAATTTTGGCTCCAAGAATCAATTACCAAATTACCACTAATCACAATCCTAAAACTCTATAAATAGAGCCCTCATCTCATTCAAATTTCAAGCTTTTGATAGCCAAATCCACCTTGCTAAAAAATCTCTCAATCCTCTCCATCTACCAAATTCACTCAAAGCTCCATTTTCAAAAAGTTAGTAAGCTTTGCATTGAAGCTTACTAATCTTTGAGCTAAACCTTCATCCAAACACTTTTTCTCCATCAATTCTCTACATCCAAGCTTGATCAATTGATTCTTGTGGTTGAATTGAAGCAAATTCTTGAAGTTGTTTGATAATTCTCTAGATCTACCTTTGGTAAGTTTGGATAATTCATCTTTCACAATGTGATCTCTTGGTGATCTTTGGGATGGATTCTTTGAGCATTCTTTTGTGATTCCAATGGTGTTATTTTCTCATAATTTGGTGGAATTTTCGTGCTCAAGTGGATCCATGATCATAAGGTGTTTGATGGAAAGTTTGAACAAGAAATTGGCCTTTTAAAATGCTGTTTTTGGTTGTTGTTCTGTGCACAATCAATTTTCACTATGTGTAAATCGATTTACACAGCACGATTTTGCACAAATTTTTGAAAATAATACTGTGTAAATCGATTTACATAGTAGTGTAAATCGATTTACACCAGAACAGAATGTATTTTTTGCCTTGTTTTGGGGGCAACTTTGATCCAAAATGCTTTTTCTACTCACTCCTTTTGATTGTTGGTTTGGATTGCAATTTTAAATGTCCAATTTGTCTTTAAACTCAATGGACTTTGTGATGTAGATGAAGTTGGATAAATGTTCATCAATTCAAATCTACCTAAGAGTGAACTATTTAATTCATTTTTGGTGCTTTGGATTAATGATATGTTTAGTGCTTTAATCCATCTAGAGGAGTGGTTGAATTTAAGGATGAAAGAATTTTGAAATGGTGATCCAAATTAGCTTATCATTTCCCTCCCTCTTCATCTTATCCCTTTCTTTTTTAATTGTGCTACATGTTAAGGGATGGTGATCTCTATATCATTATCCAAACATGAAGTACATAGATTGCTATTGACCGGCCTCAAAATAGGTGCGACTTCTACATAAGTCCACTTACGATTGCTTAACATAGCGCTAAATTTTGTCTCGATTCGAATAAATGATCATTCGTGGCCCAAACTTATGATTGCAAGCCCAAGTATGTTAATTTGATCTCTTTGATCCAATAACCTTGAGATTCATCGTGTAGAGGCTTTGGTTCTACCAATCCTCTGATGGATCTACAACCACTTTGGTCAACGCGGATCACTTAAACATCATTGATCATTACATGTTGCCTTGTGAGAATTCCAAAATGGATGATATAATTGACAAAAAGCAAATGCAACTTGATGTGTAGAGGCTTTGGTTCTACCAATCCTCTGATGAGTTCCAAATGCAAGTTTCAAGATGGTCATCCAACTAACCACTAATTACTAACCACTAATTACTAACAATTAACTTTACTTTATGCCTTTTATTTTTTATGCTTTATGTACCATTTACTTTATGTACCATTTACATTTCATGCTATTTTCATCTTTGCTCACTTGAGCATTTACTTTTATGTCATTTTTATTTTGCTCACTTGAGCATTTACTTTTATGTCATTTTTATTTTGCTCACTTGAGCATTTACTTTTATGTCATTTTTATTTTGCTCACTTGAGCTTTTCTTTTCCTTTTAAAAACACCTAATAATCAACATGAACCATAGAAAACTTTAATGATACTTGGACTACATGGTTACTATCCTTTTCATTATGGAGTGATGGACTTCTTGGACTTAGGATTAGAGACCTTGGCTTATCTTGGAGACTTTGTGACCTTAATCCATTATTTTGTCTGGAGTTATTGAGGTTTACCTCAAGACATGGGGTTGTTTGTTTGTTTTGTGTGCAGGTTTTTTGTGATTACATACTTTGTTTGTAATCTGGAATTCACCCGTATACAGCCGTTACTCTGCCCAATTTTTGCGAAGACTTAAAACACTTGAAGTTTGATTCTCTCAAGAGGTCTAGTATCTTTGCTTGCTTGGTTTCAATCCGAAGAATGGGAATTCTATATTGACTCATAATGTCAAGTATCGGCTTCATGTTGGTTAGATGGTTCTTATCCCTAGCTTTTACCTTATGCTTTAGGATATCCTCTTCTTCTCCTCCCATCTTCTTTAATTTCAAAAATCTTCTCCCTCCTTAAAAAAAAACTCTTCTTGTTTTGAAACTTGAAACATTTTCATAATAAACTTGGACTTAGGTCCATGCATTCTCAAAACATTTTCATAAATAAACTACAATCAATTTAATAATATCTGGACATTTTTTTTGTGAGAAGACTAAAAGTCTATCAATCTCATTTCAAACCATTTTGCCACTTTGGTTTTTATCTTTAAATTTTTCTCAAAAGATTAGACTCTTGTCAATCCTTGTAGTGATGCAAACAACTATACTTCTACAATATGTAGTGAAGTGAGATATTTTCCACTTGGGTGTTGAGTGAGGCATTGTTGATTTTAAAATCCAAGCCATATCCTCCACTTTGAGATGATGAAAATTCTCCTTTCTCATGATTGTGGGTAGTAAGTATGTTTTCCACACGGACAATTGCGATGATGTCTTATCTCATAAAATTAACCAACACACTTGTGTTTCAAATTTTTAAAAGAGGAACTACGTGTACCCTGATCCCCTATTGCACGAAAGGTGGTACGTAGGCACTAAAGGTTCGCAACCGCGGCGGGTGCAAAAATCATAAAAATATTTCTTTTCTCACCTCCACCATCCATTTTATATACAACACATATTTATAGCCAAAATATACAGATTTTTCAAAGAGGTTCCTGCGGAGTACCGTAGATGTTTAGGGTGCTAATACCTTCCCTTTGCATAACCAACCCCCTTACCTTGAATCTTTCCCCCTCTTTTGGGTTATTCGCTCTTTTCCCATTCCTTTGGAAACAATAAAGCGCGGTGGCGATTTTTATTTTGGTTTGTATAAAGTCTAGTCAACCCAATGGCTTAGTCTTGCACATTTCTACCGCTACAGAAAAATGGCGAATTCACTGGGGACAAATTAACCTCTTGCTGGTCCATCCCTAAGTGGGTTAAACCTATCTTTGTTTATATCTGTATGTGTGCTATTGTTGCTTATATGTTATATTTTGTATATATGTTTGTCTGGCTTTTCCTGGTTTTTAGGGTGCTTGGTGATTACTCATAAGTCCTATACCCGGACTTGGGCAAACTTTAAGATAGGACGGGCGGTATAGTCATGTTAACTTTGAGGGAGTAATCCCAAAAAAGGAGGCATGAGATCCCCCACTCAGTGAAGGCCCCTTTGATTGTAGTATCATTTACCGAGTAATCGGGAAGACGTACTGCTTTCGACCTGGGAGCCTGTGAAGCTGAGGACCGTAGATTACCTAACCCCTCTTGGCCATTTAGGTGTAGTGCGGAAGCTATGACGGAGTAATCCGAAAGTAGTTGTCACGCGATACTACGCTCGGACGAGTCTTTCTTGAGAATATTACTAATTATCGAGTAATTAGGATGTTGGTAATATCCAAAGGAAGGATGTAGACTCTGGGAACCTCTAGAACCTTGTTCGGCAGATGATAACCTCTTAGACCAATACCTTATAGGTAGTACCTTCGACCTCATGCTCGTGACGTTGAACCTATGAACCCTATATGTGTGATCTTGTGTGTGATTGTTGCATCATGCATCCATGCACTCATAAGCATCTTTTGAAAGAAAAAAAAACAATACTTCAAGGGATTTAAAGGTTGACTATTTGTGAATATCTCAGGTACTTTTAAACCATGGATTCTGAAAAGAGAAAGACCGGGAAATACAGTTTCAAGGATCCTAAGATAGATGAGTTGATCAGTCTAATTCCCGAGATCGAGTGTTCTGCAGACTTTCGGAAGAAGTATGGATCCATTATTCCTCTCATGAAGCTGAAGATGAAGGAGGGTCTTCTCTCAACTTTGGTCCAGTTCTATGATCCGGTGTATCACTGCTTTACTTTTCCCGATTATCAGTTGATGCCAACACTGGAAGAGTATTCCTATCTATTGGATTTACCTGTTACCGATCGCGTTCCTTTTACTGGTTTGGAAGGTGAGCCAAAACCACATGAGATTGCTGCTTTGATTCATCTGGGGAAGTCTGAGGTGGAAGCTCATATGACTACCAAAGGAGGGATTAGAGGATTACCAGCTCAGTTCTTATTGGAGAAAACTCGTTACTTTGCCAGGATGAAGAGTACGGTTGCTTTTGAGGCCATCTTTGCTTTACTCGCTTATGGATTATTCTTATTTCCTAATGTGGACAAGTTTGTCGACATTAACGCTATCAAGATTTTCATGATTGGAAACCCGGTTCCTACACTGTTGGGTGATGCTTATTACTCGGTTCATCTTCGGAATTCTTATCATGGGGGAATGATTATCTGTTGCACGCCTTTGTTGTATCGATGGTTTACCTCTCATATGCCTCAGCCTGACGCTTTTTGGGATGTCAAGAAGGAACCTTGTTGGGCTCCTAAGATCATGGCACTTACTCACTCGGATATTGATTGGTATTATCGAGCTTACCAGGATGCGGAGATTATTGACAGTTGTGGTAGTTTCCCCAATGTGCCTCTTCTTGGTACAAAGGGAGGAATTAACTATAACCCTGTTCTTGCACGGCGACAACTTGGGTATCCGATGAGGGATAAACCGAACAATATTCATCTGAGTAGTTTCTTTCTGAAGGAAGGAGAAGACCACGGGGAAGCTAGGGAGAAGATTGCGAAGGCCTGGCGTCACATTCATAAGAAGAGTAGGAAGGATTTGGGACCTAGGGGTGTTGTTTCTTTAGAGCCATATCTTCAGTGGGTCCGATTGAGAGCCATTCAGTTGAAGATGCCGTATACTCGGGAGACACCCATGCCTGATTTGTTTTTGAAGACCACTCCTCCCTTATTAGATGATCTAGAAGAGCTGCATCTAGCTTTGGTTAGGATGCAACAGGAAAGGGATGCTTGGAAGAACAAGTTTCAGACATTAGAGAGTTCCTACAGAGCAGACCTGAAGGAGAGAGATGATTTGATCGAGATCCTTGAGAGTCGAGCAATAGAGTCTATGGAAAGGCAGGGAGATTTATTTTCTCCTAAGCCTCAAACAGGTGTTGTTTGTTCACTTTCTGATTCAGATGATTGGAAGGAGGTTGCCATAAGACATGTGGAAGAAAACCAGAGGTTGAGAGCTCAGATTGCCAGGCTCACAGGGAAGCGCATTCTTACAGATTGATCTCTATCAGTTCCCTTTCTCAGGATTTTAGATTGTATTTTCATCTTGTACTTGGGATCATTGAAACTTGTAACCCATTTCAAAGTTATTATAATAAAAGTTTTCAGTATTCCAAATGCGTTGTTATTTTGATGTTTGCAATATGTCTGTAAATCTTAAATCCCTTGAAATATTAAAAGATAAAATAATAATAATCATATACATATCATGCATCATATTGCACATGTTTTTGCATTTGTTATGCATATCCAGGTGTCTTACCCAGCTTCTTTACTTCACTCAGCAAGCTGACTCATCACTACAACACTCGGGCTAATTTCAAAAAGAAGATGGACAACTTAGAACAGGAGAATCGTGAGCTGCGCGAAGAAGTTTCTGCTTTGAAGGTTGGCTTGGCCAACTTGACTACTCTAATGGAAGCTCTGGTGGTTGCTCAGAATCAGCCCCCGAGTGTTCAACCTCAACCAACAAGGGCAAGTACTGAAGTTTTGACTGTTCCTGTATCCGCTACTCCGACTGTTATTCAAAACCGTATGCCTCAGGGTTACCCGTGGGGAATGCCAGAGAATTTTGCACCTGAAGGTTTCAATCTGGGTCCTCAAGATTCTCCAGTGGTTCCAAATGTTGTTACTCCTGCACCTCCTGTGGTGCATACTGTTCCTGCTGCACCTCCTTCGATGAATTTGGTTCCATTTGTTAATGAAGATGTGTGTCGTCCTTTCCCTCCGCCGAGTGAAGACTTGGGTCTTTATGATAGAATGGATGATTTCCAAGAGCAGTTTGATAGAATGCAAAGAGAGATGAAGGCTCTTAGGGGAAAAGAGTTGTTCGGGAAAAATGTGAATGAGCTGTGTTTGGTCCCGAATGTTAAAGTGCCTTCTAAGTTCAAGGTCCCGGAATTTGAGAAGTACAAGGGCAACACTTGCCCTCGTGCTCATTTGGTGATGTATGTGAGAATAATGTCTACCCATACTGATGATCAGCGTCTGCTGATTCATTTTTTCCAGGATAGTCTGACCGGTGCTGCGTTGAAATGGTATATGAGTTTAGACAGCGTCAACATCCATACTTTTAATGATCTGGGAGAAGCATTCATTAAACAATACAAGTACAATGTGGACATGGAACCTGACCGTGACCAGCTTAGGGCTATGGTTCAGAAAGACAAAGAATCATTCAAAGAGTATGCGCAGAGATGGCACGAAGTGGCTGCACAAGTGATTCCGCCCATGGAAGAGAAAGAAATGACCAAGATTTTTCTAAAGACGCTAGGAGCTTTCTACTACGAAAGAATGGTAGCAAGTGCCCCAAGTGATTTTACAGAGATGGTAGGAATGGGTGTCCGCCTAGAAGAGGCAGTAAGAGAAGGCCGTTTGACAAAGGGTGAAGGATATGGAGGTGTGAAGAAGCCATCTTATGGGTTTACAAAGAAGAAAGAGGGGGATACAAATGATGTTATGCAAGAGAGAAAGGTAAACACTCCTAGAAAGAATTATCAGCGTCATCAGCAAGTCGCCTCAGTTACTCCTGTTATGAATGTCGCTTCAACTACTGTTGCTTATCAGTGACCATCCTAGCAGGGCAATCAAGGGTATAATCAGAGAAAGGAGAACTATGATCATATTCCCATGAGCTATGCAGAGCTATTACCAGCATTGGTTCAGAAGAAGTTGGTCCAGACGCGACCACCTCCCGATGTACCATCACCATTGTTGTGGTATTACAAAGCAGACCAGACGTGTGCCATTCATCAGGGAGCACCAGGGCATAGTGTTGAGAGTTGTTATCCTTTAAAGAATGAAGTGCAAAGGTTGTTGAAGTCTGGAATTTTATCTTTCAAAGACGTGGGACCTAATGTGAAAGGCAATCCTCTACCCAAGCACGGGGGAGTGAATGATATGAATATGGTGGTCGGTTGTCCAAGCGACTTTCAAATTTTTGACATTAATCTGGTTAGAGGGGATTTGGTGAAGATGCATGCAGACCTCTGTGAATTCAGTTATTATACGCATGACCACGCTGGTTTTGCTATTTGCAGTACAAACATACAAGGTTGTGAGAAGATAAAGGCTGATTTGCAGGAGATGATGGATGAAGGTTTAATCCATATAGTCAGGCCTAGGGTGGAATATGAAGAAGAAGTGAATATGGTTTCTGGATGTCCGGGTGAATTCAGAATTTTTGATGTGGATCATTTGAATGAGTATCTAGTGCAGTTACATGCTACCTTCTGCCATACTGCTGGTCAGGTGGAACACTAATATGGATCTTGCATAATTTGTTGTCGAAATCCCC